>CM061143.1:34352871-35002871 GCA_030710495.1 Labroides dimidiatus | reverse complement strand
GACAGCAGAGGACTGAGAGGACTGGGAGCAAGCAACAGAGTGGGAGTCTGGAGGACGACAAACAAACAAGACTCAGTGTTACTGTGTCTGTGCTCAACCACAACAACAACAACAGCAGATATCTGCTAAATTTAGATTTTCAGCCAAACAGAAAGTAAAGGTTTGACAGCCAGCAGAGAGAAAACACAGCATCAAGACGACAAATTTATATTGGAGGTGTTTTAGAAACAGTCTCTGACACTTGAATAGTTTATCAGGGAGAAATTTCATTTCATGGTTATTTCTAAATAGATCTTCAATCATCCTTCATAAAACACTCAGTTTTGGTGTTGATAATAGTTCATTTATGTCAATATTTAGTTGTTGACATACTGTTTTTTTTAATAGGAACACCTGTTCAGCTGCTCATTAACGCAAATACCTGATTAGCCAGTCAGACGTCAGCAACTCAATGTATTTAGTTAAGAACAGAACCAAAACAACTAAACCTGAAAGAGCAAATCAAATAGGCTCTGTAAACATGAAAAGAGGCAAGAACAACAGCCGAGCATTAAAAGTAGCTGCTGCACTGCTGCTCCCTGCAGGTGAGGATCAATGACTACAGAGGGGCCAGCTGCATGTGATATCATGGGATATCATGGTTTACATGTATGTACGATGGCCCTGAGAGCTCACAGCACTGCAACTTAAGAAAGCACATGCAAAAAGACAAAAACACAAACAAATGAAGAAAACATCTTCATCAATTTGACAACACATGAGCAGCATTTAGAAAACATGCTGCAAAGACCACAACACAACTGAAGAGTTTCCAGAGGACACTTAAAAGTGATGCTCACGTCTCTACACGCTTGTTGTTGATACAGATTTTGAGTCACAGCCATATGAAGGTTCTCTTTCTTTCAGTGCTGTTGGAAAATGAGATAAAAGTGTTTTTGATTTATTTTAACATTGTGATCACATGATTCAGATATTTGAAACTCTTCTGTTGTGTTTCGGTCTGTTCGCAGCATGTTTTTCTAATGTGTTGTGTTGTGGTCTTTGTTTTCTAAATGCTGCATGTCTTGTCAAATTGATGAAGATGTTTTCTTAATTTGCTTGTGTTTTGTATTTTTTCATGTGTTCTCTTAAAATGCAATGCTGTGAGCTCCCAGGGCCACCGTATGTATGGGCTTTACGCTGTTGTAATGGCAAAAATGAATAAATAAATCAGGAGACAGAAAATAATCTATAGAAACCATAGACTGTATAATTAATGGACGTAGTCTCCGCAACTTCACCTGTCTGTTTCTGAAACAGACTTTTGAAGCAAAACAGCCGGTGCGGCCACATTGGAAATGAGGCGTGCTGTGAGTCTCCACAGTAACAACCATAGGACGCTCCACAGTCACGTGATCTGAGCTGTGCCTCTGATTGGACGAACTGGCGAGCTTAATATTGTGGAAATTGCTGGATTAGAAAAAAAATTAAGAACAGTGTTTCTCAGTGTGCAATGTCAAAGAATTGACGGATTTCATCATCTACAGTCCATAATATCATCAAAAGATTCAGAGAATCTGGAGAAATCTCTGCACGTAAGCAGCAAGGCTGAAAACCAACATTGAATGCCATTGTAGACTCATCTATTTTCAGTCATTGTGAAACAATTAGGTTCGTACACTTTTTACAAGGTCAAATTCCATCACTTTTCAGACCTTTTAAACACAAAGATAATAAATCAAGCCTTTTCAAGGATTTCAAGCACCTCAATGAAACTATGTTCAACAAGTTTGTTGTACAATTGTATGATGACAAAAAGGATTCTATTCTATTCTATTCTATTCTATTCTATTCTATTCTATTCTATTCTATTCTATTCTTTTTTGTTCTGTTCTGTTCTATTCAATTCTATTCAATTCTATTTTATTCCACTAAATGAAACAAAACTGTGTCCTCTTTTTTTCAGCAACGGGAGAAGAAGAACTAAACACATAGAACAACACAAAAAAGGCAATATAAAAATCTTCTTTGTTTAACTGAAAAACTGCTGTGTTATTGCATCCCTCACAACCATCCCTGCAGGGAAATCGAGGGTGATGGGGTCCACCTCATCAGGGGGACGAGGGTCAACAGGACGGCTCCTCTCCTTCCTGATTTCAGCAATGTTGTGGAGTACCACACAAGCTGCAATAATTTGGCATGCTCTTTTGGGGGCCAAATCTTTTCTTGTTTCAAAAGGTGTGGCAGCATAGGCAGAGACAAACTATACTTTGCTATTGTTATTAAGAAAAACCAACAAAACTAAATTCTCAGTTTCAGTGTGTCAGTTCTCAACATTGTCTGTATCAAAGTCAACAAATAACAGAGAATATGTCCCAAACCTGAACAAAAAATAAAGAAACCATCACATTATTAAATGAATATTTAGTAGTCCTGCATTAGCACACAGTAGAGCTCTAATCCTGGTGGCCATGTTCCCCAACAGCGTGTTGAGAGCTTATCTTGTCCCATTTTTCTTGAATCACTGTGTTTAGTTCTTTTAAATTCTTTGGTTTACACTTTGAAACAGACCGTTTAATAATCCACCACAAATCTTCAGTGGGGCTCATGTCCTGGGATTGAGCTGGCCCCTCTAAGACCTTGATCTCCTGGCCCTGGATGTTTGGTGAGGGCCAGTATCTCGTTGAAACATCCAGTTTGTATCTGGACAGAACAGAGCATGTGCAGAAGGGAGCATGAGGGTTTGGAGAATGATACAATACTTGTCAGAGTTCAATGTGCCGTCACAGACAGAGAGATGACGAAGGGTAGCAGCACTCATGGATCCCCAAACCACGATCCTGCCTCCACCATGCTGACAGGTCCTGTTCATGCTGGAGATAATGCTTGGCCTGGTCTTCAGCGTACCCTCACATTAGCAGGAGGAAGATCAAGCTGGAAACTGGACTCATCTGACCACAGGATCTTCTTCCAGTTCCTGCAGGTCTAGTTCTTGTGTGCTTGTGTGTCCAACAACACCGGGCTAAACCTCTGTCTCTCATTGATCAGGGTCTTCGTGACAGCCTTGTAGGACCTTAAGCCATGATCTAAAGCTGGCCATGTACTGAGCAGGTGGATCACTGGACTCCAGTTTGGTTTGATCACTGCTGCTGTAGCTCCGGTGATGTCATTTGGTGGTTTTACCTGCACATGTGGATCAGGATGCGGCCATGTCTTGATGAAGAAACCCTTGGATGTTCAGATTTTGATTTGTCTTCCAAGCTGTTGGTTGGTCTGTATTTCTGCAGTGTATCCAGCTGCTGAAGGACTGTGAACGTCCTGGCTATCTGGCAGCAGCTGTACCCTTCCTGGCTGAGAATTTGTATCTTCAGGTGTGTTTCCTGTGTTAGGCTCCTTTTTTGAGCCATGTTGTCTCTGAAGAACTTTCAAATGTGCTGGCTTTATATAGACTCAAAGCATGGCAACAAAAATTGTGTCTTTTAATAAAAAGTACAACCTTTATTAGTGGATCACTGGTACCAAAATGACCCAATATTCAAGTTTTCTAATGCATTTTTATGGAACCAATAAATTTAAAATGCCAAATGAAACCTTTAATAGTCTGCTGGCACTTTATGCTGTCACTGATTGTGAAACCATGAGCCAGTTCACTGGGACAGGGAAAAGAACAGTGTGGAAAGTGATTCAACAGTGCCCTCATCTACTCCACATCTGAGTATGAAGTAAGTCTAGCTACCCTGTCCTTTGCAGAATAGTTTGTATGCAGACTGTTTGACCCACAGTCAACTACCAACTCCATCGATGATACTGGCTGTGCCCTCTTTCAGAAAGTGAAAGCCAATGTTAACACTTGACCACCAACAGAGGATGCCTTGTCGCTGCACCTCATGAGGGCCCACTATCAGCTGAAAAATTGTCTTTTCTTGATGTTATTTCAGTCACACATTTACTGCTCGCCATGTTTATTGCTGTTTATACTCACCGGCCACTTTATTAGGTACACCTTGCTAGTACCGGGTTGGACCCCCTTTTGCCTTCAGAACTGCCTTAATCCTTTGTGGCATAGATTCAACAAGGTACTGGAAACATTCCTCAGAGAGTTTGGTCCATATTGACATGATAGCATCACGCAGTTGCTTCAGATTTGTCAGCTGCACATCCATGTGCTACCACATCCCAGAGGTGCTCTATTGGATTGAGATCTGGTGACTGTGGAGGCCATTTGAGTACAGTGAACTCATTGTCATGTTCAAGAAACCAGTCTGAGATGATTCCAGCTTTATGACATGGAGCGTTATCCTGCTGGAAGTAGCCATCAGAAGATGGTACACTGTGGTCATAAAGGGATGGACATGGTCAGCAACAACACTCAAGTAGGCAATGTTTTTCCAATCTTCTATTGTCCAATTTTGTTGAGCCTGTGTGAATTGTAGCCTCAGTTTCCTGTTCTTAGCTGACAGGAGTGGCACCCGGTGTAGTCTTCTGCTGCTGTAGCCCATCTGCCTCAAGGTTTGACAGGTTGTGTGTTCAGAGAGGCTCTTCTGCATACCTCGGTTGTAACGAGTGGTTATTTGAGTTACTGTTGCCTTTCTATCAGCTTGAACCAGTCTGACCATTCTCCTCTGACCTCTGACATTGGCAAGGCATTTTTGCCCACAGAACTGCTGCTCACTGGAAATTTTCTCTGTAAACCCTAGAGATGGTTGTGTATGAAAATTCCAGTAAATCAGCAGTTTCTGAAATACTCAGACCAGCCCGTCTGGCACCAACAATTATGCCACGTTCAAAGTCACTTAAATCACCTTTCTTCCCCATTCTGATGCTCGGTTTGAACAGCAGCAGATCATCTTGACCATGTCTACATGCCTAAATACATTAAATTACTGCCATTTGATCGGCTGATTAGAAATTTGTGAAAGTTATCGAGCAGTTAGACGGGTTTGCCTTGTAAAGTGGCCACTGAATGTATATGTAGCAGGCATGCACAAGTAAAAATATTGGATAGGGGGTTTTCTGGGAGGCTCCCCAACATATGACATTCTGCATCGGCCTCGCTTTCATGGCGTAAATACTTAAATGGACATTATATCCAGTTGTGCATGCAGCTAACGCTATGGCTGAATGAGCTGATCTATACCTTTACGTTATGACTAATGGACCTGTTTGTGTAATGACTGGATGTGCATACGGGCTCAGGTGTTTAGGGTTGGTGATTTGTTGATGCAAGAAAAGTGTAAGCCAGCGCAGTGGCTTGTAGGCAGTGCAGCTGTCAAAGCTTCCTAATTGTGTCGGACAGGATAGGATTGATTAACGGCACATTGAAGTCCCCACAACAATCCCACTCTGGCCTGTAAAGTTCAGCAGTGAGAAGAGAGAGATCTGTGTTTTTCTCTACTGAAAACTATTAATGTTTATTTATTAGTGTTGGTAGACACTGGAGCTGAACTGTGGGACAAAAAAAAAGGACAGAACAGCAAAGAAAGCTAAACGGCAGAGTGACTGAGCAAGGGCTAAAACACAGGTTTATCTGTATGTGATTATGTTCAAACCACATGCAGCAGTTATTCTGCAGTGATCTGATGGAACTGGAGAGTCTGTCAATAAAATGAAGGGTGAGGTTATGTTAGCTCTGATTGGTAAGGTTGGAGTTGGTAGATGAGCTCTGGTAGCACCAGGATTCACTAATATTAGACATTTCAGAGCACTGGGTTGTGACATTACCTTGTTGCTTTGCATCCTGGGAAAAAGTTGTCTTGAACAAAAAAACCTAGTGTTAAGAATAAGACTTTATTTCCAGTCATAGTTTACTTTAGTGTCAATGTCAAAACTGTACAGCCTAGTGTTCGACTGTAAGCAGTACAATGTGCAGGCATCCTTGCTGCACATTGCCCCAAAAAAATCATTAGCTTTTCAAGAAAGTCCGCACAGCCTCTGAAAACAATAATTTTGTTACGAAACAAGTTGCCTCAAATGTTCCTTTGCATAAGAACTATGACAAAGTTCTGTGTAATACTACTATTTACTACTAGTGAATTAAACACAAACATTAAAGAGGGAAAACAACTGAATTGGGTTGAAATTCATTACTGTAGTGATATTTTTTAAATATAATTTCATTTTAAAATCTGGTATATTAATTAAGTCAAATATCACCAAAGGCCCCCGCCCCCCATCTAGATTTCCAGAGTTCCGCCTTGGACATTAAGGTACTAAAACTTGTGTAGTGTTTCACCAGCTCATGCTAAAGTCTTAAGACTTGGCATGACTCTTTGTCCATAGACTGGTGCACTGATTGAAAGAGGTTTTGCTATCTTATGTTACCAAGATGAAATTAATTTTAAAAAAGTAGTTTTTGCTAGGTGTAGATGGATTTCTACATAATCTAGCTCTATTTTTCTTACAACAGTCACACAAATTTGATTATGACACTCCAGCAGGCAACACATGAGTGTTAGCTTTTATTTGATACCAAGTTTATGTTTATGGCCTTTGCCATGCTTGTGCTTGTGAAAGTCTTGACAACCGCCCTAGAAATTTACCTTTGAGTCCCCTCTAACTAAAAAAAATAGGTTGACAGTTTGTACTCAGACATGTCCACAAAAGTCTTAACGGAAGCACTTTTTAGAATTGGCCCCCAACTATCAGGATCTTAACTTGCTGCGGAGTAGGTTAGCCGTTCAGCCTAAGTTGCCATGGTGATTCATCCCGCTTAAGAAGCGTTCCAGCTTCATAGGACAGAAAATCAAGGATTAACCCAGAAGTTACCTCGCTAAGAGAAAATCCAGCTTCATAGAGCAGGCCTCAGGTGACATTCTTACAGAGCCCAGTTGTCAGTTGATTTATGCTGACATTTCTTTTAACTCTTCCTATTTTCACCTGATGTGATGTCGTCCTTGTCTCTTTCGAAATACTGAATCTCTGTGAACACAAACAGGCTTCAAGATGACTAAAGCAACAACAAATGGAGTGCATGCTCAGAGAGAATAAAGACAGATCAAAGTTAGAGATGAACTGTGTTGCTGTGAGCTCACTTTATTTATGAATCTCAATCAAATACCACAAATGTTGATCAAAGTACATCAAAGATTTTACATTTTGGTTCATAGATATTCAATGAACGGCTCAGACAAAAAGATTATTCAGAACAGAACTGTCCTGATCATGTGACGTCCTATGAACTGAGAACTCATTTTGCAGTATTTTTCCCTCGGGTCTGTAAACCTGTGATCGTCCGTTTGTCCTGCTCTCACCAACAGCACATTTGTGTTTTTTGATATTATGAAGATGAGCAAATCTTTTATCACAAATTCCACAAGTGAAAGGTTTCTCTCCCGTGTGGACAGCTAAGTGACGCTTCAGATTTATATTATATGCAAAGCACTTCCCACACACTGAGCATCGAAATGGTTTCTCTCCAGTGTGTGCTCTCATGTGTTGGGTCAGATCACTTCTACGACCAAATCCTTTCCCACAGAATGAGCAGCTAAATGGTTTCTCACCAGTGTGAGTTCTCATGTGTGCAACAAGCTCTGCTCTCCATGGAAACGTTTTCTTGCAAACTGAGCAGCAGAAACGTTTCTTTTCTGAATGTCGCTTCATGTGAGTCTTTAAGTACTGCTCTTTGAGGTATTTTTTGCCACAGACAGAGCAGGGATAATGTTTGTCATCTGTTTGGATTTGATCCTGTACCTGATGTTCTGCTGGGACAAAGCTTGTTTTACACGACTTCTCACCTGCAGGGTTTAAGCCTGACTGGGGTTCACTGGTCTCCTGCTGGTCACAAATAAACCCCTGACTCTCACGTTGGACGTCTGGATTTAAGTCTCTGTCTGGTTCTGATTCTCCATCAGCTTCTGTTTTCAAAGCCTCTGTCTGTCTGTCCTCTTCAGTTTGGTTTTCATGAAGCTGTGAGGACTGAGCTTTCTCTCCTTCATCTCTCTCACTCTTCACAGGGACAGGAGGGAGCATGAACTGAAGTATTTCAGCCTCTTCTGGCTCCTCAAGCTCTTCCTCTTTGATGTGAGGTGGTTCTGGTGGCTCCTCCTGGTCCACACTGGGGCTCTTCTGTTGCTCCTCTTCTGCATTCACTAACAGCTGCTGGATGTCTGTGGTAAACAATAAAAAAGCACAAGTTTAGGAGGACAGGTGTATGCTTGTCATAGAGCAAGTTTCTTATCACCGCACGTTCTTTGGAGCTCCAATTAGTTCTTTGTCAAATACTTCAATTAACATCTGATGCTTTAAGTTGCACAGCAACCTCTTGTCATAGTTTTCCTTTGCTTTCCCAGCCTCTGGTTCACGCAGAGCCATAAAACCAGTCTTAGAGACTGTGTGGACTCTAATATGGCTCAGCTGAGTAAGAAGCTCTCACTGGATCTCACATGTTCATGCTCATATCATCTCTGTAGCTCCAGGTTAAAGTGCAGTGAGATGCTTTATGCTGTATAAAAATGAGGCAGGAGAAAAGGGGCAACCAAGGGGCAACATCCAGTAGAGAAAAATGAAGCCTGCAAAAATTGGTGTTCATGGAGAATCCTCCAGAGGCTGGCTGCAGAAAGACCGGAAGTCACAAACACACCAAGACAAAAAAAAAAAAAACAGACTTTTGCAGCATTAAAAAGCATATTTACAACCTGGTTCAAAAAACAGCTTGGGTCAAAGCTAATTTCGCTATCGGCACACACTGTATGGGGGGTGATTTTTTCTAACTCAGCGGTTTATTAGAATTTAGGATTATGAGTGTGTCCAATCAAAGATTGATCTCAGCTCATGTGACTGACAGGTGCCCTATAGCTGAAAGAAAGGAAGCTCAATGTCTGCGTCATATCCAAGGTGGCCCTGTACAATGATTGGCTTCATTTGACTGGATCAGAAACAGATGGATGACATCGCAGAGACTATGGCTGTTTTCCAAACCACCTACTACATAGTACATGTGAATTTAGCATGTAGTAGGCACTGCACTCTGCCTACTACTTTTGAATGTAGTCTATAGTCTGACCGCTCTGTTGGGTCTGTTTTGTAGTTTGCTGCTCTGGTTTTCAGTTTTGGAATATTGAACTACAGCTGATGGATTTGTTTTTATGTTTAAATTTATAATTAAATATAAATGTAAATAAATAGTTCTGAGCAAGGGAAGATAAAAGTTGTTATATTTTAGCAAAGAGTTCTGTTAAGCAAAAAGTAAAGTAAGTAAAAACAACTTCAGCATAATGATTAATGAATCTGTAGAAGTAAACGCCTCTTTAAGACTAGAAGTGAAGTTTTAACAGCTTTTCTTTCACATCACTGCTCTTCTTTCTCACGGACTGTTTGACTGAAGTGTTGTATTGTAGTTGTTATTCCGACTCATTCCAGTAGGTGGCGGTATTTCAACTAAACCTGAGTGCCAACCCCATAGAGAAACAGCTTTAGCGCCGTGCATTCTGGGAAACAGCATGTGAGGGAGACTGGTCCATTTTTCCGGATCAGTAGGACATCCGGGAATTTTTAGCATACTGCCCACTACTGAATTTGAGCCGAATTAGTAGGCACTGCTGGTGTAGTAGGCGGTTTGGAAAACAGCCTACGTCCATATTTTCTACAGTCTATGGGATAAACGCGTAAGCTGCCCTCTGGAATTTCTCGTATACATGGTCTGCGTGTCCGCATGATTTTGTTCAGAACGGTCATCAGGAGCTTTAAGTGTGACCAAATCCACAGCAGGTTATGCTCGTGTCCACTGTCTGAAGCTGAGACTTGAATAATAGTTGAAAACTGGGAGATTCTGCTGATTTGATCCACACCATTATTAAAAATGAGCTCAAACGTTTCAATCAATAAAAGAAAAAAACTCGTAACAAATGTCACTATGAACAGCTGATTATTTTCATCAGGTTTAAATTCAAAATAACAATAAATGATTCCGAACCTGCTCTGTGTAAGCGGACTTCAGGGCTGAAAACAGCGTCCAGTAGTTTCTGTTGTCTCTTGTTCTCCTCTTTAGATCGACAGAGCTGCTCCTCGTACTCTGCTATCGTTCTTTCAAACAGATCAAAGATCTCTTCAGCAGCTGCACTCAGTCTCTGGCTGATGAAACCTCTCAGTTTTTGGACTTTAGACATTTTTTAAAGTGATCCCACAGACTCCTTTGTCACAGTCCGGGCACTACAACGCATGCGTGGTGTTGTTTTCAGTTGTCGTTCGTCTGTTTCCGGTTCAAAGTAGGCCAAACGTCTGTTAAAACAAAAACATAAAGTATAAAATCACAGGTGATCTCCTGAAAAATGTTCATCTATGCACTCTGAGTCCATTAAAGCCCTCCTTCTCCGTGTGTATCTAAGAGCAGCTACCGCTCAGTCTATTTCTTCTTCTCTGAAATTATTGGCAGATCGAAAACCATCATTTCCGGTTTATACCGCCATCTACTGTTCTCAAGCAGCCCAGAGGGTGACATGGGAGGGGTTATTTATGTGTGTATATTTATGATGTGTCGTTTCATATTATTCTTTCTATATTATAAAATTAATTTATTGGTCATTCTATGACAATGGTGGATTTTTGAACTGCATTGTTTCATGTTTTCATGTATTCTTTTTTTAACAACTAAAACATAGTGTCATAACAGTCAAGCACTTACCAGTATAAATCAACATAAATTACAGCTCAATCTATTTTAACATTTTTATTACATCACATTAAAAAAATGCTTGTTCTGCCTTTCACTGTTGTTACCAATGTTTTAGAAGAGAATTCATGCTCCTTTGGATGTAATTAGACTATTAATTTGCACATATAATCAAAAAAAGAAAATGTGAATAACATTAGTAAGACATTTTTTCAAAACAAGTAGTAATAAGTTTAAATGTGTACATGCAGAGAATCATAGTGCAACACTTTTAGTTTTCTGTCATTCACTTTTTTATTTTATTTTTTATTTTTGCATACTTTTAGAATTAATTGGCATTGAGTCTTCAGATTTGAAATATCATATCCTTTAAATGTTAACTAATGAATCTTGCAACAGCTCACATAAAAAAAAACATATTCATATAAACTGGACAACTCTGATGCCAGAACACCCATACAGTATCAATAGAGATGTACTGTAACACCAGTGACACGATATGAAGGAAATGGCACAAAAGAAGACTTTAAACCAATTTTTTATCAATGTCATTTGTATTTCACCTCAAAACATTTCACATTTAATGATTTGTTATTTTGAAATGAGTGGTTTTACTTACTGGTCAGTGATGTTACTAACCAGAACAGTAACACCGGTGTCAAATCAACAAAAAAGATGACCAAATCAGGATGGTGGACATTTCAGGCAAAATCAAACTTTCTTATTTATAAATAAATCAGCTACTCATTCAATTTGATCAGTTATTTTCATCGAATTTCCATTCCCTTTACTATAAACACCATAACACTTGTGACACATCTTAAATCTTAACATGAAATTGTCAGTTAATGCTTAAAATTGTCAATAAATGAAGAGAAGCTGCTGAGTTGCCACATGCTCTCTAAACTGGACATGCCTCTAATGACCTCTTACCCAAAAAATACATTTGCAGGGATGCAGCAGTTTTTCAAAATAGAGGGGGTTTTTGTTGTTGTTGTTGTTGTTTTTTTTTAAACTTTATTTTGTCTTAACACCAGTGACATGAAATTGCAGTACAGCTGTTTGTAAACTGTTTTCAATTATCGTTGATATTCTGGTGTTTTAAGTATTATACTAATTAACTGTAACACTTTAATTTGTTTTATGATCTTTGAAACAGGAGAAAAAAATGTTAATTTCAATTAAAAATATGTCACTAAACCATGATTCCTTACCTGAGGGACATGCCAAATTCATGGCACTTACCATGCTTTTCAGGATATATATTGAATTACATTCATAAAACTGGCTTATGTATAGTGTTACATGCCCTGTGTGTGTGTGTGTGTGTGTGTGTGTGTGTGTGTGTGTGTGTGTGTGTGTGTGTGTGTGTGTGTGTGTGTGTGTGAAGATTAAGCAGTTTTATTAACATAATGTAAATAAGAATTTTGCTGGTTGTATGATATTGTAGGGAAGCTTTGAGAAGGAATCCTGCATGGCTCCCGGGCACGACGGACCCCCAAAAGCAGAGCTAGATTATTTGAAGTGAGATTGGGCTGATTTTCGATCTTTAAGATCAGAACAAATATAATGGTGATACGCACGGGAAGACCAGCGGCTCATAGTTTGGATGATGCTTTCTGAAATACTGCGAAGAGCAGTTGAAGTGGCAACTCTGATTCTCAAGGAATGTCCTCTTGGAGCAAGAGCTCTTTAAGGAGAGAGGTTATTTCATGGTTCTTGTCAGCTTATCCCAGGTTGCTAGTAAGGAGTTTGGAGAAGAAGCCAATTCCGCTGAGGTATATTTTAATGGTCTGGGTTTTGATCTATGGGTCTGAATGTGCAAAGGTTATGAAACTGGTCAGGGTAATGAGGTCATAGGATAGGAAAGATATGTTGTGCTGGTGGTGAAAGTTGCAAAACAGGTCCATGCTGACCAGTAGGAAGACAAAGTTGTGGGTGAAAGACTGTTAATGATGGAATTACAGAATTGATGAGCAGGGGTATGAGAGCTGGATTCATAAGTTAAATGACAGAGCTGAATATGGTGGAACCGAAATAGGCTGCTTGTCTACAAATGGGCCAAGCTTCTGAACTTCTACAAGAAAATTGAGAGACGTGTTGGCGATGGCATGGAATGACCCAGAATGTGAGCTGCTTGGAGGACATAATGGTGTGTGACAAGAATGCCAGGTAAGACGACAAATGAAGGGCACAAGGATGGGAAACTAGAGTGACCTTTGTCAATGTCAATCACTGCGAGGTTGTCGGAATGAATAACGATGGATTTATAGGGCCATTGGTGGCACCAAACAATAGCAGCTCTAACTATGGTATAGATCTTGAAGAGAGCAGAGGATGTGGTTTGCTGGTGAACTCAGGCAGCCACTCACTTACCAACCATCTCCCATGTAGTAACCTCCAGAAAGTGTAGTAAACCGACTGAAAGTGTAGCATCTATAAACAGATGACTGTCAGCTGAAAGGGTCGAGTGATTCTCATAGAAGAAGAGATTCCACTCCAGCTAGTCAAGAGATTCAGCCAACGGTGGGGTTCTGCTTGGCTTGGAAAATTGGAGTCACAGGACAAGATGGAAGAGGAAATGAACAAGAGATGGAAAATGAAGGCCCTACTCTGCAAAATGAGGTGACCAAGAGGCGAGAGGAGCTGGGGTTTGGTGCAGCTCGTTGTGGGGAGGAAGTTCAAAATGAGAAGGCAGATGTGTTTAAGCTTGTCTGACGGAAGTGAGGCTTGGAACAAGTGAGTGTCCAGGGTGATACAGAGAAAATCGAAAGATGTGGAGGGGCCCTGCTTAGTCTCTGCTGACCATGGGACCCAAAGGTCAGAGAAAGTAGCAGCCAGTGAAATCTTGTGATGTCAAGGAGTTGTGAGGACGAGTTGAGTGGGTGTGCCCTCCCCTTCAGAAGAAACAAATGTGAAAGAAGTCATACTGTTGTTGCATATGGTGTGGTCTGCCTTTCTTGTCAATTCCACTGGTCACGGGAAGGATGACAGAAGGAAATGACTCCACCTGGAGAAGAGGATCTGGTAGAACTGGGCTTGATAACAGAGAGAAGGCATAAAAATGCAGGGCTAGTCAAGACTCATTAAAGAAGGGCTGTGGCTTCTGAATCAATGGGTATGTGGTACTGATGGAAGCCATTACCTCCAAAACTGAGAGTTAATTTGAAACAAGAGACAGGTAATCATCTGAATACTGGAGATGGCCAAGAAATAAGGAACGAAGACCGTCCATGAAACGGGAAAAAGTATAAGCAAACTCTGTAGGAATAAGTACTTTGGAACTGACAGAAAGTGTTCTTCATTGAAAGGGGGTCTCTCGAAACCCTCTTGAATTCTATCAGCATCACACTGACAAAATCAAAGCAGGATAAGGAGTGCAAGATCAGTGTAATTACTGTCAAGTATCTGTTTGCGAAGATTAGAGGATACTAAAGAAGGACGTGTTATGAGAGAACTAGGATGGTGAATGGGTGTAGCCAAGGTAAAACTGAATGGTTCTCACTGGGTTGAAATCAGTTGTGAGGTAACAGAAGATCGAAATATGAGCTAAATGGGTGGAGGAGATAAGGAGAGAGGCATCCCAGTGCCATAAGCTTTAAAACCTGAAAACTGCTGACATCGTTCTGAAAGACGCACTGGCTGAGGCAGTGGCAACCTAGTGCCTGATACCCCAACTGAAGCCAACCGCTTGTTGCTGCAGAAGAAGAAAGATGCTGACAGCATCTTTGTGCCTAATGCCTTGGGTAACATTGGCTGTCATAGTTGTTTGGGATGAATGGCCGATGACAGCCCGGTCCCAGTGCCCGATGTCCCGACTGAAGCCATCTGCTGTTGCTGCTGAGGGAAAAGGACCACTGGCAGTGGCATCTCAGTGCCTGATGCTCTGGCTAATGCAAGGCTTTGCTAAGGTTTTTCCCCACCTTTGGTCTCCCCAAAGTGGTTCAAACAGATCAGGGTAGTAACTTCCTCTCCAAAACTTTCAAACAGACATTACAGTCTCTAGGTATCTCTCATTCTGTGTCTCGTGCATATCACCCACAATCAAAAGGTGCACTTGAGCGTTGGCATCAAACACTTAACGAGTCAGGAGGAGCCCAATGCTGCTGTCCCTGTAGAGGTCACCACTCTGTTGGTCTATCACAGCTGAGACTGACGGTTTGGTGGCTGAGATGGTTACCATGGTGGTAGGTTATCTAACTCTGAGTTGGTGTCTAGACAGTCACCTGTCATACCTCCCTAAAGCCCAGCAGCACGACATAGTTGATTTGATTTGTTCTTAACCCACCTTATTTGGTGATGTCTCATAATGCACCACTGTGTCAACTTGGAGCATGACATTGAGGTAAGTAATACAAGACCCATTAAACAGCATGCGTATCCTTGTTCAATGGAAAAAAATCAGAGATAATGATAAAAGAGGTCAGCTACTTGGTAGAAAATGGCCTAGCTAAGCCCAGCAGTAGCCCCTGGAGCTCTCCATGTTTGCTTGCACCAAAGTCTGATGGTTCCCCTCGTATCTGTACCACCTATAGGAAAGTTAATGCAGTTACTTTGCTGGACTCCTTTCCTTTCCCTCACATTGAACACTGTATAGACAGTATCTGTCCCTCCACATTCATAACAAAGCTAGATTTACTTAAAGGACACTGGCAGGTTCCATTAACTCCACGTGCATCTGGCATCTCAGCATTTATTACTCCTGATGCCTTCATGCTGTATACATGCCGCTACCTTTTACTGACTCATGCACATTGTGTTGGGGGATGTGCAAAACTATAATGTGTAGTTGGGAGATCCATGTTGCTTACTCTGGTGGCAGTTTTCTAGCAGCTCAAAGATGCATCCTGACACTTAACCTTGCAACGTGTGAGTTTAGTAAGGCTAGTGTTACCTACTTGGGGAAGCGGGTTGGACATGGGCAGGTCCGGCCTGTGGATGCAAAGGGTGAGGCTGTGTTGTTGTTTCCGCTTCCCACTTCAAGACAGGAACAGCAGAGTTTTCTGGGGATGGTGGGTTACTACCGGTGTTTCTGTAAGAACTTTTCTGTTGTGGTTACCCCTTTAACTCAGCTGTGTAACCCTGTGGTTCCTTTTGTGTGGACAGCGGAATGTGATACTCTCTGCCTTTCAAGATAGAGGTGGACGCAAGTGCCACTGGAACTGGTGCTGTGCTCCTGCAGGATGGTGAAGGAGACGTGTGCCACCCTGTGTGCTACTTCTCAGTGAAGTTCAAAACACACCAGTTGAACTACTCAACAATTGAGTAGGAGACCCTGGCGATGCTGTTAGCCCTTCAGCATTTTCATGTGTACATTGGTTCCTCTCCTCTCACTGTGTACATGGACCATAACCCTCTTGTTTTCCGAGCACAGATGTACAACCACAACCTGAGGGTGATGCACTGGGCAATCCTGGTCCAGGAGCACAACCTCACCATCCATCACAGAAAGGGGGCTGACAGTGTTGTGGCTGATGCACTGTCCCGTGGGTGAGGAAAAAAACCTCAAAGTGTGCATTAGTTGTGTTTCTGTTTATAGGTAAGATGTAATATAAAAAAAACTGTGATCATGGGGATGTATTATGGAGGTTACTTAATAACAACTAGTTTATTACTAGGTTGTTCTTATGGGAGGGGGTGTTACGTGCCATGTGTGTGTTTTCCCCTCCTGCTCTTTTCTCCTTCAGGTGCATCTTTGGCCTTCACTGCCACTACAGGTGATTGGACTCACCTGTAGCTGCTTGACAATCAGCAGGACAGCTTTAAGAGCAGGAGGGAGAAAGCAGAAGTAGAAAATTTCTGCTCATCCAGATCCTTACATCTTTGAGGCAAGTTAGATAACCGGCTGGTTTCCTCTGGCTTCAACGATAAGTATGCCTGTGTATCATCTGCGTAAAAGTGAAAGTTTATGGAGTGTTTTCTAATTATGCTACCAAGAGGAAGCATATATAAATTAAAAAGAATCGGACCAAGCACTGAGCCTTGAGGAGCTCCATAACGCACCCTGGTATGCAGGGAGGATTTATTGTTCACATGAACAAACTGAGAACGACTCAACAGATACGATCTAAACCAAGATAAAGCAGTTCCTGTGATGTCAAGAAGATTCTCTAATCTCTGCAAGAGGATGTGATGATCAATAGTGTCAAAAGCAGCACTAAGATCAAGTAACATGAGCACAGAGAGGTGACCACTGTCTAAAGCCTAAAGTAGATCATTGGTTACTTTCAGCAGTGCAGTCTCAGTGCTATGGTTGGCCCTAAACCCAGACTGAAAGTCCTCAAGGAGATTTTTGCTACGAAGAAACTCACAGAGCTGACTGGAGACAACCTTCTCTAGGATTTTAGAAATAAAACAGAGGTTAGACATTGGTCTGTAGTTAGCTAAGGAGCCTGAATCAAGAGTTGGCTTTTTTAGGAGGGGCTTAACCCTAGAACACTAACGTTAAAATAGTAACACCATCACTAACGCTGGGTATATTTTACCCGAGATAATATCCCGGATAAAAAAACAGTTTTCATCAATTTATGTAAGAGTACAACACTGTATGCCAAATTGTAGTACTCTTCATTCATTTCAAAATGTACAATATCACATGAAATAAAAAAGGTACCATGGGGGACAATGACACACACTGAAAATCACATGACAAGAATTGTGTGGGTGAAAATCACCCGACGTTAGTGTTCTAGGGTTAATTACTGCAACTTTGAAAAGTTGTGGCACATAGCCTGTCAGTAAGGACGCATTAATCATCGTTACCGTCACCGTCACCATCACTCTGAAACAAGCCTCTGATAATGTTTTCACTGTTGGGAATAAATTGCCATTGTTATGTTTTAACCAAGCAGAGGAAAGTATTAAACCCAGCTCAGTGACAGTCTGATCAACAAAAAACAAAGGATATACATAAAAATAAGAGGACTTATTCTACCAAGAAGATTGAGTTGATCAAACTCTGCAGCTCCTTAATGGAAGGAAATCAAGGTTTGCATATTGACTTCTTTGACTAAAGCAACAACAAATGGAGTGCATGCTCAGAGAGAATAAAGACAGATCAAAGTTAGAGATGAACTGTGTTGCTGTGAGCTCACTTTATTTATGAATCTCAATCAAATGCAACAAATGTTGATCAAGTACATCAAAGATTTTACATTTTGGTTCATAGATATTTAATGAAAGGCTCAGACAAAAAGATTATTCAGAACAGAACTGTCCTGATCATGTGACGTCCTATGAACTGAGAACTCATTTTGCACTCTTTTTCTCTCAGGTCACCTGTTTGTGCTGCTTTCATCAACAACACATTTGTGTTTTTTGATGGTTTGAAAACGAGTAAATCTTCTATCACAAATTCCACAAGTGAAAGGTTTCTCTCCCGTGTGAGCAGTCAAGTGACGTTTCCAATTTATATTAAATGCAAATCTTTTCCCACACACTGAACAGCCAAATGGTTTCTCTCCTGTGTGCGTTCTCATGTGTTGGGTCAGCAATTGTTTATGTGCAAATCTTTTCCGACACAAGGAGCAGCTAAATAGTTTCTCTTCAGTGTGCGTTCTAATGTGTTCAGTCAGATGACTTTTACGTGTAAATCTTTTCCCACACACTGAGCAGTTAAATGGTTTCTCTTCAGTGTGCATTTTCATGTGTTCAGTCAGATGACTTTTACGTGCAAATCCTTTCCCACACAATGAGCAGCTAAACGGTTTCTCTCCAGTATGCGTTCTCATGTGTTGGGTCAGAAAATATTTATGTGCAAATCGTTTCCCACATGCTGAACAGTTAAATGGTTTCTCTCCAGTGTGTACTCTCATGTGTTGGTTCAGAGTACTTTTACGACCAAATCCTTTCCCACAGAATGAGCAGCTAAATGGTTTCTCACCAGTGTGAGTTCTCATGTGTGCAACAAGCTCTGCTCTCCATGGAAACGTTTTCTTGCAAACTGAGCAGCAGAAACGTTTCTTTTCTGAATGTCGCTTCATGTGAGTCTTTAAGTACTGCTCTTTGAGGTATTTTTTGCCACAGACAGAGCAGGGATAATGTTTGTCATCTGTTTGGATTTGATCCTGTACCTGATGTTCTGCTGGGACAAAGCTTGTTTTACACGTCTTCTCACCTGCAGGGTTTAAGCCTGACTGGGGTTCACTGGTCTCCTGCTGGTCACAAATAAACTCCTGACTCTCACGTTGGACGTCTCGATTTAAGTCTCTGTCTGGTTCTGATTCTCCATCAGCTTCTGTTTTCAAAGCCTCTGTCTGTCTGTCCTCTTCAGTTTGGTTTTCATGAAGCTGTGAGGACTGAACTTTCTCTCCTTCATCTCTTTCACTCTTCACAGGGACAGGACGGAGCATGAACTGAAGTATTTCAGCCTCTTCTGGCTCCTCAAGCTCTTCCTCTTTGATGTGAGGTGGTTCTGGTGGCTCCTCCTGGTCCACACTGGGGCTCTTCTGTTGCTCATCTTCTGCATTCACTAACAGCTGCTGGATGTCTGTGGTAAACAATAAAAAAGCACAAGTTTAGGAGGACAGGTGTATGCTTGTCATAGAGCAAGTTTCTTATCACCATACGTTCTTTGGAGCTCCAATTAGTTCTTTGTCAAATACTTCAATTAACATCTGATGCTTTAAGTTGCACAGAACCTCTTGTCATAGTTTTCCTTTGCTTTCCCAGCCTCTGGGCCACGCAGAGTCATAAAACCAGTCTTAGAGACTGTGTGGACTCTAATATGGCTCAGCTGAGTAAGAAACTCTCACTGGATCTTACATGTTCATGCTCATATCATCTCTGTAGCTCCAGGTTAAAGTGCAGTGAGATGCTTTATGCTGAATAAAAATGAGGCAGGAGAAAAGGGACACTGATGCATGGAGGTCTGGATGAACTGCTGCTGCAGTGCCTTCTGAGATTTCTCGTATACATGGTCTGTGTGTCCACATGATTTTGTTCAGAATGGTCATCAGGAGCTTTAGTGTGACCAAATCCACAGCAGGTTATGCGCGTGCCCACTGTCTGAAGCTGAGACTTGAATAATAGTTGTAAATTGGGAGATTCTGCTGATTTGATCCACACCATAATTAAAAATGAGCTCAAACGTTTCAATCAATAAAAGAAAAAAAAAAACAAATGTCACTATGAACAGCTGATTATTTTCATCAGGTTTAAATTCAAAATAACAATAAATGATTCCGAACCTGCTCTGTGTAAGCGGACTTCAGGGCTGAAAACAGCGTCCAGTAGTTTCTGTTGTCTCTTGTTCTCCTCTTTAGATCGACAGAGCTGCTCCTCGTACTCTGCTATCGTTCTTTCAAACAGATCAAAGATCTCTTCAGCAGCTGCACTCAGTCTCTGGTTGATGAAACCTCTCAGTTTTTGGACTTTAGACATTTTTAAAGTGATCCCACAGACTCCTTTGTCACAGCCCAGGCACTACGACGCATGCGTGGTGTTGTTTTCAGTTGTCGTTCGTCTGTTTCCGGTTCAAAGTAGTCCAAACGTCTGTTAAAACAAAAACATAAAAATAAAAACACAGGTGCTCTTTCCAGAAATGTTCATCTGTGCACTCTGAGTCCATTAAATCATCCTCCACCCCTTCTCGGTGTGTATCTAAGACAGGGCTACCGCTCCTGTGTTTTTTCTTCTCTGAAATTATTGGCAAATCGAAAACTAACCTTTTCCGGTTTATACTGCCATCTACTGATCTCATGGAGCCCAGAAGGCGACATGGGAAGTGTTATCATAATTGTATGTATGTATGTATGTATGTATGCATGTATGTATGTATGTATGTATGTATGTATGTATGTATGTATGTATGTATGTATGCATGTATGCATGTATGTATGTATGTATGTATGTATGTATGTATGTATGTATATATGTATGCATGTATGCATGTATGTATGCATGTATGCATGTATGTATGCATGTATGTATGCATGTATGTATGCATGTATGTATGTATGTATGTATGTATGTATGTATGTATGTATGTATGTATGCATGCATGCATGCATGCATGCATGCATGTATGTATGCATGTATGTATGTTTGTATGTATGCATGCATGCATGCATGCATGCATGCATGTATGTATGCATGTATGTATGTTTGTATGTATGTATGTATGTATGTATGTATGTATGTATGCATGTATGTATGTATGTATGTATGCATGTATGTATGCATGTATGTATGCATGTATGCATGCATGTATGTATGTATGTATGTATGTATGTATGTATGTATGTATGCATGTATGCATGTATGTATGCATGTATGCATGTATGTATGTATGCATGTATGCATGTATGCATGTATGTATGTATGTATGTATGTATTTATTTATTTATTCATTTATTTATCTTTTTATCCTTAATTATTTTCTCATTTTTTATGATTAATAATAATTATAACAAGAATAACTTTATTTGTATAGCACCTTTAAAAGCAAAAGTTCACAAAGGGCTCTTACAGTGGCAGTTCAGGAAGACTAAGCAAAACAAAGACACCCAACCACAAAAAAAAATGTCAACAAACAGACATATAGACAGACAGTGAAATGATGAAACATAATCAATGTGTAATTTAAAATGTTTGGTGAGCACATAAAAACACATTGGCAGGAAAGGAGAATCCAGAATCCAGGCAGCACAAGAACCCAACTACACAGACTGAGACCACGAAGAAGAGAGATATGATGAAGGAAGTAAACAAGAGAGATAAAACATAAATAATAAGATCAATGAATGAGTTAAAGTAGAATAAAAAAAATGACAATGACAGTGAGGGCTAGAATTAAAAAATAGTAATTATAATATGATGAATAAATATAGATACAACAATAAGATCTGACTGTCATTTAACAACAAGAGCTTGAGGTTGAATTAAGTAAAACAATTAATTAAAGGTAAGTAAATAAATAATGACAAAAAAATAGAGATGGGGTAAAGGCAAAGATAGTAAGAATACAAAAGAACACTGAGAAGAAGAAGAAGAAGAAGAAGAAGAAGAAGAAGAAGAAGAAGAAGAAGAAGAAGAAGAAGAAGAAGAAGAAGAAGATATTTTAATTTTAAGAAACACTTTTTTTTTAACAGTGAAATCAAACAGAGAGACATGAAATGTTCCACAGTTAATCATGCAAAGTCAGCGTAGACATTATTCTAGAATAAGTTTCCCATCAGAAACATTGAATAGAATGCCTTGAAGACCCCACAGCTGTAGAAATTTACCCATATTTCCCATGGCCTTGTGGAGGTGAAGCTCCAGCCTCAGTCTGGCTTTAATGTTGCACTTCCACAAGGCCACAGGGTCCAACTCAGGTCCAGCTTGCAGTTTTCTGCAGTCTGTTAGTCCACACACGACGCTCTGTCACACAGCTACTTCTTCTGAATTGTTTAGCTTATGTAAACAGTTTTCTTGTCTGGGCTGTGGAGCGTCAACCTTTCAGCTCCACTGAAAGTCAAGAGGGGACTGTTGAGTTCAGAGGTTTTGGGGCACAGGGTGAAGTCAGGGAAGGGATCAGTGGGGTCAGGCTGAGCTCCTCCCTCCCCGTACTGCTGAAGGACGTGTTTTTCTTTGGTTGACGGCTTCTGCTACCAGAGCTCCAGGCTTCTCTTAACCAGCTGGGCAGAGTGCACCTGCTGCATCCACCAGTTGCTTCAAGTACACCGTCTTTGAGCCACCCAGCACCTCCATCAGTCCTGGAAGAGAGCTGCAACACACACATCCAGTCTGGCTCCATTAACAGCCATTGCAGAGAGTCACATTTCTGTTTTCTTTTAAAGTCAACAGAGCGCATGTTTTAAAACACCCTGATAAAACTTAGGTTGTCCATTTAGCTCTAAAAAATTAAAATCAGTCAGAAACAGAGCAGCATCCAGCCCCAGGTTATTCACACACCTGAAAATGCAGCTGTCTACATCTTTCCACACTAAGTCTGGAGGTCCAGTGAGGTATCTCTGCACAAACACTGTATTCTAAAGGTGACTGCTCTACTGACCAGGTGGACGAGCCCCCTGGATAAAAACAATAGACTGTGGACTGGATTTAAGTAAGAGGCCCAATGGTGAGTCCAAACAGACCAGACTGTGCCAAAGCAGCGAGGTTACAGGGTTATTTAAAACCACCACCCTCTTCTGATATGGCATTTGCTTGTGCAGCCATTTCCACTTTGTTAACTTGCTTTCTATTTGCAGCATCATGTTTTCCCAGTTCTTTTTTTATCATGTTTTTCTTTCCTAAAAGATACGTAACGATACGTATCTGAACCCATCTTTTTTCCAGCATAAACTCTGAGGGAGAATTGGAAGTCCTCCACTCCATTCACCAACTAGCTACAGCTTCACATTTGCCTCAGTTAACTCTGGCAGCAGTGACTGCAGAAAAACTTGTGATGTCAGCTCATGTGTTTACATCTTGCTGGCTTGTTATTAAAACCACTACATCATCAGCATACGCAGATAAAGTTACATCACAATTAAACCCAGGTAAAACCAAACCATGAACACCTGAGCATATTTTCTGGAGAAGGGGTTCCAGGGAGAGCTCGTAGAGCCTTTCTGACAAAGCACAGCCCTAACTGACACCTCTATGCGTGCTAAAAGGAGCCCACAAGCTGCCATTGACCTTCAGCACACTCCCAATGTCCCTGTACAGCACCTGGATCCTGGCAATGAGACCAGTGCTGAACCCAGACCTTCTCATCGTGTGCCAGAGGAACCAGTGCTCAACACAGTCAAATGCCTTTTCTTGATCTAATGCAATTAATCTGAAATTAAAACCAATGAACTGGAGACTTCCAAAACATCCCCAATGAGATAGATATTATCTACGATGGACCTGTCGGGTACACAGTATGTAGGAGGAGTAGGAGAGAATTTTGTTGTCAGTGCAGCAGTGGAGGGACACCTGTGCCAGTATTTTATCTCCAGGACGTTCAACCTTTCTCAGAGCTGTGCAACACAATTGAGCAACGGCGCCATCTAGTGCTTTGCTTATCCCGTGCCAAAGTGCCCCACCAAAAACTGGTAAAAGGGATAAAATTAAAGTCTTAAGTGTTTTGGTCATTGTTTTTGTCTTGAAAAAAACATTATTTATTTATTTATTTATTTATTTATTTATTTATTTATTTATTTCAGTTTTAACTCAATATCCACTTCAGGGACAGAACAAGTAAGCTGGAAATGTAATTATTTCAAGATGTAATGAACAAAAAAACCACATTCCACCAGCTCCTTCTTAAAATCTTCTTTTTGTCTTCAGCTGTGAGTTTCAGACTGTTTATATGTCTAGGCCTAATATTTTTAGGGCTAGGCTCAGTAAAGAGTATATTTTCCCTTATTTTGAGGTTTATTCCTAAATTAACCTCTCACCTGGTGGACTCCAGCTCAGTAGATGGCGATAATGCAATGAAGACTACCTTTGACGTACAGGTGGGAAAGTTTCTCTCCTCGGGTAGGAACGGTTGTTCAGTCTCGTGTGTTTCCTGTCTAGCCGTCAGTTACTTCCTGTGTATCTGGATAAAGACGCCGGGCCTGGCGGTAAATCCGTAGGTCAATTTTTTGGGTTTGATCAGTGAATCCGGCAGTAATCGGAGTCATCAAAACCGCAATCATGGTGAGTGTTTACCGGACAGAGAAACCAGGAGCGGATCTTTGCGGCAATCTGAGTATTTGTTTGGTTTAAACTTTATTCTGCCCATGGCGGGAGTTTGAATGAACGTTTGGTGAACGTCGGTGAAACGCTGCAGTCCAGCTCTGATTCTCCCTCTCTCTTTCATTTATTGATAATGCCATAACACGTTTTCAGGTCTCATGTAGCTTATCGCGTGGACGGTTCTTTGTTTAACGAGCAGTTGCAGATTTATCGGAACTTTGCGCTCCATTTGCTAAGCTAGGTGTTAGCTGCACTGCTAGCGCACCGATGTTGTTTACCTTGGTTTCCTCAATAAAAAGTTTCCCTCTCTGTTTTAGGATGTGAATATGTATATATTCTTACAATGTGCGCATTTAACTCTTCAGTAGTCTTACACTCGATGTTATTCGAGGCTCGTCCAAAGGGAACAAATCCATGGTAATGTTAAAGTAGTGTCTCCATATTGTTCTGTTAATGACCACTATCACTTTATTTTATCCTGACCTTATACTGAACATAACGGCACGTTAACGCGCTACAGGTGAGCTTTTGGATGTGTTCTGAATTTAATTCATTAATTTGACGTGTAGTGTTTCATCCATGTGTAACATGTAGCTCAGTAAACAAATCAAATGTAAGCAAGCAGTTTAAGGTCTACAGCAAACTCAGTCATTTGTTTCCGTCCTGCATGGAGAGTCTCATACAGACTTTTAAACTGACCATGTACGAGCTTCGTTTGACACCGTGTGTGATCCTGTGGCTAAACTGCACCCGCTTCAACAAATCAAATACAACTGAGAATTTAAAGGTCTAACTTTTAGAGTCCTAATACTTTGGGGTCATCAGATTCTGATCACAGACACCCTGTTTTGGTAAAGCATTTCGAACCCTGTAAAACCAGATGAAATAAAGAGTTGATTAATCTGGCTGCAGCGATGGATAAGTGAAGAAACAAAAAAATAGCCAAAAAATGGATTTTAAAATGGTAAAACAAAAAAATCCAATGTGAATCTATTTTTTCTCCCACCCTTAAAATAAAAGAAATTTCTTTGAAATTGACAAAATTTTTGTTTGTAGGTGCAAACCATACTCTCTCTACACTCAAAGTATACACAGAAACAGACAAAATAATTTGGTCACCTGCTGCTTCAGGTAATGATCCAGTATACTCATGTCTATATGGAGCTGTAGTTTCTTCTGCTTAGACACAAACCCCTGAAGCAGTTAAACTGTGGTCAAACTTGGCCCACTGTCTTGCTCCTCAGCTTTATTAGTGGCTCCTACTCTGCTTCGTGTGCAAACACTTCTACATGATCTGCCAGAAATCTCACCAGGCTCTAATGAATGCACAGACTGGAAGAATCAGATTTCCTGACTCTTCAGATAATTTAATAAATATCTGATTCACATGCTGAAATTTAAATAGTTTCTTTTTTTTATGGCCTTCTTTTCTTTACCACCTTTCTGTGTCATAAAGATGTATGTTGACTGGTCAGATGATGATGAAGAATTTGACACTCGACCACTTGTGTACTTCCTACATAGAACTCTCTTAAGTTGCTCTGTTGATGATGTCATGCTCAAACTTCTCTCTGATTGGTTCTTAGACGGTGGGTAAGAGCAGTAAGATGCTGCAGCACATCGACTTCAGGATGAGGTGCATCCTGCAGGACGGCCGCATCTTCATCGGCACCTTCAAGGCTTTCGACAAACACATGAACCTGATCCTGTGTGACTGTGACGAGTTCAGGAAGATCAAGTAGGTCCAGTTCCTTAACGTCAAATTCATCTGGTCTGGTTTTCAGTTTGATAAATCATGATTGTTTATGTCCACCAGGCCAAAGAACTCGAAGCAGCCTGAGCGAGAGGAGAAGAGAGTTCTGGGGTTAGTTCTGCTGAGGGGAGAAAACCTGGTCTCTATGACGGTGGAGGGCCCGCCCCCGAAGGATGTAAGTAGATTTCTCCAACAAATCAGAGCAGACCTTGAGTGATGTCACCTAAGTAAATGGTGGATACCTGTAAACACAGAGCAGAAGTGTTTAAGTAATGTAAACTAAATTTTCTCCCTCGTTCAGACTGGAATCGCCCGTGTCCCATTGGCGGGCGTTGCTGGAGGTCCTGGTGTTGGGCGGGCAGCTGGTCGTGGTGTCCCTGCTGGCGCTCCAATGCCTCAGGCTCCAGCTGGACTTGCTGGGCCTGTCAGAGGAGTTGGAGGACCTTCACAGCAGGTAAGCAATCGTAGCTTTCCCAGGTGTTCTACATGCAGGTGTTAGGTGAGCACCTCGGGTGATGACGTCTTTCTGTGTCTCCAGGTGATGACCCCACAGGGCAGAGGAACAGTCGCTGCAGCTGCTGCAGGAGCGAGTATCGCTGGAGCTCCCACACAGTATCCACCTGGACGGGGAGCCCCACCCCCTATTGGCAGAGGAGCCCCGCCTCCAGGTGAGATGAGCTGATTGATCTGTGCACTGACAGGCTTCAGACCCCGAGTTTTGATTCTGACTGCTGTTAGCTGCGCTCCCAAATAGCTCCCAAAAAATTCTTAAACCTGATTGGTCGACACCCCCCCCCCCCCCCCCCCCCCCCCCCCAAAAGCTCATTATTAAGTGTTTGGCTCCTCACCCTGCAGGTATGATGGGTCCTCCACCTGGCATGCGGCCACCTATGGGTCCTCCTATGGGAATGCCTCCTGGTCGTGGAGCTCCAATGGGCATGCCTCCTCCAGGCATGAGGCCGCCGCCCCCTGGCATGAGAGGTGAGTGTACCTGAAATCAGACATCAGGTTCATCTCAAACTGCAGTCTCCTCCCTCCTCCACTGAAAATAAATATTCATGATCAGTTCGTTCTCTTCTTCATTTTTTTGTTGATTCTTTTTCTTTCTCTTTTCATTCATGAGCATGAGGTTTGTAAAGAGCAACAGGATTTCTGTTTTCCCTGAGATCTAACAAATAACTAATATCCAGTGTTCCTGAGACGACATAAACTAGGTTATATTAGTAAGTTTCAGGGTTCACCATCAGATACGCTCCAGATAAATGAAACATGTCGCTTCATGTGAAGCTCAGGAGGAGAGGACGTCTCATTTCTCTTAAAGTAATGAAGAGAGGAATCAAGGAGATTTGTTTTGTTTCCTCTCTCCTCTCCATTATCTTCACCTCTCCATCATCTCTGGTGGGAGGGACTAAGACTAAGACTAAGAAGGAAGGATGAAACTTAAAGCTTGAGATGCCATCAAATCATTAAAGCCATAGTAACCCCTCTAATCTCTCTGTTTCCTGTTTTAGGACCACCTCCTCCTGGGATGAGACCACCCCCCCGGCCCTGAAGAAGTCCTCCCTCGAGCTCGCCTGTTGTATAGATTTGCTTCTTTTTTTTTTATCTTTTGTTTTTAAATAAAGTTTTCCTCAGGACGGTTTGATTTCCACATGGTTGTCTGTTCAGTTTCTGTGGTCCCCAGGTGAATAAGTCTGAAGAAACAGCCAATCAGGGCTAAGACTACTTTACCTGTGTGATGTGACAGGAAGCAGAGGTTATGGGTGGCTTGAGCTGAGATGAGATGACGTGGGGAAAAAATAAATGCACTGTATAAGCAGCATGCTTGAATATAACCCAGGTGCCCTGAGTCAAAGAACTAGTTTCTTGATGTAAATCCAAGAACACTGAAATTCTCAGCTAAAATGTTTGTAAAAGCCAGGATAAATCACACATTCAGTATGAAGAGTAGCAACCAACAACCATGTACTGTGCTCTGAAGCAGGATCTGTTTGGGACCGAGAGGGTTTAGCCCTAATTTAAAGGGTGTAGCTGTAAAAGTGTCATCTTTATTTTTATGTTAAAATCCTTCTTATGGTCTTTAATCTTAAACAAAGGGCATTTATAAACTGATTATTGGTAGCCCCGGGTTTCATCTTCTGTGAATTATGGCACTGAAATAAGTTGTGTTCAAAATTATGTGTAAAACTACATTTTCTGTCCAAACCAAGGTATATCTAACTTTTTACTAAACTCTATTTGAACAGTGCATAGTCAACTTGTTTAAAGCTCTGTACATTTCTGCAGAAGCTCTTACAGCTGAAGTCTTTAAATGAATGTTTTTATCATGATGTGAAAATGTGAGAGTTCAAAAAAAACATGTCAGAGGACACGATCAGATTAAAGTTATGAAATGGAGCAGAAAAGACAAACATGCATAAAAATAGTTCAGAATTCGGGATCAGAAATATTTGGATATAAAATGTTTGCAGCTCAAATTAGTCTGAATGAGAAAAACAAAGCGAATTAAATTCTGATCCTGTCAGGAAAACCTGCTGACATATTTGTCCTGTATCGCCCCCTGATGGAGAACATTTGGTCTGAAGCAGAGTTTGCTGATGTTTACGCAGAAAACTGACCACTGATCATCTGGTATGAAGAGACACCCGAGGGACAGGTGAGCTTTGAGTTCATGCGTTAGTAATGATGGAATGAGGACGTCTGACCGCACATTGATTTTTACAGAAATAACTAAAAGACATAGTTTAACAATTAGAGCCTTTATATGTTACTTTCACAGTTCAGAACTCAGCAGGAGCCACTGACCCATGGTCACATTCAAAAAATCAAATGTAGCCCTGTGAAAAAAGGTTTGGACATTGCTGTATGACTGCTTATCTTTATAAATGTAAGGTTTGGTTTAACATTTTGAATTTCACATCAGCCAGTAAAACCAGTGTTTTGTGCCATCTTGTGTATTTCTTAGTTGGTAAAGTAGGATAATGATTTACAATCAGTGGAAAGTCGGTATGACCACCAAAGTTTTGTATTTCATCCTGAAAAAAAAAGACAGGGATTATTGGCAACTTCTGTTGCAACATTTTAGGTGATCAGATTTTTCTGTCTGTTATGGTATCTAAACCTCAGTCTGCGAAACACTGCAATGCTCAGCCATGAGGCTGACTCATAACCAATGTGCCTTGAACCAGATGATAGGGATGTGCTCAGTGATGCCATGTTTTGGTTTAAATTTTTAAGGTGGGGTCTGCAGAGACCTGAGGCCTGGACTTCAAAGCTGGATCAACACATCCAGGATCTCTGTTACCTGAGTGGTCCTGACGAGACATTCCGAATCCTGAAACGTGGTACTATGAAGGTGGGTATCAACTCGCTCAGTGAATCCAGGGTTTTCCAGTCTGGATCAGAGTGCTCTCACATTAAAGGGGTGGAGTCAGCAGAGTCTGACCAATCACAAACCTTCAGAGCAGCCTACTTTACCATGGAAGAGCAGACAATTGTTCTTCAAACAGACCAATAGACAATAGACCCACTGTCATCATCTAAACATCTGTGATCATCAGTTTCAATAATTTCACATAAAGAAGTATAAATGTGTGTGCATGTGTGTGTGTATGGACTTGTACCATATTAATATAAATACACAAAGAGTAACATGATGATGTTCCTTTATTGAATAAAGATAATCAAAGCAAGTAAACCATCAGCTCCTCTCAGAGCTGAACTCACACAGTGACTCTACAAGGAAGAAAACATGAATTCAAAGCATATCATAGAACATTAAAATAACTACACATTTAAAGGTCTGTATATAACACACCCCACATGTCTGCACACTGAAATAAATGCAAGATAAATCCAAACACAAAGGAAAAGACAAATAAATGGATGCAGTAGCCTCCCTGCAAGCTTTTATACACACAGTATTCAACACAAACATCGTAAGAGGCCACATCAACTTCCTCTTCTGATGCAGCCATATATAACTGAAATACACAGCTTGTGTCTCTGCCACTGCAGAAAATTTGTAACTTAAATTCAAAGCATGCCTGTGAAGTACTGACCACTGTGGTCATCAGGGAACTTGACAGGATTGTCCCAGTCCATGTGATGTCACATGACCTCAAAGTGCTGACCCTTAAGTTGTGACAGTGAAAGTGTGCCTTCAGGGGGCCAAAGGTCGTTTCAGTCCTGGCCTTTGTCCCGGCATGGGCATGATTGTAGGTCTGCTGTGTTTCCTGGGTGTCTGTGAAGGGAGTCAGAAGAAAAGGCTGGCAGGCAGACCCCCAGTTCCCCAGAAACACACCTGAGAGTTCACATGTCAATACAAAATCTCATCATCGCAACCTCATAACAGAGTGACACCACTGACACAGCCATGATGTAAAAAGTGTTTTTTAATAAAGGTTGTGTGGCTCACCATGTGACAGGTGCTGATAGACCCCAGAGGTCCGGAAGACTCTGGAGTCATGGACCGAACCGGAGCACTTTGTCATATTGCTGATGAGAGCACTGCAGACCGTCTGCATTTATAAGATGAAGACTATTTAAACCAATGCACATCACAGGCAATGCACAGAGATGAGGCTGTGATTTGAAGCTTTTTTTTAAGTAAGGAATGGAAAGTAAAGATGATTGTGTGAAAATGTTATGAGTAGAAGTAAAAAGTCACCTAAGACATAATTACTGCAGTAAAGTATGAATACCTAAAATTTCTAATTGAGCAAGAAAAAGTAGAATTTGCACTTACTTGACACCTCTGTCTATATTATCATCACAATTTGACATTGGATGGATTGTGTATTTTATCAGTTTTATTAAAAAGATGTTATGATTACTACATGTCATAAACTTTTTAATACAGTGTCCATCATTGATTTAACGATATACGAAAATAATAAATAGTCTGGGCTACATAATTCAGTATTTTCAGTAATGGTATATTTCCCCGTTAACATGTCGGCACCTCTCTGTTTTACTTTAATTTAATATTACGTAATTATTCATTATATTTTTAGCCCCTCAACGTCATCTCTAAGGTTGTCGGCGTGTTACCTGAGCACGTGCGTGTTTCTGTTGTGTCTTCGTGACATTGTGACGTTATGTAACAGCAAACAAACAGGAACAGGTGGACTTCCCGTCCTGCTGATGCGGAAATTTCACATCGAATAAAAGGTTTGGGAGGATGAAATTATTCCATATTCATGTTGATGAATTTGATTTGATTTCCTCCTGTTTTCATCTTCAGGCACAGATTTCCCGTCATCCCGCTGCGGACTGGTTGCCACGGTAACCTTGGCTCCCGCCGCTGGCCGCGCGCCGCAGTAAGGAGCGGAGGGAGACACGCGGAGGAGACGGTGAGTCACCGATACCTGGAGCTCGCGACTGTCCGCGGCGGCGACCAGCTGCATACACTAGACACACACATATACACATACACACCTGGTTAGCTTAGCATGTTAGCATCCCATCTGCTGTCAGTGTGAGAGGAGCGCGCGACCACCGACTGTTAATGAGGTAAACCGCCGCAGTGTTGCTTCAACCGGAGACCGACACCGACCACAGCAACATCGACCACAACCACCGCAGAGAGACTCCAGCAGCCTCATCCAGGGACATCCTCCAGCCTGCTGCACGCTGAGGCTACACACATCCACAGAGCTGCGGCAACTTGTTCATAAACTGTTGATTTTTATCGGCCACCATGTTGCTTCCTCTGACAGAGAACAACAACCACAGCAACTGTTAGGGATTTATCATCAGCGCGTTGCTCCAGAGTGAGAGGACACCAACTTCATCTGCATTCTCAGCAACGAGCAGCCCTGACACAGCCAGCATCACCCAGCAGGTGAGCAATGATAGGTGACTGACAATATTTACACCTGTGCACCTGTGAGGTCAAAGCTTCGGTAGTGATGTCACTGTGCTCAGTGAAACAGAACACAGTATTCTACACGGGACTCCGTATACTCCGTATACTAACAGGGGTTCCTGAAATGCCGTCAAGTCTCAAAAACTATTTAAAACTGCACCTTCCATCCATTATTGTAAAATTATAAATCCAAGGAGAGGTTAAATTTGATATAAAACCATGCAAACAGAAATGTTTGATCTGTTTTCCTCATTGTTTTGTTGAAGACCCCTGGGGTGGCTAAAGCAGGATAACAACGGTATCAGTAGAGGAAGATCAATTTAGGAATCTTCACAGAGGCCTCAGTGAGTTGCACAGATCTGACCAAACTTAACAGGATAAATGATATTGTAATAGTGATGATGTACAACACATCAAACCCCATCTCCTCCCATAATACTGTGCATATACGAGTAAAGAAAAGGTATTAGATAAAAGACTATAAAAAAAACAAGAGCTAAGAAAGCTAAGACACGTTGGAGGTTATTGATGAGATGGTAGAACACTAATTAACTGTAAAATGAACTGACATTTGATTAAAGTTAAAGTGCTAAAGTGCAGTAATAAAATAATAAATAGTAATAAGAACTAAAAGTTTAAAAATGTACACAATGTACCATAAAAACCAACTAAGTAAAGAAATAAACAGTAAACAATAAACAATGTTTGAATATTGGAAGTACTATGAATGGCTTAATGATGTCGTATTATGTATAAACCACAAACACACTGAGCAAACAAAAGAAAAGAAAAAAAAGCCATTTTCACAGCTGAAATAATCATCTTTACAGCCTGGTACGAAAGATGTCTTCTGTCTGAATCCCTCATTTCTCAAGCGCTGCAAACACTGTATGGGGGATGATTTTTTTTCCAACTCGGCAGTTTAGAAGATATAAATATGATGAGTTCACCCAATCAGAGGCAGAGCTCAGATGATTGACAAGTGGGCACCCTATAGCTGTTAGTGTAGAGACTCAAAGTCCACCCTATTTCCAGTATTGCTGCCACCAACAATATGCTTGAAAACTCTTTATCAGAAACAGATGGGTGACATCATGGAGACTATGTCCATTAATTGTATGGTCTAGTGGTTCTCAAGTGGGGGTACACATAACCCTGGGGGTACGCAGGGGGTACACAAGATTCAAAAATGTTTTTATTCGATCAACGTTTAAATCAAATATAAGTTTAGATTCATAAACTGAATATTATATTCAGTAGGTTATTCAATTCCATTATGTCCCAGAAAATAAGAGTCTCCCTCACACCAGGATGACAACACAGAACCACTGGTACAGTATGTGGTGATAACACATGCTTCACACACAATTTTAAATTCATGGTCAAGTTTAAAGCTGATCCTGCTTGTTTTTTTGTGATTGACATTAAAGTGATGATTTCCATTTAAGGTGACACACTTCCTCATATAGTTTGGTCAACGGATTGAAGGTAACAGTTTGACTCAGTTTTTGGCAAAACTTGTTATATAAGTTTTCTCGCCTTCACTAAGCCATGGCTGTAAGTTATCACAGAGCCTCTCCAAACATCTCACTAACAGACTCCACAAACTTTGTTCAAAGTTAGAAGTAAAGACCATTTTAATGTTCATCACTTGAATCAGATCAGGAATCAGCTCAGATTCCAGCATCTTGTGTGTGTGTGTGTGTGTGTGTGTGTGTGTGTGTGTGTGTGTGTGTGTGTGTGTGTGTGTGTGTGTGTGTGTGTATTACAGTTTCACAGTCATTATTGGAAACAGACTAACATACCTTACATGATGAATCCATGTGATATCATATCAGTGAATGAAATTGTCCTTCCCACTTTCATATTATTGTTGATTTTGTACGAGTACTTCTGACAAGTGCTCAAAATGCTGTCAAGGTCCTCAAAGATGGTAAACTTGTCCTTTTCAACTGTAGAAGCACCACTTTTCTTTTGTTGAATTGGATTTGCAAATCATTGTATTCTGTTTTAATTCACCTTTTACACAACATCCAGACTTCATTGGAACTTGGGTTGTATAAATGATATAGGACAAGTCTGAAAGTTGAGGTATAATTTAGATCAAAGAAAAAGAGAGACAAGGAGAAAAGAAGGTTTAAGAAAGGTTAGGATAAAATCTGATGGCTGTGACTGTTTTGGTCTTTGAGAAGTGTGGATGCAGCAATCAGGAGAGAAAACCTCAGTGTATGATGGGATATCTCTGAGCCTGTGTGTGTCCTGACTGTGAGAAAAGTTTTTACACCTTCTCGTAAGCGAGAAACCAGCTGATCACTGTCATGTGATCACATCCGACTCAGCTGATTGGCTGAGCTCAGATCCGTGCACAGGAAGAGATGTTACCATAGCAGCATCAGCATCCCTGGTGTCCCCCTCCTCCTCCTCATCCTCATCCTCTGTTACATAAGTTACATAACTGCTGCAGTCTATAAACACCCAGCGAGTTTGTGTGTGTGTGTGTGTTTGTGTGTGTGTGTGTGTGTGTGTGTGTGTGTGTGTGTGTGTGTGTGTGTGTGTGTGTGTGTGTGTGTATGTGTGTGTGTGTTGGCCCAGACAGATACTGGGCTTTATTTTTAGACCCTGGATATTACTTTAAATACACAACAGCCAGTTCGTAAAAATGTGATTTTCCGGAATAGGATCTGACTCAATGATCTCAAGAGTTACAGAAGCAAACATGTTGACGTATTTCATAGAATTATCATAATCATAATCAAGTAAAGAGGTTTTATGTTTGATGTTTAAAATTGTCTTTAAAAACTCAACCAACTAAGAGCATACAGCCATGTGAAAAAATTAGGACACCCCATTAAATATTCAGTTCTTTATAAAGAAATGTTCACCCATCTGTGTGATCACGTTTTTATTTTTCTCAGTCAGAGAAAGTGGTTTAATTGCAGGTAAACAAATGAATAAATGAAGAACTTACTTATTACTTATTAAACAAAAGATATCAACAAAAATGTAACAGAGGAAATTAATGTTAGCTCATAGCTTGTGTGACCCTTGGTGGATTTACTGGTATGTTTTAGCTCATTGTTTTGTTGCAGGGTCCAGTTCTGCTTCAGCTTGAACTTTTTTTTTAAGATGGTTTCAAATATTCCTCAAGCACCCTCAGATACATGGAAGACTTCCTGCTGGATTCTGGTCCTGCTGCAGCAAAGCATCCCCAAACCATGACACTTCCACCTCCATGCATCACAGCTGGTTTGAGGTTTTTTCCTGGAATGCTGTATTCAGTTTACACCAAACATGTTCTCTGGTGTCCAAATAATTCAGTTTAGACTCCTCTGTCCAAAGGACTTTTTCCAGTAATTCTTTGTGGTCAAATTTCAGTCTGGTCTTCATGTTTCTCTCAGAGAGCAAAGGCTTCTTGTCCAGATTTATTACCCACTAGTAACTGCATTTTTAAAATTACATTTTACAGACAGTTTCAGAGAGTGTTTTTAGATTCATTGTCACGAGGTGACACTAACATATACTCAAAGGTTGGCTCTTTCTGCATTTTAAATATTTTTATAATTTATTTTTATTAATCTTAATAAAAATATGCATATGATAATATATACTGGATTTTGTATTTACAAAACCACATACTCTTTATGACAGTATTTTTTTTTATTTTAGCTGCTCCTGCATGACATTTAACATTGTGTCACATCAAACACCTTTCATCAGTGAAATGAAATCCTGAGATGTTTGGGTGCACTGATGAAAACAGGGTGAAACAGGTGATCTGAGTGTTCATTCTTTATTATTAGTTTTTGCATTTTATGTTTCTATTTTTTTCAGTTTCTGGGGTCTTTGTCTAAATAACAGGGTCTGATGAGCCTGTGTGTGTGTGTCTCACCTGTGTGTCTGTAGGTCTTCATGTTGGACAGATGGACGTCCTGTCAGGCCGTCTTACTGATCAGCTGATCTGGAGTCAGGTACTGAAGTTTCAAAGCTTCACTGTTTGTGCTGAATGTCACTGGTTGTATTGATAATCTCTGTTAATTTCACTGACTCTGCCACCTTCTTTATCAGTGATTGATTTTACTGTAACACCGTTTGTCCTCTTCAGTCAGGTAAAGGCCTCAGGTTCAGTTAAGACCCATCCAAAGAAGCCCCTCCCTGCTGGTTCAGGAGAAGAGAAACAACCAATAAGATGAGCCAGTTGAAGGAGGTGGAGCCTTGCAGGGGCATCGAGGGGAAGGTGAGGTTCACATCAGAAAATTCTTCAACAAAAATCTCACCTGATCTCTTCAGATGAAATTTCCAACTTAGATTTTATTCAGTTTGTTATTAAGTAGAGTTTAAGGAAATGTGAGACAAACTTCCAGGTCACTAGTTGTATAAAAACCTTTCCTGTACACCAGGGGTTGGCAACTAAGTTTGGCCTCGGGACAGTTTGTTTCAGACCAACTTAATGACGGGCCAAAATTACGTCTTCTTCAGACAAAACCTCTTTCTTACTCAAAATAACTTTTTCTCATCTATAATTGTTATACTTGTACAAAAATGCAATTTGACAAAGTTATTCTTTTAAATTTGTTACAGACTACTGCTTTGGCTCTACACTGTGCCTGCGTTATGACACAGACAGTAACCTGGCGTTGCTAACAGCTGAAATACACTGTGTTTCTCCAGTCCGCTCCGCTCTATCATGGCACAGGATCAGACAGTGGGGGGGGGGGGGGGGGGGGGGGGGGGGGGGGGGCAGGTATTATCGATGGCGGGCCACTTTTGGCCCATGGGCTGCCAGTTGCCGACCACTGCTGTACACAGTGTCAGTTACAATGACCTTCAGACCTTTGCTGTGTTGCATTAAGGGTAATCAACCCCTTTTTGTGGTGCGTTCAGGTGCAGACCTGGGCACAGTCTCTGGTTTACACTCTGGAGGAACTGGAGTGTAAAATCTGCTACAACCGCTACGACACACGCAGCAGGAAACCCAAACTGCTGGGCTGTCTGCACCGAGTCTGTGCCAAGTGTCTGAAGAAGATGGTCGACATGGGTGAGTACGAACACTGAGGTCACAGACGCAAGTCTGACACCAGGTGTGACCTCACACAAAAAGGGAGCTGAGACTGGACTAAAATTTGACAGTAAAGATGGAGGACACACCTACAGTTTCTTAGGTTTGACAAAAGTGAAGCCAGGGGGTGAGTCAAGGTCTGCAACAGGGAGGAGGGGTGCGTTTTTGGCTTCACTTTTTAGGGAGCTGTTATGTCCCCCATCTATTGTGTGCAGACTGTGGATTGATCATTTTGACTCTGATCACATTGTTGTTACATCATCATGTGCCTCCTATGATTTGTTTTTCAGGAGAGTCCTCACCCGTCATCAGCTGTCCGTTCTGTCGCTACAAGACTCACATTCCCGACGAAGAGGTGAGACTTTTTATTGACCGACAGATGACCTCAATCAATCAATTTTTTTATTTATATAGCACCTGATAACAACAAACGTTATCTCAAAACTGACACCTACAAATTGTCAGGAATACCTTCTTATTATTATATCTCATCGTCTGTCTTACCTAGCCAATCAGAAAATACAGCAGTTTGTTCTTGCAGCAGTGTTGAAACAATTTATTTTTTTGACACTTAAATTTTTATTGAAAATTACAGAAGAGGATGTACAGTCATAATAATACCTTGTTACAATATTAGTGATTTATATAAAGAATACAATTAACATCAACAGACATTAAAAAAATAATAATAATCAAAAACATTCAAAAACAATCAACATGGTGACATGGAGGTGCCTTCAATTACAAATGTGTGCAGCATCGCCCTGATTCCAGATTCAATATCTCCATCTGTGGTGTCATCCCCTTTTTCCTTTATACTCTACCCATTTTTCCCACTTTGATTGAAACTTCCCCTCCTGTACCCTCAATATATGTGTGAATCTATCCATTTCAAATATTTCATCCACTGTTCTCAACCATTGTTCCATTGTAGGTGGGTCAGCCTTGCACCATTCCCTGGTTATAGTTTTCTTACTGGCTGCTAACAGTGCCTTTATTAGATATCTGTCCCGACTCTGAATGTTTTCTTCTGTCAGATTCCCTAGATATAATACCAATGCCAGTCCTAGGCACCTCATATCCTAATGTCTGCTTTATTAATCCCCATACTCCTTCCCAATATTTTTCCAGCTTTTGGCATTTCCAGAATATATGTGCATGGTCTGCCCCGCGTTGAAACAAATTTAACTGCATTTGATTCTTTCTGTTTTTGTTGAAGTTGAAATTCTGGTATTTTGACAGCAAGGTTTATTCACGTGGTAGGATGCACTTGAAGAGGGGGTCTTGTGGTTCTTTAAGTCTTCATTCTGTCCCTCTGGTGCCCCCGAAGTAGCTTTACATGATATTTTTCTCTCACTGGTGTTTCAGAAAACTCTCATTTCAGCCTCAGTCTGAAACACTTTGTTGAAGCTGCTGTCACTTTAAGGCTCCCCATTTCACAAACCCCCTTACCTCTGATTGGACAGCCCTCTGGAGGCCTGTTGGGGGCAGAGATATGGGAAGACCTTGGTGTTTGAGGCTCATCCCTTCAATATGTCATGAACCAAGGTTACTTTAGTTTCGCTTGTTTCTTTAGTTTTTTGTTTTTATTTTTATTTCATTTTGACCTTTTCGATTTCAGTTTATTTTCAGTTAGGTTCTACAGGGAGTTTTCTAGTTTAGTTTGGTTTTTATTTTACTTACTAATGTACTTACTACATTAATCTGATACTAGATGTTACTTTTTGGATTCATATTAAAGTAAAATATGTAATAAGCCATGTAGAGTAATAAGTCACAAGTTACAGTTTAAATCACTGAAGCTGGCTCCATCCTTAACAACTGAAACTGTGACGGTTTGCAAAACCAACTGAACTGAGTTAGACCCAGCATACAGGCAGAGACACATGAAGCAGGTTAAGGGGTTTTATTGAACAGTCTGATGAATGAATGAATAAATGAATGAATGAGTCCAGTGAGAGAGCTGTGGCTGTAGTTGGGCTGCAGGCAGGAACACAAAGAGGCACTGGAAAAGAGGAGAGACACAAAGTATACCATAAGTATAAATATACTGGCCGTAATACCTCTAGAAAAGCTGGAATACTCTGGCACTGGTCCTCACTCCAGCCAGAGCTTATGATGATCACTGATGAGCTGCTGGTGTGTGTGAGAGTCAGGCGTGGGAGAAATCCAAAATGTCACCTTTTGTTTCTGTTGACTATAATAACCTTGTCATGAACCAGTTAGGAGATACTGATGTGATGACATTATTTTGTAAGTCTTATAAAGATCAGGTGCTATTTTTAGAAAATCTGAACACCCAGCTGTGTTACTTTGTGTCATTCTTTAAAATATGGGAAAGCAGAACACCACGTCTTTAAGGTGTTTGTTTTTTGGAGTAGAGTTTCAGCCAAACAAATGTAATCTATGTCTTATTTTTTTTCCTCCAGGTGTGGCTGATGGAGGACGACCGGCACATACTGGCTGTACTGTCGTGTCAGGATCGAGCCCGTCGAGGTGGAGGGGGAGGAGAAGGTGGAGGGGAAGTGGTGCTGAGTCCAAACAGTCTCACTGGAAAAGTAATACAAGGTTAATATCCAAATTCTTCAACATCTTTCAACTTTCAGTTTCAGTAAATGTTTGTGAAGTAAGTTTCCTCTTCCTGTCTGTTCGTCTACCATCAGAGGGAGGCAGGGACCCGTCTCACCGCTCCTCAGACTGTTTGGTCATCACCATCATGGAGCTCCCTGAGGAGTCTCCGTCCTCAGACTCACTGAGCATGCTCAATGTGGTCGGTCTCTACCGCCCCCCCAGCCTCGACTCTCTGCCCTGCAACCTCCCGTCTCAGAAGTGTCGTGCCTGGACGTCCCGCAGCTTTCCCCGCTGCCTGCTGGGGGCGCTCTGCCTGGTCAGTAGGGGTGGGAGAAAAAAATCATTTCATATAAGTGTCTGGATTTTTACACTTTTAAAATTTTTCCGAATTTAAATCCATCATTTTAGTCTTTGTTTATACACTGGGTTTAAAAAACATTACCGCTTTTCTCCAGAAGAAGGCAAAATATTTTGCTTTGACTGTCCAGTTAAATGATGTCAGATCCTCTGAATACATCTGAAAAACTGAATCACATGTGATGTGTCTGATTTTTGGCTATGGCTCCCCAAAATCATCATCATCATTCAACTTTACATGGGCTGGTGTTAGATAAGGGAAGTAAAATCACAAAAATCACCACTATCGAAGAATCACAATTGAAATTGAATCAGCACCACAAAAAATTGTAAAAGAATCGAATGAGGAGAAAAGCATATCATCCCAGCCCTCCTGGTCAGAGATAGGTGCTAGTTTTAAGACCTGTTTCCACCAAACAGTTCGGTATGCATCAGTAAGTTTGGTATCAGTTGGATCGGTAAGCTTGATCCTGTTTGAAAGTGATTTGTATCAATGCTGTGATAAAAAATGTTTTTCTCTGTAAAGAATGGGTAAAGGTGGAGTTCAGAGTAATGATATAAAGTCATTCATTTAAGAACAGGAAAAATCAGGTGGAAATGCTACAAATGCATGACAAACTTTACGGAACCCCTTGGTGGAAACGGGGCTTTACACAGACAGCTTGGCTGACAGATGAGTGTCTGACAGGTATGCTTTGTGTTTGAACAGGTGTACTTCAGCTCTCTGCCTCTGGGGATTTACCTGCTGATGATTGGTCAGCTGTGGCTAGGCGTGGTCCTGGTCAGCCTGGTCCCCTCCACGCTGCTGCTGCTCGTCCTCTACGGCTTCTGTCAGTGTCTGTGCCATGAGCTGATGGAGGCACTCGCTGCACGCTCGCACTCTCTGCCATGACGACAGGACAGTTCACATTGTTGTCACTACATCACACCATACACTGCCATGACAACAAGACAATGCATGCTGCCATGACAACGAGACACTGTAGACTACTGTGACGACAACACAAGCTGACATGACGACGACGACAAGACTGCTCAGACACAAAATAACAACTAAAAGATGGTGAGAAGAACAGAGTCTGCATACAAGATGGACGACATGTCAACTCCCAAAAAGTGAAGCCAAAACCTTTAGGCTTCCCCTATTGGCTTGTATCAGTATAGGTCATACGGTCTCTCTGTTGTTAACACATGGGACATGAGTCAAACTCTAAAACCCAGGCCAAATGTTTGTCAAACATGGTTCTGACTAGTTTACTATGAACTTGTTAAATGTTAAAAAGAGCATCATGAATGACAGATGTGTTGACCAATGAGGCTCCTGCTGCACTGTGTGCTTGAGATTCAGCTTCAGGACCGGCTCCAGGTGATGTCTCCAGCGCAGTATGTGAGCGGGTACTTTGGCTTCACTTTTTGTGTGACAGAAGGAGGTGTAGCGTGGAGTCCATCTTTATTTACAGTCAATACAAAGGAGCCCCTGACACACACATCACTGCTACAGAACGAACTCACATCAGCAACAGGATCACCGCAGCACTGCGACCAGAACCATCCAGAACACTTTCACCCAACACTGGACCTACCTGAACCCGTCAGCTGTAGTCTGAGGACGATGGCTGCCTCGTAGTTAGCGGTTAGGGAGTCAGTCTCAGTTTTACTGTAAACAGTAAGTTGCACAGAGGCTTCACACTTCAGCAGTATGGGGCTGAAATAGAAACTGATTTGTTCATGATGAATGTCTCTTTAATTTGATGATATAACAACATCAAGATGCAGATAAGTAAAAAGTCAAGACTGGTCAGGTCTGTCCTCAAGAGGAGAAGAAAACTACACTAAACTAAAAAGAATTTTTGTGGATGGTGGAGTCATTGTCTCTGATGCATTCAGGGAAGTCAGGAAATCTAAACTCTGGTTGTCTTTAGTGACTCAGCATCCAGGGTAAATGTATGATCCTGAATATGCAGATATTTGTTCACCGAGACCAAGAAATCCTCCTCAGGTTACTGCTGATGGGAGCAGAGATGTCACTTCTTTCTGCCTGCTTTTGCTCTCAATACAGACTCATTTTCCACCAGACACTGAAAACAATTCTCACACCAAAGTTCGCTTCCTTCCACACAGACATGTAGAATCTGTTCAGTTATTCTTCATCAGTGGAACCAGAGGATCATCAGGCCATCACCCGTAGACGAACCCTTCAGACACTGACCCACCTGTCGACTCTGACCCCGCTCTATCTGAATACCAGCATCACCCCCTCCTCTCTCTGTGAAGCGACAGCCAATCCTAGCAGGACCAGACAATGACATCATCACAGAGAGGAGGCGGGGTCTGTTTTAACTCATGTCTAGTGTTTTACTGTGAAGGATTATTTTTCTCTTTGTCGCCTCCTGCTGGTCAAACTAATTACAGATATTTTATTTTGTATTCAGAAACAACAGGACGTGATGTCACAGGACATCTGTCAGCCAATCACAGAGGCTGTTGCAGACTGTTGCACAGACTGTGCAGTTATAAACCATGTTGGACAGCAGAAATGTAACCTGAGTGTGATCAGTGTGTGTGAATCTGTTACTCGTCTGTGTCCACACTAATACCAGTGTCTGTTCTCTGTTCTCTCTGAAGCCTGATGGTCTGGATCTAAGAGGCATCTCAGACTGTTAGCCTGTATTAGCACAAAGACCAGACGCAGGAGTTAAACACCACTGTAGCTCTGTTTCCTCCCTGCAGCTCTCTGAGAGATGGAGATCACATGCATTCAATGTTACGAAGGGAAAGCTAAGATACCTCCTGACGTTAGTCTTTATGCTAAGCTAGGCTAATATTAATAAACCCCTAAAACAGAGAAGAGGATCTAATCTATGTTGGACTGTTCCTCAGAGTTTTCTGTAATAGCAAAGTGCCATTGTTTGATGTAATGTTAGACAAATGAATTGTGTTAAAAAAGAGGAGGAGGACGAGGAAGACGAAGGGGATCAGGTGACACCAGCAGACTGATGGTCTGATCACCTGCAGCAGATGTCGTGTCATGTGTGTGTATGAAATCTGGTAACATCAAATAAACTGCAGATGCACCAAAAACAGGTCATCCGTCTCTTTTAACCTTTAATTATCAGATGTTACTATAGCTAATACTTCCTGTAGCCTAGCAGTTATTACATTCAGCTGAATTATGCTCAGAATCAGAGCAGCAGCTGAGTGAGATTTTATGCTTTGTCACAGCGTTTTTCTCTGCAGCCATTGGTCCAAACATGGCTCCATCCCTCTTCTTCACGTCTCATCTTGATTCTCTGTTAGCTTTTAGCTTTTTAGCTTGTGATGTTTCATTTTTTTTCCTCCTTGCTGTAAACAAACTAAACAGACTTTTAGCTGATTAATGATTAGTGGTTGATGCTGAATAAAAAAAAGGAAAAAAAATAGAGAGAAATGACAGGCTGCTGCTTCAAAACCATCTTAAAAGACATGTTGAAAAACTCAGGTCTCCCTTGATCCAGCCTTCTCTGTGAACTCCAGATCCAATAATTCCTCCAACGTCATGACCCTGATTTTCCAAATAGCCCTTTGTGATCCCTCTTGAGTTTTAAAATCTGATTTCTGAAATATGTGACTGTAAATCCTCTCATAAAAACACAAATGGGGCTTCAAGGACTCCTGATATTGAACTTCAACCTAGTGCAGCTGCAGCTATATTTGGTATCACAGACAAAGATAGCTGCACACTGAGGAGAAGACTTAAAGACATCCTTGCTTTCCAGCCCAAGGAGTCCCTGTGTCTGAGTGGGTTACCACACTTCATACAGTTAGGAAACATTAAATGTTCACTGAAAGGGTCAAGAAACAGATTTCACAGCACCTGGGATCCAGTTAAAGATGTATTTATGTGAACTTCAAACTTTACAGAATATTACTTAGAAAAGAAAGAAAAGAAAATTTAAGAGTTATTTTTGAACATATAACAGAGGAGGGGAACCATGTGTTCCAGGCTGGGGTTGGGTATTACAGTCAAAAAAAGGAAAGAAAAGAAAAGAAAAGAAAAGAAAAGAAAAGAAAAGAAAAAAGTGTATGTTTCTATACCTGCTTGACATTAATGGATTTTATTTTTTTAAAAAAGGAAAAAGGATATATGAATAAAGTTTACACCACCAGAAATAACTGCTCTTTGAAGCCCCTATGGGGCATAATTCTTGAAAAAGTCTCTCTTCTAGATATCTGCCTTATCCTTATCCACAACTTAAAATAATATTATCAGCACCAATAGAGGTTATTTATAAATGATATTTCTCAGCTTAGAAACAGCATGACAGCCGAATTCCACCACTCTCATGCTTTGAAGGATTAACTAATCGATCATGTGTGATGTTTGTCACTCTAACCCATAGCTCAGCAGATAGATATCAGATGCTCACTTCAGCGTGAGAAATCAGAGGTGTGGTGTGAGAGCCTGAAGCCACTGAAATGCATGTGTCTCATGGCCAATGTGTGAGTGTTGGCAGCTATGATAAGGATTCGCTAACGTAACATGTTAGCCTACAGATACATCTCAGAGCACCGGGCTGCAAGAGGCACTAAAATAGCCGGCTACTAAACTACAGTACAGACTGACAAAGTTTGCTTGTTGTCTTGTTTCAAACAACAGCGCTGTGTAACTGTTGATAAATACCTTACCTCGTCACGTTGTATCTGATACAAAGTTGTGTTGAACAAAGAAAAGTAGTGTTAAAAAGAAGATCTGATCTCCATTTATTTCCAAAACAAACACACGCCCTGTCAAGAGTGAGGTCATCACAACAGTGTACACGCGATTCCAGCCAAAAAGTGTCGCTGTGATCCACTTTGAGTAGATCCCTTGCAGCATGGGGCCGTGTGTCATCATGCTGTGCCATGAGCTGATGGTCATGAGCTGATGTTCATCGTCCATAACTCCACTGCTACTATGGGCCACTCCATTCATAACACTGATATCAGCAAATTGCTCACCCACAAGACACCATACATGCCATACACACCATCTGCCATCACCTTGTATTGGGATTTATCTGACAGATAAAGACAACACCTCTCCAACATGCCAGACACCATCAAATGAGAGCATTTGCACAATCAAGTTGGTTACAATGTCAAACTGTGGTGAGGTGGACACCCTGATGATTATGATCAGCATGCAGATGAGCTTCCCTGAGATGGTTTCTGACAGTTTGTGCAGAAATTCTTTGATTGTGCAAACGGATTGTTACAGCAGCTGTCCAGGTGGCCGGTCTCAGATGATCTTGGAGGTGAAGGTGCTGGATGTGGAGGTCCCGGGCAGGTGTGTTACATGTGGTCCGTAGTTGTGAGGCAGGTTGGAGGCACCGCCAAATTTTCTGAAACGCTTTTGGAAACACCAATTCTGTTCATTACTTTTATGGACAGGATTTTTAGGCCAAGTGTTGGAGGGTGTCAGGTTCTGGGGTCTTAGGATGCCATCTCTGCTTTTTGCAGATGATGTGGTCCTATTAGCCTCATTGAACACTGACCTCCAGCTCATACTGGGGCAGATTGCAGCTCATTGTGAAGCAGCCGGGATGAAGATCAGCACCTCTAAGTCTGAGGCCATGATTCTCAACAAGAAAAGGGTGGACTGCTCACTCTGTGTCAGGGGAGAGTCTGGGGGAGGAGTTTAAGTGTCTCAGGGTCTTGTTCATGAGTGAGGATAAAAAGGAGCAAGAAATTGACAGATGGATCGGGGCAGCATCTGCAGTGATGCAGACGCTTAAAAAAGAGAGCTGAGTCAGAAGGCAAGGCTCTCAATTTACTGGTCAGTCTATGTTCCAACCCTCACCTATAGTCATGAGCTGTGGGTTGTGACTGAAAGGACAAGATCATAAATAGAAGCTGCTGAAATAATCTTTCTCTGCAGGGTGTCCGGGCTCAGCCTTAGAGAAAGGGTTCAGAGCATGGACATCTGGGAGAGGCTTGAAGTAGAGCCACTGCCTCTTCACATCAAGAGGAGTCAGATGAGGTAGTTCAGGCATCTGGTGAGGATGCATCCCAGACGCCTCCCTGGGGAGGTGTTATGGGCATGCCCAGCCGGGAGGAGACCGCGGGGTAGATCCAGGACAGGATGGAGAGATTATATCTCTTGGCTGGCCTGGGTACACCTCGGCATCTCCCCAGAGGAGCTGGTGGAAGTGGCCGGGGACAGGGGCCTCTGGTCTTTGCTGATGACATTGCTGCCCCTGCAACCCAGACCCAAATAAGCAGTAAAAGATGGATGGATAGATGGATGGATGTTCCAGAGAAAAACACCTTTTGTGGAAAAATCTGAGATCTTTGAGTTCAGTTTAGTTGAAAAATGGGAGCAAAATCAAAAATGTTGCATTTATATATTTGTTCAGTGTAACAAAGTCTGATGAGTGACGTTCAGAAGTAAAACTTTGCTGGGTTCATTCAGTTCAGAGTACCTATCTGACCTGGGAAGTTTGGTTATTAATAACCATAACTTGAACAGTCTACCTGGACAGGTGAATCCCTGAGAGTTTGCCTGAGAGGAAGAGCTGAGGGCAAAATACAGAGTCCACTGGGAGCTGAGAGGATTCAGGCCTCAGCTGGTGCACACACTTTAATTAAAACCGCTGACGGTCCCCTGAGAGGAGAAGAAGAGTGTTTATAGAAACCTACCTGACGCTGCACAGTCCTCCACTGCAGAAGAAGAAGGTGGATGTAGTCGGCACAGGTAGGACAACAAACTGCTTTCTTCAATCCTCTTATTTGACAATTATTAGTTTAAAAAGTTTGATGATGGAACTTTTCCCCTCAGATGAACCTTGACTCAGATATTTCCATCACATTCATTCACCCTTCTCTTAATTTTCACATGTACCTGTTGGGATTGTATCAGATGTCTTTTCCACTGAGTACTTGTCCTAAGTTTTTAAAAAAACAGAGTAATGATTTTAATTCAGGTGATAAAACACTAATTTAAACAATCTTAAGAATATCATATTCCATTTCTATCAAGTCTATTCTGATAAATCCTGCTCAATGCGACACACTGTACCTTTAAGGTTATTATCATTTACATACGATTGCACTGAAACTAAAGCTTTGATGAGAATTGATCATAAATCATATTGAGTCTACTTTAAACAGAAATACCTTCAAAAGAATTCATCCGATTGTTCATCTTTTCCCCGTCTCACCTTTACCTCCTTTGACCTTCCTTACCTGACAGGTCGGTGATGACATCATGAGTCGGTGGCGTCGTTCAGTGGATGAGCTCGCCGCGCGGCGACGACAACAGAGCGAATGTGAGCGTGCCGAGGAGGCTCTCAGTCGGGTCACTTCCTGTTTTCAGCAGCTTGCGGCGTCGCTTGGCAGCTCGGCAGATTGCAGCTTCCTCCGAGACGAGATGGACGAGACAAGAGCGCTGGCACACCGAATCTGCAGCGGTATGGAGACATTACTCATCTCCCTGACTGTCCCTCAACTGTCTGCTGATCAGCCTGACTGTCTCTCACCTGTCTGCAGGTCTTTCCCGGCGCCTGGTGCGTCTTCTGTCAGACAGTGACTCCGCCTCCTCAGGTGTTGAGGATAGGCAGGTGTCGGAGCGTCTGTGGGTTCTCTTCCTTTCAGCAGTGGAGAACTTCCTGTATGACCTCCGTAAGGCCCATGATCTGATTGGACAGTTCCCTCTGACACAGCGCTATGATAGGCGCTTCCTGGTTAACTCAGGTCAGCTGATGATGACTTCCACAATCTAAGCTCTATGATTGGCTGAGCCATGTGTCTCACCTGTCTCCTTTCTGCTTTCCTTATATCTTATCTGTTACTGAATAGCTGCCAGCCATAGCATTGTGATGACTTATTCGTCTTTCCGCGTCCATAGGTTGTATCGATGGTGTGGTGGGTGTGGCGGCTCGGGTCGCTTCAGTCCAGGTACCATGGCTCACCTTGGAGGAAGAGCCGATCCCTGATCTGACCAATCACATAGCAGGACTGGAGGCCATGCTGAGTGAAATGCAGCTCAGGGTGAGAAGAAAAACTCCTGCATCACACAGATAACCTTAACCTGACACATGTCTGAGGAGCCATTTACACGACAACGTTTTAACTGAAAATGCTAAAAAAAAAAAAAAAAAAAAGACTGAAAAAAAATCTGCACACAGAACACAGAAATGCTGAGGAATTGAAAATGATACCAAATGATACCAAAGGGGGAGGTATCTCCTTGTAGCCTACTGGGTGTTAGAGTCAGGGGTGGGTGAATCAGAAATACTTCATTAACCCCAGGAGGAAATTTTGTATTACCACTGCTCTTCACATAGTGCAGCAGTTGGAACAAGATGGAATAGGCTAATGAAATAAGTGATAAGATGAGCAATAAAATAAGCAGTAAAATACCAAAATAAGCATTGAGTACTAAACCAGATAGAAAGAAATCATTTAAATTGTGAGAAAGACAAGATGAACAATGCTAAATAGATATTACTTAGTGAACTGTATTAAACGGATTTTGCACTTTAAAAGTCCTGTACCTTTTATCCTCTGGGGCACCTTTGAGTTTGTCTGATAACTTTGGGGTGGCATTTTGAAACTGTGAGTACGTCCTGATAGCACCTCTGCTTCCCAGATGCAGTAACTGCACCATGGGGAGGTGTTTGGGGAAAATGAAGTATGTCATTGCCTGTGCTTTACGTCTTGAGACTGGAGAGGGAGCATTGTACCTTAAGGCCCTTTTGAGGGGGATAATGTTTTGTCATTAGCAGTTAAACTTTGTACCCAATTGCTAAATTCAAAAATGCCAGGTACCTTTGGGTTGAAGCTTTTGCTTTAGAGCAGTGCTTTTTTTTTTTGACAGTTTTGAGAGCCATGTTACTGGAAGTGTGTCTGGTTAATGGGCTCTCTGGGAATGGTGTCCTGTGCTTGTAGTTTTGTGGAGAGCCTTGTATCTTTGGGTGAATGCGGTACCTCAACACTAGAGGCACCTTGAGTGGTCATTTTAAACACATTTATCTCTGACATCAGGTCGTTGTCCGACTCACCACCATCTAAAGCTTGTAGCATGACCAAGGCCCTATGTTTCCCAGCCGATACTTTCCAGACATTTTATTAAAACTGTCCCCCAATTTCAGACGGAGTTACAGTGAAAGACAGGACTCATCTTTTCCCCCAGAAAAAGTCAAACAACTTCTCAATACCTCTGTCTTTTTGGTGTTTCCCCTACTTTTATCTTCTTCTCTTTCACTCCTGGGCTCCTGTGTTTTTTTTTTTGTTTGTTTGTTTTTTTTGTTTGTTTTAGTCATAATAATGGTTATTCATTTAATTACTCCTATAGGGTTACTGCTGGTGCTCCTAGCATTTGACTATACTGCCCAGTCGTAGTTTTAAAACATTGCCTGTATTTAATGTCTGATGTTACTGGAGGCAAGGGGCTGTTAGAAAAGATCACTGAGGCACATTTGTTTTCCTGAAGCATTTCATAACCTGTGGAAAGGTTATGTGGGATCATGTCTCCTGTAAATTAATGGAGGTCTTTACACCAAAGAGCAAGTTTCCAGCACAGCACCAAGTTTGAGCATGTGTCTTATACCTGATGGATGTTTTTAGTTTTAATGAGAATCTTAAAGTCAGGGTTGGTAATCAGATTCAGACAGACTTTTTGTTATTCTGGTTAAAATGATATTTATATCCTGATGTCAATCAATACATGATGTGTTCTTAAAATAGAGTGAAAAATATCTGCTGTCTACAGCAGGAGTAAACCTGGAAAACACCAACCAATCCTAGAGTTTAGGATCCAATTTATTAAACCAATCAAATCTCGTCCTGCTATGCTGCCCGTACATTTCTCTGGTGTGCAATAGCCCTGATTCAATGCACATAACCAACAGGAATCCAAGTACGCTGGAGAATGACAGAAAAACTACCTATACCCTGATTACTGGTAACGTAGAGCAAACAAAAACGATGAGCTGTGGACCAGCTTGAGTCTGTGGTTTGAATCAGTCTCCATCATATGATCATGAATCAGTGGTGCCAGACCAAATAGGAGAAACACTCATGTAAATAACTATACCTCTAACTTATTGTGAGTAGTGTAGTTTCTTAAAAATAGGATATAAAGTATCCTGAGGGTTCCCATCATTTCATGCACTTTTCAGCTCTTAAATGGGAAACCCATATTGTAACTAGAGCCAATGTGTCGTTTCAGCAAGTAAAAGTGTGAAAGATAATCTAAAAGTTAAGATGTATTTTACAGCCACTTTCATAACAGGATGTCATTTTTTTGCATGAAAGTGGCAGACAAAAAATCCTTGATGGAGATACCTCAAAAACATGCCTTACATCTGGTAAATTTTATATTTAGAGGCACTCTTTTGCCCTCCTTTGTCTAAGCTTATTGATGTTCTGCAGGTTCCTGTTGCGTTTTGGTCCGTAGAAGCGACACAGCCTGCTTGGGCTGAAGCTCGGTGTGAGCTGGAAGAACCTGACGACAGTCTGGAGGAGCTGATGGAGGTCGAGGTCGTCTCCTACAACAACAAGATGATAGCCTGCTGCCAGCCGCCATGCTGTGGACTGGGCTGTATGGGTTGAAAAGGAACCACTGACGCCAGTGTGATGCAATGACTTATAATCATGTCTATGTAGAAAGAGCTGTTAGATCATCTTTAAAATGATGTTAGACTTCTGGCTGAGTCATGAAACCGCTGTGATCACAACATGGTTGGCTTTAAAAGTTGATACAATCTTCAGTGAGAATAAACTCGTCATGACCTTGATGCTGATTTTTCGTTGGTGTCTCTTTAAAACTCTTTGCAGTGAAAATGAAACTGAACATAAGACCAAACTCTGCAGTGTGTGAGTTGAATTAAGAACTTTATTGATACAGAGAAGTGAACAAACATAAAAATATTGTACAAGCACAGAAGACGAACAGAGGAAGACGAAAACATGGAGCAGGTTCACTTCTGGAAGGTGGAGTGTAGATGAGCTTTAAAGGCTGGAAGAGACAAACAGCTGTTAGAACTACAACTCCCATCAGCCCGACCTCTGACACTGAGAGGACGGACGGATTATAAAAGTCAAATTATTTTGATTACTGAAACAACTGATGATGAAGATTTTGTAACAGTTTCTGCTCTGTGTGGTCTTTAAACTGGAATCAGTCTCAGAGGAAGCAGCTGCGCTTCAAACTGAAATAATCTGAATCCTCTCACCTTCCTGGTCTTCCCAGAGTTCAGCAGCAACTGTGTTCAGAGGACTCTCGTTGTTCGGCTCTGAGAAAAACAAAAACATGAGCATCAAAAGAACAAAACAAATGTAAATAGAGATTAAAACTGCTCTGGACTGTCTGAAGAGTTTTTGTGACCTTTTGAATATCAGAGTGCATCAACAGTCTACAGAGATTATACTGTGAAAATACTGACTATACAATAAACAGCCACACATGCTTTTATTCTGAAAGGATCCAGTGGGGAAAGCATAGACCGTATAATTAATGGACATAGTATCAGCAACGTCACCCGTCTGTTTCTAAAACGGACATTTGAAGCAAAACGGCCGGCGCGGCCATATTGGAAATGAGGCAGGCTGTGAGTCTTCACAGTAACAGCCATAGGACGCTCCACAGTCATGTGATCAGAGCTGTGCCTCTGATTGGATAAACTGACAATATTAATTTGTTGAATCTGCTGAATTAGAAAAAAATTCACCCCCTGTACAGTTTGGCCGTTAGCAAAATTAGCGATTGAGACATTCTTTGTACCAGGCTGTAAATGTGCTTATTTTGGCTGTGAAAACAGCTTTTTTTGGCTTGGTGTGTTTGTGACTTCCTGTAATTCTGGAGCCAGCCTAAAGCGGACACTTGAGGAACAGCAGACTTTAGCACTTCCATGTTGTCTCATATTTTCAGACTGGAGGTTTCCACTTGGGGAAAAGTCATTCAGGAGTTTTAATCTAGATTTGGAAACCACTCTTTAAAAAAAATCCTGGATCAGGAAAGCCAGCTGATGTTTGTCTTAAAAACACTGATGGAAAAATAAAAACAATTTAGAAGAGACTATGTCTGGAGATAAAAAAATAGACTTCTAATTGTTCTGCATGTCTTGGTTTTGCATAAAGAGATGAAAAAATAATAATCCAGGTGAGATTTAAGATTTATAAACAGAAAGATTTAAAGCTGTCTGGACTGGTTAAACTGGTTTAGATGGTTACCTCCCAGCAGGCTCTGGATGGACAGCAGGATGGAGCGGACGTCGTAAAGTGCCGACCATTTGTCCTTCAGGATGTCGAGACAGATGAAACCGTTCTCATCGACGTTGGGGTGAAAACAGGAAGTGACAAACTTGACACGTGGAGCCTGATATGGATAACCTGCTGGGAACTCCAGAGCCAGCCTATACCTGAGCCCATCGTACACCTGAGAGAGACAGACAGGTTAACACAAAGTTCTGTCCGCTGTGTCCTCTTTACTGTCACTAGTGATGGACTTATAGTTCACTCACCGTCCCCTGAGGTCCTTCGATGGTTCCGACCCATTTGAAGAGATTATCTGATTCTGGAAACGCTGAGATCCCTTTATCACCTGACATCTGAATCAAACCAAATGACATGTTAACTACAACTCCCAAGGTGCATTTCACCAACAAACATCCGATCTGAATGGGAAAAGGTTCCACTCACTGTTCAATAAGATTATAAAGAAAACGATATGAACTCACCATTAGAGTCATGAGCTCCTGTTGTAACCTGCAGGGACACAAGGAGAAACATTAACATCTTCAACATCATCTAAAGATTCTTTACGGCTGTCTCTAAGATCCTTTCACACTGCCTGTTTCAGAGGCCCCACTGAGGAGAGATGGTGTGATTGGCAGGGCGGAGCAGCACTGTGTGTTTGTCTACATGTCACACCTCTTTTGTTTCACCCTGGGGGCGACTGTTTATTCGTCTCAGTTTCACTGTACCCAACAATCAGAGGAAATCTGAAAATAAGAACAGAATCTTCTGCAACTACTGGGCAACAAGTGCGCCCCATGTAAAGAGGCTGTAGCTGACCGTTTGTGTCATAGCCACTCCCTCTCCCCTCTCTTCACTACAAGCATTTCTCCTCAGCGGTCTTCATGAATAAAAAAGGTGAAAACGGACAAAATAATAACACAAAAAGAAAGAAAGACATCAGCACACCTTTACAGCACCATACAGGGAAAGTGAAGCAGATTCTAAACTTCACAGTTTGAACTTGTTTCAGTCAAATGATGTAGTTTCATGGATCGGTCCCTGAAACTATCACTATCCTCTCATCTTCCAACACAATCAATCTTCTCCTAAAGGAAGGGGGCTTTTCATAGTAGTGAAGGGTCACTATCATACAGCAACACTCGAACCACCCATGTTCCAGATTCAGTAACTGATCCCATCATTCTTCTTCTTTCAAAGCTGACAGCTGGTGCTGATCAGAGCAAGCCATCTTGATAGGCAACTCTTTGCACAGCAGACTGTGATTTGGTGCAGAGGGGGTATCTACAAGTAGGCGAGGAGAAACAAAAATGGAACCAAATGGACACCTATATTTTAAACAAATACAGGTGTCGCGTCAACAAAACCCCTCTTACATTCATTGTCTTCAGCTGTTATAGCACAGGCAGAAAAGCTCTGACATAAGCACTGAAGTCAAAATGTGATGCAAGCCTGCGATGTTTACACCCTGCTCAGCTGGTAGCTCTGAAGCCGGCTCGTCGACCAAACCTCAGGAGATTTCTGCAGACACAATACCTGTAGAAAATCTATTTACAACAAAAGTCTGATACAGTGATGCCACTCGGACCGGACCGATGTGTTAACGCTCACCGTTTGGTCACCGAGCCCCTGGCTGCGCTGCTGCCGCTCTCACTGCCCTTCAGAGCGGCTGTGGGGGAAGCTGTTGCCGCTGCAGGGTCCATATTCTGGGAGGCCATGAGTTTCTGCTGTAAACAGGCACAGAGGCAAACAGTTAGACCGGGGAGCATCCAGAGATAGACACCGGCACACAGATCACAGGGAGCGGGTACACTCCTCAGATTCTCCCCCTGAGTTCAGCAGTCACAGCAGTTAGCCCACAGCTGCTAAATGTTAGCTAACGAGTAGCCTTAACGCAATATCTCCAGAATAAAAAACTAGTTCAGCATTCTCCTAATACCTGTTTTAACAGTAAGTTATTCGGTGTTTATTAAAAACAGCTAATTGACACCCCGGTTCCGCTGTTGTTCTGTTCTAGCTTCGTGCTTACGCTAGCTGTGCTGTTAGCTGTACCCAGGCAGGGCAATCAGGGTATTAGCTCTGCTGTTGGTCTATTTATCATCAAACCAGGTAAAAGATGAGTTATAATGATAATATAAACACCAAGCAGACATATATTTGGAAAATAAATCAGGTAATAATTAAGATAATCTACCTTTGAGTGTCGCCTTGTGTCTGGAAATACTCAGTCCGAGCTTTGAGATACTGATTCAAACTGAACCAACTCCCGCCCCCAAGTTTAAACCGACGCTTCCTCCGACACACAGCCAACCAGCGCCCGAGTTTTAAAAACAAACTAGTTCCTTCTGACGAATGGGGAGTCAGCTCAGGGAGAGAACATCGATATGACTGGCTTATACGAACATCCGGATGTTTACTGTAAATACCACTGTGATTTAGCTATAAACAAAACTCACCCTCCAGGCTTTATCTGACGAAACGGGTGAAAGAGAAATGTAATATGAACGTGATAAAATGTCACCAACTTTACACCTCAAAAACTCTTTTTTTTTTTTTAAAATCAAAAAGAAATGTTCTCTTTGAAGACAGATTCATCTTTTAAAGGAAAGGGATACTCGGCACTGATCACACTCAGATTAATTTTAAAAAATAAATAAAAGTAATGCTACTGGAGTGCAGTCATATAGGATAAGTCTACATCATGAGATATTTAGTCATTACATACAAAATCATAAATATATGGTAACAAGTCTTCATGACTTACTAAGTCAAACTTCTGAGATACTAAGTCATAATTATAAGTTTAGTTGAAATAATGGTAGTAAGTGTAATTTATAAGATACTTAGTTATGAGATTCTAAGACAAATTGTGAGATAATTTGTCATTAAAATGAGATTAAAGTTTGAAGCATGAGATAAAAAGTAATTACAATGATATGTCAAAGCTATAATATTATCACATAAATATGAATTTGGATCAAATTATTATATGGAAATAAGCTTCCTCAGAAAAGCCCTTAAAAATCCAATTAGTATCACTCTTTGAGTCTTTTTTCTTTCCTTTGTTTTGTGTGGTGGGTTTTCATATTTTCTTTTATACCTGGAAGAAATGGGCTTCCACATAAACCACTGATAACCTGCGTAAAGGCTCTGCCTGCCACGCTTTAACTCCACCACCCACCTTTTCACTGTGGCAGATGAAGGAGCATCATTCCATACTGTTGCTACCATATCAGTATGGATATCCTCAGGTGATAGACCTTTCTGATGCAAATATTGAATCACTGCTCTTTCAGTGATTTTGTCCATTTTGTAAAAGTCTCTTGCCTTGCTGACTTTAGAGAGCTACCTCTTCAACATAAACAGACCAAATGACACCAGTCTGCAGGTACACAGCCTTAATAGTCAGGGAATAGTAGAGCTGAAAAAGGATATCCCCGCTTCACTTCTTCAATACAAGGACCACAACTTATCAGCCCTCGTATCCCACAACTTTTGACCAGTATACACTCCGGCCCATTGGGTGGCGGTGTTGCATCTTGAGCAGTTTTGTCTCCAGGAAGAAATTCACCATCTTCCTGTGTGTGTGTGTGTGTGTGAAGCGCTTCCTTCTGTCCCATCGATTTTCTCTGGTGTTTTCACTCAGACAGTAAAGATGAACGCTCCTCCAGCCTTCGAGTCGTTTCTTTTGTTCGAAGGAGAGAAAAAGATCAGCATCACTAAAGACACCAAAGTCCCGAACGCATGTCTGTTTACCCTGAACAAGGAGGACCACACTCTGGGAAACATCATCCGAGCGTAAGAGGCTGACACCGTGCTAACACAATGCTAACAGGCTAACGAGGAGTAAACAGCGCCAAACTCACTGACAGTCAGTCAGCTTTCTAGACTTACAGCAGGTTAAACGACTGATAAATTACTATACTTAAAATAAAATATGTTGAATTTTGTGATATATTGTACGCCTGTATGAGGAAACGCACTGCATGCTGAGCATATTATTACATGAGTATTTGGTTTTGAAGAAGCAAAGGTGAATCTCACTTCAGAAGAGTAATAATAGTAAGAGTTTGTCCATTTCTCTTCCTGTCACAAGGACAGAGACCATTGACCCTAACCAGGTGTTTCCCTGTTTATGTGTATGTTAGTCAGCTGTTGAAGGATCCTCAGGTGTTGTTCGCTGGTTACAAAGTTCCTCATCCTCTGGAACACAAGATCGTCATCAGAGTGCAGACCACACCCGACTATAGCCCACAGGTAACACACACACACACACACACACACACACACACACACACACACACACACACACACACACACACACACACACACACTTTAACACAATTCAAATGCTTAAAGAGAAAATTTAGAAATCTGATTGTCAGACATAGAGAGGTGTGTGTAGACCTGCAGTGAAACTTTTCACCTGTGGTCCAGTCATCCTGGGGCCTGTACTGTGAAGATGGATCTTCTCTTAGCAAGGTAACTTCTGGTGTATCCCTTGATTTTCTGTCCGATAATGCTGCTTCACTTTTTAGCCGGATAAATCTCAATGGCTAAACTGCTTCGTAGCAGGTGAAGAGATTAACCAATGTAAAAGCACCACCTCCTGACCAATCAGCTCTCTCATGGCACGTTTACACGAAAACGGTTTTAGGATGAAACCCAAAAGTATTGTTGCATTTCACGTTGCATTTACACAGAAACAGTGTTTCAGCCGACCTAAAATGCTATTTTTTAAAATGCCCTCCAGAGTGGAATTTTTCAGATATGCTGCAGCCTCCATTGCTGTGTAAACAGTAGGGACAGACCGATTATCGGCCGGGCCGATTATCGGCGCATATATTTGTCATTTTGACCCATATCGGCATCGGCCTTTTTTTTAATACGTCGGCCAATAATAGGTCACTTCAAAACTGGGTTATTTTGGCTGTAATGCAGCTGCTCCTCTCTCTGCAGTCAATACTCTATCTCCAGCATTGTCCCACCCACAGCACCATCTGATTGGTTACACACAGTCACAGCTCAGGTAACAGCCAATCAGCAGTAAAAGCTGTGCATGCACAGCTCACACACAGTGAGCAGAAAAAGTTTTTCTATTCTTAACTACTTTGCTTCGGTTAGCGAAAGTCCACTAGCTTAATGCTAACATGAATGGAAAATCCCATTGACCAGCTAACGCAATTAGCATCGTGACTATCTCACAGTCTATGAACTTATTATAACTTTCACAGCTTGCTTGGCTCTTGAAAATGATAAGAAATGGTGCTGAGCCTGGAAAATGTTAGATAAACATGTTCTGAAAGGCATTTAAACAAAGTTAAGTATCAGAGTTTGTATTATTCAAAGTTTTGATGCCAATATATTCACTTTTACTGCAAATGAATATCGGCTGCAAATATCGGTTATCGGCCTCCCCCAGCACTAATAATTGGCATCGGTATCGGCCCTGGAAAAAGCATATCGGTCTATCACTAGTAAACAGCAAGCCAGAGTTTTCAGTGGAAATGCTGACACCCCACTCTGCTTTGCGCATGCACATTCTGCTGTCATTGTGGGAACTTTTCATTTCCATGCGCGAACGGGTTGTGCTTGTGCTGCTGAATCTGCTGACTGCCTTTCAGCGAAGTGTTCATCTGTTGCTCCACTTCTGCACTCAGATAAGACGTGTTTAATATACACACCAGATGATCAGCCCTCCTTTTCTTCAGTGGCAGACTACCAAATGACTCCACAGTTATATCGCCACCTACAGGCCTGATATGTATACTATAGTGTTTTCATCCCTCTCTGTGTCCATGCAAACGCAGATTTTTTTCTCTGCGATTTTTGCATTTTCGGCTGGAACAATGTGAAACAATTGTAGAAACATGGCATCAGAAAATAGCCTGCACATTCTTCCAAGATCCTGATGATGTTGGTGCGCAGATCGGGAGAGGAGCGCTTAGGGGAGAGAGAGTTTTTTGAACAGACATAATCCTTTTGATGTCCACAATGACATCTTGTACAAGGGATTCAGACTCTCATCAAATGGACTGAACTACATTTGTCAGCTGATGGATCTATAAATAAATGACAGAGTGAAGAAATAAAGCCTTGTCACTGACCACTTTGATAGAGGTTTTTGTGCTTGTTCCCCAAGTCTGTTTAGCTCCACTGTTTGCATCTTAAATAATGATGTTAATAATAATGGTCACACATGGCAGAACTGCAGAAACAGGAATTTATGGAATGAACAACTATGTGGGAGTTGAGGAATTAATATTAAAATTATTTATTAATATTCCAACACAAAACACGCTCAGACGAGGGCAGAGCCTCAAAACTCAATGGCAAATATAAACACTGATGAAGAGCTCTGCTCCAAACGTCTGTGCTGTAATAAAGTCAAACATTGATCAGAGTGCTGTCTGTTTATATTGTCCTATGAATTAATTTTGGATAATCTCAGGAATTACGCATTAACAGAGTCACAGTTTTCTGACAGCATTCCTTCCTGGATTTTGCTGCAGTATCAGTGTTTTTTTTTTATACCTGATGACATGTTTAAATTCTTTGTATTTCTAAAGAATAACTGTCTGCTCCTCCGTGGTAAAGTAGGCTGCTCTGCAGGGTTTCTCCTGTTTCTCCATGTTTGTGATTGGTCAGACGCTGCAGACTCCACCCCTTTAATGTGAGCGCGCTCTGATCAAGGCTGGAAAACTCTGGACTCACTGAGCGAGTTGATATCCAGCTTCATAGTACCACTTATCAGGATTGATAATGTCTCATTAAGTCAACCCAGACAACAGAGAGAGATTCTGGATGTTAATCCAGCTTCATAGTACAGGCCTCTGGAGGCGTGTTTATACCAGGTGTATAACACAGACACTCCACTGTTTACAAGTAACACACACACACACACCTGACTGTGGTGATGATGTCTCTGATGGTGTGTTTGGTCAACAGGAGGCGTTTACGAATGCCATCACTGATCTCATCAGCGAGCTCTCTCTGCTGGAGGAGCGCTTCAGAGTCGCCATCAAGGACAAACAGGAAGGAATTGAATGAAGCCCCGCCCTCTCCCTGATGTCACATCCTGTTTATAGCGTCTGTTTGTGTTTGGTTATTGTGTTCTTTTTATAAATAAAGTGATCTCACATCCTGCAGTTTGTTCAGCGTGAATTAACTGTCGCTGATTGTCAACCTGGGGTGTCATAATCAGGGTCAGATTAAATCAGATTGAGATTAAAACGGTTGGATCTATATTAAAAGATTTAGGTTTGCCAGTCTTGGTTCAGATGAATCGTTTTCTTCAGATGTGGAGTAAACTGTTTGGTTTAAGTCTAATCTAGATGTAGGTTACACTAGTTTGAATAGATTTGAGATTATACTGGTGTTATACAGATTAAATGGTTTTGATAAACACTGATTTAATTAGTCTTTCAAACTAATCGGGTTTGAATGTAGATTAGAGGAGTTTTAAATGAGATCCAACCAGTTTAATCTGGACCTGTTTAGTTTAAAACAGAAGGGAATAATAATCCACACCTTACAAAATATGTTTTATTATTATTTTTTTAAAAAGCAGTGAATACAAAAGCAGAAGCAACCAAGCGTGGCAGTCACATGATAATCTCTGGTCCCTGACTGGCCTATGTGTTTCAACAAAATCTGGCAGGTTCTCTTTTTTTTAAACACCTACAGTAGAGAGGTCAAAGGTCATCAGTGTGTGTGAGAGAATGTGTGTGGTGGGGGTTTCAGGGGTCAGAGGTCAGCATCTCTCTGAGCTTCCATAGCTTTCTGCATCTTCTCCACCATCCAGGGAGGAACTGAGAACGGCTTCATCTCATCCATCCTGACGTCCGGACAGTCTCTGAACACACACACACACAAACACACACATATTTACCACCAAAATGGACAAAAACACACACAGGTTGTTCATGTGGAAACAGGCAGTGATGTCAGACTCACTTGTATTCATCACTGCGAGAGAGATCCTGGATGTCCTCCTCAATCAGTAGATAAGCCTGAAAACACACACACACACACACACAGGCAGGTGTTACATGAGTGTTCAGATGTAAACATGCAAACTAAAAATGATCATAAAATGCACAGTAACAGAATCCATCAGTGCAGTCAGTGTGTCTTTAATCCTCAGAGAACTTTGAGTCCCAACTCTGTAAACTGACAAAAATAAGCTTTAAATACAAATTAAAATCCAGTTGGTGGACTTCCTGTCTTTTCTTAGATCTCTAATGAAAATACTCTCCTCATCCATGTTTTCTCTGAAAACCTCAGACCTGTTGACTCCAGGCTCAGCTCTGCTCTTTGTGACATTTGTAGTTCAGTGAAATCTGGTGATCTAGTGTCTAGTGAGGTTTTATTCTGAAAATCAACTGGATGTTTTGATGTTGTTTTTGGTGTTTGACTTCCTGTCCTGTATCTGATGTTAAGGACCCTGGTCTGTATCAGATCTGACACACAAGTTCACACGCTGACTAGAACTGAAACCAGCTTCTGTGCTGTGAGGGAGCAGAGACGGAGTGGACACAGATCTGGTGGAATTTAACCACGAGAAGAGAGGATTCTAAAGGTCTTTGCACACTGAGTCCAATATTTTCGGATGCATTTTTGGATCTGTAATTTGGAAAAAAAAAAAATAATGCAAAGACACCTCGCACACTGAATCCGATGCATTTATCTTTCTATTAATTGTGAAAATTCGCAGCACCATAAAAATGGGATTATGAGCAGTGATCAAGCAGCTGATCCTGAGTAGCTGCTGTCAGTATGTTTGAGGTAGGTACGCGCACACATACACAAATCTTCATTCATCATCCAAACACAGCATGAAATGACAGATAACGTGTCAGCCCATCTCACCGCTCTTTTTTGTCATTGATAAATTAATCTGCCAGCTAAATTAAAAGCTTGCCATTGACTGCTGACCTGCAGACAGCACCCCACTTTCTGCTGCATGCCTCGTGCTCACATGGCTGCACATAGTTTGCCCTGCATCTCGTTTTGTTTGTGTTATTATGGTCAAGCTCAATATAATCTGGGTTGGACTTGGTTTGATTCATTTTAAAGTCACTGAGTGTTTTTAGGTGGTTTCCGTGCACAACTTCCTTCCTTGTTGCTATTTGCTGCTACCTGCTGCAGCCGGACCAACACGGGGCAGATCCAGTGTGGGTTGAAACATTGACTTGAATGGAAACCTATCTGAACCGGTGCCGTGACAGAGCAGAGGCACAGCCGGTGTATTTCAACTGTAAAACACAGGAAAACTTTTCTTTTTAAGCTGCATGAACTATTTGATTTTTTTAAATGTTAATGACTATTCAAATATTCGAAAATCATTGCCCATCCCTAGTTACAAGTAGGCCACGGTGTCTCTGAATAGTCAAACAACCCTCGAAATGACCTGGATGGATCCGAAAAAACACAGAAAATCTGTAGTGATCCGAAAAAAATCCTGACAATTTCAGTCAAAATGAAAAAAAAAACAGACTCAGTGTGCAAAGGCCTTTAAAGCAACTTCAATCATAACAAGTCAGTTCAGACTGGATTAAGTTTCATCAACTTTTGACATTTGATGAAATCCTGTGAAACAGAGTCAAACCAGCTATTCTGGATCAGCTGAGTTAGATCGGACAAACACTCAGGTGGTCACAGCAGAGCTCTCAAACAGATGACAGATATGAAGACAGCAGGGGTATACAGCGTGTGTGTGTGTTTGTGCTTCCTCACCATCTTTCCTCCTGTTGCCCTCATGTGGTGTCTCTCTGCCAACCACTGTTTATCTTTTGCATCAGCTGCATACTGACACACACAAAAAAACCCACATTAATATACACAAACAGCTCAATGTTTGTTTGTTTGTGTTTTTGTCCTTCTCTCTCTCTCTCTCTCTCTCTCTCTCTGTTTACCTTGAACAGATCAGCGTGTTTGATGTAGATGCGTCCTCTGGTCCCACCCATTCCCAGCGCCCTGCAATGACATCACAACACAATGAATCGAGCAGTGTTTACTTACATTATTTTAACATTTTAGCAGTTTAAACAAGTGTTTGAAAGTGCAAGAAATACATTTATTAGACTTAATATGAGCCACATTCACCTGACAGGTCCAGAAAAACGTCTTATTTCAAAATATTAAAAGACAAAAATGATTAATGAATCATGTCTTTTATTTATGGTTAGTAAGTGACTTCAGACACAGAGAGATTAACATCATGTTGACTCACTTGTTCGCTCTGGAGCCGAGGACAAACGTGCTGTTCTCATTTAGTCTGGTTGGATCCCACTGAAATGAATGAAGTTTTTCTATTATTCTTCAACAAACTGAGTCTCTGATAGCATCAGGGCAGCGTTTCAGCCTTTAGAGTTCTGATAAACACTTCCGTTTAAAGGCAATGTGTAAAATGCTAACACATGCTAACGTGGCTAAGTTTACATGAGTTTGCAGGCTCACCTTTGGTCCCTCTCTCTTGATGGGATCAATTTTGGGCTTTGCTCTGAGGACAGACAGGGAAAAAGGTTGATCAGGTGTTGTGATCTGCCTGGATACTGATGATGTCACAAGTTACCCGTCAGATACTCACTGAGTGGAGAAGCCGTGGGGTCTGTCATGGGCGGTGGACACAGCTGGACGGGCTCTCCTCTGAGGGAACATGAGTCACAGTATGACAGCCAATCAACACGTCACCTGTCCATCACACCTGTGAGCTACCTATTTGACATTTTCCTTTATGTTTCTCAAGCAGTCATTACACCTGCTGTCACCCGTATGTTAATGTAACACCTAATTTTTGTAGAGACGTGTGTCATTCACACCTGGCTGGTTTCTACAGGTCCTGTCTGTTACCCATCATACCTGCCCAACACTTGTCACACCGGTCTGATTTGATGTAGTGTTGTTTCATTCTGTTGACCCTTCAGGATAAGATTAAGAACCTTCCCGTTGGTCCTTTCTGATTGGTTAAAGTGATGTCACATGATCATGGTCACCTGACCGTCTAGTAAAACCTGAGTTGGTCACATGCAGCAGTACCTTCTTCGGCAGAGGGCTTCCTCTCTGAATGTAGTCTTCATCAGCAGGTCTGGACCTCTGACAAAACCAAAGAACCGGATCAGAACTGGACCGGCTTCAAACATGCTCTGAGATCTCATCGGTCAATTCTTACCTTGATTGGGACCTCTGGCCCCGCCCTCTTCACCTCTGCCTCTGGAAACATCTGTTTGGCCTGGTGATGACATCATAGAAAAAAAGAAACATTGTAAAGTCAAAGGTGATGTCATCATAGTGTGATGTGATAATGAGGCAGTCAGGTCAGACAGGTGTTCTCACATGTTCCAGGACGTTCCTGCAGGCCTCTTTGATCAGCTGATCTGTTTGGACGTCATCGCCAACGTTCTCCTTCACGTTCTCCGCCGCTTTGTCAAAGAACTGCAAAACAACAACATGAACAACACCCGCTCACATCTCGTCTCACCTGCTCACCCTTGTTAACACCTGATCTTTTATCTTTTTCTTTCTTTTTTTTGTAACAGCTGACCTTCTGGTACTTCCTGAACACAGCCATGATGTCATCGTTAAAGCTGGGCTGAAGCACCGCCCTCAGCAGGTCCATGGACACCTGAGGATCCGTGTAGCTGCAGACAGACGGTTAGGTCATATAAATGGATTTGAACCAATTGGACTTCTGAAACTCGCTATTTTCCAGTTTCCTGATGAACTGATGCAGTTTTACTCTCTGCAGAAGAAGTTCAACACAGGGGGTGTTGCCTGATTCAGAGATCTAACTGATTTTTTCTGTTCAAACAATCCTCAAGAGTTAGGAGTCAGTACCACGGTTTTATCCCTGTTTACTGTGACAAAGCCTTCCTGATCTGGAATCATAAATAATCAACAAGTTTAATATTAATGAGTCCAGATGGCACCTGCTCACACTGCCAACTTTTCTCCCTCGTTTAGTCAAAATGATGCTCTGACAGTTTTACATGTGATATCTCATCAGCAGGGTGTCTCACCTGTTCCTCTCTCTGCTCCTCTCTCCCCATCAGCTCATGGAGTACCAAGATCAAGAAAACTGATTGTTTAGAGGAAGGCATTTTTCAGAGTTCACCCACAAGTTACCTCCATTAACAAACCCCACCCGAATCCTACAGACCACGCTGACAGAACTACGTACTGACCTGACGGTCATGTGTGAGCGCCGTCCTCGTCTGTGGATCTGTCTGTGTTTGATCATCAGGTTCCATGGATTCTATCAAACAGAGATTTGATCAACAAAAATAAGAACAACCATGACGACATTCTTTTTGAAAATCATGGACACCGTGCCCTTGGCTCTAACAAGGAGAGGGAGCACCCCACTTTTCCACAGCTCACAGTTCAAAACCAGCACCCCTGATGGTCTGGGGATCAGAGGAGTTCATGGCATGGGAGGATTATATGTCTGTGAAGGTTCCACTGACGCTGAACAGTATTTACAGGTTAAGGAGCAACATGCTGCCATCCAGATGAAGACTTTTTCAGGAAGACAATGACAAACCACATTCTGCGCAGAATACAACAGCATGGCTCTGTAGTGGAAGAGTCCAGGTGATAAAGGAGACCTTAAACTGCAGAGCAGCTGAAATCCTTTAACAGGACAGCATGGGACAACATTTTACTTTAAACTCCAGAAACTGGTCTCCTGGGTTCACAAACATTTACAGATTGTTGTTCAAAGAAGAGATGACGACTGAAATGAGGGGAGACGTCCTATACTATCTAACGTGACCTCATGACATCAGCAGATTAGGAGTGGGAGATGCAGTGACTCATAGTGCAATACATAACAACACAGGGTGATGAAATACACCTGACCCGTGGCCCACAGTGACAATTATATCATGACATATAGCGGTTCCGCAATAACAGATAAATTGCAAGATGTTTCTTTAATCTTAAATCACCATAATAAATTAAATGAGTAACACGAAACACTTCTTGCAGGTAAAGAACAGAACACAAACTGTGGGACAGAATAATCGATGCTTATTTTCATAGCTGAAGTCATCTGAGGGGTTAGCTTACTTAATATTTAAACCAAGCAGTGATCCAAACACTGACACAACTCATTTCCACAAACCAAAACACAACCAGAACCCCGACTAGCAGCTAACAGGCTACTGTGTTAGCATCCGTTAGATATGGTCCTTACCGGACTCTGCTCCGGCTGCTCCAAGCCGTCCTGCCCGATCCAGTCCTGGCCTCCCTCACTGCGGTGGGCTCCCATAGCGCAAACGATGCTGGTCCAATCTTGTCCGGATCCAACCGAACCGTCTACACGGAGCTATGCTAAGCTTAGCTAATAGCAGCCAAAGCTAACTGTCAAATAGCGTTTGTTAAATCCACCCTGACCTTTGAGTGTTTGTTGTTGTTGTTTGTTGTGGCGGTTTTTTTTTTATTTATTTATTTGTTACCTCGGCGTTAAAAGTCTCACAAGCAGACAAATAATTAACTGGTAATCAATATCTGATCTGGGGGAGGAGGATGGTGATTGTTTCCAGGAAGTTACACTCAGGTTCTCGAGGCTAAGCCAAAAGCAACACTGCCAGAATTTCCGGTTTTTCATTTCCAGAATAAAAGCGCAATAAAAATAAGCAAATAAAAGCATGAAATAAAAATTATATTCTTTTTATGGTATTATTGGTAATAGTAGGAGAGATGGTATTGTTGATTTCTGATCAATGACAGTTCGAATTGCTATTAAATGAGTTGTAGTGTGCTTTTATTCATGTTTAAAAAAACAAATATTTTAATAAAAACTGAATGTCAATGCCTAAATTGCACAAGGTCTCAAATTGTGAGTTTAAAACTTTCTGAATAATCCAAAAATGATGATAGATACTGCTCTGAAAGGCTAGTTCAAGAATGCAGACAAAAGGACTTGTGATTTACTCACCGAGTGGTGAATCTTCTTTGAAAAAAGAAAAAAAAATGAAGGGATTTTTATTCCTTTCTAAAATTTCCTGCTCAGATAAAATGACCAGTTGTCGCCTTGTTCTTATCTTGTCTTGCTTGCTATCATTTAGGAAAATTTTAGGCTTGTGCTTCATGTCTAGTTCCAAATAATTGTTTATGAGGAATAACTGCGTTTCCTATTAGAGTTTATATTATAACCAAACCCATTTATAGGTTTGTATAAGAAAAGATGACTTTTTAAGTCAAGTTTTAACTTGGCGAGTTAAATATTTTTTAAATATTTTGGCTTGAATAAAGTTTTTCATGTTTGCATACATACTTACCAAAATGTTTCATATCTACTTCAAAGATGACAATAATAAAAAAAAAGCAGGACAGCTGTGTGCGTGAGTTGGATATATTTTTACTGGGAGAGTGAAGCTGCAGCTTGTCTGCAGGCAGGATGACGGACAGACTGTATTTACATTCTCCAGCTGTGAGGACTCAAACACGGCCACCTTCGCTGCTGTGCAGTGTCGCCACATCTAACCCCGCTCTGTATTTACAAAAACAGGCTTTAGATTTGGGAAAAAAACATTTTCTGGTTAAATTACTGCTGAATAGTTACTCCTTGAAAAGAATAGAATATTTTTCAGGTCACAGAGAGAATGATTTCTGATTCATGGCAACAGAAAAACCCCTCACAGGAGCTTTAATGCAAAATAAAATATTCACTGGTAATTCTAAGAGCTGTAATGTAATTCTCCATATACAGATAAAAACAAAAGACAATTTTGTTTTATCAGTATGTAATAAAAACAGGAGCCTAAAGTCTTGTCAAAATTGGAATAGCACTCATTTCATCACAATATCTTTCACAAGTTGTGTAAAAGTTGGTGCATAGGATGCACCTTTAATATCTTCTTTGCAGTCTAAAAAGTATGCATTTGATATAAAATCTGCAGTTAAATTCCGTTTTCAAGAAACCAATCCAGCAGATGGCGCTGAAAGAATCAAGAAACTGCTGCAATGCACAGAGCATGCTGAATACAATGCCAGGCGAATCAGTCTAGCTGTGCCAGTTATTGACACTTTACTCTCTTATTATTATCATTATTATTATGCAGTTTAAGTCATGCATTTAAAGAAACAATGGTATCCTGTGAAGTGAATAAATCTTATCAAACGCTTGTTTCATGAAAAGACTCTTCAATATCTAGCAGAGGTGTGGTGAGTCTCAAAGAACTGGTCACAGGCAGTGGGCACATCTGGCTTCATAATTATTAGCGCTACCGTAAACTACAACGAGTAGCTACACACATGCATAGGAACAGCACATTGCTGCACGCAATGGAAGCTTTTACGCAAGTTAACAAACCCTTTTTCTTTCCGAAAGCCCCTAAAAATAGATCAGTGCAACTTATATTCAGGATTTTACAATAGATATAAAAGCTAACAGCAAGCTAACCCAGGAAACACGTCACTACCCCTCAGAAGAAACTTTTCAAAGGTGTTTTAGTTTCTGTGACGAAGCGACACTGCTCAGCCCAAAGACTCGGCCTAAAAACCAGAACATCAAGAGAAAGAACAAGAACATCTTTTAGAGTCCCAAAGATTTCATGCAAAACAAAAACCCAAATAAGTAAAAGAAAAACATATAAAAGAAGGTCACATACATAAGAGCTGAAAATTATAAAAATAAGGTGGAGGAGTATTCTGCTGGTTAGACTTTACTGATGCATACACACTTCTACTTTTACATACAAGATATAGATTTTCTTAATAACACTTTGGTTTAGTTTAAAACAAACTATCATAAGCTGTATCATACAGAGAACAGATCTCAATCTTTTAAAAAATTGTTAAATTAAATCAAATAAAAAAACAATTTCATTTGTTTTTCAATCAATTTAACAGCAGATGAGGAAAATAACATCAACAGACTTCATATCAGTTAAACTGTACAGTATCTACATGCTGGGGCAGAAACTAAGGTCAGGCGGGGACGGACTCCTGATTGGACGACTCATTGACCAATCAGAGGGCAGAGGGTTAGCTGTTGGAGTCGAGTTAGGAAAGTGTGCCAAGCAGCTAGCTCCTGGAGCAGCTTTTTAATATTTTAATCTCACTTTAAAGTTACTGCAGAAACTAAGACATGAAGAAGGGGACGAGTTAATAATTAAACTAAATATAGTCTAAAGTTTGTAAGAGGAGTCTTTTTTATGTTATGATACAGAAAAACTTTTCAGAGGGGAAGAAAATAAATAATTAAGTTATGGTAAATTATGTATAATCTATAATCATCTATGAAAAGCACAGATGAGAAATTTACATCAACTATTAACAGGAAGTGATATGAAAAGCCAAACAAGCGACTATCGCTGTTTATTTTTTTTTCCCATTTAAATGTACTAACCTGACCTATTCAAAAACAAACACACAAAAGACATGATAATCCTGTTAAAATCAACAACTGTGGCTCTGTTTGGAGTTTCTTGCACTTAATAAGAGGAGAAATCTCATTTCCTGAAGACTGGTCGCACTTCACAACTCAGTTTTCATCTCTAACAGCTCCCCCTGCTGCCCACACCTGTCCTGAAAACACTTCCCTCGTTTTGCGGATCAGATTCCTGTATCCTGATCAAACAACGTTAAAGTCTGCTGAGGCGTCTGTCCTCTCTGACCCGTCTGCCCCAGTTTGACTCCGCCTCTTTCTCTCAGTAAATAACTTACTGTGATGACTCCGCCTCCTCCTGCTGGCCATTAACTAAGATTCCCACAATCCATCACAGTCTGATGAGGTTGATCCACACTGGTTGGCCACAGAGTCCCAAGGAGGCGGGCCATTAGAGGGATGCCATTAATTTCTGTCCATTGCGACAAAGAAAGACGAGTCCAATAGAAACAATAGCTGCCATATCAACCAATCACCAAGCCCTGTGGTGTAGGGACCAATCAGAGGCCCTCCAGTGACCCAGAGGACCAGTGACATCACAGATGACATCACAGGTGAATCAAAAGGATTTTATTGCTGGAGTGCCGACATTTCACTGTGCTGACTGAATCTGGAGGCAGGAGCAGAAACACCTGGAGTCACTCAGCTGCAGGTGAGACCTCGCTCCAGAAAGCGTCAGCCAATCAGAGGAGCTGATGTGAGGGTACAAACCAGGACATAGGGACACAGTGGGTGACAGACGACACAAATGATTAAATCCAGCTCTAAAGGACAACCTGGCTCCACCCCCTGTCGGCGGTGGTGGCAGAACGGCATTGTGGGCAAAGGACAAAGGCTGAGGTGTGCTACAGGTGCTGGTGAGGGACATTTTGGACAGACGAGAAGACATTCAGGACAAACTAATGCTGCAGAACAGAAAGACAACTTTAGTCCCACCAGGTGAGGGTGTGGTTCACAGTTAAGCTGCACCCAATCTAGACGGTGGCCATCTTGTCCAGAGGACTGGTGCTACTACTGCTGCTGCTGCTGCTGCTACTGCTGCTGTTGTTGTTGTTGTTGTTGTTGTCATGGGCGCTAGGTGAAGTTATTCCACTAGATGTCCTTTCAGGGGCTTTGGGGACGGAGTCTTTGTCTCCAGGGGTGGTATGGGCGGGGCCAGGAGAGGACATGGAGGAGGGACGGGACGGTGAGGGGCGGTATGCTGCCATCAGCTCGGCTAATCGCTCTGGAGTCGGACCCCACTTGGCAAAACCAGCGTCGTTTTGAAGGAAGAGCACTGCAGTACCATGGACTGCCCGGTAATACATCTCCTCCCTGAAACACACACACACACACAGTTTCATGTAAAAATATGAAGCTCTGAGCTGCACACACACAGAGCACTGACTGAGGACTGCATCAATACCTCTTGCAGATGTGTTGGCTCCCAGAGCGATACTCGTGTTCGTAAGCTGGGACGCTCATCTGGTGACGGAGGAACCTGCTTCCCTCCATACGAGTCAGAGCCGGGGTCGGAGGGTCACGCCACTCAGGAACGAAAACGATGAAGGAGAGAGGCTCAGAGGACTTCTCTAGAAGCTCCTGAGAGAAACAGACAGATGGAGACATGGTGACCTCTCCATGTGATACAGAACAGTGCAGAACGGTACAGAAAGCTTTTTCACTTCCTGGAATAAATCTATTTAACAAACATGTTTGAAAGGAAGACTTTCTCCTCCTCACTTTTTAAAAGCTTCTAAAAGTTTCTGTTTGAGCTTCATAGCACTGAAGGAAGGTTTGGTGAAGCTTACCGATTACAGTAACACTGAGACTCACCACAAACGGACGAGGCGCTGAGGATGTAATAACAGAGTATTCTGCAACACAACTGGGGCTGCAACAACGTTTTTCATAACCCCACGATTATCGTACCACTTCGCTTTCAGTAAGTTTGTCTTCTTCCTTTTATTCGGATTATTTGGTGGTTGGCAACTAGCTTAACGGCGCATCACTGCCACCTACTTGACTGGAGTGTAGATTGCGTAACTCACTGGGCCTCATGGCTGTATATGTCACATGCAAACGGATGAGTGTTGTGGAGAAGTAGAGTAGGTCGATGAGGACAAAAAATGAAAAATGGCAGAGATGGAGTAAGCCGTTCGTCTCAAAATTTCTAAAGTTTGGGAGTATTTCACGTTAAGTTAAAGTACACAGTGTGTTGCAAAAGTTTCACAAACAACCTAACATGTCACGGCAGTACAACTACAGCGATGCAGCACCTGAAATGTAAACACGTTGGCTTATCGACGAGAAGGCGGGGAGCTCAACAGTGAGGTGAGTGCTTACAAAATCCCACATTGCTCCTTTTACATGCTGTGAAATTATTGACTCTTAGAACTTGTCTTGTCTTTGTATTAACGTGTCACTAATATACACTAACACTAATATAGTCCAATAACAGTGTATGAAGATGGAAGGGTGGATTTTTTTCTTTTACTGGTTTGAAGACTTGTTTGATTTACTGAATGTGGAGACTTGAGGTTTGAGGGTGACAACCCCAAGAAGTTCATTAAACTAGCATTAGCATTAGCGTTAGCTGCTACAGACGATGGAAGGGTGGAGGGGTCGTCCTGATCGACCTGCAAGTATACAGATTGAGGACACATTTTTGGCCCACTGAGTTCTTCATCTTAAAATTATTTATAATTTTCTTTTTCAATTTCAAGAAATCAGCCACAACTGAACTGTTGTCGGTATTTTTTTAAAGATGTTTCATTGTTAAATTAAACTGATAATCAGAAAAGAGTTTTTACATTTTCTTCCTGATTCACCGACTAAGTGTAAAATAATCCTCAGAGAACTCATTTACTTAAATAACCATTACATGCAGTCCTAGACATGTCTCATGAACCCATTTTTGCATCACTTTTTAAACTCTCCTCAAATTATTAACTGGACTGTAAACAAAGCAGCGCACAGAAAAGAGTCTAACTCACACTGACTTCACTGAAAGCAGCCAGAAACTATCACTCCCAGATGTGATCATAGTTTGAACTAGTGATGCACAAACATTTGAGCTTGAACAAATAAAAGTATGTAAGATATTTAAAGAGGGGGTGTCATGCTTCCACATATCTCAAACATGGAAGTGACACTACTGGATTGATTGACTGATTGATCGGATGCTCATAATGAAAGTGTGCAGGTTTTCAAACCTCTACATATTCATATGTTGTAGAAATCCCTGAATCTGTCTGTAAACTGATTGAAACGCTTTTTTTAAGGGGAAAAAAATTGAATCAAATTATTTTTATTTTTCCATTTTATAACCATTTGTCCTGAACGTACAACATGTAAACTGCAGCAATTGTCAGCTTCTCAAGTTTCCGACTGTACTTTAACACACCTCATGTGACAGTTCCAACTTGGGCGTGACATATAATCATCTGTGTCAACTGGCGGTTTGCACCTTTTATCAAGTTGCTTGTCAGCACAAAATCAAAAGATTTTTGACAGGAAAAAGACAGAAGGAGCGGTCCGACAACTTTAGCGTCACTTGATACAAAAACACCAGACAGAGGATGAAAAAACAGAAGACTTCTTTAGACATAAAGAAGAGCATTTGGTCAGTCAATCTGCTGCTTTCACACAGCAAGCTAGCTTGCCCAAGTGGGCCCTGGGAGCATCATTTTTAGCCTCATTCTACGCAGTGTCCGGTGTAAGTGCTCCCTGAAGCAAAAGCAGCTAAAACAAGAGGGATGTTTTTTAAAGCTGTAAATAATATAAAGATACTACGGGGCCTCCAGAGGGACAAAATAAGACTAACAAAAGCACATAGCCTGCACTCTAAGGTGCTTCAGGACTTTTCTCCTCTCAAAGGGAGAAAATAGAATTTTTTGCATGATCCTGTTTAAATTCAGTTAGATTGTATAGAGCACTTAAAGATCTGATTAGCACTAAAGTTTATGAGTATGGCACAAAGTAAGGGACTGACCTCAAAGTGTGTCACCATGGCGTCCATCAGCTCTTCACAGAACGGAGGGTTTGCTTCAAACGAGCCGCTAACAGGACAGAAGGACAGGAACGGCCTGAAAACACAAAGTACAGAGCTGTAACACTACATACTGACACGGAGATCCTCTGTAAGCACACCAGGTTAACACATCGATAAAAACACTCAAACGTTATTCTGCATATGGGGCAAGAGAGTTGTTACAGTCGATGTGTCTAACTCCCGTCTCACCCTCTGGATCCGAAGAAGCAGTCGATGTCGGGGAAGGCGGAGTTGAACTGTTTGAAGTAGCAGTTGAGCGGAGAAGCAAAACACTCGAAAGAGACGCCAAACTGTCGATTCAACGCTTCAAACACGGATACAGGCAGCGCCCCCTGCAGGCCCGTCCCCTCATTAGCACCGCTGCCAAACATCACCTGAACACAACAACAACACAAACACAGGACTTTAACCAGCCAGTTCACTGAGCTGCGTTTGTAAACAGACTGACAGTTAAGTGAACGCTGGCGAGAGAGAGAGAGAGAGAGGGGGGGGGGGGGGGGGGGGGGCTCACCTGATATCTCTTCAGGAGGCACCAGACTCTGGACAAGAACTTCTCAAAGCGAGGATCGTCTATACAGCTGTACCTGTAGAGGAGCTCCTGGACACACAGACACAAAGAGACCAAGACGTCACATATTTACTTTCCAGACTTCCTGAAAGCATCAGTGAGACCTACTCTAAGTGTTTTTCAAAGCTTGCTCAAATCTGTCATTTTTACTGCTCACTAATCTTCATCTTCATGTCATTTTCTGCAAACTTGAGGCACGTTAAGTTCAAGTAAACAGAAAAATATGATTCTTCTTGGGAAGCTGTTTTTAAAGATCTTCAACTTGTTCAAACTGAATCAAACCAAAACTCATGAACCAGTCTGAGGTCTTGCAGGCGTTCAGCCTGAAAAGCACCGACGGCCTCCTGGAATCAGTTGTATTTCCTGGTTCTGCTGGTAGGACTGACCAGTTTGCTGAAGTGACCTCTGTTGACTTTGACCATCTCTCCTCTGAAGCGCAGACAGGCCACGTCGTTCTCAAAGTGCAGCTCCACTCGAGGCAGGGGGGGCGAAGGGATCGTCAGACGCACCGGGTAACAGTAGACCAACCTGGACTGCTGCGGGGACTCGCTCGCCTCTGAAACCACACACACAAACAGAACATGCAAACTTAACACACTGAGCAGACAGAAGCCTGGGGGTGTCCTGCAGAGGGATCAGGTGTGTGTGTGTACCTGTGGGGGGGTCCTGCAGTAGACTCAGATGTGTCTGTCTCAGGCGGCGGCTGTACTCTGCAGACAGCTGGTAGATCTTTGAACAGATCCCCTCCACTGAGTCTTTGGCAACAGCGGTGACATGAGGACCACACTGCTGTCTGAGGTGCTCCAGACGGTCCTACACACACACACACACACAACATGTTGGTAAAGTGAAGCAATAACACCAACGGAGCAAGTGAAGCGAGTCCTGTCAATGTCATGCTGGCGGTGATAGCGGAGGTTTAGACCACTAATTTGACCCAGGGGAAGACTCTGCCTAATTACTGGACCATTAGCATATGAAGCAGAGAAACAGCACTAACACTGAACTTAAAGAGGGGTCATTACTCTGTCCCTCTGGTGCCCTTGTTGTAGATTTAGGTGGTGTTTACACAAGAACAGTAGTAGGATGAAACCCAAAAGTTTTGTTGCGTGTCGTCCTCTTGTTTACACAGAAATGCTGTTTTAGCTGACCTAAAACGTGACTTTTTTAAAAACGCCCTCCAGAGTGGAATTTTTCTGAAACGCTGCAGCCTCCGTTGCCGTGTAAACAGCAAGCAGGCATTTTCAGTTGAAACGCTGACCTAATTGGCATGTGCGAACCGGACAACAACAACGGTTCACTGGTGGACTAACCATGTTGTGCTCGTGCTGCTGAATCTACTGACTGCCTTTCAACACAATGAGCATCTGCTGCTCCACTTCTGCACTCAGGACAGATGCAGACCACCTCTACGGGCTACCAAAAGACGCTACCGTTATATTGCCACCTACAGGTCTGTTATACATACTACAGTGTTTTCAGTCCCTCAGCGTTTCCGTGTAAACAGATTTTCTTTCTCTGCGTTTTTTGCGTTTGAGTGAAACGCTGTGAAGCCTGTGTTGTATAAACGGGGCAGTACATGATCCTTATTTTTCTCCCACTTATGTTTTAGAAAACTCTTATTTCAGCCTGGCAAAATCGCTTCATTTTAGCTACTGTCTCTTTAAGGCTCCATCCACAAACCCCCTTCCATCTGACTGGTCAGCCTTTTGGAGGCCTGGTTGGGGTGGACCTTGGTGTTTGAGGCCCACTCCTCCAGTGTGTCATGAACCAGCGAGGAGATGCTTATCTGATGACCTCATCATTTCAGGAAATCTCTTGAAGATCTGATGCTATTTATTGATCAGACTGTTATGATTGGTTTACAGACAGATTTGGGGATTTTTACAACATATGAACATGTAGAAATTTGAAAATCGGCACCTTTAGTCTGAACATAATGCATTTTTTCTTTATAAATATGTTTAAAATACGGGAAAGCAGAGTTCCTTTTTAAATGAAGACCAAAATCCTTCTAACGTCTTCTGACGTCTATGGACGTCAGTTATGTATTTCAGTGGGTGGTGGTGGTGTCTGGTGGAGCTTGTCTATCAGTATCAGGCTTTTAAACTACTGTAGGTGACAGCCGTGCTCTCTTTGGATGAGAGATCAGCAGAGATATGAAAACAAGATGTGATGAGATGACAGAGACATGGCGAGATGCTGCAAGTTGTAAAAGTTCAGGCAGCTCACACTCAAAGAGAATATGTGGCAGTAGTTCAGAGTGAGAGAGAGAGAGAGTCATACTTGTGAGAAAAGATGACAGATCACTGAGAATCAAAGGATGGAGCTTCAGAAGCAAGCACCATTTGAAAAAGTGTGTTTTCTGTTTTTTGTTTAAAAAAACAGGAAGAGAGATGAAAGAAGAGAGTCCACTCTTTCTTTTGGCAGTTTTAGAGTTTACAGTCACAGAGCACAATATTCTGTGGATCTTTACAGATCGGTCAAAATGCTCTGAGAATGGCTGGCAGCGAATGAGTTAATGATAAACAATCCTTTAAACAAACTGACCACGCAGTGAAGATAACAACAGAACAACAGAAGATCAGGTCAAAGGTCAGAGGTTACCATGTAGTCCTCTTTGCTGGCGGAGTGATCTCGACGTAGCCAGCTCATGGTGTCCTCAGCATTCCACTTCACCACCTTCCTACTCTCTGGACTCGCATTTCTACAGGGGTCAAAGGTCAAACAGAACGACTTCATCAACACCAGCCTGACGTCTCAATAAACCTCTGCCTGCTCTGTTTTTACCCACCTGGAGTCGATCATCTTCTTCGCTGCTTCAGCGTATTTAAACAGCAGCTTCCGAGCTTCTTCTTTGTACTTTATACGTGACAACCTGAAACACACACAAACACACACACTCATATATAATATACATCACCATAAAACTCTAACAGCATTATTAACATCAGGTCCGTATCATAGTGCTGTACCTGATGGGGATGTCGTTCATGACCTCTCTGAACATGGACGGGGAGATGACGGGGTCACAGTCACTCGGCAGTAAGGGGTCCTGACCTTTATCGATCACTTTACGCTCCAGCAGCCATCGGTTAAAAGACTCTCTGGGAGGATCAATACCTGAACAACAGAGCGAAAGACGACTGGTCAGACAACAAAAGTTTTAACATGTAACACCCAGACTTTAACAGGAAGGAGAGAACATATTACAGAGTATCTGTCTTTATTCAAGTGGCCAACAAGTTCTAGGAGAACATCAGTCAAGATTCTAACCGCACGGAGGAAAAACAAGTCAGCATCCCAGTCCCAGAGGAGGTCTGTTTTGACCCTTCATCTCCGCTTTTCTGTCACCAAGTGTTACAAATGATCTTTCTTCAAGCAACATCAAGGGTATGTGCGTCTGCGTACCTTCTCTCTGGTGGCACAGCTCGTGGTAGTGTTGCCTCAGTTTGGTGACCAACTGAGCTCTCTGCAGCTCGATCTCAGGGTGAGGGGGCAGGTGGTTAGCATGCGGCTGCTCTCTGATCACAGCGTTTGTCTGTATGTCCAGATCCCAGTAAATGCTGAAAACAACAACAAACAAGTTTAAGAACCTCCAGGAGGAGCAGAATGATTTATTAAGAGCAGAAAACCAAGAGATGATGACTGGGACGCATCCTCAGTACTCACACAGCTGGTCTGTATGGAGCAGGGGCTGGAGTTGGAGTCGTGGGCACTGCTGGTTGAGCCTGTTTATCCTCAGGGGCAGAGTTCCAGGGTTTGACCCCAGGTGTGCTGGGAGAGATGGGCGTGGTGGGTTCAACCTGGAAACATCACATCAACAGACAAACCTCAACACATTAGAAAAATCTGCCACAGTGTACGACTCACAAACATCAGCACAGTGATCACACAGCAGGACATTTTTACCTTTGGTCGTTTCAAGCTGTTAGGCCCCGCCCCCTGCTCCTCAGAGCTCCTCCTCTTCCTTTGACCATTACCAAGGTTACCGTCTCCACCCTCTGCTGGGGCAGCATTCAGGCCTAAAGGGTCAGACTGAAAACAAACAGACAGGTTCATACTGGTCCCACCACAGCAACACATTTAACCACTTCATAATAAGAGAGTGGAAAAAAGATCAAGAGCAGATGTCAAACTGGGACTTAAAGTAAAATTGAAATCAGACAGTTTAGCACCATTTCCACAAAGTGGTGCTGTATGGATCAGTACAGTTTAGCACAGGTTGGATCACTAAAGCCTGATCTTGTTTGTGGTGTGTAAGCCAGAAGCTAAGAGCCCCGTCAGCGACTTAATAGCTGACAAGAAAATTAGTGTCAAAAGAAATGAAAGAAAAAAGAAACTTTGGTGTCAAATCAATAGAGACAAACTGATTTGTATCAATGTTTCAACTGTTTTTCACTCTAAAGAATGGGTAAAGGTGGAGTTCAGAGTAATGATATGAAGTCATTCATTTCAAAACGGAAAAAATTAAACAACAGGAGAGCTGAATGAAGCGTGTCAGAGTTTCTCTGCAGTGATAGAGACACAGTGAGTTAAAGTAAAGGAAACTGTGTGTCTGCATATGTGAGGTACAAAGAAACAAAGAGCTGTGTTTAAAGATGAAGCTGTCGGGCAGATTTATCAACCCTGGATCTTACTCACACTGGAGCGCGTCTAACGAACTTGCCTGAATAAAATACAGATTCTCATGGTTGGGAAAGTAACTCAGGGTGGGACTAATTTTTTGTTTAAATGATCGGCGGTGGAGAGTTGGATTACTTTTGTTTTTGTTTCTTCTTTTTGGGACTGAGGATTATTGGACATGAGATCAACAGAGTGCGGTCAAACTCAAACCAAACGGGAATGTTTAAAGGATGAAAAAGATTGTCGGACGTTTAGGGTGAAAGGATCACCTCCTTATTTTATTTGGGAATCATTTTTTGTTAATTTTTGGCCAATCAATGTTTAAGTTACATTTAATTTGAAGTTGTTTGTACTAAATTTTGTTTGCTGCATTGAGCTGAATACTGCTCAAGTTTTCAAACTATTCAAACTATCAAACTAAATGAAAACTTGCACATAAAGTGACTATTCTTTCGACCAATCACCACTGCAGTGTTTCTAGCTCCACCCTCTGGGGTCAGATCAGTATGTCTGGCACCCCAACAGAAGAGGACCAAAAAGTGGGACGGTACGGGTTGGTTATTTGGGGACCTGTCCCAGTTTAGGTCTATGGTAATGCTACAAAATGCATACCTTACCGAGAAGAACCGAACTGAACAGCTTAGTGGAAACGGGGCTTTTGTTAAAAGGAAAATTATTGATAAAACTTTAAACTTCTGCTGCGCTGCGTCTCTGCTCGAAGTTTCAGACTGAGTTTACGAGCTGCTCATGAGGAGATAAAAGTAAATGTAAGGCCATAGTTTTGGGGAAAGAGTCAGAACTCACAATGACATCATGCTGGCCGAGCACTGGCACCTCCCACAGACTCTGATTGGTGAATCTGTTGAAATAATACGGTCGGTTCTCCCTCCGAGACCAACACTTAGACCATCCCGCCTGGACCAGCTCATCTGTCGGACAGAAGTTAAAGAGACACATAGTTCAGAGATGAAGACAGGTCAAGACAAACAGGACTACATACAGTAGTACTGAGGACAGATGAGAGACAGACAGATGTAACTGGGACCTAAGATGGAAAGCTGAGAGCCAGGCAGGTGGAACGATGAGCTGGGACAGACAGATGCATCTTAACCTTCACAGTTAAGAGATAATAATAGGAAGACAGGCAGGTGAGAGACAAACATACCTGGAAGTTCAGGTGGTTTGGAGGTGGTGGACGGAGAAAGGGGCGGTCCCTGAGAGGCGGCAGGCACAGAGGGAGAAGGCATCATGGCCGCCTCCCCCTTTATCGATCCCTGGCTGTCGCTGGACATCTCACCTGCTCGTCAGAACAACATTGACCTGCCTGGACAGGAAGACATGCTCAGACTTTCAAAGTAAAATATTGGTGAATTGTTAGTTTAATTATGTTATAACTTCGGACAATTAAAAAAAAATTTCATACTGCTGTTTCTTTAATTGATTTTTTATCAGTTCAACCAACACACCAACAAAGATTAGACACCCCCCCCCCCCCCGTTTTTTTCCCCTCTTTAAAGTCTCCTTTACAACATACACTTCACTCCAGACTCGTGTTTACCATTTCAGCAATTTATGATAGGTTATCTTTGAATTAATTGGTTAATGGAACACATTTATATTTGAAACAGACAGGAACTACAACAGACTATTTTAAATAGCTGACACTAAGAAATCTAACAAAATAAATGCTAACCAATAAAACTGCAATACATAAGAAATAAAACTTTTTTTTTAGCTTTAACATCTCACAATAATAAGAAATAAGTCTGTTTTTTGATGTAAAAAAAGTTGACTTTTATTCACTGAATATGTGATGCATGTTCACGTTATGATCTTGTTATGATCCCCATTTTACAGTAAACTAACAGTAAGATCTTTGTGTTTAACATGAATGAAAAAGAAGCTTTCAATTTTTTGAACCCGATCTTGCGCCAGTTTCTGATTTTAGTTTCTGTTTTCTATTCAGTGACCTGAGTGACCGATGTGTTAGGCTTCGGATACATTTGGTGGCATGAACTAGAATCTATGCACATGTGTCGATCATGACTGAGACTGGAGCAGCTCAGTAACACTAAAAACATTATTCATAAATGGTGTTCGCATGAAAACTGGCTGTTTATCCAGTTTATAGTCGATAGTGACTGAGAATATATGAAGTGTTTTCTGTTCAGTTCGGTGACAACACGAAGGTCCGGGCCGACCTGTTAGTCACAGACCGTCTGAATGTGGCGGTTTGAAGACAGAAGGCGGCAAACGGGACGATGTTAGGGATGAGCTATGGTTAACCAATACACATCAAAAACAGAAAGATTTAAATGAGTATGACTTGAAACTATGGTACTGAGAGGGCAAGCGTAGTTAATTTTACATGTTTTCCTTCACATACGCAGAAATGAGCGCTATGGTTACACGCATGCGCATGGTAGTCTTTCCAAACAAACACGGAGGAGGAGAGGAGCAGGGGGAGGTGAGCGGGGAGGACAACAAAAAGCTGCGGCTGCTCCCTCGGAGCTCGAGCAGAAGACGCGGACACAGCGGCGTTCACTACCGATCCGGAGCGAGACCAAGCCGCGCTACAGTGATCGTACAACACACACATCGCATCAGCCTGTGTTATTATGCCAATTTATTGCGCCATTTTGCGCGTTTGGCTCTGTAAGTGCGCAGAGCGACAGCTGCTGTTTAGGCGCCACTTCTCAGACAAGATGGCGGACACGCCCCTGCCACAGCGTTGCGCGCCCTGCACAGTAATTCTGCGTTTTATTACAAACTCAGCCACTTTGCGTGCCGTTACTCGGGTTTGTCCGAAGACCGAAACTTTCCGCCGGGTGTCGGTACCATCAGAGCGTCTGTGCGTGGCCGCCTGCCCTTACCTTGACCGGTGAAGTAGCAGAGAGTCGTAGGTTCTGTCCGTTTGTTTCGGGTCCTCCGCTCCGCTCCCTCCCCGCCTGCTCAGACATCTTTACAGGGACCCGAAGTGAGTCACTGCGCAGGCGCTACCGTTACCCATATTCCCTTTCCGGAATGTGCCCCTTCAACCGCCATCTTGAGAAGGTCGAAACCATGGCTTGAAATGATAATATAAATGAAAATAGATTTATGAGATTATTTTTTTAATTTGATTAATTTATTAGTAATAAGTTATAATTATTATTGAATATTTCATATAATCTATTCTACAAACAAACGTCCTATCAAACTAAAAGAAAAATAAAGCGTTTTGTGATACAATCTGGATCATCTCTTTATTCTGGGAAAGTTTTTTTCCTCAAGAAATTATGACGCACCAAAATTACAATTTTCACACATTACTTGTCTTTCATTTATCAATGCAAGAACTTTGGGTGCTTAGAAAGAAGAGAACATAAACATTTTTAAGTTCCAATAAGTGAATTTGTAATTAACAAAATGACAAAAAAAAACAACAACTTGTAAACTATGTAATAGATGTGTGTGCCAATCAACTTTTATTTTTGTGAAATACAAATGAGGAACACATTTAGACATTTAAATCCATGGATCAAACCCCCTCATATAAGTTCATAAGTGACAGTCAGTTTAGTTTCCAGCACCAACAAATACCTGTTAAATTATTAGATTATAATAGATAGTTTTATTAATAGCTAAAGAGTTACAAAAATAAAAATATACTTGTCTTTTTTCCTTATGTTGATATAATTTTCAAACTTACAAAAAGATTTGCTCTAGCACCAGTTGCACTGTTGTAACTATTTGAGGAAACGTTTGTTTTCAGCACCTGCCACTAGGAGCCATTTTACATGGTTGAAAGAAATACAAAAAGACACCAGCATATAAAAGTTAATAGACCAAAGTGATACATTCATGTTACAAAAATACATTTTAAACCTGGTAGAAAACTGTAAATGATTTCATTTTTTAAACTGCTTTTGAAATGTTATTATTAGTCCTTGTTATTTCTTATCAACTTTGTTTGCTTTCTACCTGAAGCTTGTATGTTTATATTTATATTTCATCACATGCACATAATCACACATAATGTGATGCCATCACAATGATGTGATATAATGTAAATTTTAAATATTTTATCATTTTTTAAAGTTACAACACTACAAATAAAAATCATACAAAAGTCAGCTGACAAATACCAAAGGACAGCAATCATGTGTCAGTTGCAGATGTTAGGTATCAGGTTTCAGAGCTCAGGTGTTCAGGTGCTGCTCTCCTGCTGCAACAGCAGGTCCACAGCAGCTTCCACGTCTTCCAGCACATAACTGGGCTCCACCAGGTCTGGCTCCAGGACCAGGTCTCTGTGACCGTGGAACACCGTCTCTGTGATAGCACCGTTCTGGTCACTTGGTAACGTGGAGCGAGGGTTATAGACACCTGTGCACACCTGAGGAAAGGCAGAGCAGCTCTAAGTGGGGATAACTTCATTATAATGTGGTTGAAAACCTATAACACAACACAAACCAAGCGCTTACCAATATGGAGTGACACTGAGCCGCAGATGACATCAGATCCTCCTCCACCACAGTCACCTGACTTCCTGTTCCCTCAGCAACAAGCTTGGTTGTAGTTCTCATGGTGGCATGCTGCTGAGCCAAATATCGGTTGTAGAGGTTAGCACCATAGATATCTGTCATCAGGTTGTCCCTGAAAAACAAAATGGACAAACGTAACAGTGTGATGGTCATATGGAAGGGTTCTATAACCTACCAGATGAGATTATAGATTGTTTGGTAACCCAACTGTTTCATTCTCCCATAGTTCGGTGTAGATGTTAGTGTGGATATATTTATTACCCAACATCGTGGACAAAGAACCACATATATTGGTTAGCTGAGTGACTAGAAAATGTATCAGTGTTGTAAACAGGTTAATTGACAATTTGGGTCCCTATAAGTTGAGCAGTCCAACAGCTTCTTCTGTGTTATGGACTGTTTGGTTACCTAACCGTTTGTTTCCTGGTCATGCAGTTAGTGTTGCAAGCAGTTATAAAATATTGTTATGCACAAGTCATCTTCAGCCTCGATTATTCAGAGATTTTGATTATGTTGTGAAAAGTTGTTTAAATAAATTGTTTGGTATCTTGACAGCTTCATTTGCCAAAAGTATAGCTAAATGGTTTATGGACAGTTTGATCACCTTACAATTTGGTTAGCTAACAGCATAGATACTGTGATGGACAGATTTGTCACTAGTTTGATTGGTGGAGCCATGATTGGTCACACTACTACTGTTAACTACTGTTAACCCAAGAGTGTTAATAGACTTGGTTAAAGTCCATGTAAAGCAAAATCTGCCATTTTCTTCAAAACACATTAAAAAGGTCACAAATATATTGCCTCAAAACATGTCAAAGCCATTCAACCATTCAAGCATTTAGTTGTGGAGCTACGCTTCACAAACTTTATCAAATTTCTGTGTTCAGGATTTAATGGGTGGGTCAGAAATCATAGCCGCATTATTTCATGGAGCCATTATTGGCATAACCCCACTCCCTGCTGTCGCCGGCAGCAGTCAGCCATAGAGTTGCAAGGTAACTGGAAACTGATAACCGCCGGCAGAAGTAGTTGTCTGTCATAGCAACACCCATAGGCTTCTGAAGAAACGAGTGGAATGATAGCCTAACTGTTTTTGTCTGGGCTATAACGTTACTAGTCAGTAATACATGTTTCTAAATGTCATAAATGGGAGAAATAAATGCTCATTCTGATGGAGACTGTGTCTATCAGTGTCTGACTCAGTCAGTTTCTGGCTCTGATGGCTCAAACAGGTAGGGCTGTCTCCGTCCCATCACGCTGCTAGCGCTATCTTCCATTGTTACTGTAGGTAACGTTCTTGTACAGTACACGGAGGCAGCTCCCCTTCCACTTGTGGGTGTCGCTAAACGCCTCTAACTGGCATGCCCCCAGCGTTCCACAGCAGAGAAAAGTGCTTATTTTTCCATTTTTTCGAGACCTAATTTTATATCCTTTGCAAATTTTTTATTTTTCAAATTTGACTCAGTGGTCAATATCACGTTTCAGTCGTGTAATGAACTCATAACACAAATTTATTTCTGCTTTACTTGGACTTTAACCTTTGGCCTATCCACTTTTTATTACAAAATGGTTACCACACAGTATATGCAGTGTTAAAAAAAGTTTGGTTATAACGAGCTGATTTTTGGTTCAAAAAAAAAAATTGTTTGTGGGCAGAGGAATAAGTGGTGTGTTGAATAATTTGGTTACTCAATGCAAAGATGGTTTTGTGGATGGTTTGATAACCCAACCCAAGGATGGTATAGTGGACAATTAGGTTACTTATGTACTTGGAGCTATGGAGAGTTTGGCTTCTGTAATGAGCACATATGGTTCTAGAGCAGGGGTCTCAAACTCACGGCCCGCAGGCCAATTGCAGCCCTGAGAACAATATTTTGTGGCCCCCTGCCTGAAATTGAAGTTTTGTGTTAGTGTGACCCGCATGTTTTTTCTTACATGCATCTGGGCGTTTTATATTTTTTAACACTTGTGGGCTACCATAGATCAGGCTCATTACAACAACTCGAATTAGCAATCGGTCTCTTGTAACATGTTTGTGTCACCAAGTGGAGGGAAAATATATCCTGTCACCTAGTGCTATACGGTGTTTGTCTGTGTTTGGATCATGTGCCTTTTTGGCAGCACCTATCTGTGTGGAAAGTTCTTCTTCACAATGAACTTTAATAAGTAAAAGTTCAGGTCCAAACTTAAAGATGAGCATCTCAAAGCCATACCGAGGGTCTCAGTTGTTTCCTCCCTCACGCCAAATGTTCTGAAGAACTGTTCATGTTCTGCATGTTCTGACCTGTTAAGACTGAGAAGACTGGATCAGTTGTACTTTTTTTTTTAATACTTGAAGCCCTTTTTTGTGGAACATTTGATGCGACCCAGCCTCACTCAGACACTACCTTCAGCGGCCCCTTGGTAAGTTGAGTTTGAGACCCTGTTCTAGAGGGTTCCAAGCTGACATGTTCTGGATAGTTTAGTGACCTGAGATCGCAGACAGATTTTAAGATGAAGTGTTGAAAACTCTTAGTGGTCTTGTTGAAAGTCTTTGGTTGGCTGTTTGGATTTGTAGTGTTATGGGCTGTTATGTGTCCGACCAGTATTGTGGCTCGTTTGATAGGTTGTGTTTTTTGGTCATCCTAAGCTGTAGATGGTGTTGTCAATGATTTGGTTACCCAGCATCTTTGTAATTTATCAGTGAGTTGGTGGTAAGGATAATTTGGTTATATGACAGTGTAAACAGTAATGGGTGGTGTTATAGAAAGTTTGGTTACCCGACAGCGTAGATGGTGGTTAGCTTGTGGTTGTGGTTCTGCAGTCTCAGTAGATGTTCAGCGTACTGGTATGTTAGCAGACTGGGTTTCCCCAGCAGCTCCTGGTACTGAAGTTCTCGTCCTGTTAGTTTCCTGTAGACGGACTCCAGACACTGCATGAACATCCCATGACCAAACCTATAGCAACACAGCAGGGTCAGAAGTGATAAGTACAACCACATGAAGGAGAACAAAAAAAACAAAAAAACAAAACAGCTCCCTATAAAGCAGATTAAATAACAAAACATCAGGGCTGTGTTCTCTACCTTAGAGCCACCAGGAAGGGTTTCAGTGACCCACAGGTGTGTGGTTACCTGGGTGACGGGGCCTCAGCCATCCACACAAGATCCATGTTACAGGCGAGCACAGGTATCTGTGCTGCCAGCTGAGGCTCGTACGCACACCCAGGACTCCCATTGGTCAGGAGGACGTCGACCAACAGCTGCAGGTTGGTCTCCCATCTGATTGGTTCACCAAACAGGATGATCGCTACAGGAACACAGGAAGTCAGTGCAGGCAGCTAACAAAATAAGAGCTTGGGGACATTCTGAGTGTTCTACTAACTTGTGTTTATCATCATTTTTCATCTAAAGTACTTTCAGAGTGTGTTGTGAGATATAAAACTATGAGTTCAAAACATGTTTTATGAACCATCAGTGTCAAACAGTAAAATATAAAATTGGGTGTAAATAACACTATATTAAAACAAAGGTTTGTTGTCATGTGTTACCTTCTATTCTAGGGAGAGTTTGCAGGGGAGACAGCTGAAAGAGAGAAAAAACTGTCTTAGGTGAACTAAATCATTAATATCTTTTCTAAAAACCTAACCAAACTTCAGCTGTTTTACAAAATTTCCTTAAGGTTTGGTGAGGTGACTTTGTCTTATCACTATTAGCAGAGCTTCCCACATGTCCACAACTTAGTTTTGTAGAAGTATCTACAGCGTTATTTTGACACCTGAGACCACTGAAGCACTCACAGGTAGTTTGGGTCTCCTGTTGTGGTCGACCATGTCCAGCAGGGGGTGATGTTCTCTGAGCTGCTCGATGCTCACAACCTTCTGAAAGCCCAAACTTACAACATGGTCAAGACTTCAAACAACATGATTCTGCAAGTTGAACACCCATCCTGTAGTTTATCAGAACTCACAACTCATACCAACACAGGTTTGATGATATTAATGTTATTAGCTTATACTTGAAGGATACGAGTTGGCGATGTCTGTCACTGGTCCCTGTCCAGAGACCAGGACACATTTATCATGGAAACTCTTCAACATTTGCAAAGGACTGTGGGAGAGCACTACCTGCTCTGGGACAATCTACGAGGAAAGAGAGTAAGTAGTCACATGACTGTGATTACCCAGTCACAACAAAGCAAAACAATTTCTCATCTTTTAACAGAGATTATTTGGAATGATATCTTCAACACGGCTTTCTCTCAGTTTGTTCACCTCACTGTTCATCCGTCCTTCTCTTTGTCTGTCCTTTGTCCTGTCTTCCGACTATCTTACTATACATGGCTCTGTCTCTTTGTCCATCTCCTCTTTACACTGTCTTTGCATCTGTCTGTCTGTCTGTTCCTGCCACTCCTGCCTGTCCATCTGTTTGTCGTTGGACATAGTCTTGGACCCGTCTGTTGTACCTGGACCTCCAGAAGGCGAGACAGCTGCAGGGCCTTGTGGTGTCTGTGACAGCTTCCCGCGTTAGTGACGAAGACGACAGGAAGGCGGAAGTTGTTGTTTTTGTCCAGAAGCTTTCTGAAAGCTCGGCGAGCTGCTGGGATCACCGACCCACCCCGTAGCAGAACGCCATCCACGTCAAAGAGGATGCCAGCCTGGTGGAGACAGACAGGTGTACAGAGAGAGAAGTCAGAGACAGTTTCTGAGCAGCAGACAGGTGGAAGAAAGTGAGAACGGTGAAAGAAAGTAAAAAAAAAAGTAAGAGGGTGGGGGAAAGACAAGTCAGAAATGTAGGACTGAGAGATACCTGTCTATCTCACAGTCAGGTTAGAGAAAGAACAGGTGAACAAATGAGTGAGAGACAGACAGGTCAGAGAGGGACAGGGCAAAGGGGAACAGGCAGGTTAGCAAGAGAGAGAAATAAGAAAGACAGTTCAGAGAGAAAAGTTAAGGTCAGAGGTCAAAGAGGTACAGACAGGGGATAGAGACACAGACAGATAAAAGAGAGACAGACAGGTTGGGGAGAGAGGTTATTATGAAGACAGAAAAGTAAACAGAGATAGATCAAAGAGGAGCAGACAGGTTAGAGGGAAAGACAGACAGGTCAGAGAGAAGCAGACTTGTTATTAAAAAGACAGACAAGTCGAACAGAGACAAGTCAGAGAGAGACAGACAGTAGGGAGAGAGATGGACAGGGTAGAGAGAGAAAACAAGTCAGAGACAGACAAGTTATAAAGAGGCAGACAGGTCACAGATAAAGAAACAAGGAAGGAAGACAGGTCTGAGGGAAAGAACGACCAGAATGTCAATTATGTCAAATGTAGGAAGCAGGGTTAGAGGGAGATGGACAAGTCAAAGAGAGACAGACAGGTCAGAGGAAGACAAAGCAGTCAGAGGGATACACTAAGTGAGACCGTTCTGTGATTGGCCGTACTTCTTTGTGGCATAAACGTTTAAAAACTATATATTATTTTTACTATTTATTTGTTTCTCATTCAAGAAAACTACTCACTTTCTTTTTCATTATAATAAACATTTTATTCATTTCTTCCTTCTTGGGAATAAATTACCATTCGGTTGCTTTTAAACTTTACTCCAAATGTGAGTAAAGTCTAAAGAGGACAAATAAAATTTGTCTCCGAGGAGGATGAACCGAGTCTGAACTCTTAAAGTAGTGGAACCAGTCAAAGGGTCCCGTAAGGGAGGGTCGTCCCTGTTACTGAGTTTACAGTCAGCGTTACGTCCCTATAAACCACACACACACACACACGCACACACACACACACACACACACACACACACACACACACACACACACACACACACACACACACACACACACACACACACACACACACAGACACTGACCTGTCTGCTGGTCGACATGAATCTGGCGCTCTGTTGCAGGAACCCTCGACACCACATGATGCTGGTCTGTCTGTTTGAGATGTGAGCTGTTCTGTTATACTGACAGAGCTGTGACATCATCACGGGGAGGGGCTACGATCCAGACCAAATCTACAGAGGATAAACTACACGCTGATAATGATCAGAGTGCTCGATTTTAGCAGTGAGGGAAGACAAACATCAAATTTATCTTTAATTCTTAGCTTAAGTGAATTTAACCTGCTGTTTGAAAAAGTTTAAGACAAAATGTGGGCCTTCAACACTTCCATTGTAGACTAGAGTTTAGATTCTAAACTAGATTTAAATGTTTTTATGGACAATTCCATCTTAAGTTATGTCATAGTCCCTGAGGCTACATCAAAGTCAGAGTTGTAAAACAAACCAAAAAAAGCTGTAGCCCTAAGTTTCCCCTTGAGGCTGGCTGCAAAAACACAAGAGAAAAACAAACACACCCATTCAAAAAGCAGACCCTCACAGCAGACATAAACACTTTTACATATCACATCAGACACATCAGTTTCTGAACTTGAAGCTTTCAGTTAGATTCAGCTTATGATTGTGATTACGATATAGTCTTCTCGTGAACTCCATAAATACAACCACATTTTGAAGGCACCAAGTATTTTTGACATTTAAACCCTAGTCTGTTATATATGTGGATGGAGTCTCTGTGACTCCACCCATTTGTTTCTGATATCAAGCTCAGAAGCCTATCATTGATGGGGGCCATATTGGAAATGCTGAACCCAACCTAACTTCATACAAGTTAGGATGACAGTCCAGACCTTATCCTCCTCACCAACAGCTACATAGTGTCTACCTGTCAGTCAAGTCAGCCATGTTCTTATCAAGATTTTTACAGTAAATACAAAACAATGAAATAACCATTTTTTTCGTTAACTGAAATATGTATAAAAACCAGACTTTACAAAAAAACTATAACTAACTTAAACTGTGCTGTAAGCTAACAAAACTAACTAAATAAACAACAGTTAAACAGAAAATGTCTTTAGTTTTTATCAATCTATCTCTAGATAAACTCACTGTTTTTGATAGAGATTAAATGTTTTTTTCTGCCAGTTTCACCTCAAGTGGGGCAGGCACACTAGCAAGCACACAGCTTTAATGGCAGTGAAAGTAATGAGAAAGTAGCAGAGCCCCATTCAGGATTACTTTGAATATGACTGACTCTGAAAGGAGTAGGTGCCTCGCAGGGGAAGGTGACAAAGTATCCGGAACATTTGACAGCTTATCTCGAAGTCTATCAGAAAAGCTCACACAGGGTGGCTAACCTAGCTTAGCTTGTGAAGGTAAGATGGAGCACCCAGCCCCCTTCCCTGAAACAGAAGCTAATCCCCAGACAGGCAGCGTGATGGAGCGTGAGACAACCGTAGGACAGAAAACACTGATACAGAGCTTTCATTATGAGCATGGTTGTTGATCTAAAACTAATACTGTAACTGATGAAAAATAAACTAAAAAGTAAGCATTTCAAAAAATAAAAAGTAAACCGAAATGAAGAACAAATTGTGAAAACAAATGAAAACTAACCTGGAAATAAAATAAAAAAGGGAAAAAAAAAAAAAAAAAGGCAAATAAAAACTATTATAACTTTGCTCCATATATAGGCAAAACTTGTAATTTTTCAAACTTCAAGAATACTGACTTATAATAAATCCTCCCTGATCTGTTCAGGATAAAATCATTGTTAGAACCAGGCTGTAAACATGTGTATTTCCTGAGACAAGATTGTTTTTTTTGAATGGGTGTGTTTGTGGTTTCTGGTGTTTGTACAGCCAGCCTCCGGTGGGCACTCAAGGAACTGCGGTTAGTAGAAGTTCTACATCAGCTTCATATTTTAGACAGGAAGTTGCTGCTTGATTTGAAATTTTTGGCATGTGTAGCTCCGTCACCTGATGCCAGAATTTGAAGATGGCATTTGTCACCAAGCTCAGGCTCTTGACCTTTCCTGATGGTGGCCAGTGTTTGAACAGTTAATCGTAAAGCGAAGAACATGATTGAATAAGAAACAACATTATGACAGTCCATTGCATTGCTGAGATATTTCAGTCTGAGCAAGGATGCGCTGCTGAAATGTTAGCCATTGATTTTAATGAAAGGTCCAAAATCTGCTTTAAATCTGATATAAATCTATCAGCTCAGACTGTAAAACCACCAAACATTCACTCCAGAGTGAAGCAAAAGACTCAGATTCAGTCCATCAGAGAAACCTTCAGTATAACAGCTGCAAACTATGTGAATACACACACACACACACACACACACACACACACACACACACACACACACACACACACACACACACACACACACACACACACACACACACACACAGAGGCTGATTAAATGTGGCTGACGGCAGTTTTCTCCTCACATGACATCACGTGCAGCCTTCAGCAATTAATCAGCCAATCACATGCTGCAGAATGCTGCTACCAATCAACCAATCAGCTGCCAGATCTAAACCACATGATGGGACACAGAGACAGACTCTGCTTCTGCAACACTGTTCAACTTTAGAGTCTGAATATTCTGATGGCAAAAAAAGATAGTTGAACCTGAAATAAAGCCAGAATTAACCAGCACATACTGCGCTTCAGTATATTTTTGTTATTTTATGACTTTTTAAGATTTTTTTTCCCCTGAGAGTTGCACCTGTGTGTGTTTACAGGTGTTTGGGAATGTGTCTGCATGTGTTTCAGGAGTGTTGTTAACTGAAGGCATCACATTGAGAAACAGTGTGACCACAGCTGTTGATCAGAGATTAATGTAGAAAACAAACCATGGGTACTTCTTGATATTTCAGTTATTACTATGCAAAGAGATTTTCAGATTGAACATTTAACATAAATCAACCAGTGGTGGAGTATCGTTATTATATTTCAGCAAGGCATTCTTTGAAGTAATTGTATATTTTTCTATGTGTTTTTGGTCCTTTCATCATTTCCAGTGGTTTAATGTACATTTTACATTCAGTTAGAAAAACAAAATATTCAGGAAGAGATTTTAGGCGTCTGTTTTTGAGTAAAAAATGTGTAAAGGTGCAGAATTACTATAGGAATTACAGCAGAAGTCATAATATTTAATTTTTAATCTTACATCAAAAGTTATATTGTATATAACATATTTCTTGCTGAATAAAAACACCATGAGTGTGTGTGAGACACACTATAAATTAATCTCTTGAAAGTATTTCTCTTGAGCTTATAATATGGTTATTTATTACTATAGAAACAGAACAAGATGAATAACCTTAAATAGAAGCCTATCTTTTAACTTAGGTGCTCTCTCCTGGAATATTTTTCCTTTTTTAAAAAAGAAACATGTTTTCTTAATCAACCAGTACCAATTTTATTTTGAACTGGTAAAGCAGATCAGTGATTTATGCTCCTACAGTGTAACATTGCTGATGATAGGCTACCTTTATGTTCTGCTTGCCCTGAACACATCCAGAAACACAAACACAGTATAAATCTGGATTATATATATATATATATATATATATATATATATATATATATATATATATATATATATATATATATTAGGGATGAGCCGGATATTCGTTTCAAACGAGTATTCGTTACGGATAATGCATTTTTGCCGAATACGAATACAACACGAGTTTTTTTTAGGATTATTCGTATCCGTATTAAAAGAATCCTCATTGGGTATCAACAACTACTGTCTTCACTCTTCATGCTCTGTGATCGGCCAGACACACACAGCACACCCCCCTCCCTGCACCCACATGCTGCAGCGAGGAGGTGCCTTTTCTTCTGCTCGTCTCTATTGAGGTTTGTTTGGTATTTAAAGTTACTTCTTGAACTTATTTCGTGTCATACGCGATGCATGTGACAAGACGGGGCTGAAAATGGCTCGTGTCGCGCTGGTCAGTGCCTCTTGGTTCAATTCAGGACCGTTTTTTTATGGTTTTCGTTGTCTCGCATCTCTTTAGTTCTTCTTTATATTTAAAGTTACTTGATTAACTGTTTTGCAACGTACACGCCACGTATTTGAAGGCTTAAAGCTGTAAACTCCTGGTGTCGCGTTTTTTGTTTTTTTTTTAACTGGCTGCGTGATTTTAGTTTGGCTGGTGAGAAGGAACAGAAACACTGTGCTCAGAATGAGCACAGTGTTTTTGAAAATAAAGTGAACAACAAGACATATTTTTTAGTTTTTTGCCACTGAATGTTTGCACAAATCACATATTAAATTAACACAGATTATAAATAAAGAGACAGTCTTTCACACCACTACATACACATTTTACCAATTGTACATAATACATAGCTGATCACGCAAAAGCCTTTAAAAGAAAAAAAAAGCCAGTTTCAGACTTTAAATAAAGTTCGGGTTTAAGCCCCGCCCATTTCCGGGCAAAACACAACCACTTCCGGTTTAGGCCCCGCCCATACGAGTACGGATACGGATACGGATAATATGGATGGGCAAACAGAGACAGATACAGATACAGATAATGGTGTACTCGCTCATCCCTAATATATATATATATATATATATATATATATATATATATATATATATATATATATATATATATATATATATATATATGATAGATAGATAGATAGATAGATAGATAGATAGATAGATAGATAGATAGAGATAAATGTCTCCTTCAAGCTCGGGTCCTCTACCAGAGGCCTGGGAGCCTGAGGGTTCTGCGCAGAATCTTAGCTGTTCCTAGGAGTGCGCACTTCTGGATGGATATCTCAGATGTTGTTCCCGGTATCTGCTGGAGCCATCCACCCAGCTTGGGTGTTACAGCTCCCAGCGTCCAGCGTTGTTCTTGTGCAGCCATGATCAGCGCCTCTGTGCTGTCTTTCAGTCCAGCCTTTTCCAGCCATTGGTATGTTTTCCTGATGTCAGCCACTTCTTCAATTTGTCGGTGGTACATGCCGTGCAGGGGCTTGTCTTCCCATGTTAGCCCCTCCAGCTCCTCCTTATTACTGTGCTTCTGTTGCCTGAGTCATCCACTTAGCAGGTCATCACTGGGAGCCATCGTCCTGATGCATCCTGATCCTGTTCTTCCCATTCAGCTAACGCTTAAGGACCTGTCTCAACCTCTGTAGATACAGGGCTGAGTTGTGGTCCTTGTATTGACAAAGTGAAGCAGGGATGTCCTTTTTCAGCTCTACTATTCCCTGACTATTTAAGGCTGTGTACCTGAAGACTGGTGAAATTTGGTCAGTTATGTTGAAGAGGTAGCTCTCTAAAGTAAACAAGGCAAGTGACTTTTACAAAATGGACAAAATCACTGTGCTGCACCGTGGTGCAGCTGTTAGAGCTGTTGCCTCACAGCAAGAAGGTCGCCGGTTCAGGCATGGTGTGCCTTTCTGTGTGGAGTTTGCATGTTCTCCCCATGCATGCGTGGGTTCTCCCCGGGTACTCCAGCTTCCTCCCACAGTCCAAAAACATGCTCATCAGGTTAACTGGAGATTCTAAATCGCCCGTAGGTGTGAGTGTGAGCGTTAGCTCTATGATTGACTGGAGACCAGTCCAGAGTGTACCCGCCTCTCACCCTAAGACAGCTGGGATAGGCTCCAGCCACCCATGACCCTGAACAGGATAAGTGGGATAGAAGATGAATGAATGAATGAATGAATGAATGAATGAATGAATGAATGAATGGACAAAATGGCTGAAGAGCAGTGATTCAATATTTGCAAGAAAGGTCTAGCACCTAAGGATATCTATACTGATATGGTAGCAACACTAGAGAATGATGGCCCTTCATGTGCTACAGTGAAAAGGTGGGTGGTGGAATTTAAGCGTGGCAGGCAGAGCCTTGGGGATGATGCCCGTCCTGGAAGGCCTGTCACTGTTCAACCCCAGAAATGGTCAGTAAAGTCCATGATACTCTTCTGGCTGAAGGGACAAACAATTAATGGTACATATTATACATCACTTCTTAGGCAGTTAAGAAAAGATTTAAAACTCAAGTGGAAAACTCAGTGAAGTGTGTGTGTAAGTGTGTTGTTCCACCAGGACGATGCCCCTGTTCACAAGTCTGTCGTTGCCATGGCTGCCATTAATGATTGTGGCTTGAATTGATTGAGCATCCACCTTATTCACCTGATCTCACTCCATCAGACTTTCATCTGTTTCCAACATTGAAAAAGGTCATTTCCTGTACCCACTTTGGGTCGGATGATGACATCATACTTGCAGTGGAGGACTTTCTGAACGGTCAAGAAAAGGACTTCTTTAAAAGTAGCATTGAGGCCCTTAAACATCGTTGGCAAAAGTGTATAGATACTGAAGGGGATTATGATGAAAAATATGCAAAGTGTCAAACCCTTAAATATGAGGCTCACAACAATAAACCTTTGTACTTGGCTGTGGCTGCCCTCTGCACCATCTCTTCATGGTTACCATTTGCCTGTGGGATCCCCATATATGTGTGTGTGTTTGTATATATATATATATATATATATACACACACACACTAGTGTTCATGGAATAAAAGGAGTAACATTGACAGGCAGGACTCAACTTTCCCCTAGATAAAAGTCAAACAACATTTTAAGTATTTATAAGTCCATGCAGCGCGCTGCACTTGTTCCTTTTCAAAGGTACTGTTGATGGTCCTTTCGTGACCTGTCTCCCTCCCTGCAATAAATATTCACAAGTGATGATCCATCCATCACCAAAAAGAGCCAATCACTGGTCACAACTCTGTAGCTACTTTGATCACGGCTTGAAGGAATATTCATTTATTTTTTGTGAAAAAAAAAGGGGGGGGGGGGTCATCTCAAAATCAGGGTAATCTATTTGGGCCAATACGTAGATCACTGATCCATTTGTGATTGCTACAGCAGCTGCGAGGGCAGGCTGCTGTTGTGGTCAAATGTGGGTGTATTTGATGTTAAAAAAGTTGTAGTGTAATTATCTACAGAGGCATACCTGAAATTTGAAAATCAGTAGGAACTGCTGGGGCGCGCACTGCAGTTTGTAAAACTGCCACTGTGTTCAGGCCAATACAACAAGATCAGATGTAGGGGAAACTGGGGACAGTTTCAACACTTCTTGCAGTTGACTTAGTAACTCAGACATGGTTTAGATTAGACAAACCAAATTTTTATACAATAAACTTACATCTGTATGTCAATAGTTAAAAAAATTAAAGATGATTACAGAAAGTACAGCCTTCACAATTTCAATTTTAAATGTATGGAGTCAGATGCTGGAACTGACAGGGACCGTTGCAACACTGTTTGGAGATGATTGCAACATGTTACAAATATATTATATTCCAGTGTCAATAAAAGGATCAGTATCAAATGTAAGTTATAATTGTATTTCAGTGTTATTTATTTATCAGCTCTGATCAGATGACAATTATAGATTTGTCTGGATGAATAGGCCTCATGTGCAGATGTCAGAGATTCAAGCTGATATTAATAACAGCAGACTTTCATGACATAGAATGGAACAATTTATGAGGCAATCAATTAATTACATTATTGTAATCAATTTAATTTTCCCACTGTGGGGCAAGTAAAGTTTTTTTTTATTTCATTATTATTTTGTTCAACCCATTGTCACTATATGCATTCATCATGCTTTGAGAAAACTGGCTTTCCAAAACTGATGTGGAAAAATACAACTAGAAACGGCATCTTAAAAAACTTTTCAGTATCACTGACTTTAGTTTTTAGCAATGCAGCTGATTAAACTGTAATGACAACAAAACTATTCTATCTTCTGGTCAAAACACTTTAACATTTTTGAAACTCTATATCTTATATCATCACTTTCATTTTAGTAACTGTTAAAACTGTAATATCAATCACAGTATAATAATCTGATTTCATTTTTTTAACTCAAAATACTTTCATAACAATCTGTTTTATACTGTACTGTAACTTCAGAAAACTTCTAAAAATGTGTTCTATTCAAACTGCATCTGAGTAATGTTTCATCAAAAACCAACCACTCAGTCAGAGTCACAGTTGTGTCATGTGTACACTTCAAAGACACAGTTATGGGGTCTGTTTTTATATTAATGCACTGTACCTGTTAGCCATGATTAAACCACATGTGCTAGCTAAACTATGTGACTTGATACATGCTAAACCATTTTAGCTTAGGGTCAACATATCACTAACTTTTTTTTCTGATTGGAAAAAAATGACAAGTTGCAACTATTCCATGTCGCAACTGTCCCTGGTCTGCCCTACATTTGTGTCATTCTGGGGATCATAAGTTGCAACAGTGCCCTCTGCTGGAAAAGGAGACACATAGGCAAAAGATAATCTTTCTGAAGGAGATAGGATTCTGATCCTCTGTTTAGGCTGCTTGTGCAGGGGGCAAAAGAGCAGAGAGTGCCAAAGGTGCATAACCAGCAGAAGTTGAGCTCATCCTACTGTTCTTCACAGCACATCTGGGACCAGCTGAAGCAGAGACTGGATGCTCATATGCATGCTCATGTGTTCGTGTCTGTGCATCAGGGTGGAACTGCCATGCACAATACAGAGAGAAGAGGAGAGCTGTGAAAACTTAACAATCCCGTCATATAAATAAGATAAATAACATGAGGCTGTTTATTCTGTTAAATAAAAGAACAGGGTATAGATCTGATCCATCTTATCCAGACAAGAGTGTGTTGGCCACGGTTTTAGCTTGCAACAACTTGCTGTTTTGGCTGTGTTGTTTCAGTGATAAAAGTCTTTTGGCCGAAAAAACAAAAAAAGCACTTTTGGGCCATTTTGACCTAAAATTTACAGTGGCTGAAATTTTGGTGCATTAAAAAAAAGCAAACATTTCCCATCTCAGCACTGGTGGAAACGAGAGGGCTGACTGACTATTCTCAGTCACAGTGGGCAAAGGGTTAGGATCATAAATTTGTAAGTTTATGAGTGAAGTCATTTCCAATAATTCTATTGTAAGTTTTCTAAAGTAAAATAGCGATCATGGAGCATCTTAAACTAAAATTTAAAGGTTTCAAATGTCACTCTGAGCCACATTGTTATAAACTTTTGGATTTTAATCAACTTAATCAACAAAAAGACAGGGTCCGTTGTACCAAAGGGTAGCAACAATTAAGCAAAGAACAGCAGACCGACCTCTTTAACTTACACATATACATATCTTTTCTAGCAGTAAAGCAAAATTAAACAATTTTAAGCTACATTTAGTCACCTGGCTCATTAGCCAGACATTCCTCAGCCTTTTAGGATTTCCTTCTACAACAACTGTTCATGTTTTAAAGCTATCAGCTGCAGCTTAACATTAACACACATTTTAAACCCATCAGAAAACAATCAACAACTATCACAGCTTCCTGTTCACCATCTTCTCCCAGTATCTTCTCTTGGCAGGTGTCGATGAAGACTCTTCTCTCTTTCTTTTTGGTGTCATCTCCTTCTCCTCCTTTACTTTCACCTTGAACTCCTCCTTCACCTTAAACTCCTCCTTCACCTTAAACTCCTCCTTCACCTTCACCTTAAACTCTTCCTTCACCTTCACCTTAAACTCTTCCTTCACCTTCACCTTAAACTCCTCCTTCACCTTCACCTCTTCCTGTTTTACAGCTAGCTTTGTGTTCTTCCTCTTCTTTTTCCTCTTCTTCTTTTTCCACTTGAGCCCTGTTTGTGTTTAATTCAAATAAAAAACAAAAGTGAAATTATACTTTGACAGATTCATAGCTGGCAGTTTTTTAAAACATTTATATTAAAAATTGATTTCTCACTGAGCTGACGTAAGGGAATAAAAACAGTATCATACTGAAACACTGAAACTGTAAATCAGATACTTAAGCTTCTTTCTGGGATCAGCTTCAGCTTTTATTTTTGCACAAAAACAGAAATGTGTAAAACTATTTCAAGCCCAGCCCTTAAGCTGGGTGACTGGCAAATGAAGATATACACTAATGTTGACACTCATTGGTGCGTTAGTCTCAGGGTGAGGCATAGTCAAGCCCAAAGGAGACTTATCTGAAGAAAGTATCTGTGTAGATACTTAGACCAACAACAACCCACTAAAAAGTCAGACATGATGAATCCCATCCAATGGTTTTGATATAGAAGCAAATAAAGTGTGTCTCCATAAATCAAAAATGGCTGTGTAGTAGGCTGCCAGTGCTTGAACTGTAGGAAATGTTCAATGTTTGCATAATTTGACGTGGACATGGTAGCATCAATGGGTTTAATGCTCTGTCAAAAAGAAAACGTATATCTAGTTTTTTTTAGGGGCTGGGTGCACAGGAGTATAAAATGGCATCATTAGCATAGAGATGAGGTTATCATTTTTTTTCTTATGTTAATGTCATCAGTGTACAAAACAAAGACAAGAGGACCGAGGATTGATCCCTGGAGTACTCCTTTGCTGACTACCATAAAAGATGATTTTGCATCATTTGAAACCAGTTACAAGCACTGTCATCCAGACCAACAGAAGACAAACAGCATCATAAAATGGTGTTGTCAACTGTGTCAAGGGCCTTTGATGAGTCAGTGAAAAGAAGTTTAACACACCAGCTAGAGCCTGGTCTAGTTGAATATATTTAAGCTGTAATCTGTTTGAGTGACCACTGATACTTCAGCTCATAAACAAACCTCTCCATTGTCTCCCTTCTTTGAATCTTCTTCTTCTCAGTCTTCTCCTGTTTTGGGTCTTCAGCTCCACCTCCACAGGGTAGTGATCACTGATGCTGAGAGCCTTGGAAATGAAATAAAGCCATATTTTGAATGATACCTCTGGTGTTTCTGATGGAGACACTTCAAACTGTAAACAGACGAGATGTAAGCTGTCTCACTTCCTCATCAGTGAGGTTAAACTCTTTCTGGAAGTTGAACACTTTTGCAGAGTCTGGGACGATGGCCTTGAGCATGATCTTCCCAAACACCACGATCCTGTTTGTGTGAAATTTATCACATTTATCACCACTTATGTTATTGTAAAAAACAAACTCCGGTCATCCAGGTGTGCTTACCTGTCATAGGTGTTGTCATTACAGTTACTGGAAGTTGTGTCAACATCATCTTTGATCAGCCAGTAGTAAGGAGGACAGCAGATCTTGGTCCTGCTCTTCTGCTCTTGGGAGAGATAACGTCCATCTGCATTGAAGTCTCCTAGAATCATTACCTTCTGTAAAAGTGAGAACACAGGTGAGCTCACAGCTTCTCATGATGTTCTCCTCCATCTGAAGAGGAGGTGGAAACAGCAGCGCTGTGAATCATCAGTCAGTAGGAAACAAAACTGGTCCGGTCAAAACATGTATGCGTCATCTCTCTCTCTCTCTTTTGAACAAACGGTTAAAACATCAAGCTTACCCTTGTCCTCCACTTCTTCTTTACAGCTTGGACCCCATCATACAGATCGTTCAGCTCCTTCACTGCGTTGGCTGGTTTAGTGTGGACCGGGATCAGAACCAGTTTTTTAGCCACTGGGATACATCAGCACAATGGAGAAACCACACCACAATTAAAGCAGGGATCAACTAATCCAGTGGTTCTCCTTGATTCAAAAGCCAAAACTTTATTAATATCAGTTTTATTCCTGCACAGACGTGAATGTGTAAACTCATTTATTCTGCTCTCTCTGTCACAGCAGCTATCTCCACAGCTAACAGCTAACTGTCACTCAAACAGATCAAATAGCACAACTATAGGGTTCAGATCTGTCAGACTCTTGTTTACTGAGTGAGTGAGACACAGCCCCTTGCTCTGCAGAGTGACAGACTGACAGCGGGATAGAAGGGCTCTGAACATCTTCACATGTGTAGCATGAATATGATTTACTTTATTATATTGTGAAATCTAGAAAAAGACCTTAAGGATATTGGTATGGATAGTGATTGGTAGGAGTGACAATAAGATTAATTTGTTAGAATTAAAGAATTACTGACTTAAAGTAAAAATAATCTTAATCCTATGTCAGACAGAGCTACCATGAAAAGAGAATTTCCTGAGTTTCTCAGTAAGTTGATGTCACAGTTAATGTAATACTGGTAGACAAAAAGTTCTAGTGCAGAGACAATTTTGAAAACAATCGGCTTAAAAAATGCTGTTATTCAGCTAATTTTAAAAAATATAAATTAAAGTCACTTTTCCCTAAATTTTGAGGACGGTCAACACAGTAGTTCACAGACAGTAGTTCAAATAAAATGTGTTTTTTTGCATGTTTACAAGCAGAGCACATCTGAGAGTTTGTTTTAGAGCTTGTATATGGTATCGGTGGACGGTCCATTACATTTTGGGGGCCAATAACTATATTGGGGTCCATTCATCCTTTAATTCATTTACTCATCCATCCATCCTTCTCACCATCCATCCATCAATCAATCCCTCATCCATCAGTTTTTCCATTCATCAATCAATCCATTATTAATTAATTGAATGTCTCCATGTATTCATCCATCCTTTATCCAGTTCCTCAATAATCCATTCATCATTTGTTCAATGAATAATCCATTAATCAATCCATCTTTATTTACATCCAACCATCCATGCATCACTCATCCATCATTTATCCACTTGTCTATGCATCACCCAACCACCCACCTATCCACCAATCCATGCACCACCCCATCGATCCACCCAGCCTGACTTACATGCCTGAATCAGTGGATAGGTGTGTCTTCATGTAATACTTTCAGAAAACCTTAGCGTCCATGACTCACCTGTGTTTGGACAATAGAAGCGCAGGATGTACGGCTCTCTGGCGAAGACATCAACATTCCCAACCTGATCATCAGGATACTGAAAATGGGTTTTCAGGGTCACATCGGCCTTCCTGAGACATCATGAATAAGACTCAGACAATGAGACTGTTCGCTGGTTCAAAATGAACTGACTTCACAAAGACTGAGGCTGCTGGAGACACGGCTGATTAAAGCTCAGACTGGAAAAGGCTGAGAGTGGTTTTATCTCTTCATCAGGAGAGGTTGAGGTGCCCAGTTTGCAAAGTTTTCATACCAGCTTTGATTTTTTTTTTTAAAGATTTCTCAGTGTTCTTTTAATGTCTGTTTTTTTTTTGTTTCACTGATTGCGTCTATATTCCTTCCATTGATTTCTTAATGTGTTCCAGTTATGCAATTTTTTTAACCCTGTTCTTTGAAAGCTAGCACACCAGACTCTCTGACCGACATGAATCTCAGCTTCCTTACCTGTAGAAACAAACAAACCGCTCCTCGTAGGTGTTGTACCCCAGTTGGGCACTGGCAGTCATGGAGAAGGGATTGTTTCGATTGCAGCTGCAAGAAATGGGAGGAACATAAACAATCATTGATGAGGGAAAAAAACAACTCTGCAAAGAAAAAAACGAGATAAAGGTTTTGTTTTGAGCAAATAACTTTCTATTTTGAGAAACCTTTCATTTGAGCGGCTTTTTTAATATATATTGAAGTTTGGTGGATTGATTTTGTGTGTGTGTGTGTGGTGGGGGGGGGGGGGGGGGGGGCAGTATCAGAACATATTTGCTATGGCAAATACTGGACTCTGATTGGTTCTCCAACCATCCATTCTTTTATTTATTCATTTCCATCTATCTATCTATCAAACCATCCATCATGTCCTCCTTGTGGTCGTAAAAATTAGTCTGGGGAGATTTTATACGAGATGAGACGGACTGAGTGAAAAAAAATTAAGAATATGCTACGTCTCTTTTTTTTTTTTCTTTGATTTTGTATATTTTTACATTAGCCCAAATAAAACAAGAATGGATTACCTCTCCTTTATTCATTTAAAAAAAATCTTTATAGTTTTGCACAAGAAAATATTTTTGAGCAGTGGCTTACTGCTCTTTTTATTTTTATTTAAGCATGTTGCGAGAAATTATTTTTGTTGATGTAGAAACATAAAAAAATCACTCCTAACAGAAAAGGAATGTTAAAATTAATGTATGGCTTACAAAGCTACTTTTGTCATCTTGGGGAATTTCTGCAGTATTTCCAAGAGACCAGGTGGGTGTCCTGTTTTGGGGGTTTCAGAATATGCAGAGCAGTCGTTTGCCAGCAGGGAAGGCAGGCCACTGCTTAGAGCCCCAAAACTGTAAGGGGCCCCTGAGGGCTGACAAACTTCAACCTCAAGCAGTGACCAACAAATTAATGCAATGACAGTGGACACACTCATTGCACCATCCCCACTCAAGTGGGGCCCCATGTCACTGCACTCACTATGCTGGCTGCTGCTACATGCTGAATGCACTTTTTTCTTGTTTCTTGTGAAAACAAGTTTTAAATAAAAGTAACATAGAAAGATGAAGACAAATTATCCATCCGGGAGCGAGAAACAGAAGAGGGTAAAAAGAAAGCAAGACAGCAGTAAGTGGAGCAGATATTAATAAAATTAAGTAATAAATTAATGGATGCTTATTACTTCCAGTTTGAACTAATTGTGGGGAAGGAGTGACTCTTCAACAACAACCAGTTGTATTTGAACCAGTTTTTAATATTAAATGGCAGATAACTGGGAACAGAACTGACCCACTAGTCCACAGTTGAGCTGTGCTAAGATTTGCTCTGCTGGCTGTCGGTGAACAGCGATTCATTGAGGATGTATCATGATCACCTCATGGAGAACATTTCAGTGTAAAAATACTGTATTTTGTATTGCATTTGATTTAGTTTTTACTTGAAATTATTTATTTTTTTTATTCTTACAACTAATCTACTGAACACTCTTTTTTACTTGTTTTGACTTCATTATTTTAGTTTCTGTTTTTCATTGTTCATTACATTTAAATTTTTGAAATGGTAAGGTTTATGTTCAGTGGTTTTTATTCAAGGGATCATTATTCATTTTACACATTTGAGCTTTAGAAAATAATGTATTTTTTTTTGTAAAATAAAGAAAAATGAAAAGGTTTGTTATCCAATTATTTATATCAGGGTGATGATGCACGCTGATTGGAGGGGCCCCTGGTGATTATTTGCTTTGGGTCCCAACAGACTCTAGACACGCCCCTGAGAATATGTCATCCTGAACATTTGTTCTCTACAGATGATCTCACCATGAGCTGTTGAGTTCTTGAAGTAATATCTTCATGGCCTCGCCGCTCTTATCCCTCACCTCCAGTATCACCACCACACTGTACTGAGACATGATCTGCAACACAACACGCTGTTGAGTCATTCTGTCATCATCACTGGTGTGCTTCTGATGAACTCATGAAGAGGAGTTACCTTGACGAGGTAGTGGACCACGGTTTTGTCTGTGACTTTCTCCAGTCCCAGGTTCTTTACATTGAAGGCTGCGATCTTCATTTTCACTTCAGGTTACAGAAACTTACTGTTGAGGGGAGTAACGGTGAGAAAACTGGAAACGACCGAAGGTGCGACGGAGCAGAGTCGTCAATTGCGGGCAGCGTGCGCGCGCAGACACTTACACACACCGAGGCGTCTGACTTTTAATCCCCTGCTTTTCATTCAACGGGTCAGCGCTGCCAATATCCTTCCCTCCCCTCCGTCTACAGTTTTCAGTGGCGCACAATTGTGAGCTCCATGTCACTGCATAAACAAACATTCACATTGTTCAGTTCACCCACCGACCCAATCCCAATCAAGTCCGGCTCCGAATGAGGAAACAGAGCGCAGCAGCTGTGTGTCATAAATATTGATTCAAAGTGGACACGTGGTTCTGAGACTTATTCTCTTTGTTTTACTTTAAGTATATGTGTCAATGTGTTGAATTAAATTTCAGCATAATTTAATTAAGTTGAAATGCTGATACAGCATTTCAACTTATTGTTATTCGACTTTATTAAACTTCTTATTATTATTCTTGCACGTTTCACAGCCTTCAAATTTCAGCGGATTTTCACAAAAAAAATTATGCAGTGTATCATGTTCAGGAGATTATGGCTTGTATTTTTCACAGCTATAGCAGTTATACTTTTTACAAAAAATATATTTTATGCAGATTTTTTTTGTATTGCAGTCAATGGGAGATTTCAGTAGCTCAGCAAAAACCTTCTACAACTTTCACATTAAACAGATTCAGCATACTTCATACTACAGGCTTCATTCTTACTTCAAAATGTTCACAGATCTTTCACAGATTTTTTGAGATCTTCAGCAGTCTCCTATCTTCAACGGTTTTTCAGATAATACAGCTTAAGCGACACAAAGTTTTCAGCTTTTCCTCAAAAAATTTAGATTTAACAGTGTGTGACATCATCAGTCAGAGTGGAGCAGCAGCAGATTACACAGAAGAAATGTCCCGAACAAATTGCTCGTAGGACCACAAATTTCACTCCAGAGTCATAAAAATGATTCAGAGATCTTTAAACAATTTTGACATTTTCAGCCTTATGCTCTCTTCAACAGTTGATCAGATAATACAGCTGAAGCAACACAGTTTTCAGCAATTTTTTCTTTCACGTTCCACATTTTCAAGTTTTTTCAACTGCTTAAGCGATTTTTATTTCACATCAAACATTTTCAGCTTCAGCTTAAACACTTTTCCTTTCACGTTTTAGATTTTCAGGTTTCTTCAGCTGCTGAAGCAATTTTTATTTTACATTTACCATTTCTAGCTGTTTCACAGCTTTAAACAATTTATATTCCACATGTTCCACATTTTTATTTTTTTTTACCCGCTTAAGCAATTTTTATTTCACATTCAACATTTACAGCTTTCTTTTTTAGCTTTAAACAATTTTATTCAATATCTTCTCTTTTTTATCACTTTTCTTCAGCAGCATCAGCATTTCAACGCATTTTCTTCAGGAAATGCAATCTTTCTCGTTTTTTTTTCACCTCTCTCCACCAGTATGTGAGGAAGATGGAGACTTATTTACGCACATAGACAAATGCTTGTCCTTTTCACCAAGAGGCAGTCGCCTTAGTTGTAAACTGCTCGCTCCTACAGTAAAGATTATTGAACGAAACTCTACTCACTGTGTTCATTCTGTGTTGCCTGTGAGTCAGGGCACAGGGAAAATTCTCCTGACAGCAATGAAATAAACAAAACAAAACAAAGCAAAACAAATACACACACCAAAAGCTATCATGTACCTTGACAGGTAGCTGGACTTGTCATATAACCGCTGGTATCCACCTGTTTCTTCACAAGCGGATGTGGATGTATTTTTTGTTTACTGACACTGAATGTTTTTAAAATATATTTCAGAGTAGGTGGCATAAAAAAAACCCCGCACAAATGAATAAAAAGGCTGGTTTGAAGGGAACAAATTATCCCAACTGTACACCCAACATACACCATTACATACAACTTACTACAAACTGAATCACTGAGTCGTGTTGTTTTAAATTTTTTTTTTTTTAATTTTTAAATTTTTAATTTTATTTTGCTTAATGTTATTTACAATCTATGTACAGGTTTATTTACAATGTATATACAGGTGTATTTACAATCTATGTACAGGTTTATTTACAATGTATATACAGGTTTATTTACAATCTATGTACAGGTAACTTAACTATCTAACTAAAGGAAACTTAACAATCTATCAAAAGGAAACTTAACAATCTAACTAAAGGAAACTTAACAATCTAACTACAGGTTAATTTACAATCTATGTACAGGTGGAACATCAGTTCAGTTTTCCTCCGCCTCATCTTTAACTGCAACTGTTTCCCCTTTTGCTGCCTTTTTTGCAGCCTTTTTGATCTTTTTGGCTGCCTTTCGTGTCTCCTCTTCTGCAGCCCTTTTCAACTCATCCTCTGCAGCCTTTTTCATCCGTTCCTCTTTTGCTGCCTTCTTCATCTCTCTTTTTGCAGCAATTTTCTCCATTTTAGCTGCAATTTTCATCTCCTCCACTGCAGCCCTTTTCATTCTTTCCTCTTTTGCTGCCCTCTTCATCTCTTTTTTTGCTGCAATTTTAATCTCCCATTCTGCAGCCATTTGCATTTCTTCTTCTTTATCCTCTTTCATCTGCTGTTCTGCAGCCTTTCTCATCTCTTCTTCTACAGCCATTTGTATGGCCTCTCCTTCAGCCTTTTTCCTCTCCTCCTCTGCAGCCTTTCTCATTTCCTCTTCTCTTGCTGCCTTTTTCATCTCCTCCTCTGCAGCCTTTCTCATTTCCTCTAATGCAGTCTTTCTCATCTCCTCCTTTGCTGGTTTTTCCTCAGGTGCTGCTCGTACAGCCTGAGTTCGTCTGATCCCCAGAAGACGGCCGTAAATGTTTTCCCAGATATGAGGGGGGAAAAAAATCCCAAACAAACCCTGGGCCACAAGACGACTTGAGGCAAGTACTCGTGTTGCCATTGTGAAACAGATTGTCAGTCTTGTTTTGGTGAAGAAGTACACTTCTCTCAGCCCAGTGTAACAGGTTAGGATTCCTGCTTTGGCCACCGCATAACAAGAGGTTTTTTTAACCACAAAAGGCTGTGGTTGATCCAGGTTCCTTTTTCCTTTTTTTGAAGCTTGAGTCTTCAAAGAACTTTGGTCAAGCCTTAGTAAACTGGGGCTGCCAGGTCCCAGACTTGACTTTACAATGCCACCAACCTTGGGACAAACCAGCGCAGTGATCAGGTAGAGGGGCATGTTTGCTAAATGAATGCAAATTGAAGATTAAGATATTAAGAAACTGTTAAACAGTAGTGCAGTTATTTAAGTATATCTTGTCATGGGACAACACTAACAAAATGACACTTTGACACAATGAAAAGTCGTCTGTGTGCAGCTTATATAACAGTGTTAATTCATTTTTCCATAAAAATAACTCAAAATATAGCCATTAATAGCTAAACCCAGATACTTAAATATCTGCAGAAATGTGAGGGGTGTACTCACTTTTGTGATACACTGTATCTTATCTCATATCTATTAAACATTTAACTGATTTCCTTAATTTAATAGTCTGTAATCGGCCAGTCCTTACATATAAGAACCGATCTCATCCACCAATCTTATCTAACCAAACCCAAACCTTGTGATTTCCTTTATTTCATTCATTCATTCATCTTCTATACCTCTCAACTTCCAGTGAAGCTGTTTCTACCCCTTCCCATGCTGAGATCCTCTTGCACATGCTTCTTAATGGATCAGTTATTGATCACTACATCCTTGCTTCTTTTTCACTTCTTCTTCACTACTTCTTTTTCTTCATCACTCCTTCCCCCTCACTCCTTTCTTCACTTCTTTTACCTAAACTTATCCTTCACTCTTTTTTCCCCACTATTTCTTTCTCACTTCTTTTACACTCCATCTTCCTCTTCACTTTTTTACCCACTCCTTCTTTTTCAATCCTTCTACCTCACTTCCTGGTCTTCTTCACTACTACTTCTTCAGTCTTTCGTCTTCACTTTTTTTCACATTTTCATGGTATGCTTTGTCTAACTCCTTTCAGCAATTTTATTTAGCATTTTTCCACATTTTCAGCTTTGTTTCACTATTTCAAGTCTTCAGCTTCAGCATTTCAACGCATTTGCTGCAAGGAAATGCAACTTATCTAGTTTTAATTGTATTTACGGTGAAATGTTTTGAAACGCAATAAAAAGAGAATAATATTTTGTTGAAAGTGTATTATTTCCATATTGATTATTGCAGTTTGTTTCGTATTTTCTTTGCTTTTCTTTTCTTTTTTTCAATCAAGTTTTCCCACTTTTTTTTCTGCAAAGAGAACCTTGCAACGAGTGGCTAATTCCAAAACTTGACAAGCGTTGGCTTCATCTTGCAATTTGCATGAAAAACAGTACGGATTAAGAAAATGGTCAGTATGTCGTTTACTCTTGCTATGAATTTCCCAAACAGTTAAATTTAAGAAAAAAGGCTAGTCCACAGGTGAGAGCACGCTCAGAATAATTCAAACTAAACGCAGATGTAAAGTTTTCTGTTTCACCCTGATATCTTGAATTTGGAACAAAGGTAAAACTGAGTGTCAGAAATTAAAGTTTAAAAGAAGAAGAAAAAGTAAATAAAGGAAATAATTTCTCACGGTCAGGATGAAAAGTTAAACAAAGACACCATTCTGAAGTGCCTGGACTAAGGGATAAAAATAAAAACCAAGACTGGATGCACAAGATTCTTAGGCCCTCTTACTCCAAAAAACCAGTTGCTCTGTAACGCTCTGAACTCCATAGAAGTTGACTCCATGGTGTAGTATCATTTCTGACAAACCAACCACAGAACAACCGGACACTATTATGCTGCTGACAGTTTGAATTTAGTGTTTAAAGAACGAGAACTCGTCTGAATGAACGGAGCTAAACACTGATTTTGTTGCCAAAATGCGTGCATATCTTTATGATGACATCAACTCCGAACGGGTCTATTCAGACTATGATGTGGGCCTTCAGAGTCCTTCCTTCTGTAAAACCAACAGGACACAAGAGAAGTGAGTGAGCTGAAGAAGCTTTAATATGAAACAGGTCAAGTATAAAAAGAGTATATGGTATTTACAAAATCAGAGACAGACAGGTCACAGATAGACAGACAGGTTGGAGACAGACAGGCAGGTTAGAGGCCCAGAAGAGTTTTGGCAGTCTGACTCTGGGCCTGAAGAGTCTCACTGGCGTAACGCTGCAACAACTCCATCTTCTTCCTCCTCACCAGAGCCTCCTCCACCTGAGAAACGGACAGGAGAGAGAGAGAAAGAGAGAGAGAGAGAGAGAGAGAGGTTATGGGGGTAGATCTCAGTTTTGTTGCTGCAGGACGCTGGAGTTCCTGCAGGACGCTGGAGTTCCTGCATTGCCCTGAGTGGATCGTCCTCCACTGCAAGACATTTCTGAAGAAAACATTTCTGAATTTTTTTTTTTTTTGCTCCTCATGCCTTTATTCAGAGAGGACAGGACAGCAGACGGGGCAGGAAACAGATTTTTAGCTGGTGTAGGTTTTGGTACATCTTAAAATATTTAACCGCAGGTTTTTGGTTCTGCAATTCATTTTGTACTGATGCTTTACAGGCCACTGTTTGTGTGTTTGTGAAAAGCTCTCCCAGGAAAAGGATAACCAAGAGGCATGTACAGCCAGTGATGCCAACTTGGCGTCTCATCAGACCTCTCTATAGCAACTCTTTTTTTTTAAAAAAAAAAGGGACTCAGAACATATCTAGTGACTTTCTGAAGTTTGGAGACTCTGATGTGAAAGCATGTACTGATCTCCAGAACCTGCTGCTTCTCAACGAGCGACGGGTGCTGTCGTGTGCCCCTCCCCTATCCAAAATATTCACGGCAGTCCCTCCCAGCTGCAGCCAGAGCAGACGACCACATGCAAAATCGAGCATGTGTGTCTCTTTTGGGTCACTTTTGCTGGTACCAAAGCCCAAATAAAGGAGGAGGGTTAATATTTTGACATTCAAAAAAAAAAAAAAAAGGATTTTCCATGTCTTCTTTCTCTCCCATGATTGTATTCCTCTCTCCAACAGCATCCATGACAAACGATTTATTGTACACAGGAGCGTCGCCAGCCCTACAAAACTGTTTAACCACACCTGCATTATCCAATGACACGTTAAAAGACATAAATAACTACAACTTGGTTTGACAGCCCTGCAAATTAAATTAAATCAATAATCATAAGAGTAAATGTAACATTTCCTCAGGAAGATCTCATATTCATTTTTCAGACACATAAAACACATTTTAATTCAAATCACATCTCTGCTGTCAGTTTGGAGTAGAAAACTGTGAGCAAGAGTGAAGTGAGTGAGAGGAGCACACAGAGAAGAGAGAGAAACGGAAACTGAAGTACACGCTGTCGCGTTCCTGTTTCTCGTTGTAGAGAGCTGGGAGAGAATCAGACGGGGATCATACAGGCAGCAATGCAAGCTCAAATAAGCAGCTACACTTCAGAAAACAAGCACAAAAACCCACACCCTGAGACTGACGGGATTTACGAGCGACTGTATGGACAAACAAGCCCAAAGTCACTTATAATAAGCAGACTTGTCAACTATGCTGACAGATCAATCGAGTCGACAGGAACAGGATGGACTAAACCATTCTGTGCAATCAGAAGGGGGAGAGGGGCCTTTGCGAGAGACTGGCCTTTTTTCCATAAAGAAATTCTGAATGTTAATTTATTTAGACAATTTTAGTTAACTTATTGCAGTTATAACACAAAACAAATTTTGTTTCAGGCTCATGAAGGGCCCCCCTCCCCACTTAGACCCAAGATAGTCAGTCCCAATTTCCCCCCCACTACGATGTCCCTGATTATGTAAAATAGGTGATGACGTCATTGTGTGTCTTTTAGAGACTTCTGGGACAGCCAATAGGGACTTTCCTATGGTGTATACAAGTCTCCAGGGAATAAGAAGTCGTGTGTTCAAAGTGTTGTTTAGTAACTGGAAATGTGTTTTATTATTCAGCACACCAGTCATACTGCAGTTTTTGCTGACAAGCAAAATAAAAACAATTTTCGTCGTTGTTCGAAACCGTGGGCCTAAAACTGAGGAGCAGACTGAACCGTGGGTTACCTGTACTGTTGTGCCCCTAGTTTAAAGCTGTGACAGTTTAGGTGTAAAGAACTCAAATGAAAGAGTCCTGAGCGCACGCATATGTGTGCGTGTTTTACCTCTTTCTGCGAGGGTACAGGTACGTGTGCCATGAAGGTGACTCCTCCTTCCTCTCCCTCCATCTCCTCCTGGTTATCCTCATCATCGGGCTGCAAACACACAAAACAAACAAACAAAAACAAATAAACCACAAGTTTACTGTTTGGTTCTGATTTGATAATTCTGGTTAAATACATTAAAATCAAAACAACACAGAGATCAAAAAAGTGTGAAGTGTGAGGGAGTTAAAGGTCGAGTAGAGGGATCACGGAGAGCATTTAGGGTCAAAGTCCAGCTGGAGGATCTGACGCCGAGTACGTTACATCAAACAAACTGACAGTAACTGCTGATCAGCCTCACGTCTTCTTTCTTCTTATTCTACTCTCTACAGAGTCCTTGAAACTCTTGGAAAACTTCTAGAGGCTCCTGGAGATTAAAGAGATACTTCACCTCTTCGTTGTGCACCGTGTAGATGCTCTCCTCTTCCTCCTCCTGTTGTTGTTGTTGTTTATCTCCTGACAGACGATTCTCTCTCTCCGTTTTCCACTTCTGCACCGCCTCCATTATAGCTGCACACACACACACACACACACACACACAGTTTCTCAGCATTTATTTTCAGGTATTAAAGTTGTTCTCCTGATGTGTTCTTGGGCTTTGTTAAATGCTTTTACCCGTCCTCTGCTGCTCTGCCTGAGCCTTTAAAGCTGATGTATGTTCATGTTTTTTTTTTAATTTATTTGAGCTGAAAGTCTTTGATTTATTCTGACCACACGGAGGGAATGAAATGATTATAAATTCATCAAACCTTGTTTCTCATACTGAGCCTCCAGAGGCAGCAGCACGCCGTCGTCTTCATCTCTGTAGCCGTAATACTCTGCGTCCACTTCCTTCATCAGCTCCGCCCTCGTCTTCCTCAACGCTGGGGCAGCTGGAGGTCACATGATCAAAGAGGACCAATCAGACGACAGTACAGAGATGGATGGTTTGATATGAACAGGATGAACAACCAGAGTTCACGTACGCTCCTTCTCGAACAGCTCTCGGACTCCAGGAAGGTCTCTGGCTGCTCCAAAGTATTTATACCCCCGATTACCAGGAACCTCTTTACCCTCATGGTCCAACATCCTGGGACCCACTCTCTGCAAACACACACACACACATAGGATCACTAAGTGTAAAAAAACTAAACCCTAAAACACACACACCACAGCTACTGATGTAAGAAACAGAAGCTTAGGCCGGTTCCACAGATGGTTCTGGTTTTAGATAGAGTTCTTGGTTCTGGTTAAGAGTACTGGTACTGATACTGGGTTGGTATTTACCGCATAGTCGGGTCCTCCGAGCTCTTTGATCCGGACCTCCCAGTGACCTTTCTCTCTGAGGAGCTTGTTGATCTCATCGTTCAAATCCCGAATCTTAAACTCCCCGAGACCAGCTGAACCACAGACAGGTGAGAGAGAGAGACAGACAGGTTAGAGAGATACTGACAGGTGAGAGAGAGAGACAGACAGAGAGATACTGACAGGTGAGAGAGAGAGACAGACAGGTTAGAGAGGTGAGAGGGAAACAGACAGGTTGGAGAGATAGACAGGTTAGAGAGAGAGACCGGTTAGAGAGAGAGACCGGTTAGAAAGCGAGAGAGAGACAGCTCAGTGAGAGAGAGAGAGGTTAGAAAGAGGCAGACAGGTTGGACAGAAAGAGACAGGTTAGAGAGTAACAGGTTATAGAGAGACAGACAGGTTAGACAGAGGGAGACAGGTTAGAGACAGCCAGGCAGGTGGTTGGAAAGAGTGAGACAGAAAGATAAAAATAAGACAGACAGATCCATTGATACAGAAAGGATGGGGGGGGGGGGGGGTAAAGGAAAGAAAGTAAAGGGGAACGAGGGGGACAAACTTTTTGAAAACAGAGAGACAGGTCAGAAGTGAAACAGCTGGAGGAAGAGAGACAGGTGGGCAGGTGAGGCTGAGACAGATGTTACATTAACTTTCCTCTTCCTGAAAGTCCAGGTGAGTCGGTTATTTTCTGCACACTCACCGTTCTGGATCTGAGCCACTTTCTTTGAGATCTCACTGATGATCTGAAACACACACACACACACACACACACACACACACACACACACACACACACACACACACACACACACACACACACAGTATGACACTTGTGTTGAAAATGTTCCTGCCCCGTTCCTTTATTGCTGAGTCATCAAAACTTCACAGAAACAACTGAGTTATAAAATATCTGGGCATAACAGAAAAACTGAAGTCAACCACACCTCCCAGGGTGCATTTCAGTGCCAGCCACAGAGCCTGAAGAGCTTCAGGCTGAAATATTAAAACCTAAAAATAAACACTGATCAGAGAGAAATGCGGTAAAGTTTTTACCTGCCGTCTCCATTTCTCAGCTTTAGGGAGTTCACTGCACTCTGAGGCCAGGTAGGGTCTCCTCTCCTGCACACAGACAGGTAAGAGGAGAGAGTCAGTTGTCTTTAGTCTTTATAAAGCTTCATTCAAATCCGACCAAAAACCTGAACACAGTAATGACCCCTCACAGATGATGAGGTACAACATGTTAGCTTTGACACCCGTTTAAGAGCACTGATTACATCACTGCTCTAGTCCATTACTTGCTCAAACCTTAAGACAAAAAAGTTTCTTCTTGACATCCTTAAAGCTCCAATGTGGGGTATTTTGTCATAAAACAATCAGTGTATATTTTGGCAGTCTAAGCTTTAAAAACAAACAAACAAATACTTATTATGAAAAATGGAGTAAAAACACAGAGGTAAACTTACCTTGACCTTCCCCTCCTCCAGCTGGGCCTGTCTGAACCGAGCCAGAGCCGTCCTGAGAGACACAACAGAGACACAGTTAGAGACAGCAGCATAACAGAACAGCCAGTCACATTAATACCTCTTAACAGGTGAAATTACGTGTTATTTCACACACATCATCTAGATCCATTATCCAAATCACAAGACTTACTGGAGCCACTTTTCCAGAAAAATCATTATTTGATTTCGGATAAACCAAATGAGTCATCAAATTAATTTAAGTCATACTATTAATATCCACTGTTATATACTTTAACTATTGGCTGTTTAAAAATACTTCGTTAGTGGCTGGATCCAGTTGTTATACTGAGCGAGAAAAGATAAAACACATCAGTGAACTCACATGGCTTTCTCAGCGTTTCTTGCCTGTAAAACAATAAAAACAAAACCACACACAGATGTTACTTAACAGAAGTACAGTTTAACATCTTCAAATGTTTTTTTTTTTTTTTCTATCGCTCACAGAGTTTTAAACTGTGATATAAAGCAAAGACACTGCAGCTTTATTCAGCCCTCACCAGACTCCATGTCAAAATCAGTCACTTTTATCCCGCTTATTGGTTCATTTCCTCAACAGCTTCTTGGGACCCACAGATTAAACCTTTTGTTTTTTTTGGCAGTTAACTCTGTATAGCAGTACGGACTGGATAAGTCATGGATTAAAATTAATAACGGCAGACATTACTCATGTTTAGCTTGAGGAAGCTGTGATACTTTGCTAGAGAGCGTTAAAGGCAGGTGGAGCTGGCTAAAACCAAACCCCATTTACGTATCTTCTATTTTACACACTCTTTGATTCCGAGCACCGAAACAGCTAAGAAAATGATTTTAATTTTATTAAAAATGTCTTCTGAACAGTTCGTCTTTGTTTAAAACTTCTGAAGGCTCTCCAGATCTGATCTTTAGTTATAAATATTACACATAAGTTAGCGGACCTATTAGCCTACAGCTAGAGCTAACAGGCTAAACTCTAGCTAAAGGGTTAGCATGTACACAAACAGTGAATCTGTTTAAAGTTATATATGAGACAAACTGAAGGTCTGCTCCGCTGCTCACCATCTCTGTTGATGATTTTTAACTGTTCAAAGAGAATCCAGAGAAACTTCTCCACAGACGATGAACACACGGGGACACGACCCGGACGCATTCATCCGACTTCTTCTCTGGCTTCCCGCTCCACGACGTCGTAATTGGACCCTTACTGCCCCCTGCCGGATGAGACTTTATCAACAGACATACTGTAGCTAGGACACCTTGCATATTAACTCAAGGTTAGCCAAATGTTATTTGTGTATAAAATAATTTTATTGTTTCCAGGCGGCATTCAACACCTTTCATCTCTGCCTGTTTACACTGTGGAAAAAAACATTTGTTTCATTATCAGTAAAGCATGGAAAAAATTTTAAACATTAATCTTAAATTTGAATAACAGCCACCTTTACATTTCTGATTAATTTTCAAATCTCCAAGGAATACAAGTTTTTCTTGATTTTTTTAAATATAAATATTCAAAAACAAGATATTGAATAATAGACAATACTAAAAAATAATAGTGATAAATTAGCTCATGATATGAGAAGTTTCCAAAAGGTCTTACTGTCACTTTTTACTTATGTAATACAGTTTTTAGTCATTGAGTAACAGCTGAAAGGTCCTGTGTGGAAGTGAGCATGTATGACCAGATAGAGGACACATGTTTTTATGATTTATAATCGAAGTCCTGCTTGATAAACACAGATTCAGCTCTTTGCTCATGTTTGTGCTCTGAAACAAACTGTGCAGACAGGAAGTCGTCTCTTCATCCTCCATTTTTTTATTGTCAGATAAAATTTACAGGCTGAAGTACAACCAAATGACATTTTTATAGTAGCTCTAAGTGATATATTGTACAAAAATAACATTTGGATTCTTCTTTTTTTGTGTGAAAACATTCTCGTCTCTCCAAACTTAAAATCCTCATTTTAAAAGTGTTATTATCAGTCTCGGTCGGTCAATCGCGCCATGAGTTCCAAACAGCAACAAAAAGCACCTTAAAGATATTAAGAATTCCTTTTTTTTTTTTTTTTTTTTTTTTTTAATTGTCTGCTCCTATTGGCTGCTTTGTTTGTATGCGATCATATCTGCAAGAGGATTGGCTGTTTGCTGAAGCCAGTCATGTTTCTCTCAGACAAACTTTTTTATGAAAACAAATAGTTAATCAACAGGTTGTAAGAAAGAAACTTTAAATATTTCCCTCTGTCAATGCCTGGCCAACTTCAGAGCTGAGAGGCGGGGCTTATATAAGTTTGCACTCCTCAGCCAATCAGCTGGGCAGAAAGGATTCTTAAACAAAGCTTTTCACGTTATGACACTGCTACCAAACTAAAAACACAAATCTGTTTTCTCTTTTAAAAATGCTGAAGTAAGTTTGTTTTTTTCAGTGTCCACCCTTTTTCTCCCTCCGTCTGCTGTTATTGGCTGCTGCGAGTCTGACTGACAGGCCTCGAGACCAATGACAAGAGGAGGATCATGGGGAATGAGTAAAGAGAAAGAAAGAAGAGATAAAAGAGAGCGAGGTCAGGGTCGGGGTTGGGGTGGCAGCTAAGCGGTGGCCTCGATGGTGCACTCCTTCGCCAGGTGACCCGACTTCCCGCAGTTATAGCAGTTCAACTCTGACGCCTTGCTGCAGTGCACCGCCACATGACCGATCTCCCCACACCTGCAGGAAACACGTCCAATGCCCACACCTGTATCACTCTTTAAACTTGTCTCAATATGAAAACCATGAAAATGAGATCACAATGAGTTTACTTTCACCTGTTTGAATCCAGGGTTACTTTAACACGTAATTTTGTGTATCTGTGGCTCATAGCGCACCAGGAGTATGTGTTTACCTGTAGCATTTGACCTTCTCGCAGCATTTCTGGATGTGTCCGAAGCCGCCACAGGAGTAGCACTTCTGCTCGTGGGCGTGGTTGCAGTCCCGGGCCATGTGTCCAGCCTTCCCACAGTTGTAGCACAGCTGCTCCCTCTCCTTCTTTGGCTCCTTACAGTCTCTGGAGATGTGACCTCCTCTGCCGCAGTTGTAACAGGCTGCAGGGATGACAGGACACACTCAGATTTAATCATACAACTTCAAACGCACTCACAAAGCAAATACTGAAGTTCTGCAGCTCTGTGCAGTTTGCGCTTGTTTTGTGTTTGATTATGGAGATAAGCTGTTAGCATCTCCACTCTGCTGTCCACAGACAGATGATGAGCTGAATGGCGATTGGACACATCTCATAACAGTACATTTACAGTCGACAGTTCATTTGCACACAGCATAACAACTAATATGATGCTTAAAATGGGACAAGTGTATAAAAATGCAAGGGGTTCTAAAAACAGAAACAACGAACCAGGCTGTTATTTTCACAGTCTTTAAAAGTTGATTTAAATTTTCCCAGGGTGACCAGATGAGGTCATTTCAGATCCTTATGAATGTTGTACCAAGAGTTAGGAGCATATTTAAAAGCCTTTTTGCCAAATTCAGTCCTTTCTCTGGGGACCAACATTTGAAAAATATGTTGAGAATGCAGGCCGGGTTGATTTTCATTTTACATCAGTAAATAGACGGATAAGATGAATCAGACTAAAAAATGATTGATACAGAAAAACCAACCAACTAGCGAAGATATAGAGATGGCCACTCAGCAGCAGCTTATGAAGAACAATGGTGTACAAGGCGACCACAGCTAGTGATGAATCACAAAGCATAATGATAGAAAGTCTTCAGTTTCTTAAGGCATTACACAGATACACTCATAAACAACAGATCACCAGAGTCCAACTATGGTAAAGAAAAATTTCAGAAATCAGATGTTTCCTTGCCTAAAAGGAGAAACAGGATTTGTTTCAAAAAAATTAAGGGAAAGAAAAAAGCCAGGTTTCAACTTTGAAAGAGGGTTGTTGATATGCGGTTGGAACAACAAATTCTGATCGATAACAATACCCAAGTATTTACATCTTGAGACCATTTCGATTTCAGCCCTGTGAGAGGTTAAGATCTTTGGAAGGACTAATGGTAGTTTTTTGCCCTTTGAAAACAGCATGAATTTTGATTTATCTGGATTTAAAACCAGTTTCAGACGAGTGAAATGAGACTAAACAACATCAAAAGCAGACTGCAAAGTTTCTAAGGTCTGTAGCACTGATGGAGACGAGCAATAAATACTGGTATCATCAGCATAAAAATGAAAGGCAGCATTTACAAGATTTTCCCAGAGGTTGTTTACATGAATTTAAAAAAAATCAGTGGTCCTAATATAGAGCTCTGTGGTACCCCCTTTGAAATAGAGAGGAGGTGGGATGAGGACCAAGCAAACTGAACACACTGTGATCTGTCTAACAAATACTTCTTACCCATTTATCAAGGAGCTAACACTTTATCACTCCTGAGTGATAAATATGTCACTGTTTATAACAATACTTCCCCCTTGGAGTGAGCCAATAAGACCAGGCCAGATACAGGAAAACATGTGTAACAGTTCCAGACTGTCTTGCCCAAATGTATCAAGAGGTGAGTCTCAGCAGGCAGTCACAAAATTACTCTGTTAGTAGGGCTGCCAAGATTAGTCGACGATCAAAATCGTCGGCGACTTATTTATTAATCGACGTTGTCGTTTTAATATTTTTTTAAACTTTATTTTTCCCTCCAAACTGCCGCTGTACTTTCACCTGTCTCGTCTGCCGTTCTGTCCTTGACGAATACGCGCAGAAGTGGTAACCAGGGTAACCTGTGATGTCACCGGAAAAGTTATGCCCAACAGTATCATGGCTAGCCGGCAACAGAGCTCGAAAGTTTGGAGGAGAAAAGTGTGCAATGCAAAATCTGAAAAGCAGGAATGGCCTTCCATGACAGTACGACCACGATGGATGAGCATCTGAAAAGACAGCACGCCGTGGCTGATTTATTTTCTGACGAAGAATGACAATCGCGGTAAGCTAATTGGCTAGTTGGCTGCTAACATTAACGTCAACAGGGAGCTACCTACTTAATAGCGATGTCATGTTTGAATAGAAAATTGGTACATTAAAAAAATGTCAGAAATGCTGCTACAAGCTGCAAAGTTCATTAAAAGCTGAATGAACTATGATATTAACTGTCTTCATTTTTAGTTAGCACATACCTTAAACATTTAAAGCTGGAAGCTAATGATGTTAGCTGTATGCTGGTGCAATAAAATGCAATTCATGTATGATCCGAATAGTCAACTAATCACAAAAAATAATCGGTGACTAGTTGATTATCAAAATAATCGTATGTGGCAGCCCTATCTGTTAGGCCCCGTTTATATATAACGCTTATCACGCTTCACAGCATTTCACTTGAAAACGCATGAAAAAAACTGCTTTCACATGGAAACACTGAGGGACTAAAAACGCTGTAGTTTGCATATCAGGCCTGTAGGTGTCAGTATAACTGTGGTGTCTTCTGGTAGTCTGCTGCTGAAGAAGAGGTGGGCTGATCATCTGGTGTATATATTAAATGCGTCTTATCTGAGTGCAGAAGTGGAGCAACAGATAAATATTTTGTTTTAAGACAGTCAGCAGATTCAGCAACACAAGCACAACCCGGTAAGTCCGCCATTTAACTATTGTTATTGTCAGGTTTCGCAAAAGTTCCCACAACAAAAGTGGAATGCTCACGCATAAAACAGCGCGTGACGTCAGCGTTTTCGCTGAAAACGCCGGCTTGCCGTTTATACGGCAATGGAGGCTGCAGCGTTTCAGAAAAATTCCACACTGGAGGGCATTTTTAAAAAAGTTGTGTTTTAGGTCATTTAAACGATGTTTCTGTATAAACGAAAGGCCGAAATGCAACAAAACTTTTGCGTTTCATCCTACTACCGTTGTTGTATAAACAGGGCCTTAGTACCAGTGTCTGTGAATCGGATGTCTCCTGTAAAGAGGTTTATTCAGACAGGAAAGATTTTTTTTGTCCTAGATGTCGGCATAACATCTCATTTAAATATGCACTGGTGTACATGTGTGATGCACATAGTGTCCTCACCGTCCTCAGTCCTCTCGCAGTCTCTGGCAACATGTCCGGGTTCCCCACAACGATAACAAAACATATCTGAAACACAAACGTAACAGCTTTCATACAGCAGTAAAGTTTACTGGTATATACTGTATACATATATTTAGTAGAGCTGCAGCAACTAAATGTGTTGTTGGTTTGAGGCTGTAAACATATTTATTTCTGCTGTAAAAAAAAAGGTGTGCTGATATAGGACCTGATAACGTTCCTTTAGCTTTGCCTCAAGTAAAAACTGCAGATTTCTCTAGTTTTTTTTGTACTTTGACAGTGGTTTAAGCACTCAACAGCAAACTTTAACAATAAGATAATAATAAAAACAATTTAACACATTTACAAAACATAACAAGCAAAGGTTTGGTTTGATATATTAACATGAAAGACAGACTCATTTCTGAGCTGATGTTAGAGAGAAACATCTGAGGTGGCATTCGACTTTACCTTACTTTAAACATGAATATAAAGTAACAATGTTGGACGTTCATACTTGAAGAGTGCACATTTTTAAATCTCTACATCTTCATGTTGTAGAAATTCCTGAATCTGTCTTTAAACTGATCAAAATGCTCCATTCTAAAAATAGCACCGGATTTTCATGAAACTCACTGAAATGATGAGGTCATCACATAAGGATGTGTCTAACTGGTGTATAACACTGTGGAGAGACAGGCCTCAAACACCAAGGTCTGCCCATGGCCCCACCCCAAAATGCCATGAAAGGGCTGGCCAATCAGAGTGAAGGGGGTTTGTGGAGCGGGGAGCCTTAAAGAGGCAGCAGCTAAAACAAAGCATTTCAGGCATAGGCTGAAATCAGGGTTTTCTTAAACACCAGTGACAGGAAAAAAAAAAAAAAAAAAAAAAGGATACCACGGGGGCACCACAGGGACGGAATGAAGACAAAAAGGCAGTATACCCCCTCTTTAAACTATAATCATAATAAAGCTAAAAGTAAAATAATAAAGAGTATTAGAGTCACCTTTTCCCCTGCCGCGTCCCTTCCCTCGACCTCGGCCCCCACTCGGACAGTTCTTCACCCAGTGACCACTGCGGCCACAACCAAAACACTCACTGCTGCTCATCACCACGACCACGGCTGGACACACACAACATAGATGGACAGACAGAGAGTGAGTAAATGTCTCTTTCAATCCCCTTAAAGAACAACACTGTACCGACCTGGAATGAGATGATGAAAAGGATTTCTTTCACCAATGATTGGCCTGCTCATTGTTTTGGTTGATTAAAGAGAGTGAACTCTCAGAGCAGAGTCTGTTTGGTTTAAAGACAGTCCAGAGGATAATCATCTGACTGTGGAAACCCTGGATGAGGTGACAGTAAAGGAAATTAGGTTTTTATTCTATAATTATTGATCAAACATGTTTGTTTTAGTTTGCAGTAAACTTTATAGCTCCAGTTTAATTCTGTCCTCTTGGAGCTGCTGACAGACAGACTGATGAGTTCAGGTGAAACTTGTTTTTTGTATATTTCAGCTCAGATGTGGAGCAGAGAGAAGCTTCTCGTGACAAACAGATTATACAGTCTGTTATTATCATTAAATATATTTTATAACATCCACCGTTTGTAAAGTTTTCTGAAGTTAATGTTGGTTTACTCTGCTTCTTTTAAGTGAGGCTAACTGGTGGTTTGTTGTTGTGATTCAGCAGCCCTCAGAGGCAGCACCGCCCCCTCGGTCCTTCACGGCCTGACGCCGCTAACAGACGGCTCTGTGCGGCCACCAGCTCGGCAGCCCGCCCCGGGATGATCACCTCTTACCCCGGGCGAACGGTTCCTCACTCGGCCCGGCTCAGCGGTTTCCCCGTTGTTTGTGCAGGGAGAGGCGGCCTATGAAGAGGCCCGTCGCTGTCACACTGTAAGCTAGTCTGCTAGCTGGTTAGCATATGTTCCACAGCGGATCTAACAGCGGGAGATTGTCCGCTCCGCCGCGCCTCCTCTCTGGATGAATCACACCGGGGCGGAGCAACACGGCGCTCCGGCGGCAGTGAGCCTGCTGCGGGAAGAAAAGAGCGGGTTGATCGACCGGAGCTCAGACTCACCTCAGACCCGAAACTGTTTGTTTTCTATCCTCCTCTGCGCCACACGCGGTCTGCACACGGTCCCACACACACACACACACACACACACACACACACACACACACACACACACACACATCAAAACACACAAACACACACACGCGCTCACATTGAAACACGCAAAAACACGCAAGTTGTGCTGCATTCAGGAGCGGTTGGAAATGTCCAATATCTAAATACCTTTATCAAACCATAGCCCCGGTGTCACATAAGTCATGATATTAATTATTATTAGTATTATTATGCATCACAAGTAATATTAAGCCTCCATAATAAAGTAGTCCTACGATGTTTACCAACATTACAAACAAAAACACCTCTATTGCTTATAACTGTTTAACTGTATTTAATAAATGCATTTTCTCAGGTTCATGAATGTAAAACTAAAATTCAGCATCAAACTGAAAGCTCCTTGGAGAAACTAAGAAAAAAGACCCAGGACCAGTCCCCTGGAGCCAGAAAAAAAAGTAGCCACCGATGTGATTCCAGCTAAAGTTCTCAAAGTTAACATGAGCTCATGTGGCGCAGAGGATTTCAGTCAGTCACTGTATTTCTGAGACTTTCTGCTGACCACAGTGAGACTGGCTGGTTTCACCAACAGCAAGAAATCTTCCCTGGATACATTTAGTGTTTACCTTCAAAGCTTTAAATACCCCAAATAATAAAACAGTCAGCCTCAAACCAGGACAGAGTAACCTCAGAGCCTGGCTGAAGAGTTTGCTCAATGCTGCTTCCACTTTCAGTTTTTCTTTTCTACCAGAGGCCTGGGAGCCTGAGGGTTCTGCGCAGGATCTTAGCTGTTCCTAGAAGTGCGCACTTCTGGATGGATATCTCAGATGTTGTTTCCAGTATCTGCTGGTGCCATCCACCCAGCTTGGGTGTTACAGCCCCCAGTGTCAACTGGCACCACTGTTGCCCTCATACCCCACATCTTCTGTAGCTCTTCCTTCAGCCCTTGGTATTTCTCCAGCTTCTCATGTTCCTTCTTCCTGTTGTTACCATCGCTCGGTATTGCTACATTTATCACTACCGCTGTCTTCTGATGCTTATCTACCAACAATAATGCTCTTTGTAGGGAAAGTTAGCAGTTCCATGTTCACATCCTCGAGTAGAGACTTCAAAGGTACTTCATTCCTTAGTCTTGGCAAATAGGAGGTAGTTGAGTTCCCCCAGGTTGACTTGATCTTCTCTTTCAGGAAAGCTACCTTTGTGTTGAGAAATGAAATGACCAAATTTGCTCAAACCAGTACAGATCAATCACCAACTTACCTTTGATAGGTAAAGCTTTATTTTTGATACATTTTCATTTATAATGAGACAGAAGCGTGAAAAAAGTTATATATATATATATATATTTATATATATGTTTTCATTTTTTCCTAAGTTTATTTTTGAAGAGATATTTAGGGAGGGCTCTCTCTGCTTCAGTGCCTCAGCAGATGCAGGCTTCACTGGCTCCACTTCAGGAAAAAAGATATGCAGAAAAGAGGCATGAGGTTCCTCAGGGGTGGGACCTGATTGTAAGCTCACAGGTGTACCGTGTGTCACTGCCTCAAACAAGTCTTTTACTTGCCACCTATTTTAGGAGTTGTAATTACACGAATTAGATGAAATGACATGTATTTATTTTAAAGCATATTCATTGATATTTTATGTGCTTTGTTTAACATTTCAGTTTGGTCACATGGCAGTTTAACCACCATTTACTTGAACATTAGGCACAGCCAGTTGCAGAACATTTAGCCCTCCTTGGTTTCTTTTTGAAGAACCTCCTGATCCAGTGTTTGTTTGTCAACATGCAAAAAACTCATTTATTTGAAATACTGTTTGTAATTTTCTTCCTGTATTAGGGAAAATGACTTATATGGATATTCAAAAATGAGCTGAATGACATGTTTTTAGGAGATTTATTCAAATTGTGTCTGTACAGGAACATTTTCTCTGCCAGCATTAAATAAACTGTGTGACCAAACAAAAGAAACTGTTCCTTTTAATGGTAGCTCTGTCTGACTCTTGAGCTATTAGGAAGTTTTTTAGAATTGTTTTTACTTGAAGTCAGTAATTCTAATAAATTAATCTGACTGTCACTCCTCCTGCCTATCACTATCTGTACCAAGACCTTTCAGGGCTTATTGTAATGTAATATTTAATATAATGACAGTAAAATAAATCATATTGATGTTACACATGTGAAGACGTTCAGAGCTTCCTCTCCTGCAGTCAGTCTGTCTCTGCAGAGCGAGGGGCTGAGTCTCACTCAGTAAACAACAGTGACAGATCTGAACCTTAAAGTTGTTATTTGATCTGTTAGTGAGTGACATCACAGCTGTTAGCTGTGAAATAGCTGCTCTTACAGAGAGAACAGAATAAATATACATTTACACGTTCATGTCTGTGCAGGAACAAGAGAGATATTAATAAAGTTTTGGCGTTTGAATCACAGAGATTTATTGTTGTTACTTACACAAACTAATGGCTCAGTGCACGTCTCCTCTGGTTTATGTTAAACTGTTTGTGACTCTCTGCTCTGCTGTGAGGGCCGGTGTATGTGCAGTGCTGATACACACACAGAACCAAAACTCAGGCGCCACAGTGAAGAGAGACAATGAATGAACATCTGAAACAGATTTTTTAATGACACTTGGTCTACCCAAAGTACATACTGGGCACCCTGAGCCCCCACTGCCATAATGTCAGGCTCCCCAGTTTAAAAATCACAGCCATAGACTGTACAGTAACTAGACAACCAAAGCTGCTTTGACAGGTGGGCCGGTACTAATCTCAACACAGCGTCAATGCCACTACTGGTGGTTGCGTGTAACTGCAGCTATATGTGACCGAAATGAACATCGCAAACGGTGTCCTGAGGCCTTTACTATGAAGCTGGATTTTCTCTTAATGAGGTATCTTCTGGGTTAACCCTGGATTTTCTGTCCTACGAAGCTGGTTCACTTCTTACCGGGATGAATCACCATGGTAACGTATGCTGTACAGCTAACCTGCTGCGGAGCAGGTTAAAATCTGGATAAGAGATCAATGAGTAGAAAAACAACACCTCTTGACCAATCAGCTTTCTTGTAAAAGACCCTGCCTATTTTTTAGAAGATCCTGTCGATGTTGGTGCGCAGAGCGATAAGGAGAGAGAGAGAGTTTTCAGGGAGAGATGCGATCTTTTTAATGTTCACATGGTCATTCTGTACAAGAGATTCAGATTTTCATCAAATGGTCTGAACTACATTTGTCAGCTGATGGATCCATAAATAAATAAATTCAGTTGATTTCATCCAAACATCAGAGACAGAGTGAAGAAATAAAGCCTCACTGACCACTTTGAAGGAGGTTTTTTCCCCAAGTCCGTTTAGCTCCACTGTTTGCATCTTAAATAATGATGTTAATAATAATGGTCACACATGGCAGAACTGCAGAAACAGGAATTTATTGAACGCACAACTATGTGGGAGTTGAGGAATTAATATTAATTTCATTTAATATTCCAACACAAAACGCGCTCAGACGGGGTGCTGAGCCTCAAAACTCAATGGAAAATATACTGAGGAAGAGCTCTGCACAAAACGTCTGTGTCATAATAGAGTCAAATTGAGTGATCAGAGTGCTGTCAGTTTGTCCCATGAATTTATTTTGGATAATCTCACGAATTACTCATTAACAGAGTCACAGTTTTCTGCCAGCATTCCTTCCTGGATTTTGCTGCAGTAACAGTGTTGCTTCTAGCCTGATGACGTGTTTAAATTCTTCGTATTTCTAAAGAATAACTGTCTGCACCTCTATGGTAAAGTAGGCTGCTCTGCAGGGTTTCTCCTGTCTCTTCATGTTTGTGATTGGTCAGACGCTGCAGACTCCACACCTCCAATGTGAGCATGCTCTGATCAAGGCTGGAAGACCCTGGATTGACTCAGCGAGTTGATATATCAGCTTCGTAGTATCGCTTATCAGGACTGCGGATGTCTCGTTAAGTAAACCCAGAAAACGGAGAGAGATCCAGGATGAGTTAATCCAGCTTCGTAGTACAGGCCTCTGTTGTTAAGGAAAGTTAGGGTGGAAGAAACAACACAAAACACACAACACAGTGATTCTAAAAGAAAAAAATTGTTCACTTTAACACTGAGGTTGTGTGATTTTATTTCAGCCTGTTAATGGAGAAGATTCGTGAGTTGGGCTGTGTGTTGATGCTGGGGCAGCCATTTTGTTTATATTTGAATGTCTGCAGCAAAATTCGAAAGAAAACACCCAGGTGTCATAGAGCAGCATTCTGAATGGTGTTATGACATCACAGCTGTAGACTGTCTATAAAGGAACGGACTGGGCAAGGTATAGACACACCAAGATCGATCAGAGAGAGCAGTACACTTGAAGAGATCCACAACAAAGCTATTTACTATGGAAAACAAACAAAACCTTGAGTCCTTGACCTGGGGAGAAATCATGGACTTGGAGTACCCCATTGACATGGAGGCTGAAGAACATCAGGAGAGCCAGTTCCAAAGTCAGCCAGAGGCTCAGACCCCTGAAGAGAGGGGGGCAGGAGGCCAGCCAGGTAATCAGGCTGATCAACCTGCCCATGACCAAAGTCAGGAAGGCCACCAAGAGATCCACCATTTGACTTTTGGGACAAGAGGGGAAATAACCTGCCAAGATGTCCGCTACAAATATCAGACCCGTGACCAAAGGGGGGCAGGCGGCCACCAGAAGATCTACCATCAGACTTTTGGGACAAGAGGGGAAATAACCTGCCAAGATGTCCGGTACAAACATCAGACCCGTGACCAAAGTGAGGCAGGCGGCCACCAGGAGATCCACCATCAGACTTTTGGGACAAGAGGGGAAATAACCTGCCAAGATGTCCGGTACAAACATCAGACCCGTGACCAAAGAGGGGCAGGAGGCCAGCTTGGTAATCAAGTTGACCAACCTGCCCCTAACCAAAGGCAGGAAGGACGCTACCAGGAGAACTTCCATCAGGCTCCTGGAAAAAGAAGAGGTGTCTTCAAGGAGAACAAACACCATGCTCCTGGACGAAGAGGGGAAATGGGAAACCATGGGCACCAGAACCAGCAACACCAGGTTTCTGGACAAAGGGGAAAAGGAGGTCCCAGGACCAAAAACAACCAGGTCTACAAAAATCCAGGGCCCCAGAGACCCCTTACCCAATGGCAGGCGGAGGACAGTTTAAAGGGATGCCTTGAAGAGGTCAACACTCTTCTTCAAGAGGAGCGGGAGAAGAGTAAAATAATGCAGCTCAAACTGGACCTCAGTAACATCAAAATCATTGAGCTGCAAGAAAGAGTTAAGGTGGAAAGCACAGCTTGGGAAGAGCTTGAGGAAGTCATTGCCTCTCAACATCTAAAGCTCACAGAGACAGCTTCCAATGGCCCAGAGATGGACGACCAGAACACCAGTCCCATCATGCAAGAGCTCCAACAACTGGTTTCATCCCTGCAAAACCAGCTGCAGGCAGAGAAGCTTCGGGCGGACCACCTGGAGGATGCCCAGAAAGAATCCAAGAAAAGAGAGCTACTGACTACAGAGCAGATGGACAAACTGACACTCCAGCTGTGGGAGAAGAACAACAGCTGCCTGGAGCTGGCCTCCAAACTCAAACATCAGGAGGAGGTCAATCAGGCTCTGCTGGAGGAAGTGGAGGAGCGAGGAAAGCACAGACAACATCAAGAGCGTGAAAAGAACCAAGAGCCCTCCCTTGACATGGTCAGCATGCAGAAAGACATTGAGGAAGACTCTCCAGGACCAGTCCAGGACACATCAGACACCAACAAGACGGCTCCTGAGACTGAGCCTGCAAAAGAGGAGAGGATCTCTCTGTGCAGGAGGTTCATGAAGGCCATCATTCCAAACTGGTGACGGCAGTTCAAACACCAGAGGCAGGACCAGGAGTGAGGACCCCGGCCCCTTCATCTCGAGGCCCCAAGACCCCTCAAAACACACAGTGCCACAATCTGGTGTAATTTCAATAAAATCTAGAACAGCTATTTCGTCTGTATGACCAAGTTTCTGCAGAGAACTGTGATGTGTTTGTGATACTTGATTTTACAGAGATTATTGAGCTGTGACAGAATGAAAAGCTGTATTTGATGAGTGTCCTCAGTGTTATTTCGTTAACATAAATGATGATACATTAACACTGAAAACCTTGTAACCTCTTTTCCAGATAAGTTTGGACGATGTGACTAATCTGTCCCTCAAAATACAATCCAACTTGTGGGAACTTATTGAAATTTCATCAAGGGTTTGAAACAATGTTTGTGTGTTTTGTGTTATATCTGAAGCTGAATTTATACCTCAAAAAGAAATATTACTCTAAAGGTCAAATTCTTCATTATTCTGGTATTTGTCATCCTCTGTTTGAGGATTTCAGAAATGTGTGGCCTAAATAAGTAGAAAGGAGCCCTGAGTTCTTCTCACTTTTAAATTTGGCAGAGAAAGAGAAAAGAAATCAGTGTACTCTTTGATTCCTCTAAAACTACCTTACAAAGAGGAATAATTTACAAAGTAAAACAGGTCAAAAGTCCTTTCTTTAAATCTCCTTAAAGTATTGAGTACTTATTTTGAAATCAGGGGGTGTGGAGTGAAAGGGTTAAATAAGATTTGAGCTCTAAATAATGTCGGAACATCTCTTCCTGTGCTCAGAGTTGAAGTCTAACCAACATGACAGCATTAATGTGAGAACACAGATTAAGGTTCAGGTTCCTGAATATTTGAGTTTCCTCTTAGTTTTACACTTTGACCTTTGTAAACGCTCCCTACATCGAGAGTTCACTATGAAGTGTCCAGTTTGCAGGGCGGCTTGTTCTGATCAGGTTCAGGGGTTGACATGAAGGTAAATCAAGTTTCTGCTGACCCCACCACTTTAACCACCGGCCCAGGAACATTACTTTGGACTCACTATTGACATGTACCCCAGATGAAACAGCTCTGGGTTGCTCTGCTGCCTTCTGCCTCTTCACACACAACTTGTGAGAGACATTTCTCTCATGGACGCCAAAGCCTGTGCAGCTTTCTGCTTTCCGGAACCTTGAAGATGGAGAATCCCTATGTAACCAAGTTAGGACTGGTGAGGGACTTCTGGTGTTAGAAATAAAAACCCAACAACGCCACCTTGGGACTTTCACCCAAAGAATCCTATTTAAACTTTGATGACCCCTCCAGCAGAGGGTTTCCCCTTTAGACACAGGTAAGTCCACAAATGAATACAAAAGTTTGTTTAGAAAAATACAAATATACAGTCTTTCCTTTACTCACATCAAAAGTTACTTTAAAAACAATTTACTTTAATAAATTGACACGTGCAAATGTAGCAGCTGGAGGTCACTCTGTGGAAAGAAGACTAACATGACTGGTAAATTGATCAGGCTGAACTTAGGAAAAAAAGATTCTGCGCAGGATCTTAGCCGTTCCTAGGAGTGCGCACTTCTGGATGGATATCTCAGATGTTTTTCCCGGTATCTGCTGGAGCCGTCCACCCAGCTTGGGTGTTACAGCCCCCAGGGTCCCAATCACAGCTGGCACCACTGTTGCCCACACACCCCACATCTTCTGTAGCTCTTCCTTCAGCCCTTGGTATTTCTCCAGCTTCTCGTGTTCCTGCTGTCTTCTGATGCTTATCTACCAACAGTAAAGCTCTTTGTAGGGATAGTTAGCAGTGCCATGTTCACATCCTTGAGTAGAGACTTCAAAGGTACTTCATTCCTTAGCCTTGGCAAATAGGAGGTAGTTGAGTTCCCCCAGGTTGACTTGATCTTCTCTTTCAGGAAAGCTGCCTTTGTGTTGAGAAATGAAATTGACTGGATGTGTTATCATGTGACCAGAACTCTTAACATAGACGACATGATACCAGGTAAACCAAATTTGCACAAACCAGTACAGATCAATCAACAACTTACCTTTGATAGGTAAAGCTTTATTTTTGATACATTTTCATTTATAATGAGACAGAAGCGTGAAAAAAGTTATATTTATATATTTATATATATGTTTTAATTTTTTCTTAAGTTTATTTTTGAAGAGATGTTTAGGGAGGGCTCTCTCCGCTTCACTGCCTCAGCAGAGGCAGGCTTCACTGGCTCCACTTCAGGAAAAAAGATATGCAGAAAAGTTTCAGAAGTCTGTAAAGTACAGACACTGAGCTTCGCCGTCATCCTGAGGATTGTTAGTGATATTTTCTGAACGTCAAAGTCAGACAGAGTTCCCTTCATGTGAAAAAGGGTGTAGGACTCAAAGTTTGCTCTTTCATCCGATTTGTGTTTTTTTCCCAGCATCCCATGCTTCTACACTTCTTTCAGAGTAACAAAACACCAGGAAATAGATTTAAAGAGGTGTAAAAGTGACACTGAGGGGTCAAAAAAAGGCATGAGGTTCCTCAGGGGTGGGACCTGATTGTAAGCTCACAGGTGTACCGTGTATCACTGCCTCAAACAAGTCTTTTACTTGCAACCTATTTTAGGAGTTGTAATTACACAAATTAGATGAAATGACATGTATTTATTTTAAAGCATATTCATTGATATTTTATGTGCTTTGTTTAAGATTTCAGTTTGGTCACATGGCAGTTTAACCACCATTTACTTGAACATTAGGCACAGCCAGTTGCAGAACATTTAGCCCTCCTTGGTTTCTTTTTAAAGAACCTCCTGATCCAGTGTTTGTTTGTCAACATGCAAAAAACTCATTTATTTGAAATACTGTTTGTAATTTTCTCCCTGTATTAGGGAAAATGACTTATATGGATATTCAAAAATGAGCTGAATAACATGTTTTTAGGAGATTTATTCAAATTGTGTCTGTACAGGAACATTTTCTCTGCCAGCATTAAATAAACTGTGTGACCAAACAAAAGAAACTGTTCCTTTTAATGGTAGCTCTGTCTGACTCTTGAGCTATTAGGAAGTTTTTTAGGATTGTTTTTACTTGAAGTCAGTATTTCTAATAAGTTAATCTGACTGTCACTCCTCCTGCCTATCACTATCTGTACCAAGACCTTTCAGGGCTTATTGTAATGTAATATTTAATATAATGACAGTAAAATAAATCATATTGATGTTACACATGTGAAGACGTTCAGAGCTTCCTCTCCTGCAGTCAGTCTGTCTCTGCAGAGTGAGGGGCTGAGTCTCACTCAGTAAACAACAGTGACAGATCTGAACCTTAAAGTTGTTCTTTGATCTGTTAGTGAGTGACATCACAGCTGTTAGCTGTGAAATAGCTGCTCTTACAGAGAGAACAGAATAAATATACATTTACACGTTCATGTCTGTGCAGGAACAACAGAGATATTAATAAAGTTTTGGCGTTTGAATCACAGAGATTTATTGTTGTTACTTACACAAACTAATGACTCAGTGCACGTCTCCTCTGGTTTATGTTAAACTGTTTGTGACTCTCTGCTCTGCTGTGAGGGCCGGTGTATGTGCAGCGCTGATACACACACCGAACCAAAACTCAGGCGCCACAGTGAAGAGAGACAATGAATGAACACCTGAAACAGATTTTTTAATGACACACGGTCTACCCAAAGTACATACTGGGCACCCTGAGCCCCCACTGCCATAATGTCAGGCTCCCCAGTTTAAAAATCACAGCCATAGACTGTACAGTAACTAGACAACCAAAGCTGCTTTGACAGGTGGGCCGGTACTAATCTCAACACAGCGTCAATGCCACTACTGGTGGTTGCATGTAACTGCAGCTATATGTGACCGAAATGAACATCGCAAACAGTGTCCTGAGGCCTGTACTATGAAGCTGGATTTTCTCTTAGTGAGGTAACTTCTGGGTTAACCCTGGATTTTCTGTCCTACGAAGCTGGTTCACTTCTTACCGGGATGAATCACCATGGTAACGTATGTTGTATGGCTAACCTGCTCCGGAGATCTCTTGCCCAATCAGCTTTCTTGTAAAAGACCCTGCCCATTTTTAGAAGATCCTGTTGATGTTGGTGCGCAGAGCGCTCAGGAGAGAGAGAGAGTTTTTAGGGAGAGATGCGATCCTTTTAATGTTCACAGGTCATCCTGTACAAGAGATTCAGATTTTCATCAAGTGGACTGAACTACATTTGTCAGCTGATTGATCCATAAATAAATAAATTCAGTTGATTTCATCCAAACATCAGAGACAGAGTGAAGTAATAAAGCCTCACTGACCGCTTTGAAGGATGTTTTTTCCCCAAGTCTGTTTAGCTCCACTGTTTGCATCTTAAATAATGATGTTAATAATAATGGTCACACATGGCAGAACTGTAGAAACAGGAATTTATTGAACGCACAACTATGTGGGAGTTGAGGAATTAATATTAATTTCATTTAATATTCCAACACAAAACACACTCAGACGGGTTGCTGAGCCTAAAAACTCAATGGAAAATATACTGAGGAAGAGCTCTGCACCAAACGTCTGTGTCATAATAGAGTCAGATTGAGTGATCAGAGTGCTGTCAGTTTGTCCCATGAATTTATTTTGGATAATCTCACAAATTACTCATTAACAGAGTCACAGTTTTCTGCCAGCATTCCTTCCTGGATTTTGCTTCAGTAACAGTGTTGCTTCTGGCCTGATGACATGTTTAAATTCTTCGTATTTCTAAAGAATAATTGTCTGCACCTCTATGGTAAAGTAGGCTGCTCTTCAGGGTTTCTCCTGTCTCTTCATGTTTGTGATTGGTCAGACGCTGCAGACTCCACACCTCTAATGTGAGCATGCTCTGATCAAGGCTGGAAGACTCTGGATTGACTCAGCGAGTTGATATATCAGCTTCGTAGTATCGCTTATCAGGACTGCGGATGTCTCGTTAAGTCAACCCAGAAAACGGAGAGAGATCCAGGATGAGTTAATCCAGCTTCGTAGTACAGGCCTCTGTTGTTAAGGAAAGTTAGGGTGGAAGAAACAACACAAAACACACAACATAGTGACTCTAAAAGAAAAAAATGTTCACTTTAACACTGAGATTGTGTGATTTTATTTCAGCCTGTTAATGGAGAAGATTCGTGAGTTGGGCTGTGTGTTGATGCTGGGGCAGCCATTTTGTTTATATTTGAATGTCTGCAGCAAAATTCAAAAGAAAACACCCAGGTGTCATAGAGCAGCATTCTGAATGGTGTTATGACATCACAGCTGTAGACTGTCCATAAAGGAACGGACTGGGCAAGGTATAGACACACCAAGATCGATCAGAGAGAGCAGTACACTTGAAGAGATCCACAACAAAATTATTTACTATGGAAAACAAACAAAACCTTGAGTCCTTGACCTGGGGAGAAATCATGGACTTGGAGTACCCCATTGACATGGAGGCTGAAGAACATCAGGAGAGCCAGTTCCAAAGTCAGCCAGAGGCTCAGACCCCTGAAGAGAGGGGGGCAGGAGGCCAGCCAGGTAATCAGGCTGATCAACCTGCCCATGACCAAAGTCAGGAAGGCCACCAAGAGATCCACCATTTGACTTTTGGGACAAGAGGGGAAATAACCTGCCAAGATGTCCGCTACAAATATCAGACCCGTGACCAAAGGGGGGCAGGCGGCCACCAGAAGATCCACCATCAGCCTTTTGGGACAAGAGGAGAAACAACCTGCCAAGATGTCCGGTACAAACATCTGACCCGTGACCAAAGGGGGGCAGGCGGCCACCAGAAGATCCACCATCAGACTTTTGGGACAAGAGGGGAAATAACCTGCCAAGATGTCCGGTACAAACATCAGACCCGTGACCAAAGGGAGGCAGGCGGCCACCAGAAGATCCACCATCAGACTTTTGGGACAAGAGGGGAAATAACCTGCCAAGATGTCCGGTACAAACATCTGACCCGTGACCAAAGAGGGGCAGGCGGCCACCAGGAGATCCACCATCAGACTTTTGGGACAAGAGGGGAAATAACCTGCCAAGATGTCCGGTACAAACATCAGACCCGTGACCAAAGAGGGGCAGGAGGCCAGCTTGGTAATCAAGTTGACCAACCTGCCCCTAACCAAAGGCAGGAAGGACACTACCAGGAGAACTTCCATCAGGCTCCTGGAAAAAGAAGAGGTGTCTTCAAGGAGAACAAACACCATGCTCCTGGACGAAGAGGGGAAATGGGAAACCATGGGCACCAGAACCAGCAACACCAGGTTTCTGGACAAAGGGGAAAAGGAGGTCCCAGGACCAAAAACAACCAGGTCCACAAAAATCCAGGGCCCCAGAGACCCCTTACCCAATGGCAGGCGGAGGACAGTTTAAAGGGATGCCCTGAAGAGGTCAACACTCTTCTTCAAGAGGAGCGGGAGAAGAGTAAAATAATGCAGCTCAAACTGGACCTCAGTAACATCAAAATCATTGAGCTGCAAGAAAGAGTTAAGGTGGAAAGCACAGCTTGGGAAGAGCTTGAGGAAGTCATTGCCTCTCAACATCTAAAGCTCACAGAGACAGCTTCCAATGGCCCAGAGATTGACGACCAGAACACCAGTCCCATCATGCAAGAGCTCCAACAACTGGTTTCATCCCTGCAAAACCAGCTGCAGGCAGAGAAGCTTCGGGCGGACCACCTGGAGGATGCCCAGAAAGAATTCAAGAAAAGAGAGCTACTGACTGCAGAGCAGATGGACAAACTAACACTCCAGCTGTGGGAGAAGAACAACAGCTGCCTGGAGCTGGCCTCCAAACTCAAACATCAGGAGGAGGTCAGTCAGGCTCTGCTGGAGGAAGTGGAGGAGCTAAGAAAGCACAGACAACATCAAGAGTGTGAAAAGAACCAAGAGCCCTCCCTTGACATGGTCAGCATGCAGAAAGACATCGAGGAAGACTCTCCAGGACCAGTCCAGGACACATCAGACACCAACAAGATGGCTCCTGAGACTGAGCCTGCAAAGGAGGAGAGGATCTCTCTGTGCAGGAGGTTCATGAAGGCCATCATTCCAAACTGGTGACGGCAGTTCAAACACCAGAGGCAGGACCAGGAGTGAGGACCCCGGCCCCTTCATCTCGAGGCCCCAAGACCCCTCAAAACACACAGTGCCACAATCTGGTGTAATTTCAATAAAATCTAGAACAGCTATTTCGTCTGTATGACCATGTTTCTGCAGAGAACTGTGATGTGTTTGTGATACTTGATTTTACAGAGATTATTGAGCTGTGACAGAATGAAAAGCTGTATTTGATGAGTGTTCTCAGGGTTATTTCTTTAACATAAATGATGATACATTGACACTGAAAACCTTGTAACCTCTTTTCCAGATAAGTTTGGACGATGTGACTAATCCGTCCCTCAAAATACAATCCAACTTGTGGGAACTTATTGAAATTTCATCAAGGGTTTGAAACAATGTTTGTGTGTTTTGTGTGATATCTGAAGCTGAATTTATACCTCAAAAAGAAATATTACTCTAAAGGTCAAATTCTTCATTATTCTGGTATTTGTCATCCTCTGTTTGAGGATTTCAGAAATGTGTGGCCTAAATAAGTAGAAAGGAGCCCTGAGTTCTTATCACTTATAAATTTGGCAGAGAAAGAGAAAAGAAATCAGTGTACTCTTTGATTCCTCTAAAACTACCTTACAAAGAGGAATAATTTACAAAGTAAAACAGGTCAAAAGTCCTTTCTTGAAATCTCCTTAAAGTATTGAGTACTTATTTTGAAATCAGGGGGTGTGGAGTGAAAGGGTTAAATAAGATTTGAGCTCTAAATAATGTCAGAACATCTCTTCCTGTGCTTAGAGTTGAAGTCTAACCAACATGACAGCATTAATGTGAGAACACAGATTAAGGTTCAGGTTCCTGAATATTTGAGTTTCCTCTTAGTTTTACACTTTGACCTTTGTAAACGCTCCCTACATCGAGAGTTCACTATGAAGTGTCCAGTTTGCAGGGTGGCTTGTTCTGATCAGGTTCAGGGGTTGACATGAAGGTAAATCAAGTTTCTGCTGACCCCACCACTTTAACCACCGGCCCAGGAACATTGATTTGGACTCACTATTGACATGTACCCCAGATGAAAGAGCTCTGGGTTGCTCTGCTGCCTTCTGCCTCTTCACACACAACTTGTGAGAGACATTTCTCTCATGGACGCCAAAGCCTGTGCAGCTTTCTGCTTTCTGGAACTTTGAAGATGGAGAATCCCTATGTAACCAAGTTAGGACTGGTGAGGGACTTCTGGTGTTAGAAATAAAAACCCAACAACGCCACCTTGGGACTTTCGCCCAAAGAATCCTATTTAAACTCTGACCCCTTCAGCAGAGGGTTTCCCCTTTAGACACGGGTAAGTCCACAAATGAATACAAAAGTGTGTTTAGAAAAATACAAATATGCAGTCTTTACTTTACTCACATCAAAAGTTACTTTAAAAACAATTTACTTTAATAAATTGACATGTGCAAAGGTAGCAGCTGGAGGTCACTCTGTGGAAAGAAGACTAACATGACTGGTGAATCTAGTGAAGAATAGAAATGCACATTAAACTGAACACAAGAAAACATTATTAATAAAAACCAGGGAACGACGTGCAGCGAATAGGCCTCTGGCTGGAAGCAAATGTGTGCCAGCTATACGAGTGCACAATCTAAAGAGCATATTTAAGGTTAAATATTCTTAACACAGTCTGATAAGGTCTGTAGAATAACTTATTGACTGATTTTATATCTTATACAACACAAAAGTCTCAAATCTAGAGGAAGAAGCATCTGTTTTCAGTAGAGCTGTTTAAAACGCTCTCATTTTTTCAACATGGCGTCATGTGACGCAGCAAAGGGGACTCACATTCTCTGACTTACTTTGATCCAGTGTGTAAAACAGGCTGTAGTGAGCAAGAGCGGGCATTTCAGGTCGTGTTTGTTGTGTTTCTTCAGTCTATTATTTAATTTGACCGTTCATTCAGATGGTCAAATATTGTGTTTGCTCTGGATGCAGAAATACCACCTTAACAGGTCATGGAGTCCACTCCTTCCCCAACAGGAAGAAAAAAATGAGTTAGCTTTGTGTTTAGGTTTGTTTTGTACAGGTGAAGAGACGGGACTTTATTTCTGCATCGCTCACAAAAAACATGGCCGTCTGCAGAGCCCGTTTTCAGCAGGAAGATCATGTTCCCAGTGATATGATGGAGTTCAGGATGGGAGACCAGAGCAAGGTCCAGGTGAGACTGACGGCGGGAGAGATCCCGTCAATACAGCCAGCTGCAGCTTCACTAGCCCGGCTCAAACAGACAGCAGACACACCGACAGGAAGGGACGGGATCTATGTGAGCTGGGGCTCTGGTTGTTGTTGGAAATGTCCACCCTTCATCATCCTGTAAAATATTAATTTGTCTTAAAGTAGAGAATCTGACCCCACAGCAAATCAGTCTGTTGCTGTGGAAGTGTGCAATCTTACAGTGGTTTAGCTTTGAGTTGGGACTTTTCTCCCACTTACCTTTTCTAGCATCTGCCTGTTTTTGCAAAATTAAGTACATGGTTAAATATCTGGTTGACATCTCAGGAGTTCCTCATATAGTCCCTCTGTGTCTCAGTATAAACCTGCAAAGCGTGTCATTCATACCGTGGATATCTGTTCTTCCTTGTACTGAGTGATCTGTGGCCTCTCAGGAGCTTTTAACCTTCCATTATATATCCAACAATACATGACTGCTATGAGCACAATCATCATTGATTAACGCACAAAAACATCAAATACACACTAACTGTAAAGATTTATTATTTTCTCTGCAGGAATCCTCTGTTACGTTCTCTTATTTGTGCTGTGTGATGGAAACAGGACAGGATGTGTGGGCTTAAAAACAGAACAGGAGGAGTGTTGGTAAACAAAAGCTGATATATCTTAATATCAGGAACATTCTGCACCACTTTGTTATTTATATGACATGAGTGCTGGGCTGCATCAGGAATAAAATATGAAGACAGCGGTGCTGCCGTCACACCTACGTCTCTTTTTCTCTCAGACAACGCAGTGAAACATCGTTCAGATTTGGTGTTTTTGCAGCTGAATGGTTTATGATCAGCTTATTTGTTCTTGAAGTCACTGTTTCTGATTTCTAACTTTAAATCTGCTGTTGTGAACACAGCGTTAGGCTACATATGGCAAGCTCACTCAGCAGGACACCTGCTCTGTTCTCCACTGGTTCTCCTCACACCACAGCTCAGCTGCTCTCCTCTGGATGTTATTCCTCCTGATCCTGTCCTGTTCCTGCTCTCCATCTGGACTAACAGGTTCATCATTATCAGCCTGAGGACCATCATACGTAAAGAATACAGATTTTCTTCCTCTTCACTGACAGCAGTGACAGTCTGATCCATGTTTATTAATGTTAAACAGAGGCAGACTCAGCAGAAACTCCTCTCTGTGACCTCACCTTCAGATGACAATTTATAATGACAGAAGTAAACGCAAACGGACTAAAATGTCTCCAGGAGACTCTGTGGCTTTCAAAATATCATTTTGAAACTATTTTTCTATGAATTGCTGAACTGTTGTCTTTGACCTCCACTATGCTCTTTGACTACACCAGGCCAAACCCCAGAGAGAGGATCATTTTTAGCTCTTCATGCTGGATTACTGCAGCTAACACTCCACCAAAGATCTATAGCTTGTCCAAAACTGCAGCAGCAGGGTCTTTAAAAAGCTCTCATAACACTTAGATCTCTATGAGGACTGTATAAGTGATCTTTGAATAATCTGTTGAAGAATTTACCTGTTCATAATACAGCTTTTAAAATAAGATCATCAAAGCAAAAATCTGATATTTCTCAGTTCTATTTCACAGCATCCTCGGAGGAGCTGGTCTATCAGTTTACCAGAGGAAGAGCAAAAGTCCAGAAAGGGGCTCCGGAATGGCTCTGTGAAGGTGTAAAACCTGTATGTACCTTTCAGCATTAATGGAGCCTTCACAGATGGTCAAGTTAGCCATGCCATGGGCACTAACACACCCCCATACCATCACAGATGCTGGCTTTGAGACTTTGACCTGAGAACAATCCAGATTGTCCTTTTCCTCTTTGGCCTGGAGGACACCACGTCCATGATTTCCAAAAACAATTTGAAATGTGGACTCATCAGACCACAGCAGACTTTTCCACTTTGTGTCAGTCCATCTCAGATGAGCTCGGGTCCAGAGAAGCCGGCGGTGTTTCTGGGTGTTGTTGATATATGTCTTTGTCTTTGCATGGTAGAGTTTGAACTTGCACTTGTAGATGTAGTGATGAACTGTGTTAACTGACAATGGTTTTCTGAAGTCTTCCTGAGCCCACGTGGTAATATCCTTTACACAATGATGTTGGTTTTTAATGCAGTGCTGCCTGAGGGGTCAAAGGTCACAGGCATTAAATGTTGGGATTTCTTCAGATTCTCTGAATCTTTTGATGATATTATGGACTGTAGATGATGAAATACATCAATTCTTTGCAATTGTACATTGAGAAACATTGTTCTTAAACTGTTGGACTATTTGCTCACACAGTTGTTCACAAAGTAGTGAACCCCATCCTGCTTGTGAACCACTGAGCCTTTCAAGGATGCTCCTTTTATACCCAATCATGACACTAACCTGTTTATTTGGAACACGTTTCAGCCATCGAATTCAAAATGAGTGAATACATGCAAAAAAAAAAAAAAGAAGTTTAACAGTTTGAACAATAAATACCTTGTATTTGTAGTGTATTCAAAAGAACATAGGGTCAACAGGATTTGCAAATCATTGTATTCCGTTTTTATTTGTTTTACAAAACGTCCTTACAATAAGTGGGGTTGTATATCATCATGAACTTGTTTCTCTCTTCTGTCTGTTAACTTTCAAAGAAAATATGGAAACCGAGATGATTTCTCCCAAACACTGAGCTCAGTCACAGACAGGAGGTGGGGTTATGAAGTAAGCTGTGCTTGGTTTATGGGTTACTGATTACTGACGTGAAGGAGTCAAAGGTCACAGAGTGAGAGAACAAACAACCTTCTGAAGCACACCTGTCCTGGTACACCAAGAGGTCATGACCTCTATGGAAACTAGTCCACCCTGGAAACAAAGGTTCAAACCCTTTTAACCTGACTGAGGATTTAGACAAAGATTTAAAGAGAAAAAGAAACACACGGTGAGTTTTTGACTTCATTACCCTTCCTGTTCTGTCTTTGGAGACACAGCTTAAAGACTAACTGAACCTCATTAAGTCTTCTTCTTTCCAGAAGAACTTTTTCATGCGAGATTCAAGAAAAATCTTTTTTATGAGGTAAGTACACTCTCAGGTGAATGCTGAGAGCAACTCTTTGTTTGGATCTAGATAATCACGAGAAGGGGTGTGGAGTCAAAGAAGTAACATAAGGAAAAATGGAAGTAAAAAATAAAAAAGGAAAAACAAATACAGTATAATTCATAGGCAATTTCTCTATTTTTTATGTTAATTTTTTTATTTTTGTAAAAAGGTGTATTGTGATGTCTTAAGTTTTTATTCTTCTCTCATTCTGTCCCCATGTTTCTCTCACTGGTGTTTTAGAAATCTCTTATTTCAGCCTCTGTCCAAAAAGCTCCACTTTAGCCACTGTCTCTTTAAGGCTTCCCACTCCACAAACACCCTTCACTCTGATTGGCCATCCCTCTGGGGGCCTGTTGGGTCGGAGCTATGGGCAGACCTTGGTGTTTGAGGCCCACCCCTCCAACATGTCAGGAACCAGTTAGGTCACCTTCATGTGATGACCTCATTAATTCAGTGAGTCTGGTGAAGAGCTCGTGAAGAGCTCCTGCTACTTTTAGAATGTAGCATTTTGATGAGTTTACAGACAGATTCTGGGATTTCTACAACATATGAACATGTAGAGGTTTGAAAATCTGCACACGCTTAGTTTGAACATCCAAGATTGTTACCTCATATCTATGTTAACACTAAAGAAAAGCAGAATACTCCCCCTTTGATATGTATATAAATGTATTTATGCTTAAAGGTATATTAACGTGTGTGTTCTGTTTTTATTGTTTTGTCTCCTGGATGGTTCTCACAGTGAGCGGCCATGTTTGTAAGAATGGGAGCCCTCGCTGGTCACTGCAGGTTTGATGTGCAGCGATGTCGCTCTCTCTCTTCCTCTGTGCCACCTCCTGAGCTTCCCAGACTCCATTACCCAGCAGGCAGCGGGAGCAGGAAGTACAGAACAGGGTTGGAGTCAGGTCCAATGAGCTCAGCTCAGATTAGTCAAATTTTAAAGGTGAGAATCTTTATTTCCAGACGTTCATTGTTCATAAAGTTAGATGAGTCAGTGAGTGTGAGACTCTTCTGTTTCCAGGCCAATGAATATAGCCACACCCTCCCCAGAGGCCCCGCCTCCCATGGGGTTCTGGGCTTCCACAGTAACATGTTACCATCAAACCACCCTGGTGAGGACCGTCGAAGCAGCGCCACATGCCTGCCAGGGCGTGGAGGCGTGCTGTTTGGTGTGTTTGACGGTCACGCGGGGTCAGCATGTGCTCATGCCGTCAGCCAGAGGCTTTTTTACTACGTCGCCGTGGCCGCACTGCCGCTGAGGATACTGGAAGAGTTGGAACGAGCAGTGGAGGAAGAACGGGCCGTCCCACCGCTGCTGGAGTGGCATAAATACCCACAAGACCACAGCTCCCCCGTTGGAGGAGCGACTTCTTTCCAAAGTCTCCGAAACTACTGGCAGGAGAGACTGGAGGGTGAAGATGAAGAGGAGGAGGAGGAAGGTGAAGAGGAGGTGAGAAAACATCCAGGAAAATACCCAAAGATCAGAGTTTACAGACGGTCTGTAACAAATTCAGCCGTTCAGTTATCATGAAAAGAGAAGAGAGCAGCAGAGAGATGAACTGTTTTTATAACATGAAGATCTCTGGGGACTGACTCACTGCTGGAGACAGACCCTGGTGGACACTCAGGAAACTGCAGCCTCTGATTCTTCACTGACTTTTTCAGCTGAACCCTGACCCTGTAGACAGGTTTCAGCTTTACGTGTCTGAAAAACAGAATATAAGACCAATAAAATCAGAATTTGATTTCGCTGTGGTAAAATGTGACATCTTCCCTGATTGGTTGCAGGATGGCAGGAAGATCACATCAGCGCTGGTCAATGCTTTTCGTCGCCTTGACTACGACATCTCTGTGGAGGCTCAGGTCCACTTGTCCGTGTCTTCATCCAGGTCCTGACTTTGTTTGAATCCCTCACTGTGACAAATTAAATCAAAATCTAGATTTAAAAACTGCTCCAAGCAGCGTCAGTCGCTCCACGATGGTGGTCTGATAAACTGTAGGAGTTGACTATTTTTCATTCACGCACCTTTAAAATGTTATGGTCTTTTTATTTTTAAAAATTTAACTTTGGAATATTTCACTTTTTTTCTCACCATGTTTAATTTTATGTAGTAGTTCACATTTTATCACATTGTTTTTCTCTTGAGTATTTCTCATCTTTTCCTGATTTGAGTCTTTCTTATTATTTCAACTTTTTTTTCCATTTTTCTTTCAATATTTGAACTTATTATGAATCTTGATTTTTTTTCTCAACTTGTTGAATGTCTGATTTATTTACTTTTTCTCCCACATAATGACTTTTCTGCTAAATTTCAACTTGTGATATTTCTAGCACTCATTTTTTTTTACCATTGAGGTCAAAATGATCAGCGCCTATATTCATTTTTATGTTTTTTTTTTTTTTTATTATTGTCTAAAGTGCTTTTAAAAAAGATTGATGAATTCTGAACACAGCTTTTTCAAACCTCCTGGTTTTATTTTGGATGTTTACGTTATTTTACCCAAACCCACCAGGGTCAGGATCATCAGTCCCCCTGATGCTAACAGTCAGCTCTAAGCATCAGAAATCATTTTGACTTTTTTCCTCAATTTTAAATTTTCTTGTAATTTTTTAGTTTTGTGTCACACTGATTTTTTTAAAATATCATTTTGTATTTATCAACAACATTCTGACTTTTACTCATTAATTTGATTTCTTTCTCAACATTTTAACTCCTATTAATTTATCTCCTTTTGAATTCAGCCTTTTTTAATCTTTGGCGTTTTTATTCTTTCTAGACATTTTGACTTTTCCACAGCATTTCAACTTTGTTTCAAACATTCTGACTTTTCACTCAAAATTCAGACTCTTGCTACAACCTGCTCTGAACATTTTGACTTTTTCTCAAAGTGAACAATAATAATAATAATAATAATAATAATAATAATAATAATAATAATAATAATAATAATAATAATAATAAAAAACTTCCTTCCCCCTGAGTTTGTCTCCCAAAGATTTCTCTCAGTCTTTTAAATGTCAGTTAAAGTTTATCATCTCAGAGCAAGTCTGGCCTGTCCTCCAACAGATCTTCATCCATGATTCTCTGTCTTCGTCCACAGGCGGTTGTCTCTTCCTGGAGACAGCTTGTCTCTCTCCTCCCCCCTCAGGGTGGCGCTGTCTGGCTGCACAGCCTGCGTCGCCCACATCTCCAACAGTGTACTCCATGTGGCTAATCTGGGTGACAGCCGGGCTGTGCTGGGCGTCCAGGAGTCAGACAGGAGCTGGTCCGCAGTCAGCCTCACCAATGACCACAATGCACAGAACCCGGATGAGCTGCAAAGGATCCTGGGAGAACACCCGCCCTCTGAGTGGAGGACAGTGGTCCGCCATGATCGCCTGCTGGGTCTGCTGCTGCCTTTCAGGGCTTTTGGTGATGTTCGCTTCAAATGGAGCCCAGAGATGCTCAATCGAGCCTATGAAACACGACCTGATGTGATGTCGATGGTCAGTGAGGCGGTCAGGACTTCGCCACAGAACTACCTGACACCGCCGTACCTGAGCGCTGAGCCAGAAGTCATACAGCACCACATCAGACCCTCTGACAAGTTCCTGGTCCTGGCTACTGATGGACTCTGGGAGCTGATGCATCGACAGACGGTAGTCCAGCTGGTGGGGGAGCTACTGGCAGGTCAGAGGACTGGTATCAGTAGAAACCGGGTGGGGTCTGTACATGGGGTGCATGAATAAACTGCTGAGCTAAACCAACAACCCACATTTTTTCTGAATGAATTTTGATTTGATCAGATTTTAAAAAGGCCAGAAAGCAGCAAGAGAATCTCAGACCTCACAGGCTTTTTGCGGCATGTTGAATATCTTCAGATATCTGTCTTCACACCTCGTTTGGTCTAAACTTTTTGCTTTACAGGCCTCCAGCAGCAGGGACCCATAATCCCCAGTGTTGGTATGACACTAGGCAGCCTACAGCGCCTCCTTCTGGAAAGGAAAGACAGGGTCCTGTCAGTGCAGGAGGACCAGAACGCCTCCACCCACCTGCTCCGCCACGCCCTCGGGGATGATGGGTATGGATCTGTGGCTCCAAACCGTCTGGCCAAGATGCTGAGTCTGCCGACAGATCTCGCCAGGAGGTATCGTGATGACATCACCATCACTGTCATCCACCTGAACGAGCTCAACCTTTAATCAGATCCCCTGCAGGAACTAACACGTTAGAAACATAGCAGGTGGCAGATAGATAACCATCATTTTAAACTGTGTTACGTGGTCCTCACTTCCTGTTCATCTCTGTGTCACTTTTCTTTTCATAAACTCTGCTCTGCTTTTTGTATTTTCAAAACCAGGTGTTTCAACTTCCACACACACACTTTCAGCAATCACACACACATTTTAATGCTGTTTCTTTGATTTCTTTAAGACAGAGAAATGACATCATATCAAACCAGTCCATGTCATGGAGTCTGCCACATTTATAAAGTTAACGATTTTCTTCCTGTCAACACTGTAGGACTATTGAATATGAATGGCCAGATTCCAGAAGGTCCCAATGAGATCAAGCAGTTCGTTACAAAATTCTATGAGCTTTTGTATAAAAAAAAACAGTGACGATGATGACAGACTTTTTTTCATTTAATTAAGCAAAATGCAAAATTTATAGGTGAGGATACCAAAAAAATGTGTGATCAAAATATTACGTTACAAGAAATAAAATTGTGTATATCTAAAATAAAAGACAATTAATCTTTGAGGAAGCAACTGAGCTTGTAAGGTTGCTTGCAACCATGTGCCAGGGTCTTATCTCTTTAATACCAAAGCCAGGAAAAAATGCATCAAACATTGACAATTGGAGAAGAACCCTGATTAATAATGATGCTAAATTACTGGCTTTAATATTCACTCAAAGGTTGAAGCTATGCCTTGATACAATTATTGATGACTGTCAGTCAGGTTTTATGAAAGGAAGGCATATGTTCAACAACATCCGCCTAATTATAGACCTGACTGACTATAACAATTTACTTTCTGATAATAGCCTCATTCTGTTTGTGGACTTTTGTAAGGCCTTTGATACGGTTGGGCATACCTTCCTTTTCAACACGCTGGATTTGTTTTTGGATTTGGCGCATACTTTAAAGGAGCGGTTCAGACTTTATATAAAGGATGTCATAGCTCAGTTAAATTACCACATGGGACCACACCCAGATTCAACATAGAAAGAGGGATCAAACAAGGAGATCCAATTGTTCCTTTCCTGTTTTTTTTTTGTTAATTATGCAAACAATGACACTATATTAAGAAAGATTATTTCGAGATATTGAATTAGATGGAGTAGAGTTCAAACGCTGTCAACTGGCAGACACTACAATCTTTTTACAGAACAAATTCAAAGTGTGAAAAGCCTTAGAATGTTTGAATGTCTTCTCCTCTATATCAGGATTGAGAATTAAAGTCAAGAAATGCAACCTCTTCCCTTTAAAGGATAAACCCGTAGACTTATCTGACATATGTGAGATCCCTGTGAAAGAGGTAGTATCATATCTAGGAATAAATCACGAACATGGAATCAATCTAAATTTTGTTCCATTAATTGAGAAGATGGGTAAAACATTTGGTAGTTTCGTGAGTACTGTCACTTTATGGTAGAGTTTTGTTATCAAAAAGTGAGGGTCTATCACGACTTATAATTGATGCCTTGGCTTTGGAGGTTCCTCAAACCCTTATTAAACAAAAGGGATCATATGTAACCCCTACTCTCATGGTGGTCTTAGTGTCCTTGATTTCAACACTTTAAATACTACTTTAAAGGTTGAATGGTTAAAACACTATATGCTAGGTAAGAAAAAAATGTGGTATATCATTCCAAATCTGATCTGTAAAAGTGTTGGAAGCATTGAATTTTTGTTGAAATGTGATTTATTCCAACTCAGTTATCTAGCTTTCATAAACAAGTATTTTTAGCATGGATGGTAGCTTACAAACAACTTCTCTCCTCATAAATGTATAATTTGGAATAACAGACATATCAAATACAAGAATAAATCCATATACTTTTAAGGCTGGGTATCTTGATGGTGACACAATTGCTGGTCAACGATCAACGTTTATTGTCTTATACAGAGTTCTTACAAAAATATGGAATTCCAGTCACGCCAAAGGAATATGCTGTTGTTTTTGATGTGACACCTGTACCAACGCTGGGAGCTCTGACCCTTACTGACAAGAAGTGTAATAACTATTATATCAGGAGTCTCTGTCAGGAATCATTAGTTCCCTCTGCTAAGGCTTTCTGGGAGGCAAAAGTTCAAGATTTTAATTGGAAATTAGTATGGAATATAACTAAAAAATACTGTGACACCAACAAGATAAGAGAAGTATCCATTCAAAATTGTAAATAGGATTTATCCAGTCAAAAAAGTACTCTCCAGATTCAGAGATACAGATGAAATGTGTGTATTCTGCCAATCTGAGGCTGAAACTGTGACTCACTTGTTCTATTAACGTCTGTGTGTGAAGTTGTTTTGGGTAGAGGTGGAAGGGTTTATAAGGGATCAACTAGGACTTTGGGTTTTGCCTAAATATTAAAGAAATGGTTTTGTATGTTGAAAGCAGTGTTAGATGCATAGAGATTTCTCTGCTAAACCTCTTTATATTACTTGGGAAATACCACATTCATAAATTGAACTTTACTTTGGGACATTGGCAGGACTTAAGAATCAAAAGGCAGTCAAAACCTTACAGACACCTTAAGGTGAAGCCTTAAGAATATATGTATGACTCATGAATTCTAAGTTAGAAACCCCTGAGCTGGGTTATCTATTTGTTTTCTTTTATGTATACTATGTATAGTATTGTATATATGTAAATACGGTGTGTTATGCCATGTTTTTGTAGATGATTAAATAAAATTAATTTTTAAAAAAAGTGCAGAAGAAAAAGGATCAAACTTCTGAATACAATACTTTTGAATGAACTGTTTGGGATTTGGTTTCTGTTCACTACTTTTATGATGATTTGCAATTTGAGGTTGGATTAGTTTTACACTTTTGCATCCTTTTTGTGTTTTTAAGTGTGCAGGCTGAGAAAAAAAAAAAAAAAAAAAAAACGACTTAGAATTTTCCTGACTGGCATCCCAGCCCAAGACAAAATTTTGACACCAAAGACAACAAATGATAAAAAGTCTTGCAAACAACAAGAACAAAAAAAGTCACAGTATAATCCACCTGTTTTTTTTTTTTTTAAAGAAAGTGGTTTATATGGACTTTCATAAATTTTGTAGGAGTTAACACCACTTTAGTCTGCAAATGAGAAGATCTAAAGTGTTTCTTTCACATCACCTCACTTTTATCTCACAGACCAACTAATGTGTCATTGTAATGCTGACTCATTCCAGGAGGTGGCGGTAATTTCACTTTAATCTCAGCGTTACCAGCATTAAACAGAAAAAAAGACAAACAACGTCAGTGCTGTGCATTGTGTGAAACAGTATGCGGGGTAGACTGACCTGCTACTTTCTGAGAAATTTTCTTGTGGGACATCCAGGATTTTTTTTTTTTTGGCATACTGCAGATTTTGCTCCACGTCACAAACTACATAATAAATATGCAGCAGATCAGTGAACCGCCTGTTTTTTACGCCATAAAATTTACCAGAGCAAGATGTCAGCATCTGTCAGGAGAAATTTTGGTTTCACTTTGGATAACACAGACAGAATGAGGAGGATTGGTCGTTGAAAAAGTGACAACTCTCTCCCTCTCTCACACACACACACACACACACACACACACACACACACACACACACACACACACACACACACACACACATTTTCAGCAGAATAACACACAGCAGCTCAGTGACTTCAAAATAAAATTTAATCAAGGACTTAACAAAAACCATACTCTTGATTAGAAAACATTTCAGTACCAACCAATCAGCTGAAACCACCTTCATCTGCCGGCCTCATCACAGCTCACGGAGCTCAAACATTGGACGATACTAAAACAGGTCACGCCCAGAAATGCTAATGAGAATTCACAACAGGAAGTAAACAGGATGAAACAAACAGCATCCTCCTGGCTTGTCTGACACAGCCAATACGAAGGGAGGATTACAAAAGGAAGTCCAGTGTCCAATCAGAGGGCAGTGATGTTGGTAAGTCACCGTCGAGGAGGCGGGGCCAGCAGCTGGGTGGTGGTGGCGGACTCTGGAAACAGGTTGTGATAGGTGGGCAAAGGGACATACGCTGCAGTGATCATCTTACCTGAAATGACAGGTGAGAGGTCAGAGCTGCTCTCTGATTGGTTGTCAGCACAGAGACCAGGTGTCATATGACAGGAAGTCTTACCAGCAAAGTATCTCCCGTGTAGAGCGTTGACAGCGGCCATGGCAGCAGGGATAGTTGGACACTTCACATACACATTTCCCTAAAATAAAAGCCAAGGCCAAAGGTCAAACAGGATCGATACACAACATCACACACTCAGAGACACACAGACACACACACAGATTGAAGGAGAGTTTCACGTTTACCTCGGCAGAGTTCTTGTCGACGTAGATGTGAACGACTCCTCCGTGTTTGTTACACTCCTCGATGACGTCATGCTGGATGTCCGTCTCCCAACCTGAACCCTCCTCACTGAAACACACACACACAGCTGCCCATCAACACACACACGCACACATTACCCAGTACGCATTTGGTGTCAGTAGAGAGGTATTAGAGGTCAACCAGTTATTTTGTCCTAATTTATGCTGATCTGGAGCAATCTATACTCTGATCAACTCTGTGCAGTCTACCAGCTTTGCTGAAACATCAACATCATGATGCAGATGAGGAAAAAGTCTAAAGTCAGGTTTTTTGTCAGGTCTGTCCTCAAGAAGAGAAGAAAACTACGACCCCCCTCTTTTCAAGATTAATCTTCAGAAGAAGGAAACTGTTTTTCTATTTCACTGAAATTCTGAGAAAACTACTGAAATAACAGAGGCTGCTTTCATTTTTGGCTGTGAATACTGATCATCTGTATCACTATCATCTGTATTTTAAATTTAATCCCGATGAGAGCTCTGATGATGAAGCCTTTCATTACGTTTCTCAATAATAAACTCACTCGACCTCCCATCAAGCTCTTGGAAACAGCAGCTTTGAGGACCTCGACCAGTTTTTTTTACAGTTAAGTTTTTTTCATTATTTTATGGACACGCCATCTTCAGACAGTATTTACAATAGATTAAACTTCTCTTGGTTTGTCAGCTGTTAATAAATATAAACTATCTGTCAAACACGTCTCAGCACTTTTTCCTGATTGATCCTGATAACTCAAAGTGATGTTAACCAGAAGATTCCGTACAGCTGAGTGAACTACAGCTTACACCTCCAGCCCACAGGCAGCTGTTTCTGTGTGAACACACTACAGTACAGACACGGACAGACAGACAGGCGTGTGTACCTGTTGGGGTTGAACATGTTGGACAGCTGGAAGCAGTGTGTGGCGAGTGGCTGGGAGGGAAGATTCATTGGAGCAGAGTTCATGTTCATGTTGAGAGCTGGATTCATGGCCGCTGAAACACACAAAAACACACACACACAGGTTAACATTATCATGAGGAATAGTTGCTAATCGCAGCAATTTGAGCAGCATCATCAGTAAACATTCATATCTGCTTTGACATGAGGATGGTTCAACAGTTCATGAGCTTCGCTTTGCTTTTTAGTGTCCGAGCAGAACAGGCAGAGGACCGGTCTACGTTTTTCTCAGTCACAAATAATCCCATTACACCACTTCTTTTACTCACCACTGTAAAGCGAATGGTGGAGGAAGTAACCTTTATGCGTGTGCCAGACGTTGCGCTAGATGTTTTACTCATCGGTCATTTTGACGGGACAGGGTCATAAAACTTCCGACATAATAAATAATGATCCTTCAAGTGACAAAAATCGACAATGAGATCTATCAATGATTAATTATATATTTTAGCATGTCAGCATAGAAGTGACTCAAATACAACTTATACATTAATTATGCAGGGAAATTTATTGCTTATCAGACAGAAAGAGAAAATAATACCGAGCCTGCTGTCAGTAGCTTTGTAAAGAAAAGACGAAAAAAAAATGCTCTCACAGCAAGAGGAACGCGTTATTTCTTGGTCATCAAGCGAGAGAGCGGCAGAGGAGATCAGCATCAGGTTTTGCGTCTTTGCCTTAGACAGCAGACTCCTGGTGGCTGTTTTGATTTTGTTCTGGAGGCTGAAGCCTCGTTCTGCAACACTAGATACTGGAATGAGCAGCGCTGCTTCAGCGAGCGCTTTAAAGACTGGAAACATTTCACTCAGTGAAGCAATGAGCAGTCGGTGTGACTCTTTGAAAGGCGGCTTTCCTGATCCTGCCAGAATTTGCCTCACTGGGAGGAAATCCTGGAGTATTTGGTCCTGATGGAAAAGAGAGGCGACAGTTGAAGTGAACTGGATCACTGCCGGGGTTTCTAATCCGTCAAAATGACCTTCAGATTTTTCCATCACTGATCAAAAAATTCAGTCAAAGACGGAGGATAATCGGTTAACGTTTGTTCTGGCATGCACACTGAAACCAGTAAACTTCCCACTGCTGCCGCACTGAACTGCAGAACAAGACAAAAGACTGAAGAGACGTTGTCTGACCTCTGTCGACATCACCCGTCACTGCTGAACCTCAGTCACAGAGGAAGTTAAAGCAGTTTGGAGGATTAAAGGTTTGAAGTCCTCGGTGTGTTTAATGCAGCAGAAACACACACAGTCAATAAACAAAACAGTGTGTGTACCTGACACAGCAGCCATGGCTCCGATAGCGATCGCTCCACTCATCTGCAGAGCCTGCTGAGCTGCAGGAGGGATCTGAAGACCTGTACCTGTTCACACACACACACGGAGTTAATTATAATGAGTGCGATGAGGAGGATGTTCATGCCTGATGTGAGAACAGGATGTAGCGGGCCCGTCTTTCAGGTGGATGTTTGATTTGTTGTTGGTATCAGCAGGCCTCACCTTCTGCGAGTCGGGCCATCAGCTGCAGTCGGCCCGTGGTTCCGAGGTCGATTCCGGTGCGTTCCAGCTCGTCACTGTCCAGGAAAGATGACGCAGTGGAGCCGTCAGTCCGCTCCGTCACGTGACCCACCTTCATTGGTCGACCAGCCAGCTCAAAGCCGTTCAGCTGCTCCAGAGCCTTCTTTGCACACTCAGCATCTGAAAACTGAGAGAGACGCACCAAGTTTTTAAAATCTGTGCAAAGAAATCATTTTCAATCATCAAAGTCTCTCAACCAAAGTTAATGTACAGTTAGCAGGTGGCTCTGTTTTTGATAGAGGTGGAGATGAAGGACTCACAGTGATGAAGCCATAACCTTTGGAGCGTCCAGTCTCACTGTCCATCATCAGCTGGATGCTCTCGATCTGTGAGGAACAACACACACAGCAACACACACTTTACCTCACTGTGTGTCCAAACAGGTAGATATGAAGTGAAACATAATCATACTCGAGCACTGTCCTGCTTTGAGAAGTCTCTACTACTTATTTTTCCTGAAGTAGAGACAATCCTGCTGCCTCTGAAAGTGTTTTATCGTGCACATTAATCTGTTTTGTCTACTTAAAGTCTCTGTGAGGATTTTCTAAGTGATCTTGAAAAAGTCTCTTCTAGATATCTGCCTGATCCACAACTTAATTGATTGGTAGATGAGCAGGACATGAGGATTCATGAATGTTACACGTTAGCCTACAGATACATCTCAGTACACCGGGCTGTGAGAGGCACTTAAACACCTGCCTATTAATGTCCTGTTTACACGACAACATTTCATTTTATTTCACTCAAAAACGCCAAAAAACAGAGAAAAAAAAAATTTCATTTACACAGAAAAGTTGAAAACACTGTAGTATGCATGCCAGAACTGTAGATGGCGATATAACTATAGAGTCTTTTGGTAGCCCTCCACCGGAGTAGAAGTGGGCTGATCGTCTGGTGTATATATAAAACACGTCTTATCTGAGAGCAGAAGTGGAGCAACAGATGAACATTGTGCTGAATGGCAGTCAGCAGATTCAGCAGCACAAGCACAACACCGTAAGTCCACCATTTAACCACCATTTAACTGTTGTTGTTGTCCGGTTCGCAAAAGTTCCCACAACAAAAGTGGAATGTGCACGCACAAAACGGAGCGTGACACTGGTTTGCTGTTTACACGGCAATGGAGGCTGCAGCGTTTCAGAAAAATTCCACTCTGGAGGGCGTTTTAAAAAAGTTGCATTTTAGGTCGACTGAAACGGTGTTTCCGTATAAACGAGTGGCCGAAACGCAACAAAACCTTTGTGTTTCACCCTAAAACAGTTTTCATGTAAACAGCCCGTAAGTTACAGTACAAACTGACAAAGTTTACTTGTTGTCATGTTTCAAACAACAGCACTGTGTAACTGTATCAGTTACAACCTGACGAGGTATGGTATTTATCAACAAAGTTGTCTTGAACAAAGAAAAGTAGTGTTAAAAAGAAGATCTGATCTCCATTCATTTTCAAAACAAACAGGCCTTGTTAAGATTCATGTCATCACCACAGTGTGTGCGCTTCCAGACAAAAGGTGTCGCTGTGATCCACTTCAAACAGAGTCCTCACAGAGTCTTTAATATAAAGAGTGTTGATAGCTGTGTATATACAGGGCTGTGTGAGAGTTTGTGAGTTATAAATGTTTGTTGTTGTGAGTGGAGTGTCTATTAACAGCCTGTGTGTGTGTGTGTGTGTGTGTGTGTGTGTGTGTGTGTGTGTGTTGTTCAGTGTAGATTGTCTGACCCGTCCAAACGGCTCAAAGATTCCTCTCAGCATCTCCTCTGTGATGTTGAAGTGCAGCGAGCCGACATAGAGCCTCATCGGTCCTGCTGAACCTTTCTGCAGGTTGTTGGCTGCAGCTGCTGCTGCTGCTCTGTTCTTCTCTGCCTGCACACAAACAGACACACACAAAGACACACACACAGAGACACACACGCACAGACAAACACACACACAGTCAAGTGTCAGCAGGATTCTCTGATGTGATTAAAGTTGATTGATTAGACAAACTTCAGAAGATTATTCTCAGTTAATTTATCTGAACTGCGTGCGTGTGTGTGTGTGTGTGTATGAGCACGCGCGTGTGTTTACCTGCGATGCCTGTACAATGATGGGAACTCCCAGCAGCCTTTGCCCTGTCAGCCCAATAGCCAGAGGGACCGAGTTGGCCTCCATGAACTCGATGTAGGCGATGCCCTTTGACCTGCGGGAGTTCCTGTCAGAGATCATCCTCACATCCCGAACCTGCAGACAGACCACAGCTGATCAGCTGATCAGTTCAACAGCCACGCCCCTGATTAACCTTGAGTCATGGTCTGAAGTTTAAATACACGAGTTAGAAAAAAATCATTCCAAGCACAGTTTTCATCAACAGAGAATGAACAATTGAGCCCAAACCCAGACGAGTTCCTTTGGCATTAGAAGTCACTCGATAAAACAAATTTAAATTCTCCACACAGGATGTTGAGGTTTACCTTCCCCACAGCAGAGAAGAAGTCCTCCAGGTCTCGAGGTCGTATCCTGGCTGCCAGCTGCATGCAGAACACTGTCCGAGCATCTCGTTCCTCTGGGGTCAGATTGTCTATGGGCAGCCTGTGTAAAAACAGACAGGACTCTTTCAAACAGACGCTCCTGCGTCACAGTGAAACACCCTGCTGCTCAGGTTGATATGGATAATCCAGCTCTGTGAGAACAAGGCTGATGTGGAGTGAAAACACACGCTGCTTCTCTCTCTCTCATTCTTCACTTTGTTAGCTCACTCTTTGATTTTCTATGAGGCTTTATTCCTCATTCGTCACTGAACAAGGCGTTTATTTTTCTGTTTTCTCCTTAAAGGAAAAAAAAATTTTTAATTCTCTCACCTGATTGGACTCTTCTCCTTCTTGACGGGACTTTTACTTTTTGATCTTCGACGGCTGAAAACACAGAGACAGAGAGAGTCAGGGGTCACAGCTGGTGTCTGGAGATTTCACATTTTTTTGATTGTTGACAAACTTTTATTTTGAAATGTCCAGTTAAACTTCTCTCTGTTCTTCTCTGTGAATCTGCGCCCTCACTTTCCTGAAGCTCTTTACAGGAGATCTCAAAAGTCAAACTCATCTGAATCCTCCACATTAACAATGTTTGGAGGTCTTTGGTGTGAGAGAAAAGAGCTTTTCTCTGTGTTCAATGAAATGATCTTAAGGGACTCACTGTTTGTGGTGGTCTCTGTAGCGGCCTCCCCGCTCTCTGCTGCTGCGTCTCTCTCTGCTGCGACTTCTTCGTTTTTCTCTGCTGCGGCTGCGCTTACGCTCCCGACTCCGGCTCCTCTTCCTGTCGCGACTTCTGCTTCGTCTCCTGTCCCGGCTGCGGCTGCGCTTCTTCCTGTTTGAGAGACAGTGGTTTACTTCTTTACCCACAAGCCTGCAGGCTCATGTTTTATACAGAGCATTTATAAACTGACAGATGTAGATGCAGGATGTGTCACTCTCAACGTCACAGAAAATCAGTGATCAAAAACAACTCTCCGAAAAGTGCCAAAAGTTTTTGCTTTCATTCTTTGTGAGCAATAAAACATCTGAAGAAACAAAGAATAATCCAAACTTTGTGTTCTGCTTCCTGTTCTCAAATCTCAAGCCTCATTTGTCACTGTGAAAAACTGAAATATGAGCAAGTGTTTGGGTTACTTTAATAAAACTGTTTTACTAGATTTAATCAGAGCCAGGTTCACCCAAAATATTTAGAAATTTGTCTTATTTTAAGATATTAAACCGAGTTGTAGCTTTTGTTGTATTAGGACAATTTTCTTATTTCAAGAAACTTGACGAACAAATTCTTGCTGCTCACCATGGCTCTCATTTATCAATCTTGCGTGGGAACTGGGGCAGATTTCGGTGTAGTAACGAGCTTATGGCAACATTAACATGATTTATGAAGCATGTGTACCTGAGCCAATCCCGGCGTACGCCTGATCATATGTTGATAAACCTGACAGCTGAAAACAATCGTAATTTAAATAACACGCCCCTAAATATTCACGTCAGCTGGCGTTAACCCACTAAAATTTAGGACAAGAAGCGACACATTATGGAAAGAAAAGAGACTCCTCTGTGCTGGAGATAAACACCACAGCAACAGAGGGAGAGAGAAATAAAGCTTTGTTGTTCGGCTGTCTGAAAAGTCTGAAAAACATCTCTACTGCATCGGAACGGAAATCACTGCAGCCGTCTGCAGCGTGGATGTGACAAACCAGAGCGTGGGGGTAAACACACCTACATTTTTAGGAGACGTACAGAGTGATTAATGACTCAGGATGGCACCAAGAGTTTTATTATTCAGAAAGGAGTAAACGGTAATCTCAAGACTGTGACTGAAATGGTTGCAAATGCGACTTTTATCCCAGTGTGTGCCAGTCAGATTTTCATCTGGTCATGTTCATGTGAGTGTATTGTTTTAATGTTCCCTTCAACACACGCTCCTTAACCTGCACCTGCACTCTGTCCTGTTCTGAAGAGAGCGCCGTCATGATGCACAAATGAAGCGGTCTATCAAGAATGTAATTTTAAAAAACGAACACTGGAGTCTCAACTTCTCTCTGGCTCGCAGTGACAGCTACGAGGTGACAGAGTGGAGTGAAGGGAGAGGAAAAAGGGTGAGAGAGAGGGACCTGAGCAAGGATCACTTTAACTAATATTTAGCTCAAACCTGTGAAAATGAGCCTAATGTTAACGTCAGTGTTGATAATGCAATGTTAGCAACAATAATGTTTAACATTAATGACATAGTTTCGCTATGATGTTTTTTCAGATGATGAAACGGTTAAGTTTCAAAAACAAAACAAAAAAACCCCACAGTGTTATTCTGCTCTCCCTTATTGTAGGTGTACAGGCCGACAGACAAACAGTTCTTTGTAAAAATGACTGAAATTGTAAATATTTACCAGCTGCTTCTTGCTGCAAGGTGTTTCTCACCGTCTACTCTAAAAAGAGGGCAGCACAGACGTCATGTTTTCATGGTCATGCTGTACAGTAATCTTCATGGTAAACCCTCTGATCGATACAGCTTTCTTAAAAAAACAAACCCCTGCTAAAAGTTTGATCCAGAGTCCTCTGAATAATCTCAGCAGAGACTTTACAGTGGACATGGGAGTGTTTTTAATGACTGTAAACAGCCTTCTTTGATTTGAATGTAAATCAATTAAGGAAACACAAATTAATCATACAAAGAAATCAGCTGACAGCTCATCCTGCACTCATATGATCAAAAAATTCTCCAAAACAGATTTTCCTCACTGCACTGTGCTCCCCTCTGACACAGAACCTGCATTCATGTGCTCAGATCTGAGGCCTGTACTATGAAGCTGGATTTTCTCTTAGCGAGGTAACGTCTGGGTTAACCCTGGATTTTCTGTCCGACAAAGCTGGTTCACTTCTTACCGGGATGAATCACCATGGTAACGTATGCTGAACGGCTAACCTGCTCCGGAGCAGGTTAAGATCTGGATAAGAGATCATCAAGAAGAACAACAACACCTCCCGACCAATCAGCTCTCTTGTAAAAGACCCTGCCCATTTTTAGAAGATCCTGTCGATGTTGGTGTGCAGAGCGCTCAGAAGAGAGAGAGAGAGAGAGTTTTGGGAGAGATGCGATCCTTTTGATGTTCACAATGACATCCTGTACAAGAGATTCAGATTTTCATCAAATGGAGTTAACATTAATTGTATTTAATATTCCAACACAAAATGCGCTCAGAGGGGTTGCTGAGCCTCAAAACTTGATGGCAAATATAAACCACTGATGAAGAGCTCTGCAAACATCTGTGCTGTAATAAAGTCAAATTGAGTGATCCGAGTGCTGTCTGTTTATATCGTCCTATGAATTAATGTAGGATAATTTCACAAATTACGTCTTAACAGAGTCTGTTGTGCAGCAAAATCCAGGAAGGAATGCTGTTAGAAAATTGCAAAGTTTTTGACCTGATGACATGTTTAAATTCTTTGTATTTCTAAAGAATAACTGTCTGCTCCTCCATGGTAAAGTAGGCTGCTCTGCAGGGTTTTTCCTCTTTCTCCATGTTTGTGATTGGTCAGACGCTGCAGACTCCACCCCTTTAATGTGAGCGCGCTCTGATCAAGACTGGAAAACCCTGGACTCACTGAGTGAGTTGATATCCAGTTTCGTAGTATCGCTTATCAGGATTGATAAGGTCTCATTAAGTCAACCCAAACAACAGAGAGAGATTCTGGGTGTGTTGATCCAATTTTGTGATACAGGCCTCTGCAATGGGGATTGATAAATGCCAATCTATGCATGGATATGAGCGTACGCCCATTCTTTGGTTGTCTCTATGTTTGATAGATGAGGACCATTAAAGTCAGTGTTGTTAATCAGATGTAGATAGACTTTTTGTTATTCTGGTTAAAATGATCTTTATGTCCTGATGTCAATCAACACATGATATGTTCTTAAAACAGAGAGAAAAATATCTGCTGTCTACAGCAGGAGGAAACCTGGAAAACACCAACCAATCCTAGAGATTAGGATCCAATTTATTAAACCAATCAAATCCCGTCCTGCTGTTCTGCCCGCCTCCTGTGTGTACATTTTGCCGACGTGCACTCGCCCTGATTCAGCGCTCATAACCAAGAGGGATCCAAGTACGCTGGAGAATGGCAGAAAAACTACCTCTACCCTGATTACTGCTAACGTAGAGCAAACAAAAACGATGAGCTGAGGACCAGTTTGAGTCTGTGGTTTGAATCAGTCACCATCATATGATCATGAATCAGTGGTGCTTGTTCATGTGTGAGCGGGGGTGTCATTTTGGAGGAGCTCTGAGTGTGGGAGGGCGGGGCTAAACAGAGTCCTGAGGAGATGCTACATCAAACTCATGCTTGTTTTCTGTGACTCCTAACCCTGTCTTTAAGTCTAATAAAACTTAATCATTTTTTTAAAGTTGTATCAAGTTTTCAAACCTGCAACCATTCACTAAAAATACAAAATCCTCTCTGTGGTCACTGCGACTGCATTTTAATTCTTTGACTTCAAATAAAGGTCTCAATATATTGCCATGTGCTGACATGTTTTTTTTCCTTTTCTCTCTCCTCCAAACAGGCTGGATGATGAGAAGGTTCACTCTTTGCATCAATCTCAGGTGCTGAGACACACACTCACACACAGAGTGCAGCAGGTGAGCCTCGTGAGGACTAAAATTACACAATTAGGAGGAAAAATACGATTGCAAAGCTAAATGTCATGGCTCTGGAGTGGGAATACTTTGGCTTCAAACCAAATATCCAAGGTGAGCCCATCAACACGGACGAGCCAGTATGCTGAATTCTTTTTTTTATGTTGTATTTTTCTTTTCCACTTTCAAACCCACCTAAAACATAAACACCTGACCCAGTTTTCAGCTGGGGAAAAAAACTGAACCTGGAGATGCAGAGCCTTCGTCCTGACAGTCAACACTCACTGAGCTGTTTGGTCGATGAAGTAAATCGATAAAAACAGAACAGCGCAAAACGGTGTGTGCTCACAGAAAAAATAATCATTATCAACATCGTAAAATTATTCAAAAAATAATTATAATAATACTAATAATGTTTGTTTTTCTGTGTCACATGATACTCAGCACAAACATGCTGCTTTTTTAAAGCATGTTCCTCCACACAGAAGCCACCACGGAGGCAGTGATTCAGGCTGGCGCTGTGATTTTCCACTACATTTACTGTGGTCCAGATACTACGTTGGGTGAAATTTGGTAAAACGTGTTTTCACTGAAGGCAGCAGAGACAGGAGTGATCAAACCAGAGACTCCACCTCCAACAGAAGGTGCAGCTGCACAGCGTTCACTCTGTGCCTACCTGCAGACCCAGGCTGGATCCTTCAACAGAGCACGTCTGAACCCCAGTGACTATGGACTGACAGCAGGTGTACATGGGTATTATCCAGTTCCAAAACTAGACCCAATGGCTCCTGAAGACCTACTGAGGTTCACGAGCTGTAACTGACATGGGGATTAGTGACAGACCAATGTGGTTTTTTCAGGGCTGATACCATTATCAATTATTAGTAGTCAAGGAGGGTGATAACCAATATTTGAAGCCGATATCCATTCACAGTAAAACTGAAAACGTTAGTGTGAAAATTTTAAATAATACGAACTCCATCACTTTACTTCGTTTGAAGCATTCCGTTACTAAACATCTCCAAAGCTCTGCAGCACGTCTTATAAGGTTAAATGAAAAAGTTGAACAAATAAATAGCTCCCTGTTGTTTTCCACAGTTAATTAAGTTTTCCAAAATTTCAATATAAATGTTATTTTATCTTTCACTTATCTTTGTTTTAAGTTCAACACAAACATTTTTAAATAAATGGATTCCTAAAGTTTTATAAAGTAAAAAAAACAAAGCTAATCTGCCTTCACCTCAAGTTGCCTCCCTGCAGAAAAAAAAAAAAAAAATGCAAAAACTGGACTAAATTGAGTGTGTGCTGTGTTTTATAGGCATGTAATGCAGTTGCATTATTTTTGTTTAGTTTTCAGGTTTGGGTGTTTTGTCTTGGGCTTCCATGGTATACACAGGGGAAATTCTGTGCAGTGAAGCAGCACCAAGCAACAGAAGCAGCTCTTAAATATTTGCAGTTTAAATATTTTCTCGTCATTTTTAAGAGGCAGGAAGACGTATCGCTGGGAGCACTGATAAGTAGAGGGTTTGTTCTGACATTACATGCAGAAACTGCAGCCATGATGATGTTGAGTCTGAAGAAGACAAACACAGGCTGCATCCCATATTTCTTTAAGTACACTAACATGAAGTAAACTGTACTTATTAGAACAGTACACTTCTAATGTTCATCAATACAGCATCACAAAAAAAAAACATAATTTGACCCCTCAGAGGTTAAAGGCTTGATTAAAAAAAAAAAAAAAGATTTTTAGAAAATCATTTATCGGTTCCTAACTTGAGCAAGTTTTTTTTTTCAGGGTTCCCTTCAGGAGTTGAACATTTTAAAAAACTTTACAAACATATTTGTGGAGGAATTGTTTAGTAACGATTGAACTGGCAGATAATCTTATGTTCCCCCTTCCACTATGACCTGGATGAGTGAAAACTTGCATGAACACAGAAAGTGTAGTTCGCTACGTTGCAAAGGAAATGCTGCCCTTTAATGTATTTGTTTTATTCAATTCCATTTTTTACTTATAAATACTGAAAATCTATTTTATTTTTATTGTTTACTGTTTTTTGTTTGTTTGTTTTTAAAGGATATCTCAAAGTTCTTCACATTTTATTAAAAATACTCCTGAGAAATAAAAATCTATTGCATTTGAAAGGGTGCACTTCAATTATGATGATTTATCATCACTACAGAAGTGGTTAACTTGGTCTCAAAATAATAGTGACAATAATATCGTCACCAACAGTCTGCAGGTTGATGCAGGAACTCTGTCACACTGCTGTCTCTCTACTTTGCTCTGTTTAAAACAGATTCTGATTTAACTTGTGAAACCTGACATCTGTCATTCTGTGAATGAGACGGTCTGTCTCCTGCTGGTTGTAAAATATCACACTTCTTCTTTTTCCGTCCTGCTGGCTCAGTTTTCACAGAGGTGGGCTGAGCTCAGACACTTCATCGTACTCATGTTGAAAAGTGTAATAACGCACCGCCCCCCAATGTTGTCCTTTAACTGATGACACATTACAACAAGGTGAGAAACCAGCTCAACGCTGCCTTTAGCAGGATGTCTGATAGCAGAGAGTGAGTGTTTCATCGGTGAGTTCCTCTTACAGAGCATGCTGAACGCAGAGACCAACACGACCATCAGAACAGAAGAAGTGGACACAGGTGAAGAGACGAGCAGACAGGTGTTACCTCTTACTGCGGTCCTCCTGTCCATTGGGGCTCTGGCTCTTGGTGTCCTCCTAAGGTCGACAGAGAACAGCATGAGGAGGCAGACGCAACATTCAGGTGTCAGGAGGGGGGAAAGGGGAGGGGCAAGAGAGAATATAGACAAATTTAATGAGTCACATTTATACACATTGTTCTGTGGGGGAGGAGGTGGGAAGCTGGGGGTGGTCAGAGGTCAGTCAGGGACAGTCTGTCAGTCTTTGGGGGGCAGTCTGGGCTCTGTCTGTGGGGGGAGGGGAGGGGGGTCAGTGTGGATGGAGCTCTGGCAGCAGACAGACAGTCCACAGTCCAGCTCTTCTTCAGCCGGGTGGATGCTGTGCTGGTTTTGGGTGCTGGGACTCCTCTGAAGGGCCCTGAAGCAGACAGGAGTCTTAGTCACTCAACTCAGCCCAAAACCAGAACCAAGGACACCCCAACCACACTAAAGCTGGGCCTCTCTCTCTCCTGTTTAGGGACCTGTTTGCTGTGTGCGGGCTTTATGTCTGTAAATGTCATCCAGAACTCACCTGTAGCTCCCCTGGATAAGCCCCTCCCACCCCGCTGTCATCCTGACTCTGGACTCTGCACATGACACCTTTGGTCCTTCTCAGCTGGGATGTGGAGTGATGCTTATGCTAAGCTAAAGGCTAAATGGCCTATTGTGATGCTATCAGCCATGCAGTGTGATGATCCACCTGTGAGTAAACTGCTTCTAACTCCCCCACTAAGACTTCATCTCCCACAATCCTCAGCTGCTCCACATCAGGGAGGTAGAGCCAAAACCAGGTGACACATTTTACCAAGGGGACCACAGTCAAGTTACCATGGGGACCACAGAACAGCAATGCATGATGGGGGCATTTTACTACCTTCATGTTTGTGACAGATCACACTGGCATTCAGGGGAGTAGAGGTGAGAAATCGTTAGGCAAGTCTACAAAGAGAGATAGATGGGCATTTATTCATGACAGTCTGTAGAGGAACGCCATGATCAACATCATCATCATCTTCATCATCATCATCATCATCAGTGTCAGCCTGACTCTACTGCTCAGAGACAGCAAACATCTTCCAGCCTGATGTCACCATGATGTCATTTTAGAAATATAATCAATCAATCTTATCAATCTCAATTCATAACAAACGTTATCCCAAGACGCTTTCCAAAAGCGTTAACAGGTCTAGACCTGTAAATGATAAATTTTATTAACAGAGACCCAACATCAAGACAAGATAAGAAGTCTGATCTCATCTTAACCCATTTATAAAAAAGCAGGGAGCAGAAAATGTCCCTGAAAAGCATTTTTGATCTTCAGAGCTTAAAAAAATAAAAATGAAAGTTTTTAAATCAGAATCATGTTTGACTTTTCAAGAAGCTTAAAGTTCATGAAAATAACCTGATGTCACCACTGGGTCAAAACCAGAGACTATAAAAAACATGGATGTCATCCATAGACTGTATATTTGATGGACAGGGTCTCCGCGACGTCACCCGTCTGTTTCTAAAACGGATTTTTGAAGCAGCCGGCAGGTGGACTGTGAGTCTCTACAGTAACAACCATAGGACGCTCCACAGTCACGTGATCTGAGCTGTGCCTCTGATTGGACAAACTGGTGATCTTACTATTGTCTAAACTGCCGAGTTAGAAAAAAATTCACCCCCCTGTACAGTGCGTGTCGTTATAAAATTAGCGATTCAAACGGGAGACATTCTTTGTACCAGGCTGTAAATAGGCTTATTTCAGCTGTGAAAACAGCTTTTTTTTGGCTTGGTGTGTTTGTGACTTCCAGTACTTCTGGAGCCAGCCTCAAGCGGACACTCGAGGAACAGTAGACTTCAACACTTCAGCATTGCCTCATATTTTCAGACTGGAGGTTGCTGCTTGATGTCATCTCGCTCGGCTCAAACTGAGGTCCCCACAAAAACTACCCCCCTCCCCTGAAGACTGGCTGCAGTACAGGTCCAAAACTCTCTGTTCATCCCAGATGGGCTGTGGTCAAACTTTAAAAAATAATTCACCTTGTAGAAATGTTTCTCACATCCGTATGCTGTGGTGATATTTAGATATTATTGGGCTGCATTGTGTTCAGGTCCTCTTTTTTCTGAAATGTTTTTCTCATTAGTCATTCGAGGTTAAAAACTGGGTTTTACATCTTGTTTAACGATGATTGACAGCTGCTGTTCTTGTGTAGTTGTTTTGGGAATAATAAAATACATCAGGAAGAAGAGTTAAGAAGAGATTAGACTGTTGAAAGAAAAAATGCTCCCACTCAGATTTTCTCAGAGTCCCTCATAGTCTCTATTGTGCAGACTCTGGCTCCACAATAGCAGCTCCTGTGATGGAGGTTTTTTGGCTTTAAAACTAGACAATCATAAAAGACGGAGCCACACTGACCATTATATATACAGTCTATGGTCACAACTAATGAACCTTGTGTGTGTACATATGTGTGTGTGTGTGTGTGTGTTGTTTCTGTAGAGAAAACCACTCAGCAATGTGGCTTCACTGACTGTGATGAAACCAGGGATTGGTTCAGAATGTTGTATCTGATTAACAATGATCTGGAAATCCACCTCATTTTCCATCCATCGTACTCTGAACCAGTCTTTTGTTGAAAAACTGACCTGATCATTGACTTTCTTTTGGGATTACCAAATTTGAAATTTTCTATATATACACTGTATCTACAGGATCAATGACATCGACACAAAATTAAACCTCCTCATGTATGAATATTTTACTCATGATACTGATGATACGGTCAACTTTATCTACATGTAACAGCATTTTGAAGCAAAAGCAAAAGTAGTAAAAACAGTTTTGCACATCTATTTCTATGGCACATTACACCTTACAAAAAAAATGTTTCTTTGCCAAGTTTTGATCAAAGACCTTCATCAGAAGGTTTGTAGGAAAGGAATAGAAATCTTATAAAGGGTGTAAAGTTCCTTTAACTAATGCTCATCATCACATCTGAGTAAATAAACTAGGAAATAATAAGCAAACCTCAGCCCCTGACTGGGATTAAACACAAACATAAAATAGGTGATCAAAGAAGAAATTCAAACTAAAAAGACATTTATGGTCCAAAAAGATGATACACAAAAACAGAAACATGCCAGTCACTAAAATAAAGATTTACAATAATAACTTTTGCTCCAGCCAACTCTACACACACACACTTTTCTCTCCACTTTCCCCTAAGACAACAAACAGCAAAAAAATCCACAACTACACCAGGTAGAAAAAGTGTACTTTAACAGAGGAGTAGATAATCATCATCCAGAACTGAAAATGTCTAATAGATAGTCACCATCCAGATAAGGTCACTCAGTGTGGTCACACATTGAGACATTTTTCAGTCTGAGAAACTGTTTTTGACACATGAAGACTTTTTTACATTTTGTGTTCCAGCCCTCGGATGGCGCCAGTATGACTGAGCGGTAAGGTGAAACGTTCCCTGAGGTTATGTGTATGTGTATGTGTATGTATATGTGTGCGTGTGTGTATAAAATTCAAGCCCCTAAACTGAAAAGTTTTCAATGATACGACCTGGACTTTTGATCCAGGTAAAAACCCAGACTGAGTGACTCTGATTTTTTCCAGATACTAAACTATCTGCCTGCTTTAATTTGATCATTGACTTCTGAAGTGGGTCAATATCATATCCTGTACATTAAAATTCTTTTGGTGTCTCCTCCAACTCTCTTCCTGAAGACTTACAAGTTTCCTGTGGGAAACATTTGCTTTTTTGTTGTTTGTATTTCACTCCGTTTGGCTTGAAGCCCTGATTGACAGTGAAGCCTGAGTGTTTGTGCTGTTTGCATAGGAGCTTTGGACTGCCAGAAGGAGATTTAAACCCGTCTGTAAACAATCGTGAGAAGTGATGTTTCCATCTGAGGACCTGGAGCAGTAGAGTCAGGCTGACAGTCTGAGCCACACGGAGGACAAACTGACTCTCACCTTCCTGTATGGAGCCTCCAGCATCGCCTCGATGTCCAGGTCATCTGCCATACTGCTGCTGATCTGCATACAAACAAACACAAACGCGCACACACACACAAAATAAATACAGTGGAAACATCAAACTCTAAAATATTTATATAACTCAAGTATCGTTTACATATTTTAGACTCGTTTATCGTAACATTTGAGAAAAAAAAGTAGAACATTGTGAGAAGTTGTGCTTCTACGACAAAAAAAAGTTGAAATAGTGGATCAGGTGAGTGTCTGGGGTCAGTTCTGTAACCTACAGGCAGTCCTCTGCTGCTCTAAGCCCTCTCTGAATGCCTCTTTAAACTGTTCTGAAGTCAGATAATCTAACTTGTTGCATTAAATCGTCATGCTGTTAAAAAATCAAAGGTTATTGTGAGCTGCTGCTGAGAACTGACTGCTGACAGTCACTCACAAAACCAAGTTGCAGCTACCAAGATACCCTGACTGTAAGGCACTGAGCTGAGCTATAACCCCTCAACAACCAAAGGGTAGTCAACATTAAACTAACGTTCACGTGTATTAGCCCAATGCTGTTTCCTCTTTCAGGTTAACCTCAGGTGAACAACACCTGAGCCGTTAACAGTCAGCTGCTCGCTAAGTGAAGGAGCTAGCTCAAGCCGAGCAGGCCTCGCGCGCTGTTTTCTCGGCGTTTCCCGCCTCTTAACGGGCTTAAACAGAGTAGGTGGATGAAGCAGATGAGCAAATTGAAGTTGTACCTAGATTCGCAGCAGTTCAGGGGGTTACAAGTAGAAAACGATCGCTCTATCCGGTTAACTGTCGCTCTCAAGTCGTTGCCCTCACGTAGGGAATCCTTGCTTTAATGGCGTATGACGGCTGTCCGCAAGTTCTCGCGAGACTAAGCTTCAACGAGATGATAATGAACAGCGTGTTATCAGTTCCAAACAGAGCACATCTCTGTGGAATACGAAGTGTACTTTATATTAGAACAAATCTTTAGGTTATGCAGAATATATGGTTTAAGTGATTTAACGGATGGGCAGATTTTATTGTAAAGACGAACACTACCTTTATTCTCCATCCAAGGACTGTCCATTTTGGACAGAAAAATACAGTAATAAATTAATTAAGAACAATCTTAATGACATTAATTCAAAGTAGACTGAACAGGATTGATTTCACATAAATCTGACTGAAAAAAAAATAAAAAATAAAATAAATGACAAATTATGAACAATGTTTTTAACATTCGCTTTACGACCCATATACGACCCAAAACGAAAGAAACGCGCTTTTAATTATATGAACTTTATATAACAATGAGAATACATAAAATAGCTGTTTTATATAAAATGCTCCTTTTGTCAAAGATGTACTCCTGGGTTGCTTTGTACATTTATAATTAAGTGGAAAAAGAGTTAAAGTGTAAAAAAGTGCACTTACAGATGTTTTACTGAGAGATAAAATATGGTGAAATTACCCTCTAATATCTAAGCCTAATTATTTATACTTGGGTGTAATGTAAAGTTGTGAGTTTAGTTTAATAATCCAGAGCAAGCATGTTCCAAGTAAGGCCTAGGGCCAATAGTGGCCTGAGCTCCATTTTCTTACGGCCCAAAACTTTCATCTTACAATGTATTAACTATGACACTGAAATTAATCATGTCCTCGAACATGTTTTTTTTTTTTTTTTTTTTTTTCTGTCAAGTTCACAAACAAACCAAAGTACAATTAAGGTCTTACTAAACTATATTTGAACTGTGCATGAGATCCTTGTAAGATGTTGTTTGCAGGTCAAAATGGTCTGAATATGAAAAATAATGCAGATAAAATCCAGATCCTGATATAAAAAAAATCCTGACATATTTTCCCTGCATCGCCCCCTAATGGACAACATTTTCCTTCAGAAGCAAGAGTTCATCAAACATTATTTTCTTTTCACTTGTTAATTTTTTTATTTTCCAACAAACATAAAAGTTAATATACAAAGCAGGATGAAACGATGAATAAAAAACTGTTAAAGCATATAGAATATCTAAAGCATGAGCCTTTTTCACTCCTGAGAATATCCAATCAATGTTGGGTGGTGATGTGAACCTTTACATTAAGATTTCTGTGATTTTCATCCAAAGTGTGTCTGCATTTTTCTAAACATCATCCAAGTTAGATATCTGCAACAAGTTGCACTGACATAAGAACGTGCAGCTGAGAGTCAGGGACATGCACTTTTACCTGGTGGGAGCATCCACAGCATCTTTCATGTCAAGTTGATTTCTCTGCTTTAAACTCTCCAGAAATCACCAGAAATGTCAGAGAAATCAGAATGTCCCTGACAATAGCTGGAACGTTCTGTGCATGAAACTGAAAGAAATTAGAGTGTTTGTGAGACTGCAGAGCTTTAGTTTATTGATGTAATAACGTTACAGTAGATGCAGCATGTCCTGTGTGACCTGTGGTGAACTCAGGACATGATCAGAATTCGCTGACCAACCTAAACTGGGAACTCAACCAGCTGCTGTGTTCAAGGACACTCAGACATCCAACTTTTTATGCACATTCAGTCTTTTTGTGACACCCATTTGTGTCCTCTTGTTTGTCCATATATATATTTTTTACTTCTTATTAGATTATTGACGCCATCAGTCCTCCTGTCAGATGTCGTCCTGCTCCGCACGCTCTCTGGAGGAAACCCACCTGCTGACGATCACCTCCTGTTGACAAAACATGTCATTCTTTTACTGTCCTGTTTTATCCTACATTGTTAAGGCTAAAAATTCCCACATGGCATTTTTAAATACATCATAAGATCACAGCTTATTTCTGTAAAAAGCAGATTCATCCAAAAGCTCATTTCAGTGCAAATTACATCCCTCAGAGGAGCGCTTGTTTATCCATTTGTGGTGAGTCTCAGTTTCACTGTTAACAGTAAGTTCTACTGAGGCTTCAAAGTGAAACTTAAATCTCATTAATTTCTTTTAGCAGTTTCAGATCAATTCCTTCAGACTGAATAATGAACTATAGATCAGTCTGTTGCTTCTTGTTTCTTACCTGAACCTTCAGTTTGCTCAGACACGCAGGTGAGTCCAGCTCTGCCTGTGATAGGTCGGCTGGATGGATGATGTAACAAAACATCAGCTCCTGAAAAGCAATCACACTGAAATCACGAACAGATAACAGAGAAACATTCTACAGGACTGATTCTGCAGTCTCGTTACCTTGGACACATTAGAGGTGATTCTGCTGAGAGCAGCCAGAGAGCGCCAAGAAAACTGACGCAGCCCTGAGCCTTGGAACTCATCGTCCACCCGCTCAATTACCACCGAATAACTACAGGAAGAGAAAAGGGACAATCTGTAATGGTGGCGGTTGTTGAAGGGAGGAAAGTGGGTGAAAATTAGGATTTCATTAAACAGAGGTAAGAGGTGTGTGTGTGTGTTTTACCTGGCGTGGTAAAAGGGTGGACCTTTCCTGTACAACACTGAAAACACACAGAAAAGGTCAATAAGTAATGTGATTTATAAATTTATCCTTGGAACCTTGTCTGTGTTTGTGTCCCTTACTGAGGTCAACGCCATACTTGGCTCCACCTCCCATTTTAGGGACCCACCCCCTGCTTCGAAAGTGCTGGTAGGCAGTGAAAGAGCTGACAAAGTCTGGCCGCAGGGACCGGAGCGTCCGCCACAGCTGGAGGATCGACAGGGGCTCCTAACCAATCACAGGAGAGGACATAAATGAGGTCATCTCTAGTGAAAAGTGACGTATCGTACCTCTGTTCAACTATTCAACAGCTCCCTGTTGTCTTAATGAAACATCCTCTTCATGATTCAGTTTGAACATGAATCAAGCACCAAAGGAGGTTTTCAAACATTCAAAAACCTGCTTTTCCTCGAGTGACCACATGAAGCTAAAAAAATCTAAGGAAACCTCAGGTGTCCTTCTGAAATATGAAAACAGTTACCTGCTTCAGGTAGACAGACAGGCAGCCCAGACTGTAGACCAGGAAGAAGGCCTGTGGATACAAACAGACAGCTGTGAAGAGGCACTTTTTGCACTTTTCCCTTAACCTCAACGTAACATAGTGTTTACAGATGGAGTACAGATGACTGGTCTGAGACTTCTGATGTAAAGGATTAAAAACGTGTTTTGGTGTTACCTCCTCCAGACTGAGCTGCAGGTACTCTGTGAAAGCCAGTGGGGACCGCCGTACCTCCCTGATCCCCTCACACTCCTGAGGACATAAACCAAAACACTAATAACTACAGTACACACACGTTATAACCACACACTCACAGATCAAACCTCTGACCTGTTTCTGTGGAAGTTTTGTCAAGTTTAGATTCTGAATGTGGTTCAATTATGAATACATCTCACCATTTATGTTCAATACTCCTTCAGCATCTTATAGTTACGTATATATTTTTTCTGTGCACATTTCGTACTTGTATAGTTGTTTCTTGTAGTTTAATATTCCTGTACATATCATATGATTGTTTTATTTTATGTATTCTTATTGTAAAAAAAATCTTGTTTGCACTTTTCACTTGCTGCTGTTATTCTGTAAATTAGCCTGTTGTGGGATGAATAAAGAATATCTTATCTTATCTTATCTGGAAGTATCTTCATTTCCAATAAAACTTCACATCTGCTTCTTTTGCTGTTGGTAAAAACCAATCACTAGCTACAATGCTAAAGGGCTGCCAGCGTACAACTGTACCATAAACAAACGGGATCTAAAGTTTCATTTGCTAAAAGAAAACACAGAGGAGCAGGGGAACACTCAGGCTGCAGGACCTCCAACAGGAGGACGAGTTTGCTCATCCGTGGGATCAACAATCCTTCTGGTATAAGGATAATTTTAGGGATACCTTTGATGTTGACTCAAATGTTAATATGTAAAACAAATAAATTCCCGAGGCTGATCTGTGTGTAAATCCCTGCATGACAAGCTCATAGTCTATAATAATGAACGTCAACTGGCAGCCCACAACCAAATCAGGCCCACCTGAACTTTCTGCCCGGCCACCAGAATATTACTGAAAAATACCCTGGTGATGAGAAAAAAACTGTTACTTTAATAATTTATTTTTTCAAATCAAATGAAACCAAAGGCCTCTGAAAAGTATTGTGTGCCTGCCTTCAATCCAAAATAACAAACTACAAACTGGTTCTATTCAGAGTCACACTTGTCGCCTTCTCTTGTTCAGTTGAAATTGGGTTAATAACTCCTCTCTCATGGGAGTGCTGAGGTGTCAAAGTAGAAACGTTTCTCTTACTGTTCACAGTATGACTCCTTAAAGCTTACATGCTTCATGTTGTGGTGACGCCTCAGGTAATTTTCTTTACCACTTTTCTGGAGTTTGGAGACTCTGATGTACTCCTCTCTAGCACAAGCATGGGCACTGAACCAGCACTAGCACCATATTGGTGAAAAAGGGGTATCTATGAGCAGGGGGTGCTGCTGTGGGCCCCTCCCCTGTCCATATCCCTCACCGCTGCAGCCAACAGGCGACTGCATGTAAATCAAATGAACTGCACGTGTTTGTCTCTTTTGGGGTCATTTTTGCCATTTCCAAGCTTGGCCAAAAGAGTAGGGTTGTTATTTTTACATAAAAAAACAACAACACAAAACAAAACAAACAACAAAACTAGTATCAGGGAACAAAAGTTCATTTATAGTTGTAAACTTATTTACAGTGGTTTCACATGCTTTCTGTCTCTCCTACAATGTCCCTTTCTTCTACAGCATCCATGACAATTACATACAAAAGGCTTATTTTGTAAATGTTTTATTTCATGGCTCAAGAGCTGTCATCTCGTTCATTTTGTTTTCATGTTCAAATGTGGTAATTATAACAATTAAACAGGCATTGACCTTAAGTCATCTAATTTTACCCATTTTTACTAAAATGTGGGAGACTGAATGTTCCTAATAATTATTCAAATGTTTCGTGGTTGAAAACAGAGTGGATTTTTCGTTTATTATTATTAGTATTGCTTTTATTAAAATAGGGGAGCCTGCAGTGACTTCATGTTCTTCACACGTTTTACACTTTATCTACACCTTTGCATTGTTGCAAGCCATTTTCCTTCACGCGGAGCCCCGCCTTCGACGGTGACGTCAAACCCAGCAAATGGGAGCGCTCATTTAAACTGATATGGCGTCTTCAGCTGGTCTGCACAATACTCAGCCGTGCAAACAGAGTTGTATAATTTAATATGTATAAATATGAATAAATAAATACATGTAAATAAATACGTGCGATAATTTACCGTATTTTAAGTGCCAGACTTTCACGAATTGATCATTTTCTGCAGGATCTCTGCAGTCCAGCACCGAGTATCAGGCTCTTCACTCCACTTGAAGTCCTCACATTCTGCTTTTGAGTTTTAAGTCCCAAATCATCGGGAAGCAAAAATGTTATAGGAAATCTCCCACGAGTCCAAACAATACGGTAAAGCTTTAGTTTCACTTTCACTACCGGGAGCAGTTCTTACAGGATGTGGACTGCTGCATCCGGCGATACAAGACTACAGAAGGAGCTCGGGGTCTGCAGGAGCACTATCTACCCAGAACGAGGAAAACCAGCACACCTTAACATGGCTCTGTACTCTGGTAAGTCCTGATCCTGTTACACATTTTAATTTTAAAGTATTTAAAGTAGATTTTTTTCAAAGAGGATCTGACTTCTGTCCTTTAAAGAAACACTCAGGGCATTTTTTTTCTCAGTGAGAAAAAAGTGAGCTGGGCTGTCTGCCAAACATTTTTACTGATTTATCTTGAGAAAATAAAACTAAAGACCTTGTTGTAGCAAAGGTCTATTAGATAAATTTAATAAATGTTAAATTGAAAAGTGTGAGTGAGGCTAGAGCAGCTTCATGTAACAGTTTCACTTTCAGTTTGAGAGTCAGTTGATAAGAACTGCCTCCAAATGAGGAAATCAACAGCAGACAGATGCTGCACTAAAGGATGAGAAACTAAACGTCTCACAAACTGTTTGTGACAAAAAGCCAAATTTTTCAGGCCTACTCTGAAAGAAGTTTTTATTCTTTTTTTGCTTGTTCAACTTTATGTAGCTTTTTATCCACTTTCTTTAAATTCTACACAGAACACAACTTGATGAACAACGAGGAGCTGAGGATTGTTTTGGTGGGAAAGACCGGCATTGGAAAGAGTGCCACAGGAAACAGCATCCTGGGACGAAAATGTTTTGAATCCAAGCTTGGTGCACAGTCTGTGACCATGGACTGCTCCAAAGGGAGAGGCACAGTGGATGGACAGAAGGTTTCCATAATTGACACCCCGGGTCTGTTTGACACCAGGTTTGGTGTAGAAAAGACGGCCAAAGATATCAGCCAGTGCATCAGTTATGCTTCTCCTGGACCTCATGTGTTCCTGGTGGTCATCAGGCTGGGCAGATACACTGAAGAGGAGAAGCAGACTGTGCAAAGGATTCAAGAGATCTTTGGACCGGCGGCAGACAGATACACCATGGTTCTTTTCACTGGTGGGGACCAGCTGGAGTTAGAAGAAATTGCTGCTGAAGATTTCTTGGCTGAAAGTCCAGATCTCCAGGAGCTGGTGGCTAGATGTAATGGCCAGTTCCACATCTTCAATAACATGAAAAAAGATCGCACCCAAGTCAGCGAGCTGCTCCAGAAGATCAGAAACACAGTCCAGAGGAACGGAGGAAGTCACTATACAACTGAGATGTTCCAAGAGGCCGAGAGGGCGCTGGAGGAGGAGAAACAACGCATCCTGAAGCAGAAAGAAGAGCAAATACTCAGAGAAAGAGAGGAGCTCGAGAAGAAAGTACAGCAGAAGTATGAAAAAGAGATAAAGAGAAGAAACGAGGAGATCCAGGCTGACAGAGAGAGGGAGAGGGTAGAGAGAGAGGAGGAGAAGAAGAGGGAGAAAGAGGAGATGGATGAGGAGAGGAAGAGAGAGCGAGAGGAGAGACGAGCAGAAAGACAGAGAGAGAGAGAGGAGAAAGAGAGGGAGCTGAGGGGACTAAAGGAACAGTTTGAGACTGATCTGATGGAGGAGAGGAGGAAGCTGGATGAACAGTATGAGACCAGGGCCAGGGACGAAGCTGAGGACGTCAACCCTGTGCTGATGTTGATGCAGACTGTTCAAGTGCTGGCTGAACTGAGAGCTTTAGACAGGCAGATCAGGAAGCTGTTCAAATGAGAGAAACTGGCAGAAGCCGACTCAAGAGAGACCAAATCACCTTCAGAAGTTCAGATTAACACATGGGCAGTTGAAGATGGGCAAAAAAGATCCACAAACATTTTTACTAACCCTTTAACTCACAGTTCAAACATTCAGTAGAGCATGCTTTGAGTCGCAATATCTCATTGAAAATATGCTGAACTCAGTAAAACCTGATTGGATCGTCTCTACAGCTCGAACGTTTTTTTCTGAATTTTGTGGTTTCTGATCTTAGTGCCGTAACAACACAAAAATACAAAAATCCATTTATATTTCTTTATTTTTCTTTGATGGAACATAAAAGGTTAAAAATGAAAAAGACTTCATGTCCCTTGCATTTAAAAAGTCAAAGTTAAAGGGTTAACAGGAGAGGTAGTTAAAGGGTTAATATATAATTTTGTATTTTTTAAGTAGAGTAATTAAAGTTTTGCCTTCTTATTCAACCCTTTGTCTCCTGCAGACTGAATGTTGTCCATACTGACATTCAGAACACACACATCATATTCCTGTGTTAACTTGAATTATACATCATTCCGATCAGTCATGTAAACACCTAATCCTCATTAAGATTGTGTTTACATGACTAAAAACCTGAAATGACTCCTGGCATCTGAAACACCGGGTCATGCAAACATGTTTATGTTGTTTATCGCTTTGGTCAAAAGTGTCTGCTAAGAATTTTAGAATGTTTCATTTGAATTCCACCAGATGGGTCGGATGTCATTCCAGTGCAACAGCACTAGGAACTATTTGACGAGCTCCTTTTTTAATTGTAGGTTTATTTTGAGAGAAGAATAACTTCAGACAGGCTTAAATGTTTGCCCGTCAGTCGTGTTTCAGAGGGTGTCTGAGAAGACGATGAAGAATCCCTGGAAGACATGAGGCTAAGAAAACCCATCAGCAGCTCTCATTGCACCAAGTTTAGCCGTAGGCACTCTGATAATACATTGCTGGGCTAGTTTAATCACATCTATTAACATTTCCTAAGTCAGAATGTGGAGCTTTATCAGGATATGATGTGTTTATGAGTGTAATCAATTTTTTTTTAATTTAAAGATTTGTTTTGAAAAGTCATCGTTTGATCAGGTTTTCATGTTGAGCCGTTAAATCATGGATCATTTTGATTGTACAAGTCATGAAATCATTACATTTATTCCATGTGCATCACTTAACCTGAAATAAAACGGAATATTAACACCAAACCTTTGTGACAGTTTGATGAACTGTTTAAACCACACTCTAAATTAGAGGCCTAAACTTTTCTTTAATAATCGTAAATAAGTGCATAAATGTGTTTTTCATGTGTAAAGCAATTTTTTTTTTTAAAGAGAGTCTAAAAGATCATAAAACCTTAACTGGATGGTGAAGGTTTGATGAAGTATTGACTTAGTGTGTGACCTAAAATAAAGGACCTCTCATGTCTGAAAATAAGACTTTTTTATGGTTATTTATGGCCTCAAATTTTAAAAATCCGATGTAAGACTCTTTACAGATCTTTGATAACCCTGTGTTCAGCTTTATGTTCAAATACCTGTTATGACAGCAGGATTAAACATGATTTCATCCTGGTTTTAGAATGTTTGGTTGTCCTTATAGATTATATTCAGGCCAAAGCTCATATTTTCATGACTGGGAGTGTGGTCAAGTTGACTGACAGGTGGGAAACTTCATAAAACGTCCTCAGAAAGCGGTGGGTGACGTCACTGAGGCTGCGTCCATCTTTAACACCAGAAGACTTACCTTACTGTCTGACACCACCAGGACAAAACCAGGACCTGGAACCAAAGGATCAGGATCTCCACCATGATCAGAGTCTGAGTCTGAGCTTGGGTCAGGATTAGAGTCAGACTCCCTATCTGAGCTGGAGTTCAGCTCACGAGGGCTCGAGTCCTGTGGCTCCGACCTGAATAATAAAACACAGTTCACCCTACAACCTGAAAACTTACCCACGTTACTTTTTAAACCAAATGTTTTATTTTTCATATATCTGTCGGATTTTTCTGAGTTTTCTTTTCGACACAGGAAAGTAAAAAGAAAAAAACTTCTCAGAAGAAAGTGGTTCCACTAAAGAGTACAAGTGACTCTACCTGCAGCTCCTCTTACACTCCGGCTCATCCTCTGACTTTACAAGCGGACGCTTTGTCTGGAAACAGACTCCGCCCTCTTCTCCTGGCTCCTCCTCTTTCTTATCCTCCTGCTCCTGTCCGTTCTCCCCTCCTCCCATCTCTTTCCTCACGTCCTCCACCTCTACGGACTGAGAGAGTCTGAGCAGAGTTTGACTGACAGCTTCTTTGTCCAATCCCTGAGCGGAGAGAGCGGAACCTGCCCACCTGAGGAGCTCGTCATACCTGGAGGAGAAGGAGGAGAAAAGTAAAAGAAGAGAGGGAAGAGGAGAAATAAGAAAGAAGGAGGGGAGGAAGGAGAAGATGAGGAAATGAAGTGGAGAAGGAAAGGAGAAGAACTGAAGGAGGAGAGGGCTAACAATAAGAGAGAAGAGGAAAAGGAAAGGAGGAGAACAAGGGAGAGAGAAGGGATGGAGAGGAGAAATAAGAAGGGATGAGGGAAAGAAGAAGATACCAAAAAGAAGTGAAGGGTGAGAAAAAAGTGACAGAGGAAAAGGAGAAGTGAAGGAAGAGAGTAAGTGAGGGAAGGGGAGAACTGGAAAAGGAGAGGGAGAACAAGAAGAGGGAGGTAGTAGAGAGGAATGAGAGCTGAGGAGAAGGGAAGAATGGAAGGAAAATGAAGATTGGACTAAGAAAGAGAAGAGGGGGAAGCAAAAGAAGGAGGAAGGGAAGGGAATTGGGGACAGAAAGAAGAAAGGGACCAATTGACAAGAGGTGAGGATGGTAAAAGAGGAAGAGAAGAGAAAAAGATGACAAGATGAAAAAAAAAACGAAGAGTGCAGTGAAGATGAGGAGAAGTAAATATATGGGAGGAGGAAAATTGAGGATGTAGAAAAGAAGAGAAGAGGATGAAGAGAAGAGGCACAAAGGGAGTGGAGATGACGTCACTGACCTGGACTGTGTGATGACAGGAAGCATCAGACCTTCATGTTCTGAAACACAAACAGAGAACAGCTGACTGCAGCCAACAGCACTGATTGGTCCAGACTGGTTATGATGTGTTGTTATAAACTCACGTTCCCATTGGTCAGAGATACTGTGGTCTGGTCTGGCTCTGGACAGGATGCCTTTACCGAAATAACCCTAAAACAAAAACCCTTTCAGCTTGACAAACCAAACTGAGGGAGGAAAATTCACAGTGTCTCAGCCTGCTTTTGAGGCACGTGGATCATTTCTATAACTTGTTTTGAATGATGTCTCAGTCCTTCTTTTTAATGCACTGAATTCACTCAAATCTGGTAGTGATGTGCTGTAAAATGTGGATTTAAGACTTCCTGAGCTAATCCTGGTTTCTGACATGGTTTAATTGAAGTGATGAACTGAGACACTATGTTACAACATGTGGAATAACTAGCAGGCTGTATTCCCAAAGTGAACTGATTAAAATGGATCATTTTAATCGTAGTTTATATGAGTTTGATAAAGTCTAATTGTATTACCATGGTGGTATAACATGTTAGACCTGGTTTCAGATGATATGGCCGTTAATTTGGCTGTAATGCAGTAGATTACATCAATCCTGATCAGAATCCTCTCCACCTTAACTTGTCATTTCTGAATGAGATTATCTAAAATAATCTACAAACTCCTTAAACAGTTTCAGACTTTTGAAACCTATCTTCTATTTACAAAATCAAGAAAATGTGTCTTTTTCAATGAACCACATTGAATCAGGTCTTGATCCAAAGCCATGTTACCTGGAATTCAAATATTTATATGCTAGTATTAGGCTACAGACATTTTGAAACTCATTTTAGGAGGTTTTAAACCTTTATTTGATTTGTGAAGATGCAGAAACTGGCAAATTTGCTTTATTTTTCTCTCTAGGCTGCATAAGACCAGGTCCTTGTACAAAACCGCACGACCGTGGCTTCTCAAATATAGGCTGGATTATTTTAATTGCAAATTGCAAAAGCAGTAACAGGTAATTTAACTCAATTTTCAAACTCTGGACCTCATTTTAGAACAGTTTTACAATGTTTGATTTGTTCTATTCTTTAAGAAATCTTATAAATATTTTTAAATTCTGCTTTATTTCTTGATATGGCCCCTGGGTTATTTTATGTCCGGTCTGTTTAATTTTGCTGCCCATGTTAAGGACTTTGTAACCTGGTTGTAGAATGTGCTCTAAAAATACAGTTATTATTTAACCAGGTCTTGATCTGAAGCCCTAACATCGTTTTAATGAGGTGGATTCACTCGGACCTGGTTGTGGATCTTCTGGATGTGGTCCGGATGACAGACCAGCACGTGTTGGTTGATGAGCTCTGCTCTGAAATGTGTCCTCTCCTCCGGTCCGCAGCTCACCGGCAGCGGAGCTTCGTACTCCTCGAAGACCCGAGTCCGTCTCCGCGGAGCTCGAAACTCGGCCTGCATGTTGTCAGGGACCCACTGGGGTAGAAGTTCCAGAACTTTACCAGGACTGTATTGGTGTTACCTGGACTGCTTAGAGAGTAACCGCTCACTTTCTCCCCGTCATAATATTAGCTCTTTAGCTACTTAGCCCATAGCATTTACTTCTAACGCCTGCGTTATCACCACATTCACTCAGTTTTAGTTACGCCTGTTCCCTCAAATATTCATTCATTCATTCACCCATTCATGAGCGCTCACGTCGGGTTTGTTTTGCCGGTGGACGTAGTAGTGTCGCTGTAAGTATGTTCGGCCAGAAATGTTGTTCTCTTTCCTTAGTTCCGCCTTTTTGACTGACGTCTGAGCAGACAATGCGGGGCGAGCTCTATTTTTTAAGAACTGCTCTACTTATTTTCAGTTCCAGTCAGAATATTTAACACCATCACCTCATAACACATTATATTGATGTAAATAAAAGATAACTACAATAAATCAGTAATAATAATAAAATTAGTAGTAATTAATACTACTACTACTACTACTACTACTACTACTACTACTTCTTATAATAATAACAATTATTATTATTATTATTATTGTTGTTGTTGTTGTTGTTGTTGTTATTATTATTATTATTATTATTAATAATAATAATAATAATAATAATAATAATAATAATAATAATAATAATAATAATAATTATTATTATTATTATTATTATTATTATTATTATTATTATTATTATTATTATTAGGCTGAGAGGGAGTTGATCCATATAATAGTGCTATATATGCACTGTATTCAAAATTCATGGCTCTAATTAATTATTATTAAACTATTGCAATTAGTAGCAGTTCATCTGATTTTTGAACATTTAAAATTCTATGGAAAACAAACGTGACCCAAATCCTTTAACAACAACAGATAAAGAATGATGGTATCAAACATTTACAGTGCACAGATGCAACTGAAGGGTGAGACAGACAGCTTATATTCAAAGATGTAACCTCTGACCAATTCATACATTTATTATGATAGAGAGCAGAGAGGATACGTTCACTTTACAGTACTTATTATAAACTCTTTACAGGCCATAGAATGTACACAGAGAATTATCATCAAAAGAAATATATAACAGTGCAGCCAAACAAGGTCAGTGTCTCACTAATGGGAGATAGCAGGTGATCGAGTTCAAGCAGAGCCCAGTCACTCAAAAGTATTCAATGCGATCAAATCTTTGTAAAGAATAAATAAACCATAGTAGAGCTGGTTATTGAATCTTAGTTTTCACCCATATAAACCCTCCATCTTGTATTATTCTAAAACATTGAGAAGGACTAGGACCAAGAAACAGGATTATCAGAATCCCAGCAGAGGGCTGGATCCAGACTGGAGAACAGGAACTAAATATGACAAAACTGTTAAAGCTATCAGAAATCACAACATTTTTATGAAAATGATGATAATTCAGATTTTTTTAAAATTGCTAAAACAATTAAACATAATAGATGAGGTAGACTCTGATTCAAAAAAGGATCTCATGACCATAAAATATTTTGAGAGGCCACGTAAATATTTCACATGACATATTTCGTTAAACCAATCTTTCATTTTGTGTAAATGCAGCAGCCCCTTGTGGAAAAAGCACCAGAACGTAAGATGGAGTACAAGATTTGGGACGATCTAAAGGTCTGTAACTTGAGCGAGTTGAACTAGTTCTTTGTTTTGGTGACTGAGACACATGAATTGGATTTCCTAATCCTGGACAGAAAAAAATGAAAAAATGAAAAATTTTCCAATCTGGATTCATCCCATTTCCAGACTGAACCTGGGGCACTTAGTAAAAAAAGGGGCAGAAAAAAACTATACAGACTGTTCCCTCTGAAGTAGTCTGCTAATGTGGGTTTCACAGAGGATGACAAAATAACAAAGTCAGACTTGAGGACCAGATTCATTCATCAGGGTTTAACTGCTGTCTACTGCGTCCACCTGTCCAACCTCATGTCTGTCCACCAAGTAGTACTGGTGTCTCTGGATGTGGTCATACAGTGTGTTGTATTTGGAGACCCTCCTCATCCTCGGCAGGATGAAGCTGTGAGTGAAAGTCTCTCTGGTCAGGGAGCTCCGCCCCTCTGCTGCCAGGACGCTGTTCACAAACTGAAGACAGAAACTGAAGCAGTTGTGGTCCTCCTCATGGAACCTGAGATACAGACAGGTGGCCAGGTGAGAGACAGACAGACAGACAGACAGACAGACAGAGACAGGTGACACATACCAGTTTGATTATGACCTGCACCTGTGTCTAGGCTGAAGCAAACCTGTGCCAGGTGTAACATTTGCCTGCTATAGGGTTCTAGTCTTTAGTCGTCCTCTTTTTGGTTTAAGGTGTGCCTTTGGCAGGTATGAAACTGTCCTCTTCTTATGATGAGGTTTGGGGTTCAACACCAGGTGTGATGCCTTACTGTGTCAGGTGTGTGATTTACCTGTGCCAGGCAGGGTCCCACATAGGTCCATCTGAGAAACGATCCAGATACTGATCCCACTGAGCCAGCAGATGAAACATGTCGGGGCGGACCAGAGGGACACTTACGCAGCGTTCCCATCCACTCTGATCTTTACGAACTCCACCACGAGTGTAATTATACACAAGCCCTACACACACACACACACACACACACACACACACACGCACGCACGCACGCACGCAATCACGCACGCACGCACGCACGCACACACACACACTGCATTTTAGCGTGCGTGAATTCACAATAAACCCAGTGTACAGCAAAGGTTGGTTTGACCTCTCACCTTTGAGTCTTACCTGAAGTGTTAGAGATACCTGTGTGAAGTTCTGATGTGCCATCAAACTCTCTGAGGATTCAACAAAGGAAACACATGCTAGTTAGACTCAACTGGGTAATCTCTGTATGTGGCTGTTATAACTGGCTCAGTCTGTTGTATGTATGTGTATACCTTAGTGTGTGTGTGTGTGTTTACCCCTTTCTTTGATTCTACATGTTTTGCATTTACTAGTGTATAATCACCATTAAGGTATTACAAAATAATTGGCCCTCATGTGTAGATGTATACCTGTCTGTAGTATCCACCATATGTGTGTATACCTTTGTGAGTTTGCTAGTTTAAAACATTTATACCTGTCTTTGTGTATTTGCTTGTGTGTAAACCTTTGTTTAAGATGTCTTACCTATCTTGTACGTGTAATTCCTGTATGTGTGTATACCTTTGTGTATTTACTAGTTACGAAAACATTAAGAATGTCTTTATGTGTGTGGACCTGTATAATGTATAATGTTGTGTGTATACCTGCATGTATTCAAATGTTGTGTGTAAACTTGTGTCTAATCCCATTGAGTGCTATACTGAGTGTATACTGTATACTGTGTGTACCTACAGTATGTACCTAATAAATGTGATGAGCACCTGTGTGTTAACTTATTGTTCATATTTACTGGAATTTATACCTTTGTGTTGAGTATTACCTTGTCCATATTTATCTGCTGTATGTAAGCCTTGTATATGCACCAAACTGTGTGTGTATACCTGTTTGTATTTGTCTGTTAGATACATGTATAGACCAAACATGCAGATCTATTGTATGTATATGTGTATATCTTTGTGTATTTACCAGTTTGATACAGTCATACATGCTTGTATACATTTGCATGTGTGTATACTTTTTGTTTACAATGTGTGGCATGTTGAGTTCATGTTCATTCCCCTGTACGTACCTGTGTGTATACCTTTGTGTTTTTATAGTATTGTGTTTTATATAGTATTTGAGAACATTAATAATGTTCCTATATGTGTGTAGACCTTTATGATTAAGCCTGTTGTGTGTATGCTCAAGGTGAGTGTATTGATGTATTACACTGACTGCTGTGTGTATACCATACTATACAGTGTGTTATTTAGCATCTGTGTGGGGTGAGTACCCTTTGGCACTTAGCTTTTCTTTTATATTTATCCTTATTATACCATTGTATATCTACCTGGGTTTTTTTTTATGACCCTTTGTGTATTTACCTAAAGGGTACATATATACATGTGCTTAGATATCTATGTGCAAATACTTTTGTGTATCCACTGCTTTGTATATGCATACCTGTCTATATATACACCTTTGTTTACAAATCATAACTAATGTTTACATGTTAACCTGTTTTTTTTTTTTTTTTTTTTTTTAACCAATGTGTGTATACCTTTTTTTAATAACCAGTTGCGTGAATGGAAAAAAATGTATCAATATGTGTATAGACCTGTATGGCTTCATCTGTCTCACTTGTGTTTTATACCTACTGTTTGTGTATTTCTGTGCAATATTTATTTCTATGTGTATGCCAGTTCAATGTTCCTATTATATGTGCCTGAGTGTTAACCTTTTGTTTGTATTTACCTTTAGTCTTAATTCTGTGTATGTATCTGTTATGTGTTTAACCTTGTGTGTATTAACCTCTTGGGTGTATACCATGATGCCTTTAACTCTCCTGTGTATAAATTCATTATTTACCTTTAATTCTTACTATAATTGTATCTATCTGTATTTATATATTGTGTTTATACTTATGTATGTGACTGATGTGTGTACACCTCTGTCTTTATCTTTTCTGTGTGTATACCTGTGTGTTTTAATGTGTGTATGTTGTGTATATGAAAACCTGTGTGTATTTTTTTTTCTGTGACTGTGCTTATTTACTGTTGGTGTGTGTATTCCTTGGTGTGTATTGTTTGTGTGTATACCATGTAAATCCCCCTTTTTTGTGTGTATGGCTATTATTGGTTACCTGTTGATGTTGTCGTGTGCAGGTGCGACCAGCAGACAGCAGGAGCTCTTGTGTCCATTGGTGAAGGGGGATGGGAGGCTAACTGGCGCCTCCTGCAGTCTGCTCCCTTTCAGTTCCTCCCCACAGCTTGGACACTCCTCTGGGACGGAGAAACAGAAGATCTCCTTCTGACAGTGACTAAACCGAATCACGCTCCTATCCATCTCCTTTAAAACCTCCAGTGCCTCCTCTCCTCCTTTTCTCACTCCTTCTTTTTTCCTCTGATTCCTTAAAACCTGTTATCAGTTTTTTTTTAACTCCACCAAGCTTGTTTCTTCTCTTCCTGTTTTTTAATTCTCAATTTATTGCCACCCTCCTCTTTTTCCTCTTTACCTCCTCTTCAGTCTCCAAGTTTTGATTCACTCCTTCTTTCAGTCCAGCTTTTGTTTTTCTTCTTCTTTTCCTCCTTAAGTCCTACTTATGTTCTCTTCTTTACCCGTCCTTTACTCTTCCAATCATTGTTTCAGTCCTGTTTTCTTCAGTTCATAATCCCCAAGCCTTATTTTTTCTCCTTACAATCTTTCTTTTACCCCTCCTTTAAGTTCTCCTGTACTCCCTTCAGTGCACAGCTCCTTCTGTGTCCAGTCTTTTTTCAATGAACACTCTTTCTGTCCTTCAGTCCTTCTTCCTTCACTTCTTTACCTCCCCAAATCGTCTCCCCTTCTGTTTTCCCTTCCTCTTTCTCTTCATTGACTTGTTGTCTTCCTTTCTTCTGTTCTCTTCTCCTCATGTCTGTCTGTTTCTTCTTCTTCCCTCCTCCTTCTCTCACCTGGTTGCTATGTGACAGCCTATACAATGACTTAACCTCGTGGCTCTGGCCTATCAGGTTGCAAGTGCTGTCTGACAGACAGCCATGTGACCTTGGCTCACCTGTTCCTGCTTCAGACTTAACAGTTAACCTTCGGACTATTTTATCGAGAGTGGAGAACAGCGATGACCCGCTGGGTGGAGTTCATGTCGCTTTAAAGCTAACAGAGAGATTCAAAGGCAGGCATATAGAAACAGTATAAAATGAAAACTAAAACTTCACTTTATGAACATTTCTGTCCTTTGGTATGAATAATCATTATCCAGCCATGGATGCTAGTCATTGGGAAGTTTGTCTCACAGTTTTATGAAACACAATCTAAAAACTGAGTCCTTCATCAAGCTGAATATCCGAAATCAACATGAACCACAGAAACCTTTAACAAAATGAGACGGAATGGAAATTTAAAGGCCCCACTTGTTTGGCTCAACAGACAGCCTGAATGTAGGTCAACACTTTTTCCATCTCAGCTGTCAAGCATGTGTGTGTGTGTGTGTGTGTGTGTGTGTGTGTGTGTGTGTGTGTGTGTGTGTGTGTGTGTGAGGAGAGAGAGAGAGAGATCTGTTGGATCAGGTGTGTTGCAGACAGTCTGACAAAACCGTCACGTGTGAAACAAAACCTTTATCATGTTTCAGTAATGCATGTGGCTAAACTGTAAACCAGGGGTGTCACACTCATTTTAACTGGCCACATATAGCTGAATTTGATCTCAAGTGGACCTGACCACTAAAAACAGAGTATAACTTATAAATAACAACAAATCTAAAATCTTACATAATCTCAAGCACAAAACATGTGTATTCTAAAAATGTTTTCATTAAAAAAAACACTTTTTTTTTTTTTTTAACAAAACCTTGAAAATAACCAGGGATTTTTACATTCATTTACAAAGATTTGATCGGATTTTACATTATGTCTCAGTTTATCATTCACATATGTGCCTTACAACTTTCAGAGACATACATTGACCCATTCAACTTTACACCAAGAGTGCTATAGACTCAGAGTACAGTAGTCTTAGACTACTGTAGCCTCAGATTGCTATACACTAAGATTGCTATGGGCTCAGACTGCTACAGTTATTTCACCACCTACAGGTCTGGTATGCATACTGCAGTGTTTTCAGTCCATCAGCATTTCCATGTGAACACAGATTTTATTCTCTGCTTTTTTTCAGTTTTCATGTAAAACACTGTGAAATGTTGATGTATAAATGGGGCCTCAGACTGTAATACACATATACTGCTATAGGCTCAGACTGCGATAAGCATATACTGCTATATGCTCACACTATAAAAGACATAGATTGTCAAAGACTCAGATTGCTACACACTCAGACTGCTATCCGCTCTGATTGCTATAAGCATAGATTACTATAGACTCACCCTGCTATAGAGTTAGATTTGTATACACTCAGGCTGCTATAGGCTCAGACTGCTATATGCAGAGACTGCTATAGGCTCAGACTTTTATAGAGTTAGACTGCTATAGGCTCGGACTGTTATAAGCATAGACTGCTAAAGGCTCAGACTGCTATAAGCTCTGATTGCTATGGGCTCAGACTGCTTTAGGCTCAGACTGTTATAAGCAGAGACTGCTATAAGCATAGACTGCTAAAAGCTCAGACTGTTATAAGCAGAGACTGCTATAAGCATTGACTGCTCTTGATTCAGACGGCAACAGACTCATACTAATATAGGCTCACACTGCTTTAAGTTCAGACAACTGTTAAGATATACTGATATATTCATATCAGTCTATATTTATATAGACTCTGGTTGCTATGGGCTAACACAGCTTTAAGACTCAGACTGCTTTATGCTTTGACTATACCAGCTTTTTTTCTCATGACACTACTATTCTTTCTCTCTCTCTCTCTCTCTCTCTCTCTCTCTCTCTCTCTCTCTCTCTCTCTATATATATATATATATATATATATATATATATATATATATATATATATATATATATATATATATATATATATATAAAGTGCAGTTTACAGAAACACGAAGAAAAAAGTTCAAGGAAGAGAAAGACAGGCTGTAGATGTGCATGAGATATTTACATTATAGGTGCATGTCTATAGCTGCAGTATCCTGAATGTGCAATGAGCTGCATATTTATAATGTTTCTATAGTTTTTCGTTTTATAAATAAAATAAAACACAAGGATTTTAACCTGCTCTGATTCGCGAATTGTCTTTAGATGAACTAATTCATCCTGGGGAACCTTTCAGCTGTGACTCTTGTCCGTTTCCGGATGTGTCTAGATGAGACACCAACGTGACACCTTAAGAGCAACCGTCATTCTCGAAGCTCCGCGAGGAAGATGAGCACCAAACAGGTGACTTGCAGGTGAGTCTGTTCCTCCATAACCATTCCTCACCTGTCTGTCAGCCTCACACCTGTCTGTTGTTAGTCTTACGCTCCGCTTGTGACGTAGAGCACGACGGACACATTAGCCTCGTGCTAATGTTTTTAGCAGTGCACGGTTAGCTTGTCCTTTCAGGTGGTGAGAAGTTAAAGTATGACAAAGAAACCCTCCAGAGCTGATACACCCTGATCTATAAAGTCGGCCTCGTTTTCTAACCATAGAAGAGGATGGACAGAGTAGTGAAAACACTTCAATTGTAGATAAATAACCAGTTCAGCAACGATAATCTAATGGTACATGGATTCAGACATGTTCTCTGTTAAAGCCCATACTCATAAACCGATATCAGTTGATAGGTTTGTGTTGATATGTGGAACTATATGAGCTTATGTCGTAGCGATTATTTTACGTCTGTATTCAAAAGTGAATGTATGTATTCTTACCAGTGTTGGTCAGTAACGCATAATAATACTACTTTTACTAGTAACGAGTAGTGTAATGAATTACTCTTGAAACTCCAGTAATAATATTACAGTGACTCACACAAAAATAACTTGTTACTCCCTTACTGTTATTATTAACCCTCCAATAATATAAAATACAACAATCCACAGATTAATTTCATCACGCACGTCAGCTGAGCCGTGACGTAGCTCACTTTATGGTTGACAGGTATGTGGTTCACCTGTGGAAAAGAGCGTCTTCTTAGGCACTGCCATGGATAGTTCATTTTTTGTCCGATGGGCTTGTTTTTCATTTGTTGTCATACAAACCTGACAACCCTGGCTGGCTTTAAAGATGGAGCAGTACACGTATACATACAGCGGCTGGAAATATGCCCTTCACTGTCATTTGTAGAGATGAAAGATGACAGGAACATCCTTGTCAGATGTAAATTGTGTCCCCGTACTCGGTCTCTTTCAACTCAGACCAACTTAGACTGGATTTCAAAGATTATGTCTCTCGTCCTCAGCTGAACCAGGTGTGTATTTCAGACAGCCTGTAACTTTGATGTATTCATGGGCTGTATGAAAAAACATACCTGTTGGTAATTTAATGTCTGACGTTGACACAGAGGCCATGTGCAAACTCAGAATCAGGAGGAGAAAGTACACAAGTACTGATTTTGTGGGATGTTAAAAAAAGTGATATTATCAGTAGTGTAACATACTACAGTCAGCAGGAAGTAATAAGTAAAGCAATAATAATTATTTTAAAAAGAGTAACAAGTAATAAGAATTTTTTTTTTTTTTCAGTAATGGGCCCAGCACTGATTCTTGCAGAACACAAGGAGTGAGCAGTAGAATATCTTACGTTAGTCTACAAGGGAGTTGCTTTGGACCACTCTGGTTTTTAATTTTGATCAATGATTTGCCATACATTGTGAAAAACGCAGTTGCAGATGCACACCGACAGTGGAACTGAAGGAGAATCTTCAGTATTGAACGTGTTCAAGGGAATAAATTAGTTCTGAACGTTGATAAATCTAAGTGTATTGTATTTGGTGGTAGGAATGTACTAACCAGGGCCACTGCATTCAACTTGTTGTTAGACAGCAAGTCTGTCGAGCTGGTTACCAAAGTGAAGCTACTTGATAACTGTTAATCTACTGTTGTGGTCTGACCAGATTGATTATATTGCCTCCAAAATGGGAAAGAGAAATGTGTTGGATTTGTTTCAGCTTTTTTTTTTTTTTTTTTTTTTTTAAGATGTTGTATGGTCCCTTGTTTTGTCTCATTTAGAGTACTGTACACTTATCTGGACAAGTGCTTCTGAAAAACATGCTACTTATTGCTACTTATCTGGCACAGCACAAGGGCAGGACACAGATTTTTATACAAGAAGTAAAGGGGGACAGACGTGAACAATAGATACAGCCAGCATTAAGAGGAACGCCCACAAAAGGTCATATCCGGTTCACACTGAGGGGGAAAACAAACCACTTTCCACAATGCCGAGGAGCTGTTTTGTGCCCCTTTGTACCACATATATGATAAAAAAAAAAAAACGACCTCAAGTTTAATTTTTCACCAAACTGAAGCACAGAGCTGAGGAGAAGGACGCAGTGGCTTCAAGCGATCCGAGGGGAGGATGAGTTTGATCGCCTTTGAGCTCTAAAATCAAAACCTGTACGTCTGTAGTCAGCACTTCATGACAGGTACGATAACGGTATCTTCAACTTATTCAATCAATGTTAGATTGTTTCATATTTCATATGAACGTTCAGTTGCTCGTTTTAAGAGCGTCACACCTGAACAGGTGGGTATCTGAGGCAGGTATTTAGTGATGAAGCACAACTCCAACAAAAGCACTTGTAAAAAAAGTTCTGTGCCTCCAGGGAGCGATAGTTCTTTAGGCCGCTGTGTGTGTAAATCCCTGTGTGATATAGCGGCTCATCAATAAGCTATATATAGGCAGCTCATGGGGGCTATTGAGCAATAACAACCACTGTGTGGAGCACAAACTCACTAAAACGTCTTCATTTCCTTGTCAGACGTTGAAATGATGTGAGGTTTGATTCATTAGTAAATGTGATTTTGCCTCTTACCAGGTGATTCAACCAGGTAGCAGAAGGTGTCAGGAATGACACATCAGGCCATTCAGTAGGATCATTCCTCCACTCTTTAATAACATACAGACAAGAATCTAAACCTACTTGTAGGGATTTTTTTAAGCATCCATCCCTTTGAACTGGCTCCAATGAATCAATGTTACATTTCAGTAATTGGCATGGAAATCTGATTTTAAAATCGGCGTGTTAACAATGCTGCTGACGAGGGGGAAGGATTGTTTTCCCCATTAAAATTCCCCGCCCCTAACAGTGACGCAACTGTGAAGCGACACCAACTGTATCTGTGAGGGATGGGGATGACAATCACAACGCTGGGAAAACACCTGGACAGGAAGTGAAGTGAAGTGAAGTGACCTGAAAGGAGAGGAAAGATTTCACTACAAAATAAAAGCAGCAACAAACATGAAAGATAAGACTGATGAGACATGACACTCTTCCCATGACTAATACAAAGATAGGTGTCCTTGTGATTGAATATTAATAACATGATAAAAGTAAAATATGGTTAATGCCCTATTAGTGACTTAGCCTCAAACTGCATGTTTGATTCTAATTAAAGGTGTTTAATCAGTTATTTTTAGTATTCAGTTTTAAAATGAACTCTCATGAATGTTTTGTGGCATTTTCATCTTGATCAGACAAGGGAGACAGGAAATGTGGGGAGCAGAGAGAGGGAGAAGACATGCAGCAAACAGTCAATGCTGGAAGTCAAACCAGCAAGTGCTGTGATGAGTACTGTAGCCTCTGTTCATGGGGTGTGCACTTAAAGTATTTGGCCAGCAAATTGTGACATGATTGGTGAACAGAGGACATAGCAGCTGGCAAACTGATCTGTTCTGTGATAGTTTTTTTTTTTTTTTTGAGTCCCTTTGAAAAACATTGTGGGTCAGATTTTGGGATTCAAAATATTTAGCCATATGTTTAAATTTGTCATTCTAAATAGAGAAACATGACATTGTAGCAGTGCAACAGTGGAGGAGGCTTCTGGAGTGCTTGAAGTGCAAAGCTGCACATGCTGCACTGCAAAAACTGAATTGCAGGAGTTTATCTTATTGTTACAACCTCAGTTCCTGTAAAGTTTGGATGTTGTGTAAAATGTTGATAAAAACAGACAAGATCTTTATTGTTCAGACTTATAATCTTAATATTTTTTGTTGCAAATTTTTGAATTTGATGCTTGCAACACGTCAGTAGTCAGTTTATTTTTGGTCATTACAATTCAGTTATCATTTTTGTCTTTTAAGATCTTGAAATAAGACATTTTTCTGCAGCTGGAGTATAAAAACTTTTCATAAACCAGACTCAGAGAGCCACATGATAGCATTACATTCTTTAAAATCCTGAGTGTTAAACAAAAGTACACGCTGTTGTGTTTAAACACTGGAAAAGATTCTGGAGGGTCTTCAGTTAACTGCCATTTAGAATGATGGCTGAGCTGTCAGTCAATCACAGAGCAGATGGTTTTCTGTCACCATAGAGATGAGTGGGTGTGTTGTCAAAACTCAGGCCTGTTTTGTCTGTTTCTGTTGTGTTCCAGGTACTTCCTCCATGGTGTGTGCAGGGAGGGAAGCCGCTGTATGTTTTCTCATGACCCGTCAACCAGTAAGCCCTCCACCATCTGCAAGTTCTACCAGAGAGGGGTGTGTGCCTACGGAGATCGCTGCAGGTAATGCTCACCTGATAAGTAACACTGACCTGACTGCTTAGGCTAACCTGATTACTAACGCTAACCTGGCTGCTAAGGCTAGCCTGACTGCTAAGACCAACCTGAGTGCTAAGGCTAACCTGTGTGCTAATGCTAACCTGACAGCTAACGCTTACCTGGCTGGTAAGGCTAACCTGAGTGCCAAGGCTAACCGGTATTCTAAGGCTAACCTGACTGCTAACGCTTACCTGGCTGCTAAGGCTAGCCTGACTGCTAAGACCAACCTGAGTGCTAAGGCTAACCTGTGTGCTAATGCTAACCTGACAGCTAACGCTTACCTGGCTGGTAAGGCTAACCTGAGTGCCAAGGCTAACCTGTGCGCTAAGGCTAACCTGACTTCTAACGCTTACCTGGCTGATCCAATTTATGATCAGATTATCCCTCATTCATCAAGCTCGACCTCACAGGTTAATGTTTTTCTGAGGTAACACCTAAATGTCCCTGGATTTGCCTCTGCAATGACATCACTTCCTGTGTGTACTAAGGGGTGTTTGACCTTTTTGCAGATATGACCACGTGAAGGCGTCTTTCAGAGGAGGGGGAGGAGCTTCAGAGAACCATTCAAGTGTAGGAGGAGCTGGGGGTGGAGCTTCAGCTAGGGGCGGAGCAAAGAAGGCAGTAGTCATGAGAGAAAGAGGTGAGTCACTTTCAAGCTGCAACAAGGTTTTAACGGATGAAGAACATGTTGACGATCTTAAAGCTGCAGTTCCTCGAGTGTCCACTTGAGGCTGTCTGCTAAATCGCCAGAAACAGCCGATCTGTACAGCAGAAATCAAACAGATCACTGCAGAATAACTGCTGCATGTGGGCTGGAATGAACATTATCACAAACAGACTAACCTGTTTTAGCCTTTAGCTCGTGTTTTAGCCTTTAGCTCGTGTTTTAGCCTTTAGTCTGTGCTCTATCTCTCTCCTGTTTATCTTTCTTCTTCTCTTCTGTCCTTTTTCTGTCTGTCAGTTCAGCTCCAGTCTCCACCATCACTACTAAATAAATCCCAAAAATAGTTTTCAGCAGAGAAAAACACAGATCTCTCTTCTTACTGCTAAACTTCACCAGCAGGTGTGGTGTTGTCATAGAGACTTAAATGTGGCGTAAATTAATCCGGTCCTCTCTGACCCGATCAGGAAGGTGACAAATAGCATTTAGAAATAACCTCTATTTGTGCTGATAATCATTTGAAGTTGGGGATTAAGATCAGGCAGATATCTAGAAGATCACTCAGAAAGTCCTCACAGTCCCTTTAAGAAGATGTAAAGGTATAACTTTAATACAATCAGAGGCAGAGCTCACCTGACTTACAGGTGGGCATGCTGTAACTGTTAACTGTTGACTGAAGCTTTTAGCTGACTGTTGATTCTGACATGAGAGCTGATGCGTTCCACTCCGAGCTCAGGATACAGCTGGACTGACCATCAGAAGCAGAGCACTTCAGCACACAAATAGATCAGAGAAGCCGAGCTGTAGAGAAATATCCAAAAAGATGAGTGCGTTGGCAGAGTGATTTCTGAGCAGAGCAGAAACACTGGCAGTACTCTGCACCCTGATGTAGGCTTAGTTTAAACCGTCTGGTGTGCGGAGCTACAGGAGAAACACCAGTGAACTGATCAGAAGTTGAGTTTGAGATTGGTAGAATAAAATGCTGGAAATTCCTGCATATTCAGATGGTCCATTCTGCAGCCTCAGGGCAAAACGTTTCTGATTTGATCAGCAGGTCTGTGAACCAACACCAACTTTTACCTTCTTTAGCATATTTGGAGTGTTTTGGTTGTTGAAGAGCAACTTAAACTGCTTCACACTGAGCCGTTCAGTTTTATTAAGAACATGATATTTGTGCTCAAAAGAAATGCATCACGAACAGCCAAGTTAACTGCAGCTAGTACGAAAAATTATTTGATGTAAACAGACAAAGATTTCCCTCTTTGCAAATGGAGACCTGGGCTCAAAGTTCATGCTGCACGTCATTTTTCTCGTATAATGTAGAGCAACAAGACAGGGTGTTTCAGGTAAATGGTATCCCTTTGGGTTGTGCAGTCTTTCCTTTAAGAAGTATTTCAGGGTGTGATTCTGTCCTGTTTTATAGATCAGAGTTTAGGTGGCGCAGTAAAACAAGAAGTCAAAGCAGGAAGCTAAAAACTTTTAGTGCTCTGCAGCGATTTTCCCCAGGTGACTGTAAAGCTAATGTCCTTCTGTCTGTCCATCTGTCTGTCAGTCCTTGGTGCTGACAGTCTATTCAGAGGTCCGGTTGACAACTTGGGGTCGGGGCACACAGCAGCAGCAGCAGCTCCCCAGTCATACGTGGACGCCATCAGATCGGGTCTTGACCCCTCTGCACAGGAACAAGGTTGGTCACAGCCAGATGTTGTGCTAGATGTTTGACCTGTCCATCATTTTGATGTAAAAATTCCATCATAATGAATAATTATCCCCCAATTAAAAAAAAATCAATTGAGACCTTTTTAATGATTATATATCTTAGCATGTCATTGCAAAATCACCTCAAATACAACTTGTAACGTTAACTTTGCAGGGCAATTTTATTGTTCATTGGGCAGAAAGACAAAATAAAGGATAAAATAAATAAATTAAAATAAAAATAAAATAAAATAATAATAATAATAATAATAATAATAATAATAATAATAATAATAATAATAATAATAATCATCATAACTAGAAAAATTGCATTTCCTGAAGAAAATGCGTTGAAGCGCTGAAGCTGAAAATGTGAAATAATATTGCTGAAGCCTGTTAAAAAAAGCTTAAATTGATTGGCTCTTTAACCCTTTAAACTGTAAACAGTGAGGTGTCCTGGGAATAAAAAGATGGTGTAATAAACTCATTTTTTGTGTTTATATTCAACCCGTTCTTTCAGCAACCCCTCCCCCTGTGGGCGGGGCTTATCAGGAGCCCCAGCTGTGCCCGTACGCCGCAGCTGGACACTGTTTCTACGAAGAGAGCTGCACGTATCTTCACGGTGACTTGTGTGAGGTGTGTGGGCTGCAGGTGCTCCATCCTCACGACGCCGAGCAGAGGAGAGCTCACGAAAAGGTGTGTACATCAATTTCTCTGATCAGCTGCTTCATTAGTTTCTTTTCACACACACACACACACACACACACACACACACACATACTACAGATCCCATTCATGAAGTGGAAATCCGATCATTGAAAATTAGGGGTGCACCGATCACGATTTTCTGGCCAATCACCACACACTGATCTTTAAAGAGTCTGACCTGCTGATACCAATTTTGGCTGATACAATTATTATTATTATTATTTTTTTTTTTTTGTAACTGACCGCATACACCTTCAATGTTCCAATCTTATCTTATTGAAAAACACTGAACAGCCTGTGAAACAACACAGACTTGATGTTTTAACTGCACATCAGGTAGTTCTCTCAGATATAAATGAAAAGTAGTTGCTGTCCAAACTACTCAATCAGATCACTTCCTTTAGTCTTTGATTTTCCACATTTTAAAAATAAGCAATTTTACAGCAGGTTACACTGCAGACCTGTTTTGAGCCTCTTGCTAAAAATAAAGTGCTAAAATAAAGTGCAAGTATTTTACTTTTACAATTGTTATTATTATTATTATTATTATTATTATTATTATTATTATTATTATTATTATTATTAATTTCAATAAAACCACAGTGGTGTCATCCTTTCATTGAGGAGGTGGGAAACGCTGTGGCGTCACAGTTGTGTACCAAAAGGGATAAAAAATCATAATTTCTGTAAGAAGCAGAAAAGTAGGTATAATCTTTGTACTAAAGTTTTGATGTCAGCTCTGGAAGCCGTCGATGGTGACGATGTGGTCAGGGATATCCTGAAACAGCCTCCACTCACTCTGTAAACCTGGCTCACACTACAGGATTCTCAGGCCAGTTTGACCCCAATTCAGCCCTCCCAACAATTGATGGAGTTATCTGGTCCAACACCAGGTCGGCCCAGATTATTTTCTAGTGCAGGTGTCTGACAGATTAAACCCCATAATCAGAAGTTTTCAGTGACAAAATGTATGTTGTCCATGTCTACCCAATCACTTCTTCACCCAGAGGTCTTTAGTCTTCTGTTAAATGCTGTCACTAGATGGCGCCCTTAGTTAGTGTATTGTACGGTTAAGGAAAAGGTTGCATTCTGTGTGCGGGTTGCGTCATCACAGCCAGCAGCAACTCGCCTCTATTTTTGATGATGCAACTCATATGGGGCGTCGCTCTGAGCGATAATCCTGATCCGGTAAAATCCTTTAGTGTGTGTGTGTGTGTGTGTGTATGTGTGTGTTTGTGTTTGTGTTTGTGTTTTTGTGTGTGTGTGGGGGGGACCCCACAAACCTGTTCCAGCATTTAAAAAGCACCACAGGCCCCATTTATGACAACTGCATGGCTAAAACCAGACCACCAAGGAAAGAACTGTTTATATGTTGACAGGATCCTTTGTCCTGTTGGTCATACTATTCACTTCAGAAGCTTATGGGTGTTGACTTTTGCCTGAGGTTACCGACTTCCAGTTGCTGCCGCCGGCAGACTAGCTCAAAACAACTCCCCTGAAATCATTAATGCTTGACAGGGCTCAGTGTAAACATTTTTTAATACATCTGCACCATGACTCCACCTCTGATTTTTGTTCATTTTTTCACTTTCTTGCTTTAAAAGCCGGTAATTACAGTGAGTATGACAGCTAAGCTAACATCGCCAGCTTTGTGGTCTCCATGGCAATGTAAACAAAACGTTCAACCAGAAAAGCAAAACCGGCAGTCGCGATGAACTATGGGTAGTCAGGATTAAGGTGGATAGAATTATTTATTGCTTGTGTTTAGTGGATAATGCAAATGATAACAGCCCCCCCCCCCCCCCCCCCACCCCAAAAAAATTGCATGTTAAATTGCAATCGGTCCAAAAAAATCACATTTGGATTATTTTCCAAAATCGTTTAGCCCGTGTATGTGTGTGTGTGTGTGTGTGTGTGTGTGTTTAAGGTTTAGGCAATGATAATCTGTGACGGTTCCCCTTGTGTATCTGGTACAACCTGATTTCAGATCATCTTTTTTCATCATCTCATAACATTTTTAAAATCCTGTAGAGTGAGCCAGGCTTACAGCTCACCATACTGAATTCCCCAAACTCTGTCCGACTCCTTGCTGGTCATGTTAGTTCCTCCATCTTATTAAGCAGAGATCTCATGTTGCTCGTAATGACAGAGGAGAGACACCGCTCATATCCTCTGCATCCCTGTGCTTCTTAAATATCTAGAGTCCCGCCGGAATCTCCAGAAGAGATTTGGGCGATGCAGAGCATGGTGTAAAAAAACTGTCAAGAACAAAAACAGTAGTGAGAATAAAAGTTAATGACAGCTCAGAGAAATAAAAGAAAGAATGAACAGAAGCAGCTGCTCCCGGCTGCATCCACAATGAAAGATCTGTAATGTTGTGTCTTTGACTGTCAGTCATGGACCTGATTCTAAAAACATCTCATTGTCCTGTTCATCTCCAGTTGTGCACCAGTAACCTCTGTCTGTCCACAGATGTGTCTGCTGGCCTTCGAGGCCGACATGGAGAAGGCGTTTGCAGCCCAGCTCAGCCAGGATAAGGTGGGTGGAGTCAGTTAGAGAGCCAAACGGTTGCTCTTGTTGTTTGTTTGCAGTAACAGTGATTGTTGTTGTTGGCGTTGTTGTTGTTCAGGTGTGCTCTATCTGTATGGAGGTGGTGGTACAGAAAGCAAACCCGTCAGACCGCAGGTTCGGCATCCTCTCCTCCTGCTGTCACACCTTCTGTCTGGCCTGCATCCGACAGTGGCGCTGCACCAGAAACTTCAGCAACAAGATCATCAAGTAAGAGTTCACCAGCTCCAGAGAGCAGCTCAGGGTCTGCAAGTCTTAGATCAGCTGATAAGAGAAGGACTAAGGTCTGCAGGGTCAGAGGTTTTTGGGAGTATGGAGCAAATTGTGACTGGAACCTGGTCTGTGAAATCCATTCTCTCTCTTCGTCTCAGGGCGTGTCCAGAGTGTCGAGTCTCCTCAGAGTTTGTGATCCCCTCAGTCTACTGGGTGGAGGACCAGGACGACAAGGACCACCTCATAGAACTCTTCAAGTCTGGAGTCGGGTGAGTCATGGCTGATGGGAGACTGATGATGAAACCTTTGAAGATTGAAGATCTGATAGGGGACTGAATTAATAGAAGTTACTTCCTGTCTGTGCAGGAAGAAGGCCTGTAAGTACTTCGATCAGGGTCGTGGCTCATGTCCGTTTGGAGGGAAGTGTTTGTATCTTCACGCCTTCCCTGACGGATCCCGAGCAGAACCCGACCGGCCGCGGAAACAGCTGAGCTCTGAGGGGAACGTCCGGGTCAGACAATCCTTCAATTTAAACTCAAAATTGTAGTTCATTAGCACGGGTGTGTTTGGAGTTGTAGTCTTTTAAACAGCGCCATCTTTGTTTTTTTACTTTAGTTTATGAACAACGTCCGTTTGTGGGATTTCATCGAGGAGCGTGAGCAGCGACCCGCCGCAGCCCTGGATGATGACATAACAGAGCTGAGGGAGCTCTTCATGCAGATGTCCGGACCAAGTCATGACGGTGCTGAATCTGGTGCAGACCAGTGAGGACCAGATCAGAGCAGGTCCACCTGACAGGGGCCATGTTTGTGGACATGTAGTTTAAATATAAAATCATGTGATCACTCTGCAGTTCTCTGGTTTGCTTCAGTTCATCAAGTCATGAAGGTTGGTCACCGGTTACTAATTTATCATGAACATTTAATTTATAGTGTAAATAAGTTCATACAGAGTCAGTGTGAAGTCATCCAGTGGTGATGTATTCAGATCACGTTTCTTTCTCTACTTTATCCAAACAAACCTGCAGACGCTCACAGTGCTGACAGAGATTTTAACACGAAATAAGAGAACAGCAGTTAGGACACTTTTACCAACATGCATTAACAGCTTAAGATTTTTATTTCTCTTCCTGCCTTCCTTCTGTTTGTTTTAACCATTAACCCGTCACAACTTCACAGATGAAACGTCAGATTATTTAAACAAGATCAGGATTCCCCCGAGTAGAAATATTCAAATGTCCACTTTTGTCTTGGCAACCACTCTAAACCAAGATTAATTCCACTTTTACAGAAGTTTTACATTTATGAGCAGGGATATTTAATTCGTTAATGCTTGAAATGGACTGAAATGATTTGATTTAGTGTCATTAGAGTGACTTTTTCCCTTAAAGCAACCCACTGCCAACTCAAATGTTCTGAAGCGACGACTTTCCAGGTTTAAACAAAATATTAATTCGGACTAACCGACTAGACTAAAGATGGGAAAACACTCATAAACACTCTTAAAACAGTCTAAATATTTATTTCACTTGGATAAACAGTTTCAGGGTTTGTACGTGAACAGTGTTGTTTTGCAGAGTGTGGTTAACATCAGTAAAGTTCAGCAGCCTTAAGTCCTCATTGGTCCAACTAGTGGCAGGTAGCTGCATTACAGCCTAGACTCAACAATTTGAACCATCGTTTTGATCCCAGAATTGTGAAAATGTCGATAATTTCCATATTTTAAACAGGGGTATAAAGTAACTATGCTGGATTTTCATGCTTGATGAGTGCATGTTTTAAACTTCTACATATTCATGTTGTAGAAATCCCAGAATCTGTCTGTAAACTGATCAAAATGACACCAGATCTTCACCAGACTTGCTGTAATGATGAGGTCATCAAATAAAGATCTTAAATCTGGATCACAACACATTGGAGGGGCGGGCCTCAAACACCAAGGTTTCCCCATCCCTCTGCCTCCACAGGCCTCCAGAGGGCTGCACAATCTGAACTAAGGGAGTTTATGGAGCAAGGAGACAGCAGCTAAAATGAAGTTTCAAACAGAGGCTGAAATAAGGGTTTTCTAAAACCAGAGTGTGAGAAAAATAGTTTTTAATACTATGATACAAGGGGGGCACCAAAAGGACAGAACAAAGACTAAAAAAAGCACAATACCTCTCTTTAAGCTAACAGTGGTTCTGGTGTTTGCTGGTTTTTATTTGCCCATCATGCAGATCAAATGTTGTGTTTGAGCTGTAGTGCACCATTCCTTCACTAGCTGAAGCTGCTGCTCTTGTTAATGTCTGCTGCCATAAAGCTCCAAAGCTGTACTACCTGGATGTAAACCCAAGTGACGGATATCATGTTGTAGCATGGTGTGGTTTGGCTGTGTCTTTAAAGCTGACATATAACCACTTGGCCAGAGACCTGAGGACCCTGCACAGACACAAGGATGTTAGCCTGAGAGGAGGCCTAAAGGCTGAGGGAGCTATCTCTGCTAGCTTTAGCCATAACTGCAGATTCTGTGATCTCCCATTTATCTGAGTTAGATGAATTACAGAATCTCAAATTTCCGTTTCAAGTATCGTCAATTCAGAACATCTCTAATAACAATAGACAAATAGATTAACAGTCCGGTAATTCTCATTACCTGTTTTAGTCCACTTAATACGCATAAGCTGCTGTCAACCAACCAGACTCATGGGATCAGAGAAATGTATCAGTCATTTGAGTGATTCACAGTTGGATTTTAAAAAAGTATCACGAACATCAGGTTTGAAAACTCCTGAAAAAAACTCCTGTCTGCAGATGATTGTTTTACAGAATCACACCTGAAGCTTGGACTATTTATCTTAGCTGTCACCCGAGACTTTAAATAGCTGCAGAATTTCACACCCAAGTAGCTGGAACCATCAAATGTTTGACATTTAGCCTGAAAATGACGTGTTGTTCTTGTTTGAACAGATCAGCTTTAGTCTGTGTGTGATCAACGGGCTCTGTACTCACTGTAAGTTTATTATATGATGCTGTTCTGTGGAAAATAAATATATTTTCACCACTGTGTGTTCTGGACATCAAACCTTAATGCTCTCTCGCAGTCATGGCTTCCATCACGCCCCTTAGAAAATTAAAAACGTCTGTGAAGAAGTCAGGGGAACTGAATTTGGGTCAGTCAGGAAGGAGGTTTTTCCATAAAAGAGTGATAATAATCTTTATTTATGAACACTTTTCTGAGACTTCATCACAAAGTGCTTCACAAGAAAAAAAAACAGTAGGTAAAACATTACTTCATCTGACCCAAATGTTTCACACGTCACAACTTCTATGGCCTCGAGAAGTCTCTGCCTCCCTATGAAATCTTACAGGTGTGCTCACAGGTTGCTGTATGCCTGTGGGTTATCTAAAGACTCCACCTAAGCTGGTTGAATGCTGTTGTTTTTTTTTTAACTCTGGGATGAGCCAGAGTCTGCAAAAATGCAGACTTCATAAAAACATCAGATTTTTTTTGTTTCTTTTGCGCTGAAAAAAATAAAGATCCTGTGAGTAGCACAGGATCCAGCATAAGCTGAGAGTCATCACAGGAACTTTAATGTTGTTTAGGAGGCAAAAAGTAACCAGGGTTGCTGCAGTTATGGTAAAGTTGCTCAACATTTAAACCAATACATTTTGTTGACTAAACTTGTTTTCGATTTACAGGACGAGGCAGACAGAACAAACAGAAAAGAAATGAAAAAGAAAATCTGCAGCATAAAAGTGCTGCGATTGGACAATCCACAGCGAGATGTATAAGACTGGACTCGCACCAGATCTGTGTCCGCTTCATTTCTACTCTTGCATGCCATCTCATCCATTAACTCAAACCAGTGTTAAGTCCTATGTACAACCCCATTTCCAGTGAAGTTGGGACATTGTGTAAAACATAAATAAAAACAGAATACAATGATTTACAAATCCTTTATTAAACATATATTCAGTTGAATACACAACAAAGACAAAATATTCATTGTTCAAACTGATAAACTTTGTTTTTTTTGTAAATATTCCCTCATTTTGAATTTGATGTCTGCAGCACGTTCCTAAAAAGCTGGGTCAGGGTCATGTTTCCACTGTGTTCCATCACCTTTCCTTTGAACAACACTCAATAAGTGTTTGTGAACTGAGGACACTAATTGTTGAAGCTTTGGAGGTGGAATTCTTTACCATTCTTGATTGATGAACAACTTCAGTTGATCAACAGTCCGGGGTCTCTGTTGTCGTATTTTGAGCTTCATAATGTGCCACATATTTTCAATGGGAGACAGGTCTGAACAACAGAGCCCTGTTCCTTGTACTTGATGAACTTAGTTAGCTGAATAATTTCAGGATTAACCTGATGTCAGTCAGGCTTATTCCATTCCTTGAAGCAGGTTAAGTTAAATCACTATAGCAACAGATCAGTAAACTTAAACCTGCTCTGGAGCCAGATCTAAAGACACACACCCCAGCTCCCTTCCTGAGAGATCCAGTTGATTAAGGAGCGATAATAATCTGTGTAGCTTGTCATAGGGAAAGACTGAGCTGAGATAGCCAAGATCCTTTAATTTCTGATTGCTTTTCACCATTTACATCACCAAGGCATTATTTATTTGTAACAGCTGATAGAGGCATACATCACCAATTCTACCCAGCACAGCCATTCACTGACTTCCTTTTTTTCTGTGTGGCACATTTTAAGATAGTTTTAGGGATGGGGAAAACATAAGCAAAGCTGCTGTTTGCCATACGGTACATAAAGTGTATCTTGACTTGCACTGAAGACTTTTCTAAACGTCTTCCAGGCCATGTCAGAGTGAGTTATATAAAGTAAGGTTTTTATGGAAAAGCAGGTAACTGAATTAAACTAAGATTATCATTAAGAGAAAGAAACAAACCTTACAGCACCACCTTGCACCTTACATATGACTCTATCAGCAGTTTCAAATAAATAATGCCTTTGTTACTGAAACGGTAAAAACAATCAGAATTTAAAGGATCTCGACAATTTCAGATCAGTCTTTCCCTACAAAACTTAGCACAGATTATTATTGTTCCTATATCGACTGGATCAGCAGTCTCGAGATCCGGCTTCCTGAAATCAATATGCACCAGAGCAAATTAGTTCACTCATGATGGTAATTAATCTAGGTCATTAGGCTGTGACATTACAGTAAACATGCACATTTAAATTAACAGCCCAGGCCTTATACAGCAGTGCATAACTGTATATATTCCTTACTTTTGCATTTAACTTGTTCGCAATTCCTGTCAAGCTGCTCGTCTCCTTCGCTGCAGTGAGGTGTTGGATTTCACAGTTAAATTTTTTTTTATATTTTTCAAACTTATCCAAAAATTTTTGCTGCCCTGTTTGTGTGAAAATTGTTGCTCCTTCCTTATTATTCACCATGAATTATGACCATGATTATGACAGACGATCATGATTTCTGTGATCCACACTGCTCCTTTTTCAAGTAGAACGGGCACACCCAATTATCCTGATCCCTCATTTCTGGATCCAATTAACAAGACTGATTCAGTGCGATTCAGCCTTTGAGGAACAGACCTAACCAGCCTTCAATCATCCCATTAATTGAATCAGGATTATTTGAACCACGTAAGAGGAATGTTGCTCAGGAAGGCCAGTCTAGTAACCGCACTCTTTTACTACAAAGCCACGCTGTTGTAACATGTGCAGAATGTGTCTTGTCATTGTCTTGCTGAAATAAGCAGGGACGTCCCTGAAAAAGACGTGGCTTGGATGGCAGCATATGTTGCTCCAAAACCTGTATGTACCTTTCAGCATTACTGGAGCCTTCACAGATGGTCAAGTTAGCCATGACTTGTGGGAACAGTTTGGAGCGGGCCCCTTCCTCTTCCAACATGACTGTGCACCAGTGCACAAAGAAGGGTCCATAAAGACATGGATGACGGAAATCTAGTGTGGATGAATTTGACTGGCCTGCACAGAGTCCTGACCTGAACCCAATAGAACACCTTTGGGATGAATTAGAGCGGGAACTGAGAAACAGGCCTTCTTGACCAACATCAGTGTGTGACCTCACCAATGCGCTTTTGGAAGAATGGTCAAAAATTCCTAGGAATGGGATGGCACTTAAGTTCATCTTTAACAGCGTCTTTAACAGAGAATGAAAAGCATCAACAGAGTTTGAAAATTACCTGAAGACTGAAATCTAAACAAGTGTTCATGTCTTGTTTTTATAAAAAAAAGTCCCATTAAACTTAATATGAACTTAATTCACCTGTCAAATCCAGAAAGTCTTGTTTTAAGATATTAAAGGACAAAAATTCAGCCTGTGTCAACTTGCTAATGAATTTGATATTGATGCAGGTTGAGATGAAGTTAAAAAGCCCCCAGAGGTGCGATTATTTAAGACTCTCTAACTTTTCTTAGCAGATCACTGTGAGAGCAGGAGGTCAAAGAAACGACACCCTCAGAAAAAGAACACAAACTACAGTCAACAAGTTCAGCACTGACAGAGAAAGAGCCCGAGGAGGAGGAGGAGGAGGACTGTTTATTTAACATACAGGGACTGTGACCTGAAGCAGGGAGGTCACCTGATGAAAGTGTCCTGCTCAGGCTCTTACTTTTCCAAAGGTCACAGCATGTTGTGTCTGTTTTCTTTAATTTATCTGATGTCTCCAGTGTGTGTTTAGAGGACTGTGGTGTTAAAAATCATCAAAACTCTACAAATGCATGTGTGTGTTATAGAAAAGGATTAGGGAAATACAAGGAAAAAAAACTGTTTTGGATGTTTGGCAAGCAAAAAAAAAAAAGGGGGGGGGGGGGCTCATAAATATATTACTGGCTTAAACTTCAAAAACATTTTTCAGTTGCCTTAATTCTCTTATGTTGTGATGTCTCTAAGCTGCAACCTCAGCTCTAAAATATTACGGCAGAATAGTTAAAAACTGCAGTTTCTTGATTGTTCTCTAAAGTCTGGCTGCAGAAAGACCAGAAACCACATACACACCCAGTAAAAAAGTAATGTGTTTACAGCCTGTTTCAAAACATGATTTTAATCTGAACAGATTTCTCTAATGGCACACAATGAGCAGGGGAGGATTTATTTTAACTCATTATTTCTGGAATTATTATAATTACAGGCTGGCTTTTTCTTTTCTTTTCTTTTCTTTTCTTTTCTTTTCTTTTCTTTTCTTTTCTTTTCTTTTCTTTTCTTTCAATGAGTCCACCTCTTTACCTCATCAGTACCAGAACCAAAATCGATTGAGTTCAGCATTTTAAATATGGCCCCTGTCATTGATGGGCTGCAAAACTCTGTATGAGAAACACATGGTGTTTGAAGGTTGTCTTCTATGACTTTTAAACCAGTTCAGATGATCAAACGATTGTTTGGTGTGTAGTCACCACTGCTGTGAGATTTTGACCAATCAGAATCTAGTATTCAAGACAGATGGGTAAGGACCATAGTCTGCATATTACATGGACCATGTCTCTGTAAAGTCATTGGTCTAATCTCTTTTTAACTCTCCTTCCTGATGTATTTTACTATTCCCAAGAAAATGACACAATAACAGCAGCTGTTAATCATCATGGAATGAGACGTAAAACCCTGTTTTTAATGTCTAATAAAGAAACTTTTCAGAAAAAAGAGGACTTTAACACAATGCAGCCAAATAATATCTTCATGTCACCACAGCAAATGGTTGAGAGAAACATTTTGATGAGATGTATTAATTATTTTTAAAGTTTGACCACAGCTCCATTAGAATAAATGGAGAAACAAAGTTTTTGACCTTAACTGCAGCCAGCCACCAGGGGGAGCAGCTTTTGTAACGACCTCACTTTGAGCTGAGTCTATGTCTCATAACAGGATAATTTAATAAGGATAATAATAATGACCAATTGACCTGATGATTATGTTTTTGAAGGAAGCAGAAGAAAGCTCATGCTTTTACAGGGAGATCTTTTAAACTCCTCACAGAAAGGCTCCAGACAAAAATTATGCTTTGAACCAGGCTGTAAACATGTTTATTTTTACAATAAAGATCAGCTTTTCTGTCTTGGTGTGTATGTGGTTTCTGGTGCTTCTGCAGACAGCCTCTATTGGACTCTTGAAGAACTTCAGTTTTTAGAAATTTAAGCATCTGTCAATTTCAAATCAAATCAAATCAAATTTTATTTATAAAGCACTTTTCATACAATAAATGTAGCACAAAGTGCTGTACATGTTAAAAACAGCCCCCACCCCCCCATTCAGATTTCACCACAAAACATACCCCCCCCCCCCCCCCCCCCCCCCACTCACACAGACACACACACACACACACACACACACACACATACATACGCACACACATAATGTGTGATTTAAAATCGTGTGGCTGAGTACAGAGGAGCCAGGTCAGGAAACGCCAGGAGGCCGACTGCACTGGGCGGCGCCCACGGTCCCAAGCCAGGAAGCCTCCACCTGGGCATGCCAGGTCCAGCGAGGGGCCCACAGCAGCAAGCACTGCTGCAGACCCCCCGCCTGTCCAAGACAACGCCCACCAAGGACAGAGACATCCCAGCCAGAGCCAACAGCGGCCCCCAGTGCAGGCAGCCCCCTGCTGAGGAAACACTGGAGATTTGAAGTCAAAACATAAAACTACATAGGCTAAGAATGAATAAAATAAATAAATAAATAAAACACTAGTAAATGAAATAAATAGCAATAGAATAAGATTGACAGGTAAAAGGCGAGATTATAAAAATAAATAAAATAAAAATATAGATAAAAATAACAGATAAAAATAAAAGAATTAGTTAAAAGCTAAATTAAAAAGGTGGGTCTTGAGCCTACTTTTAAAAATATGAACATTCTCTGCAGCCCTGAGGTCCTCTGGCAGGCTGTTCCACAGACGGGGGCCATAATGTTGGAAAGATGCCTCACCGTGAGTCCGTGTTTTAGCTTTAGGAATTATCAAGAGGCCTGTGCCAGAGGATCTCAGGGTCCGCGAGGGTTCATATGGTAAAAGTAATTCAGAAAGATAAGAAGGTCCAAGACCCCTAAGGCATTTGAAGACCATTAAAAGGACCTTAAAATCAATCCTAAAACACACAGGGAGCCAATGCAGTGATTTTAAAACCGGTGTCAATTTAGACTTTGTCTCATTGGGCAGAGTTTGTTTTTTCTCTGTTGAACTTCCCACGCACATGTTGCATATCTAGAGGAGAAATATCCTCATATTCATTTTAAATATCAAACTAAATAGACTTAAAAAGGGATTATGTAAAAATGTGAAGGCAGTTTAAACAGCTTCAAGCAGTTAGACTGTTAATGGAGGAGAGAAAATGTTATTGATATAACTCAAAGTTTGTTAAAGAAACAAACAGTGAGGTGAAGAGAAGTACAGACAGGAAATGTTTAACTGTAGGGAAGAATGGGGTTAGTTGTCAATCAATCAATCAATCAATCAATCAATCAATCAATCAATCAATCAATCAAACAATCAATCAATCAATCTTTATTTATATAGCACCAATTCATAACAAACATTATCTCAAGATGCTTTCCAAAAGCGTTTACAGGTCTAGACCTGTAAATGATAATAAATTTTATCAACAGAGATCCAAAATGAAGACAAGATAAGTGACTGATCTTGTCTTAACCCACCATAAGTACAAACCTTTAAAGCATTTAGCAAGTTACAATGGAGAGAAAAAAACTTTCCTTTAATGGTCAGAAACCTCAGACGGAACCCAACTCATGTTAGAAAAACATTTTAGGAGACTGTGCTGGGATTAGAGTGTGTGTGTGTGTGTGTGTGTGTGGGGGGGGGGGGGGGGGGGCAGACAGACAGACAGACAGACAGACAGACAGACAGACAGACAGTCTGGCTAATTGCTAGTGATAAGAGCCAATCCTCCTGCCCTAGTGTTGCAGCGCCTAAATTTATTAACACTGATAGTGTCATGTCTGTAAAGTTTCATCATTTTGCACATTCTTGTTTCATGTATTTGGTTTCTTGTTTTATTTTGAAATCCCTAATCCTTGTCTATGTTTTCCAGCTTTGTTCCCTGTCTGTCCTGCCCCCGTCTGTCACACCTGATCCCTGATTGTCCTCCCCAGCTGTGTGTCATCACCCCTCATTACCTCTTGTATTTAACCTCATGTGTCTCACTGTCTCGTAGCCAGTTTGTCGTATGTCACCATCATCGTTCCAGCCTTGTTTTCATAGTCTTGTCACAGTCGTTTTGAACCTTGTGTGTTATGGTTGTAAGTCTTTTGTCTCACGTTTGTTGGATACCTTAGCCTTTCTTGGATTGATCATCTGTGAACCGAACTTGGACTGTCTGACTACCACGTTTGTGCACCAAACCCTGCTTGTTTTATTAAACTCTTCTCGCCTTCTGAATCTGTGTCCGATCTTGCATTTGTGTCCTATCTGGGTCATTGTTCATGACAGATAAAGACAAATCATTACAGTGTGAATTGCTCATCATCAAAGCATCTTTCAACAATCATTCCTACATTAAATTGAAGCTTAAGGTGTTGACTTGAAATGTGTATCCTCTCATTTTCAGACTCTTAGTAACGAAGAGGTGATTAACTATCAAAGTGCATTGACAAGTTGACGAATACATAACTTAATGAGTGAGGAGCATGAACAGGAAACACATCTTTAGACCAGCCTACTGTATATAACATATACATATAAATATGACAACCAACCCCAAATGGATTTTTTTTGTAACAACTGTGCAACAACAAGTTAGCTAGCTAATAACAGTCTAAATTATAGCTTTACTGAGGAGCTGAATATTTACTATTTGACATGAAAAACACAAAAAGTCACCTTAAGTTCTTCTAAAGAGAAGACTATGCAGATGAACTCTGATCTCAGTTCTGTAAAATTCCATACCACACTTCAAGAGACAGCGCCCTGTGGTGGCGATATGTAATGAATGTGACGACCAGTGCGTGTTCCAACTAAACTTGTTCTCCCCTGAATGTTTGTTCACAAATGAATAAAACCTTCAAAATAAAATGATCTTTATGTAAATAAGTCATCAATAAGTGAATCATGATCTCAGTTGGATCCCCAGGATGATTGTTTCTCCCAGTGCTGACAGAAATTAATGTTTTCAGCATCTTGAAGGTCTGCTTGTGTCTCTTTGGCTGGTTCTGAAGGGATTTGGTCTTGGTTCCTCTTTAAACAGGATTTCAGAAAACGGTCTGCTGCTCTGGTTCAAGAAAATATGAATGGTTCTTGAGCCAGTCTCTCTTTGAGTGAGCGAAAACCAAAACCAGGGTCTGATTGTTAAAGGGCTGAACCTGGATCAGTCAGTCTACCCTTTCCTTTCCAGGTTAAGTTAATCCACTTCACTTTGGTCTGAGCTTAAAAAAAGACGAACCTGACCCAGATGCAGACAGAGATGGTTTGGAGATTACCAACTCTGGATCACTGAAACTCCAGATGGGACTTCATTTCATCTATTAATATTATTTGGTGATTAATACAGACTTTGTATTAATACAAATACAAAACCCTCCAATGATCCAGTCTTTTGTGACTTGGTGAACATTATCAGGAACCACAAACAGAATTAGTCTGTGAGATCAAAGCTGACAGCTACAGAGAGTTTTATGAGTCAGTGAAGAACAAAAAGAAGAACTCAGTTCATGTATTCAGGCCTCAAAAGGAAAGATATTTAAACCAATTTATCTCAGCTCTCTGTGCACTGGTGCCTCACTGCAGACAACAGGGGACCTTTTTCCACGCCTGTCCTTTTTACAGTCTGAACACACTCTTGCAGCAGACCCTCCAGCTGTGTGTGGCTGTAAATGCTGGTGTTTGTGTGTGAGAGATTTTCTGCAGTGACTTATTTTCAGAGAAAGGAGACAGTTAGGACTAAAATTCACAGAGGTAACATGCACATGTTGTCATGGGGACAACACTACAAATCAAATGGTCCACAACCTGACCATGGATACTTAGCATTTAAAAATCACCTATTTTTGCGCTGATAATCTCATTTTATGTTGTGGATCACTATCAGGCATACTAAATCTGTAACATAAATTATCTTATGCGTGGCTATAGTCTCTGTGACATTTCCCATTTGTTTCTGAGAGTTCTGAAGCCCAGTATTGACAGGGGCCATACTGGAAATGCTGACTTTACCCAGCTTTGTTTGAGTTAGGATGAGACAAAGAGGCGGGTCTTTAGCCTTTTGCAGACAGCTACAGGGTGCACAACCGTCAGTCAAGTCAGTCAAGTTAGTCAAGTCAGTCAAGTCAGTCATGTACAGTCATGGCCAAAAGTTTTGAGAATGACACAACTATTAATGTTCACAAAGTCTGCTGTTTCAGTTTTTATGATGGGTATTTGCATAAACTGCAGAATGTTATGAGGAGTGATCAGCTCAACTGCAATTAATTGCAAAGTCTCTCTTTGCCTTGAAAATGAACTTTATCACCAAAAACACATTTCCACTGTATTTCAGCCCTGCCACAAAAGGACTAGCTGACATAATTTCAATGACACACAGGTGTCACACACATTAACACAGGTGTGGGAGTTGATGAGGATAAGACTGGAGATCAATCAGTCATGATTGAGTGACTGGACAATTGAAAAGGAAGATGGTGCATGACACCATTGTTCCTCATCTCTTAGCCATGGTTACCTGCAAGGAAACACGTGCAGCCATCATTGCATTGCACAAAAAGGGCCTAACAGGGAAGTTTATAACAGTGAGTAAGATTGCACCTCAGTCAACCGTCTAATTATCAAGAACTTCAAGGAGAGAGGTTCAATTGTTGCCAAACAGGCTCCAAGGCACCCAAGAAAGTCCAGCAAGTGCCAGGACTGTCTCCAGAAGGTGTCTCAGCTGTGGGATCGGGCCACCACCAGTGCAGAGCTTGCTCAGGAATGGCAGCAGGCAGGTGTGAGTGCATCTGCACGCACAGTGAGGCGAAGACTTTTGGAGGAAGGCCTGGTGTCAAGGAGGGCAGCAAAGAAGCCACTTCTCTCCAGTAAAAACATCAGGGACAGACTGATATTCTGCAGAAGGTCCAGGGACTGGACTGCTGAGGACTGGGGTAAAGTCATTTCCTCTGCTGAATCCCCTTTCCGATTGTTTGTGGCATCTGGAAGAAAGCTTGTTTGGAGAAGACGAGGTGAGTGCTACCATCAGTCCTGTCTAATGCCAACAGTGAAACATCCTGAGACCATTCATGTGTAGGGTTGTTTCTGGTCAAGGGAGTGGGCTCTCTCACAATCTTGCCTAAAAAGACAGCCATGAATAAAGACTGGTACCAGAATGTCCTCCGAGAGCAACTTCTCCCAACCATCCAAGGGCGAAATGGACCAAATGGCTCAGGGAACAAAACATTAAGATTTTGGGCCCTTGGCCAGGAAACCCCCCAGATCTTAATCCCATTGAGAACTTGTGGTCAATCCTCAAGAGGTGGGAGGACAATCAAAACCCCACAAATTCTGACAAACTCCAAGCATTGATTATGCAAGAATGGACTGCCATCAGTCAGGATTTGGTCCAGAAGTTGATTGACAACATGCCAGGGAGAACTGCAGAGGTCTTGAAAAAGAAGGGTCAACACTGCAAATATTGACTTATTGCATGAATTCTGTGTAATTCTCAATAAAAGCTTTTCATACTTATAAAATGCTTCTATTTGTATTTTATTATACTATAGAAACATCTGACAAAAACACCTAAAAACCCTGAAACAGCAGACTTTGTGAAAATGTAATATTTGTGTCATTCTCAAAATTTTTGGCCATGACTGTAGACAAAACTGGTTTGTTTAATAACTTCAATACTACTACTGCTGCTACTACTACTACTACTGCTACTACTAATATTAATAATAATAATAATAATAATAATAATAATAAAGTTATATAGCGCTTTTCAAAAACTCAAAGACACTTTACAAATGCTAAAATCAATACAAAAAATAAACAGGTTAAACAAAACAAAACAACAGTATAATCACAAATTAAAAGCTAACTTGAGCTAAAAGTTGAGTTTTAAGCAGAGATTTGAATGTTGAAGAATCAGAGCAGTTTTGGATATGAGTGGGAAGAGAATTCCAGAGGGTGGGGGCGGCTATGGAGAAGGCTCTGTCTCCCCAGGTTCTGTGCTTGGTCCTGCGAGGTGGAGACAGCAGGTTGACGTGTAAGAAGCGCAGATTACAGGAAGGAGTGTGATGGTGAAGGAGGTCAGTGAGGCAGGAAGGGGCCTGGTGGTGGAGGGCTTTGTGGGTGAGGAGGAAAATTTTAAACTGTATGCTATAAGGGACAGGGAGCCAATGTAAATGTTGGAGGACGGGGGTGATGTGATCACTAAAGCAAGTGCAGGTGAGGAGGCGTGCAGCAGAGTTCTGAATGTATTTTAATTTATGGAGGATTTTGAAAGATAAACCAAAGAGGATGCTGTTACAGTAGTCCAAGCGGGATGTAATGAATGCATGGATATGTGTTTCAGCGGCAGAGAAAGAGAGGAATGGATGGAGGCGGGCTATATTTTTAAGGTGGAAGAAGGCTGTTTTAGTGATCTGCGTGACGTGATGATTAAAGGAGAGGTTGCTGTCAAAAACTACTCCAAGGTTACAGATGTGGGGTGCAGGAGATAGAGTTGAATTATAGGATGTGAGACTGAAACTCTGAATTTGATTTGTGAGAGATTTGGGGCCAATGAGTATAAGGTCAGATTTATAGTAGTTAAGTGATAGGAAATTTGATGCATCCAAGTTTTTATTTCAGTGAGGCAGTTTGCGATTGTGGAATGTGTTTCAGGGGTTATGGATTTGGTTGAAATGTAGAGCTGTATGTCATCAGCATAACAGTGGAAATGAAGGCCATGTTGACAGATAATGTTACCAAGTGGGAGCAAGTATATGATGAACAGTAGGGGACCGAGCACAAAACCTGGGGGACGCCTTGTGCCAGAGGGGCAGTGTTTGAGTTGCAGTTGTTGATATGGATGAACTGTTGACGGTCAGTGAGAGGGCAGTTCCAGTAATGTTGACAGTATGTTCCAGTCGGGAAAGAAGAACAGTGTGGTTTATTGTATCAGATGCAGCAGTGAGATTGAGGAGGATAAGAATGTTGAGGTGGCCAGAATCAGAAGACAAGAGAAGGTCATTTGTGATTTTGAGGAGTGCTGTTTCTGTGCTGTGCTGGGGACGGAAGCCAGATTGAAATGGTTCAAAGTGAAATTTATCGGTGAGGTGGGTCTTGATTTAATGGGGGACAACATGTTCCAGAATTTTTGACATAAGTGTTTGGAGATGGGCCGGAAGTTACACATTGTCAGCGTGGAGTCCAGGTTTCTTCAGGGTGGGGGTTACGGCTGCAAGTTTAAGATTTTTGGGGACTGAACCAGACTTGAGGGAAGAGTTAATGATTTTTTTATAAGTGGGGAAATGGCAGGGAGACAGTTTTTAACCAGGTTGGTTGGGATGGGGTCGAGAATACATGTTGAATTTTTCATTCCTGCAGAGATGGAAGACAGTTCATTTTGAGTTATTGGGGTGAAGTGAGACAGTGGCTGGGTATTTGGACAAGGAGAGGCAGGGCTGATGGTGTGGATGGCCGGGAGGGTGGTGAAACTGGTATAAATTATATCATTTTTTTCCTAGAAGAAGGATAGATATTCATTGCATTTATCAACTGTGAAAAATGAGGAGATGTTGTCACTGGGTTGAAGGAGTTTCCCAGGAGGGTTGGAGGAACCAGAGTGGATTAGGTGGGAGTAGTATGTGGACCAAGCTAAGTTGGGAGCTTCACTGTATTGTTGCAGATAGTCTAAATATGTCTGGTGATGAACTGTTAAACCGGATCTCTTGTAGAGTCTTTCAAGCTTACAGGATTTCATGATACAGAGTTTGGGGGTGTACCAAGGAGCAGAGTGAGGGAAGGACACAGTTTTAGTTTTGATGGGGGCTAACTGGCAATCAGGGCAATGATTTGGGAACAGAAACCAGAGATTCTAAAAGCAATGTGTTCAAAGGAAGGGTTTGGAGGGATGGAGATGGTGGTTGTGTTGATATCCATCCTGTTAACTGTAGCAACACCACCCCCCGCCCATCCTGACAAGGTTTGTCAAAGTATGTAAATCCAGGGGGTGTGGTTTGATTAAGTAGGAAATAGTGCAAAAGTTTATGCCAGGTTTTGGTGATGCAGAGGAGATCCAGATTGGTATCAGTTACTGAAACCGGGTATTAAACCAATCAATTAAACAACCAACTATTAAAACAATGCCAGTTTCGGGTGATGAGATCTCTGTGAAATGATCTGCTCAGACTAAAATCATGTTTGGAAACAGGCTGTAAACACATTTATTTCTGTATTTTTTAATGGGTGTGTATGTGGTTTCTGGTCCTTCTGCAGCCAGACTCTAGAGGACACTCAAGGAACTGCACTTTTTAACTATTCCATACTGGCTTCATATTTTTAGAGGGGAGGTTGCATCTTAGAAACAACACAACCAAAGAGTATAAGGGCTACTGAAAAATGTTTTTGGAGTTTAGGCCAGAAAATATATTCAAAACCGTTTTTTCCCCCTGTATTTCCCTGATCTTCTTCTATAACACACACATGCATTTGTAGAGTTTTGATGATTTTTAACACCACAGTCCTCTAAACACACACTGGAGACATCAGATAAATTAAAGAAAACAGACACAACATGCTGTGACCTTTGGCAAAGTAAGAGCCTGAGCAGGACACTTTCATCAGGTGACCTCCCTTCTTCAGGTCACAGTCCCTGTATGTTAAATAAACAGTCCTCCTCCTCCTCCTCCTCGGGCTCTTTCTCTGTCAGTGCTGAACTTGTTGACTGAAGTTTTGTTCTTTTTCTGAGGGTGTTGTTTCTCTGACCTCCAGCTCTCACAGTGATCTGCTAAGTAAAGTTAGAGAGCATTAAACAAATAAACCTCTAGGGCTATTTAAACTTCATCTCACTCGGAAACTCACCTGTCAGGTAAAGACATGATGACACATCAGCCTGTTTTAATGGGTCTCCTAATACAGATTTATCCTCATAAAGGAAGGGATACTTGTAAAAAAAAGCTGTTTCAAATCAGTCTGAATGAGTAGGTGTCATGGATTACAGTGAGTCTGTCTCCTGATCAAATCAACCTGCACAGTTTGGACAGCGTATAATCTGCTCATCGATATTAAATTCATTAACAAGTTGACATGGGCTGGATTTTTGTCTTTTAATATTTTGAAATAAGATGTTTTCTGTACTTTTCAGGTGAATGAGGCTCATACAGATCATCTGTAAAGTATTAACAGTGCTTCACTTTTTCCACATTTTGTTATATTACAGCCTTATTCCAAAATGTAATTATTTCATTTTTTCAGTCAAAATTCTACACACATCCCATAAAGACAATGTGGATATTTTCTTTTTTTTTTTTAAATTATACAAATTTATTAGAAATCAAAAAACTAAGACTTCACATGTTCATAAGTATTTACAGCCTTTGCTCGATGCTTTGTTGATGCTCCTTTGGCAGCAGTTACAGCCTCAAGTCTTTTTGAATATGATGCCTCAAGCTTGGCTCACCTCTCTTTGGACAGTTTGGTCCGTTCCTCTTTGCAGCACCTCTCAAGCTCCATCAGGTTGGATGGGGAGCGTCAGTGCACAGACATTTTCAGATCTTGATGTTTATGTTGGATCAGATTCAGGTCTGGGCTCTGACTAGGCCCCTCAGGGACCTTCACCGAGTTGTCCTGAAGCCCCTCCTTTGATATCTTGGCTGTGTGCTTCGGGTCGTTGTCCTGAAAGATGAACCATGGCCCCAGTCTTAGGTCTAAAGCGCTCTGGCGATCTTTCCCTCAATCCTGACTGGTCTCCCAGTTCTTGCTGCTGAAAAACATCCCCACAGCATGATGCTGCCACCACCATGCTTCGCTGTAGGGATGGTGTTGTCCAGGTGATGAGCGGTGCCTGGTTTCCTCCAAACATGACGCCTGGTATTCACGCCAAAGAGTTCAATCTTTGTCTCATCAGAGCAGAGAGTTTTCTTTCTCCTGGTCTCAGAGTCCTTCAGGGGCCTTTAGTCAAACTCCAGGCGGGCTGCCATGAGCCTTTTCCTAAGGAGTGGCTTCAGTCTGGACCCTCTACCACACAGGTCTGATTGGTGGATTGCTGCAGAGATGGTTGTCCTTCTGGAAGGTTCTCCTATTTCCACAGAGGACCTCTGGAGCTCTGACAGAGGGACCATCAGGTTCTTGGTCTCCTCTCGAACTAAGGCCCTTCTCCCCCTGATGGCTCAGTTTAGACGGGCGTCCAGCTCCAGAGGAGTCCTGGTGGATCTGAACTTCTTCCATTCACAGATGATAGAGTCCACTGAGCTCATTGGGACCTTCAAAGCAGCAGAGATGTTCCTGGACCCTGGATCCAGATCTGTGCCTGGAGACAATCCTGTCTCTGAGGTCTACAGACGGTTCCTTTGACTTCATGCTTGGTTTGTGCTCTGACATGCTCTGTCACCTGTGGGACCTTATATACAGCCCCAATTCCAATGAAGTTAGGACATTGTGTAAAACGTAAATGAAAACAGAATACAATAATTTACAAACCCTGTCTAACTTCTGTTCAATTAAATACATTACAGAGACAAGATATTTATTATTCACACTGATAAACTATTGCTTTTTTTCCTTCAAATACTCACTTATTTTGAATTTGATACCTGCAACAAGTTTCTAAAAAGCTGGGACAGGGTCATGTTTCCACTGTGTTCCATCACCTTTCCTTTTAGCAACACTCAATAAGCGTTTGTGAACTGAGGATACTAATTGTTGAAGCTTTGGAGGTGGAATTAACAGTTAACACAGTTCATCACTACATCTACAAGTTCAAGTTCAAACTCTACCATGCAAAGACAAAGACATATATCAACAACACCCAGAAACACCGCCGGCTTCTTTGGACCCGAGCTCATCTGAGATGGACTGACACAAAGTGGAAAAGTCTGCTGTGGTCTGACGAGTCCACATTTCAAACTGTTTTTGGAAATCATGGAAGTGGTGTCCTCCAGGCCAAAGAGGAAAAGGACAATCTGGATTGATATCAGGTCAAAGTCTCAAAGTCAGCATCTGTGATGGTATGGGGGTGTGTTAGTGCCCATGGCATGGCTAACTTGACCATCTGTGAAGGCTCCATTAATGCTGAAAGGTACATACAGGTTTTGGAGCAACATATGCTGCCATCCAAGCCACGTCTTTTTCAGGGACATCCCTGCTTATTTCAGCAAGACAATGACAAGACATATTCTGTATGTTTTACAACAGCGTGGCTTCTAGGGATGTGCCGGATATTCATTTCAAACGAGTACTCGTTACGGATAATGCATTTTTGCCGAGTCCGAGCACAACACAAGTTTTTTTTAGGATTATTCGTATCCGTGCTGAAAGAATCCTCATTGGTCACACACAGCACACCCCCCTCCCTGCACCCACATGCTGCAGCGAGGAGGTGCCTGCTCCCCTCTTCCACACACACACACACACACACACACACACACACACACACACACAGAGCGAGTGACAGCGACTGCTCCTCTTGCTTGCTTGAGTTGACTGTTGTTTACGTTGCTCTAATCTCTGTACTACTCACTCAGTTTTCTTCTGCTCGTCTCTATTGAGGTTTGTATGGTATTTAAAGTTACTTCTTGAACTTATTTTGTGTCATACGCGATGCATGTGACAAGACGGGGCTGAAAACGGCTCGTGTCGCGCTGGTCAGTGCCTCTTGCTTCAATTCGAGACCGGTTTTTTAAGGTTTTTGTTGTCTCGCATCTCTTTAGTTCTTTTTTTATATTTAAAGTTACTTGATTAACTGTTTTGCAACATACACGCAACGCATTTGAAGGCTTAAAGCTGTAAACTCCTTGTGTCGCGTGTCCCCCTAGTTTCTCCATTCCGGTCTTTTTTTCTTTTTTTTTTTTTTTTTTTTAACTGGCTGCGTGGTTTTAGTTTTTAGTGGCTGGTGAGTAAGTTAGTTGGAAAGCTTTGCCCATTCTGAACACAGTGTTTTTGAAAATACAGTGAACAACAAGGCATATTTTTTATTTTTTTGCCACTGAATGTTTGCACAAATCACCTATTAAATTTACACAGATCATAAATAAAGAGACAGTCTTTCACACCACTACATACACATTTTACCAGTTGTACATAAAACAGCTGAAAATAAATATAGCCATTTCAAATCAATTCTTGCCAGTTTCAGACTTAAAATAATGTTAGGATTTAAGTCCCGCCCATTTCCGGACAACACACACCCACTTCCGGTTTAGGTCCCGCCCCCTACGAGTACGGATACGGATACGGATAATATGGATGGGTAAAAAGATACAGATACAGATAATGGTGTACTCACTCATCCCTAGTGGCTTCATAGTAAAAGAGTGCAGGTACTAGACTGGCCTGCCTGCAGTCCAGACCTGTCTCCCATTGAAAGTGTATGGAGCATTATGAAGCACAAAATACAACAACAGAGACCCCGAACTGCTGATCAACTGAAGTTGTTCATCAATCAAGAATGTAAAGAATTCCACCTCCAAAGCTTCAACAATTAGTGTCCTCAGTTCACAAACACTTATTGAGTGTAGTTAAAGGAAAGTTGATGGAACACAGTGGAAATATGACCCTGACCCAGCTTTTTAGGAACGTGTTGCAGACATCAAATTCAAAATGAGGGAATATTTATTAAAAAAACAATAAAGTTTATCAGTTTAAACAACAAGTATTTGTAGAATAGAATAGAATAGAATAGAATAGAATAGAATAGAATAGAATAGAATAATATATCATGTAATTTCTTAATTCCTGAAGGGAAATTCAGGTGTCTGACAGATAAAATGAAAAAAAAAAAAATCACATAAAACAAGGGTTTCAGCTCATCTCCCATTGGCTTGAGTGTTATGGAGCCTAATGGCTGCAGGGAGGAATGATTTTCTGTATCTTTCAGTCCTGCTGCACAGAGAGATGGGCCACTGTTTTTCTGCTCCACAGAGATGTTGTGAAGTGGATGGTTTCTATGATTAATAATGGCCTCTAGCTTCTTCTGTGTGCATCTCTCCACCACAGCCCCCAGTAAGTCTAACCTGGTTCCAATCACAGTTCCAGTTTTATTCACCAGTTTGTCCAGTTGCCTCTCATCCTTAAACTCTATGCTGTTTCCACATTTTATTATTTATTGTTATCTGTAGTGTCTTTTTGCAGTGTATTCAATTGAATATAGCTTAAATGGTATTTGCAAATCATCGTATTCCGTTTTCATTTACATTTTACACAACATCCCAACTTCACAAGATGTTGGGTTGTATAATTATTCAAATTTAGTCTCAACTACAATTGTATTAAAATGGTCAACTCCATCTGACCAACAAATTCAAAATCGCAGCCCTCAAGACTTTTCTTTCTCCTAACTTTTTTAACATTTTTAAAATACATTTCGTTATTTGTGCAGGACTGACCAATTCTATTTTCTTTACAGATAAAGGGTTAAGGTTTAGATGTAGAGCTGGACAGGAACCTCTCTTTTTGCTCCAGGACAAAACTAAAACCAACATGGGGAAAGCTGAAAGTCAAACAGCCTGCGGGGGAAAGGGGAGGATCCACCCATGGAGACAGTATAAACCTGAGCAGGTGTGTGGAGATAGACACACACTGATTTGTGGAGAAGGGAAGCATCTCACTGCAGACATGATGACTTCAAAGATCACGCTGACTGTTGGTGAGTCTTGTTTCATTTCTGAATACTCTGGGAATGTAGCGCTAGCACTTATCATAGACTGTAAAGAAAATGGACATCATCTCACTCGGCTCAAAACTGAGGTCATCACAAAAACTGCCCTCACTGGTGACTGGCTGGTGACAAAAACTCCACCTCTCTATTCATTCCAGATGGGATGTGGTACAACCTTTAAAAAAATGATTACGCCTCATAAAAGCATTTCTCTCATCTGTATGCTGTGGTGATATTTAGATATTATGAGGCTGCATTGTGTTCAGGCCCCCATTTTTTCTTTTTCATTAGTTATCTGAGGTTAAAAACAGGGTTTTACATCTCGTTTAACGATGACTGACAGCTGCCGTTCACGTGTAGTTTTTTCAGGAATAATAAAATACATCAGGAAAGACAATTAAGAAGAGATTAGACTGTCTAAAGAAAAAAAATCATTTTTGTCACCCGTTTCTACTCAGATTCTCCCAGAGTTCTCCGTAAGTCTCGACTGCGCAGACTCTGGCTGCACAACGGCTGCACAATGGCGGCTCCCGTGACAGAGGTTTTTTTGGTTCAAAACCGTACAATGGTAAATGGTGGAGCCACACTGTCCATTCTACATACAGTCTATGGCACTTATACATCCTGATGGAGGACAAAAAATAAGACTGTGGTTCAACAAAATACAGAGATGGCAAAAGAAGAAAAGATAAACCAGAGAGAAATTAGAGCACTCAGAATGAAGTTAAACTCTTGAAACTTATGGGTTTGGTCCTTTGGTCCTCTTTTTAAACTTCCTGTGAGGAGTTTGAAATTTTATTCTTGTAGAAACTGAAGTATGTCACTGATTCAGCTGTCTGGATTGAATCGGGCTAACCTCTGCTATAGGATCTCAATGTTAACTACTGTTAAAAATATGTTTTGTACGTGAGAGTCTTTGCGTGTATTTTCGAATGTGTTTGTATAATTTCTGATGAATCCTATGTTTTGGACTCCTACAATTGAGATAATTAACCCCAGTAGGCTTCCCACTTGTCAGATTTACTTTAAAGTGGGGGTATTGTGCTTAATTTTGTCTTTATTCTGTTTCCCTGGTGCCCTTGTTGTAGCTTTATAATATATTAAAAAAAAATCCTCATTTATCTCTTGCTAGTGTTTTTGAAACCCTCATTTCAGCCTCTGTCTGAAATGCTTCGTTTTAGCTGCTGTCTCTTTAAGGCTCCCCGCTCCACAAACCCCCTTCCCTCTGATTGGCCGGTCCTTCAAAAGCTTATGATGACCTCGTCATTTCATCAAGTCTTCATCAAAGCTATTTTTTTTAGAAAGAGATTCAGGGATTTCTAAAACACGAATAAGTAGAGGCTTAAAAATCTGCACATGCTCAGTCTGAACATCCAAGATTGTTAGTTTAAATCCATGAACACAGAATACACACTCTTTAACTCCTCTCTCTGTCTTTAAATTAAGTTTGGTAAACATCTCTGAGGTGATACCAACATACTCAGACTAGAAACTGAGGCTGTTAGCAACAGGTTTGATGTGATCCAGTTTACTTTGATATGACAGTACAGTTAAAATCTTGGAGGAAGTTTCTGGACTTCCAGCTCTTAATTACAAAGCGACAGGTGTTTGTCAGTCTCTGGTGTATTGTGTATCAGACATGTGCATGTCTTTAAAGTGCAGAGCGGGGAGCGGCCCAAGCCTTCTTATCAGTCAGATAGAATTTAAGTTTGAATCCAACTCTGTGGCTCACAGATAACTATCGGCTATCTTTCTTTCTTTTTTTTTTTTCATAAACTTTTCTCTATTTTTTCCTTTTTTTTAAGCATTTTAAATGTGAAAAAAAGGAACAAGAATTAAAACTTTTCTCACCTTTCGCTCTCTTAATGTCTTTCAGCTCTGGCAGCCGGACTGCTCCTGATCTCTGTTTATAGTAAGAAGTCAAAGCACACTCACTCATCGGGGGGGGGGGTCTGATCTTAATAAGGGCAACTGATTGGATTGACTTGGCAAAACAAAGATGTCAGCCTATTTCATTCATTCATTCATTCATTTTCTATAATGTTAATCCTGTTCAGGGTTGTGGGTGGCTGGAGTTATCCCAGCTGGTTTAGGGTGAGAGGCAGGGTACACCCTGGACTTGTCTCCAGTCAATCACAGGGGTCAGCCAATTTGAATGATCATATTTTAAAATTAAAATTTATCCAAGAATCGTCACAGATTATTTTTGTTTTTGGAAAGCCCAGACCCAAAGACCTGAGGCCTGTACTAGGAAGCTGGATTAACATCTAGAATCTCTCTCTGTTACCTGGGTTGACTTAACGAGACATTCACAATCCTGATAAGCGGTACTATGAAGCTGGATATCAACTGGCTCAGTTAATCCAGGATCTTCCAGCCTTGATCAGAGCACGCTCACATTAAAGGGGTGGAGTCTGCAGCGTCTGACCAATCACAAACATGGAGAAGCAGGAGAAACCCTGCAGAGCAGCCTACTTTACCATGAAGGAGCAGACAGTTATTCTTTAGAAATACAAAGAATTTAAACACAGGCTAAATGCAACACTCTTACTGCAGCAAAATCCAGGAAGGAATGCTGTCAGAAAACTGACTCAAAATTAATTCATAGGACAATATAAAGGGACAGCCCTCTGATCACTCAGTTTGACTTTATTACATCACAGACGTTTGGAGTAGGCTCTTCACTCTGTCTCTGATGTTTGGATGAAATCAACTGAATTTATTTATTTATGGATCCATCAGCTGACAAATGTAGTTCAGTCCATTTGATGAAAATCTGAATCTCTTGTACAGGATGTCATCGTGGACATCAAGAGGATTGCATCTCTCCCTAAAAACTCTCTCTCTCTCTCTCTCCTGACCGCTCTGCACACCAACATCGACAGGACCTTCTAAAAATGGGCAGGGTATTTTACAAGAAAGCTGATTGGTCAAGAGATGTTGTTTTTCTACTCGTTGATCTCTTATCCAGATCTTAACCTGCTCTGGAGCAGGTTAGCCGTTCAGCATACGTTACCACGGTGATTCATCCCGATAAGAAGTGAACCAGCTTCGTAGTACAGAAAATCCAGGGTTAACCTAGAAGTTACCTCGCTAAGAGAAAATCCAGCTTTGTAGTAAAGGCCTCAGATCTAGGTAGCCTTCTAACCGACAACTGATCGGCTCCAAGGCATAAAATAATCCTCTGAGTGACTTCCACGGTTCATTTGAGTTAGAAACACCATGATCCACCTCATACACTTTACACACACTCTCACTTTCTATTTGAAGTTATTTTTTTCAGTTTTTAATTTGAGAGGATAGAGCAGTAGATAGCATAGGAAACAGAGTGGGAGTGGGGAGTGACATGCAGGAAAGTTGCCACAGGGCAGACCTGAACCCAGGGTTGCCTGCTCAAAGGCTATTTGCTCCACTCCATCACACTCACTCTTTCTTTGAGTGTGATACAACAAAGCTGTGTTCATGTGTGTATTAAAGTGTGTGCTCTTCTGTCCATTTAGATGTTGGAGCTAACCCGGTGGCTGAGAAGAGGTGAGGCTAGCAAAAGTTTTAGCGTTCAGATTTTCTTCTGCTGGTAGCGGTGTGTGTAATACTGCGAAATTTGGTATCGATCCGATACTAAGTAAATACGGGGGCAGTATCGTTTTGCGATACTTTTTTACATAGAAACACAGCTTGTCAAAATTAATCAGGAATAACAAAAACAACCAGTAAAACGAATGTTTATGTTCATGAATGAAAGTAAATAACTAATTTGTTGATCAGAAAATATGATACATAAGATATATTTTAAACAGTGATATGGAAATATATTTTTTTGTTAAAAGGGTCAATAGACATCTCAGTCCCCCCCCAAAAAAGAATTTTCTGACATTTTTTTTGATGGGTCAGGCAGGCTTTTAAAGGTTAAACAGTTTATACAAGAAAGGCATGAAGGGGATACTTTTTTATTTCTCACATTTTGGAAGAACTTGGAGGACTCCTCTTTGCTTCTTTGTTTGTTTGTCAGGCATTTTTTTTTTTTTTTGGAAGGACACTAGACAGGGCGTTTTTAGAAACCTTTCATGTGTTATGTTTGCACCTTAGAGGGTGTTTCCACAAACTTAATCTTTTCCTGAAATTTTGTTGGAAATTCAGCCAATTTTATCTTTCTCTCTTTTATTTTTTTTTTTTAAATCTTTAAAAAAAAGAATTTTCTGACAGGTTAAATGATTTAATTTGATTTAGAATTATTTAGTCATCATAAATACTCTGAAGTCTTTATCCAGATGTTCTGAACTCCACTTGGCAGCGCCTGAATTGCAGTTTTAATGATGATCTGTCTACCTCTCCCTCTGCACCCTGTCTAATGTCGACCTCCTCCTGTGTCTCCTGCTGTAGTGATGATTTTCGTGAACCTGATATGGGAGGAATTGAACCTGAGGTATGATATTTAATCCTCAGCATCTCCATCAGAGCCCTTTTACATGTGTCATGGTGGTTTGTATGAAGGTGGCGCTGCAGCAGGCGTCTAATGAGGCTCTTGTCGTTTCAGCCAATGTCAGAGGAGGACATGATGCAGCTGCTGATTGAGTGTGCAGTTGCTCGCATTAGAGGGTATGTACTCAAACACTTACTGAGTCTGCTCAGTGCAGCTGGTATTTTATCTGATGATCCCATCCACCCATAAACACTAGTTGGGTTTACATGCAGAATTTTTGTTTTTCATTCTGATTGAAGCTCTCAGGTTAACGGTTTACATGTGACGTGATCTGTTCTGATCTGGTGTTAACATGTTCCACTGCATTTAATCAGAACAGCCGTTTTACAGACGTGTGACATGTGCAGGTCTATGAAAACATGATTTATCAAAGATGCTGTTTAGTCTTATTGTAGCCAGTCTTCAGAGTTTTCCACTTGTTCCTTAATTGTTTGACCTTTCGGTCTATCCCGGATTTACTACATTTTTTGTGGACTTTTTTACATGGTTCAATATTTCTTGTTTTCCTGCCGTCTAACCGTGCGGTAATGTTGAGTTCTTTGAGAGTTTGTATTAAAAAGAAACTCTCCACCACAGACCAGTTCTGTGTGCTTTGTTTGGATGCCACCATATTTTCAATGGAGTGAATGTCACTGTCAGAAAAGCGTAAAGCAGCCTTACAACTTTCTGTTTCTATGTGTCAGGTTTAAGCAGCCTGAAACCTTAGAAAATACGCACAAAATGAGGCAAAGACAACGGTCCAAATTTTACTTGCAAGGAGAACGCAGAGATGTGCCCAGTTACACATCTAAAACCGCTCTGGATCACAGCCTGCATCTCTTTGCTATTTATTCACACAAAGGGAGGTCCCTAGTTACAAAATCACAATCTAAAGGATGGGGTAATCACCAAACTGTCACATAACATATGCATGCTCGCTGCCTGTGTCCACAGCAAGTGCAACGCATCATAAACATGTTATCTGTATGGTCAGTTTATTATCAGCATAAGATCTTCATATAGATGCACTTTTCCAACACACGTAGAGGTCGAAGTTCTTGGTCTAGCAACACCTGCTTAGATGGGGAGTTAAAGGTTAACAAAGAAGCACACACTCTAAAAGTGAATATGTGATCAAACCATATACAATTATTCTATCACTATGTTTACATGACAAAACTTCACTTTGATCAGTTTCCAAAGGAATATTCTACCCCTGTGAAATTAAATTCCATTCAGATTCGGCCTGTTTATTCTGATTGAGGTGTTTATAAAGAGAATTTTATTATTCAGTTTGGGCTTCTAAAGATAAGATAAGATAAGATAAGATAAGATAAGATAAGATAAGATAAGATAAGATAAGATAAGATAGGTACTTTATTTGTCCCAAGCTGGGAAATTCTTTTGAAGCAGCAGCAAACAGTATAAAATATAAAAAATATACAAAAAATATAAAATCACTGTACAATATAGAATGACAATATGAAGAAAAATACAAAAAATATATACAATAACTACAACAGAATGTGCAAAAGATGTGGTTTGTTTTGGAACAGAATGTGCAAAAAGATGTGGTTTGTTTTGGAACAGAATGTGCAAAAAGATGTGGTTTGTTTTGGAACAGAATGTGCAAAAAGATGTGGTTTGTTTTGGAACAGAATGTGCAAAAAGATGTGGTTTGTTTTGAAACAGATAAATAAATAAGTAAAAGTAGCAACAAACTTCAGAGGGGATAGGTGGCAATTACTATGACCAGGTTAAAAAGTAAAAGTTATGGTCTGAAGTTATGGATTGGAAACCAGTTCCAATTGGAATATTAGGCTCCATGTAAACCCACTACTGAGAGCAGAGGCTGAGTGAAATGAGGCCCATATTTGGAACTTTATTCAATCAAACTCAGTCTTACTCCAGGAAAACATGAAAAAATAAGAGTGAGAATGTGTCTGTCTGTGGGCTGTTTCTGTCTTCCTGGTGTTTTTCTCTCAGATCGTGGAACATATTTGTTCTGTGTTTGATGATGTTTTCTGTCACATTCACTCTTATCCTCTCATCTCCTCTGCTGTAGGCTGCGCCTAACTCCACATCAGCTGTTACGAATGAGGATGGCAGTGGTAATCTGCACATTTTTCACACTCTCACTGATATCTCTCAGCAGCAGCTACGTTTACATCAGAAATCTGAAAAACAACCTGATCAATATAAAAAGGCTTCACATGAATATCTCAATGACTGATCTGACCTGCTCAGAAAGAGACATCATTCTGAACGAGAGGAGGGAACTCAAACTGTCCCATATTTGGATCGTTACCCATGTCAACACTTTTACGAGTGTTTCTTCCATGTGTGCCTGCAGACCTCTGGAAGCTAAAACTTAAGATGCACATTTCTGAGGCTGTGATTGTAAGATTTTCTTTTTGTGACAGTGCCACCTAGTGCTTTGGATCACACTACATTTTTGGTGCACAACTCAATCTTAAACCTTACCAAGAACACAAAGGGTCCTACAAAAGCAGTCCCAGAATTGCGGTCCTGAGACTGCAGCCTCCGGCCCTGCAGACACGTAACGAGTGTGATAAAACTTTTCTTACTGCACGTCTGCGCTGCATGACAGGAGCAGCGTACGCATGCACATCCAGCCATGAGCGATGAAAATGGACTATTTATACCAATGGTGGAAAACAAATGGAGTAGCAATATGCATGAGCCAGGTTAACACCCCAACATGGCATCAAATTTAATGTAGACCCACCATTACAGGCGCCTTCGCCAGGATTACCTCACCTGTTTCCCAGGAAGTTCCCTGGACAGATGATTTTCTGCTCCTGCCTCGTCTTTCACGGTGCAGTTAGTTAACTGGTCAATTTTTGGCAGGTGTGCATGTGGCTAACTTTTTATGCCAGAGACTTTAAAAGTGCATTGACAGCTGTATTTATTAACAGGAAAGAAGGAGCCGTTTCTTCTGCTGCTTCTGGTGCATTAGACTAAAACAGCAAACAACTATTATTTTAATAGAACAGATTAATCTGCAGAGGGTTTTTTTGATGATTTTATGAACAAGACTCAAAATCAAAACCTTTTTTCATTTCCTTTTTAAAAAAAACAGAGGTTTTTTGGCACAGCATATGATACTCATTTTTACAATTGATGTTAAAAGCTCAGTTATGCCAGGAAGATGGTTGTCCAGACTGGCTCCACTCTGTTGGGTGTTGACTGTGTGTCAGGACCCCCAGACAGCTGGGGTCACAGACCGAAAAGTTTATTCATGTTGGGCTGATTTGTTTCATTTTGAAAGTCGCTGGCCGTTTTTTTTTTTTTTGGTGGTTTTCATGCCCAACTTCCTGTCCTGCTTGATCTGCTTTTTGTGTAACTGACGTGTCACAGCTCTGGCATCCAGCAAAATAAGGAGGCTTGCTTAGCCGCTGCAGCCTGCTGGAGCAGGGATGTAGATAGACTGCAATGGAGCGGATCCAGTGTGAGTTTGACACATTGGCTTGAATAGAAAACCAATCATATCAGAAATGCTGACTCATTGCTTTGAGTTGACCAAACTCCAGGTAAAGAGGCGGAGTTAAAGCTGGTCTCTAGCATCTTCGCCAGGCGCCAACCACAAGAAATATGGAGCCAATGTGAAAGCTCTAAAAACTCATCTGATGTAATCTTAGCTGCTGTCTGACTATATAAGAAAACAGTCATAGCTCTGATTGAAGGGATTTCTGATCACCAGTCTAATCAGTGTTTCTTTATCTTGTTACAGAACCACGTTACCAAGAATGATGTGCAGCAATTTGTTGTACAAAACCTTGCACAGGTACGAAATGTTCATTTTCAGTAACTGAGAGACCGAGGGACAATGAGGCTTAATTTTTTCCACTAAATTTAAAAAGATTTCATTTTATTTATTTTTTTATTTAGGCCCGTCTTTATGAATTACCAACTTTTTGTTTCCTAACACATTGCCATTTGCCCTTTTAGAAACAAAACAATACAAAAAATACGAAAAAAAAACAAGTAAACAAACAAACAAACAAATAGCAATAATGTTCACTTGTTAAAATTCATTCATGATTCAATTATAGGATCAGAGTTTTTTTTATGTATTTTTTTTAAATGTGTAAGCTCCAAACTGAGCACATTTTTAAAAAAATCAAATTTCAAGTAAAAATGAGATCCCTGGACTGAACATAAGCCACATCAGAAGACAAGTTCAGATAAACATCCGATTTCAAGAAGTATAACCTGACTTGCTTGTGAGGAGTATAATAAGTTCAGGAAAAGAAATAAAATGTTCACATTGAGTTTCTTGAAATGATGAAGAATGAATGACGTCTTCATCAAGAAACCTTAAACTTAAAATGTAGCTTCCCGTGTTGGCAGATCGCTCCACTTGTTGTACTATTTTGCAATAAGACTGAAATCTGAACTTGTCACATGAAGTCTTTACGTTTCTCACAGTTAAGTGAGTATTTTCTGTTGCTGCTCTTGTAGTTTAGATGATTTGTGTTTAGTTCTAACTCAGTGAACCCAATGGTCGGATGTAGTTTCTTCACCAGTCCAAAGGTTCTCCTGTTTTTATTTTCAGCCTGTGGAAGTTGCGAAGCAGGCTATGGGCTTTTTGCTGGATCAGTGTTTGATGGAGGATCTGGGGACAGACATGAGGTACGAAACATCAGAACGGATGACATGAGTCAGACAACTCGTGTTTGTGTTTGTGTGATAACAAATTCAATGGATCCATGTACATTCATTCAAGTTTCGATTTCAAACCTTCATCCTTTCATTTCCTAAATTAAAAAAAAAAAAAAAAAAAAATCCAGACAAGGAAAAAAAAATAAAATCTTGTGTGTTCTTACTTCAGTAACTACATACTAGTTACAGTTTCAATAGGTGTGACTGCTTAGGTTAAATGTTCAGAGTGTTATCTTCACAGAGAGACCAAGCTTTTGTATGTACTCCAGAGGCTTCAAGAACAGCATCTAGTTTAATTTGGGTATGCCTTTTACAGGAATTTTAAGTATTTTGGGGGAAGGTTAAGGGGTTAATGAAGTTATGAATACTGCAATTGTACGTTTTAATTTGGATTTTAGAGTCTACTATAATCTTTCAATAAGATCACAGCTTAAGAAGAAGGCTGTGTTTACAGGGAAACGTTTTTAGAAGTAAACAGTAAACTGTTGTCACGTTCAGGCTTTTCATTTACGTTAAAACAGAGAGGTTCTTTTGACTTGTTTTGTGAGAAAAAAATAATGATAATGACTGATGACTGAGCTGCCTTTACAGACGAAAATAGTAGTTCATGCAGATGCTTGAAGTTCTTTGGTGGTGTTTCATGTCACAGTTATACTGCCATCTGCTGGTCTGGCATGCATACTCATCTTCAGTTGTTTTCATGTTAAAATGCAAAAGAAAGAATTTTCTGTTATTAATGGAGATGATTCCTTGTGTGAACGAGGCCTCATTCTCTGTCCATCCATAAATATAGTGATCGATTCTTTGGAAAGTCTCTGGACTTAAGTCTTGTTGCTAAATGATTCCCCTGATGTATGATAACCTCCTCTGACAGTGGCAGCATGTGGCTGAACCACTCAGTCATTGTTCTGAGAGCAGAGAGGAGCGAGCATGAGAGAGGACTCTGGTGTTTAAATCACATGGTGTCATTCGTGGTGACAGAAACAAAGTGTGGATAAACTGTTACAGAAACTGAGTTTGTTCTTCTCTCTTTCTCCTGCTCCTGTTCAGCTAAATTTCCCTGGAGTAGAAAAGACCTTCTTGACCTGGTATGGAAGAACTTGAAGAAGCAGTGAATGAATTTTCATCCATGGAGGACGACTGGTCTCATTAAGCCTCCACTGAAACAGCTTTTTGGTGAAGGGTCCCCTCCTCTTTGATGTTTTATTCTATCTTAACCAGCCAACAGCATCTCCTTTCAACCCACTGAAAACAACAGCAGGGTCCTAAAAAGTTAAAGTTAGCAGCTATTAACAGGTAATGTCTGGATTAACAACAAAAATAAAGCTTATTTTTGTTCAAGCAACAATAATTAATCCGCACTGACTTTTGGTGATGATGAGTGATCTAAAAGTCATATTTTTACATCAAACCTCAGAGTGGGCTGTTGTTTTTGAGTGTGAATAAGAGCAGATGTTAAAGAAATGAACATTTAGGACTGGAGCATAAGAAGTGTTTAAAGCAGCCAGGAGGAATGTGATCTGCTTTCTTTTCTTCTGCCAGAAAATGAAATAAAAGAATCTAAAGAAACAGCCTGTTGTCATGACAGAGGAATTCATTTCATCAGAAAACTAAAAAGACTAAAACTCTGTTTGAAAGGTACATCCAACATCCAACAGCCAACCATCTTCATATACACCCATCCATCTGTTCATCTTTACATGCTTCCATCTATTAATCATAACATCCATCCATATATTCATGTTTCCATCCATCCATATATTTGTGTTTCCATCCATCCATCAATCCATCCATCCCTCCATCCAACATTTTTTTTATCAATCCATTATCCAGTCTTTAAGCGTATCTATGTATTCATCCATCCTTTATCCATTTCCTCATTAATCCTTATCCATCCATCCATCCATCCAGCCATCCATCCATCCATCCGTCCGTCCGTCCGTCCGTCCGTCCGTCCGTCCGTCCGTCCGTCCGTCCGTCCATCCATCCATCCAGCCATCCATCCATCCATCCATCCATCCATCCATCCATCCGTACTTCCAAGCATCACTTCATCCATTCATGCATCCAACCAAACATAAACAATCCATCCATTCATTATCCGTCAATCAACCCAATGCACATCCATCCATCTTTGCATCCGTCCATGCATTCCCCAGTCCACCCTTCATCAACCCATCCATTCATGTAGTCATCAATACATGTGTCATGTGTCTCAGGTGAACCGGAAGGTGAGGAGCAGCTGGTGTTGGGGTTGTCTTGTCTCTCTATTGTTGCTGTCTATGTGTACAACGTTGTTTATCTGTCGCATTTCAGGATTATTAATCCTCGATTTCACAATGGGGGGGGGGGGGGGTCTACATTAAGATTTTTGCTGCACTTTGCACACTTTTCAGCCGATTTACCCAGGTACTTAATAATAGCACTGGCGACTCTGTCTACAGAATTACCTACAGCCATAAGGATCTCCTGTCTCTTCGCCCACTTGAACTAAGAGACAACACATCACTCACTCCTCGGCCACTTCACTATGACAGTGCAGATGATTTAGCAAACGGGGCTTCTTCCAAAAAAAACCTGAAGGAAGAGAGGGAGGAGAGGTGGTGTACAACGCAGACTAAGGAAGTACTGCCTGCATGACAGATGCCGGCTCCTTCCTCTCCCTACTATTCTTCTTTCTAATGTATAGTCAATTCACAACAAGTTGGATGAGCTGGAGGCCTTTACCATCTGTAACTCATTTCAGGGACACATGCCTATTTGCTTTTACTGAAACTTGGCTTGGAGACATGGATAGTGATGAGGATCAACATTTAAGCCTTGGGCGCCCTGTGTGCATTATGATAACCATTGAAAGAATAGTCAAGAACCTGTCCTCTCAACAGTGGAGGGTAACCTCGACCCACTTCAGTTTGCCTACTGGGCAGGGAGAGGTGTGGAGGATGCAAAACTTTTTATCTTGAATAGTTTGTAGAAACATTTAGAAAAGCCACATGCTCATTCTTGGCTCCTGTTTGCTGATTTTTCATCAGCTGTTGATACCATGCAGCCTCACTTTTTAACAGAAAGAATGATCTGTGATTTCGAACTGCCTCATCAGCTTGTACTGTAGTTTATGGACTTTCTGACTGACACAACTCAGAGGGTGTCTGTAAATGGACACTTATTAGACTCCTTAAGCATTTCCACAGGTTCACCACAAGGGTGTGTCCTCTCCCACTTTCTCTTCACTATGCTTGCAGGAGCTCTCAGGAGGGCAGCTACCTGGTCAAATTTTCAGAAGACTCAGCTTTGTTGTCTCTCCTACAAGGTCCAGTGTTGGACCATGGGTCAGCTCTAACTGATTTTCTTTGGTAGTGTGACAAAAGCTTTCTGGAATGGAATGTTGAAAAAAAAAAAACAAAGAACTTATGCTTGATTTTAGACACAAAAGAGAAGCAATCACAGAGTGCACCATACAAGATGAAAATTGGGAGATTGTAAGGTCTTACAAATACCTAAGGTACATATCTGATGTCAATACTGAGGTTATTGTAGAGAAGGGGCAACAAAGGATCCACCTTTCAAGGAAACTGAACTCGTTTTTAGTCAGTCCTTTAATAATTTGCCATTTTTATCAGTTTTTTTATTGAGAGTGTCCTTTGTTTCTCTTTTATCTGCTGGTTTCACAAGCTCTCTGTTCAAGACAGAAAATGCCTTACGCCTTTTCTTTTTTCTGCTCTGCTGGGATTAACTCGTTTTGACGACACATTGTCATTATTTTCATCACCAACGGGAATGATGGGTAGTTATCAATCATTCCCAATGTGCCTGTTGATGGCCCCTACGTCACTCACTGTGACCACAATGCAATCCAACAATAGTGACTTAATTTATGCCACAAAAACACAAGCCACTAGGGGTGTAACAGTACACGTACTCGGACTGGACTGCTTCGGTAAAGGGCCTTTGGTCTGATCCACACACAGACTGATTGAGTACTGTACTTTGCAGACTGTAAGTCTCACTTTTTTCATAGTTTAGCTGGTCCCAGCTCAGACGTCGCCCAGGTCAACAAGGTCAACATCAGGTGCAGAGCCAGCCCAAGGCATAAGCGACATAAGCGGCTGCTTAGGGCCCCATCGCCACCAGGGGGCCCCCAAGAGCGAGAGCTGCAGTGCATGAATTTGAATGTGTCACGTTCATAAGCACTTAGCAATCCATTGAACAAACTGTTTTGGGATCAACCACGGGGGATGGATTTGTGCCTTGACAACTGATGAATGCGTGGGCATTTTTTTTATGATTGGGCCAATCGCTGCCCCCCATGTCACGGTACACACCATCCACAGCAGAGATGGCGATTTTACGTGTGATTGGCTGCAGCAGCGGCACAGTTGCAAACGGTAAAGTTCGTAAGACAACCTGAAAAGTTATATCAGAAAAGAGGACATATCCCTCGGAGGTGGAGAAAAGAAAAAAGAGGAAAGCCAACAACGAAAAGAAACAGCAAGATAAAGGTATGTTATGGGAATACAGAACAGATAAGATGTTTTATTGACCAGTACAGTGTATATATCGTTTGTGCATGGACAGAATATAAATCTGTACTACAATAGTTTTCAACTAATGATTTTAAAAGTTAAATAAATGAACCTTGTTCTTGAGGTATACACACTAATATTATATGAAACATCCCCAGGAGTGCTGCTTAAATATTTTGGAGCTGGATCACAGCAGAGGCCGGCTGCCAGAGATGCTTCCCTTAGTACCAGTGAAGATCCAGCAGTGGTACAGTCAGCTCTTCCATCCACATCCACAGGTGATCCTCTCACAGCAGGCAAGATTTTGACAAAGACATTTTCTAAGATCAGTGTTATGTCATGGATTAAAAAAAAAATTCTTGTGGTTGTTCAGACCACAACCATTTAAAATGGCATGCTTTTAGCATATTATTAGCATAACCATTACAATTACAAATGTTTAAAATTTTTTTTTAAATGTTATCATTTTTATCTTAGGTCCATCTTCTTCACATGAGGAGCAGTCAACATTGTCTGCCTCCACTATCCCCTTGGGTTTTGCTTCAACCTCTGCTGATGTTGCTGGTAAATTGACAGCTCAGGAGCTATTTTTTTTTAAAGTTCTTTAAGAATATCCTAATAAATGCTTTACTTTTCATGCAGATATGTAAACCTGATGTCTGTGGTTAATGGGGTAAATTCTGCATCTTACTAACCTGACAATTCTTTTCTTTCTATTTTTTTTGACTGTCTTAGGTCCATCCTCTTGAAATTTTCAATTTGCAATTCAAAAGCAAATAAATGACACTTTTTATAATATACTGCATTGGCTGCATCTTTTAATCTTAAAGTACAAATTAACACATGATTACATCTCAAACAAAGACTTAAAAATCATGAGTGCTTAGCATTATGTTGAAGCAATATAGTGTAGTTTATAGTGGATGTGAGAGATTTAGTATTGGTGAACGGTAACCATGTGCTAATGATAAAGCATTCACTAAAAGTAGTCTATGCGTCAGTGTAAGGGGCCCCCAAAATGAAATTCACTTAGGGCCCCATAAAGGCTTGGGCCGGCACTTATCAGGTGTTAGGGAACCAGAGCACTCTAATGGATTCTATTCAAGTCAATTTGTTCAAGCCCCTCTCCTTTGCATCATGGCTGTTTCAGCTCTGAAAGGCTGTAGCTGGAAGCATCAGATGCACAAGGCAGATCGAGCAGGACAGGAAGTCAGGCACTAGTATGTACAGTCGTATGCAAAAGTTTGGGCACCCCTGATTATTTTCAAGATTTTCTCTTATAAATCATTGGTTGTTTGGATCAGCAATTTCAGTTAAATATATCATATAGCAGACAAACACAGTGATATTTGAGAAGTGAAATGAAGTTTATAGGATTTACAAAAAGTGTGCAATAATTACTTGAACAAAAGTAGGCAGGTGCATAAATTTGGGCACCCCAACAGAAAACTTACATCAATATTTAGTAGAACCTCCTTTTGCAGAAATAACAGCCTCTAAACGCTTCCTATAGCTTCCAATGAGGGTCTGGATTCTGGTTGGAGGTATTTTTGACCATTCTTCTTTACAAAACATCTCCAGTTCAGTCAGGTTTGATGGTTTCCGAGCATGGACAGCCCGCTTTAAATCACACCACAGATTTTCAATAAGATTCAGGTCTGGGGACTGAGATGGCCATTCCAGAACGTTGTATTTGTTCCTCCGCATGAATGCCTTAGTAGAATTGGAGCAGTGTTTAGGGTCGTTGTCTTGTTGAAGTATCCAGCCCCGGCGCAACTTCAACTTTGTCACTGATTCTTGAACATTGTTTGCAAGAATCTGCTGATACTGACTGGAATCCATGCGACCTTCAACTTTAACAAGATTGCCAGTACCTGCACTGGCCACACAGCCCCACAGCATGATGGAACCACCACCAAATTTTACTGTGGGTAGTAAGTGTTTGTCTTGGAATGCTGTGTTCTTCTTCCGCCATGCATACCGCCCCTTGTTATGTCCAAATAACTCAATTTTAGTTTCATCAGTCCACAGCACCTTATTCCAAAATGAAGCTGGCTTGTCCAAATGTGCTTTAGCATACCTCAAGCGACTCCGTTTGTGGCATGTGCGCAGAAAAGGCTTCTGCCGCATTACTCTCCCATACAGCATCTCCTTGTGCAAAGTGCGCTGAATAGTTGAACGATGCACAGTGACACCATCGGCAGCAAGATCATGTTGTAGGTCTTTGGAGCTGGTCTGTGGGTTGAGTTTGACTGTTCTCACCATCCTTCGCCTCTGCTTATCTGAGAGTTTTCTTGGTCTTCCACTCCGGGCCTTAACTACAACTGTGCCTGTGGTCTTCCATTTCCTCACTATATTTCTCACAGTGGAAACTGACAGCTGAAATCTTTGAGCTAGCTTTTTGTATCCTTCCCCTAAACCATGATGTTGAACAATCTTTGTTTTCAGGTCATTTGACAGTTGTTTTGAGGCTCCCATGCTGCCACTCTTCAGAGAAGATGCAAAGAGGAGAGCAACTTGCAACTGGCCACCTTAAATACCCTTTCTCATGATTGGCTTCACCTGTATATGTAGGTCAAGGGTCAATGAGCTTACCAAACAAATTCTGTGTTCCAATAATTAGTGCTAAAGTTATTCAAATCAATAAAACAACAAGGGTGCCCAAATTTATGCACCTGCCTACTTTTGTTTAAGTAATTATTGCACACTTTCTGTAAATCCTATAAACTTCATTTTACTTCTCAAATATCACTGTGTTTGTCTGCTATATGATATATTTAACTGAAATTGCTGATCCAAACAACCAATGATTTATAAGAGAAAATCTTGAAAATAATCAGGGGTGCCCAAACTTTTGCATACGACTGTATATATATATATATGTATAAATATATATATATATATATATATATATATATATATATATATATATATATATATATATATATATATATATATATATCTTCAATTTATCCAGATCCAGCCTATTCAAGACCATCTACCGCAACCAGTGTCTAGACTCCAACGGGGGATATTCATATTTTCATGTCACTGTACCCCCTATTATTGTTTTATGCTTGATGGGGTCTAACCGCCAAATCTGTTATAATAATTTGCTGCATTAAATGTTTTCACAAATTTGAACTGTTGTATAAGTCTGTCCTTTCTCTCTCTCTCTCTCTCTCTCTCTCTCTCTCTCTTTATATATATATATATATATATATATATATATATATATATATATATATATATATATATATATATATATTCATTTGTGTATTTGCTGATTTTGTTTATCACATGTTCTATTTTGTGTATATGATTGTGTGTGTGTGTGTGGTTGTGTGTGTGTGTGTGTGTGTGTGTGTGTTTTATAAACAGTCAGCTGTGTTGGACACTGTGGCCTGTTTTTAAGCTTCTCTTCTTTTGTGAACAGGTACCGAGGCCCAAGGTGGCGACCCAATCCCGGTGGTGGGTTTTCTTCACAGATCTGCGTGTGTGTGTGTGGTGTCACGGGTGTTTCAGTTTTTCCCCTCATGATTTTGAGTTTTGGGCCGCCATGGTAAGCGTCAGACCTGTTTGTTCTCTAGAATTTTTTTTACTTGGCCACATGACAGTATCAGTGAACCAGCTGATGTTGATTTACTGGTTTTATGTTGTTTATTGATAATAAAGATTGTTTACATTTCCTATAACCCGTCTCTTGCCCTGTGGTGATTTCGAACCTTGTGTGACCTCATCAAAATTAGTAACTATTTCCTGGGGCGAAACTCCCCAGGTGGCCTTGTTGTCAGTGACAATTAGTTTTGTTCCATCTTCCACTTGCTACAATTGTAATAAAAAAGTGTGTGAAAGTATGATCAATTTATTTGTTGTATACATTAAAAGTCTAGCATTAATTTGTCTTTTGGCACATGAAAAAATTGGCTTGCGAGAATTCTACCAGCGCACACATTAACTTAACAGAAAATAAATTAAATTGGGGTCTTTTTGTTAATTCCATGAATATTTTAATTTTATTTCATGCTTTGCAAAGCGTTTTAACATATATTCCACACACTTTAGCTTTGCATATTCCATAGTTGATAAGTTTTTTAACCCTCTGATGAATGTCTGTAACTTTTTGAAAAAATAAAATATTCAAAATGAAAATCAGAAACCTTTTCTTTTCTTTCATGTGCAAAGAAAGATTAAGACACTGAGGAGAAAATCTTTACACAGGCTGATTTGTTGTTCCCTCATAGAGACCACTGCATTTAGGAAAAAAAACTGTACACTAAACTTACTGTACACTGCAGTGACCACTATGCACCATAGGGTTTAACAGATGTTTGCAAATTGATCTGACAGTAAAAACAGACAGAAACTTATGAAGATGAGAGAGCAAACAATGAACAGTCAAACCAAACACGGAGAGCTTTAGCATATATTCATATTCAGCAAAAAGCAAGTCTGGGCAAAAGTTTAACAAGGATAAGTATATATAAAAATAATAAAGTGCTAAAAAAGATCTTGGGCTTTGGTTTAATTAATAAAGCAGTTTAAATAATGAGATTAAAGTGCATGTAAAACAAAATCAGTCATTTTTTTTTCCCGAACACATTAAATAGGTCACAAATGTATTTCTCAAAAACGTAAAAAGCCATTCAACCATTTATGATTTAATTGTGGAGCTCGGCTTGTGGTTCAAATTTCTGTGTTCAGGATTTAATGAATGGTTCCAAAAACATAGACACATTACATCATGGAGCCATTATTAGCATAACCCCAATCCTGCTGCCGCAAGCGGCAGTCAGCCATATGGTTGCAAGGTAACTGGAAATGATAACCACCAGCAGAAGTAGTAATCTGTCATAGCAACACCCACAGGCTTCTGAAGAAACAGGTGGATTGATAGCCTAACTGTAATTGACATATAACGTTACTAGTCAGTAATACTAGCTCTCAGAAACTCCCAAAAATCTTAATGACCCAAATAAATTTTGGCAAGTTGTGAAGACCTCCACTGGTCAATTATCGGATGGTGAAATTCCCAAATTTTTGGTTAGTGACTCTTGTGTATTGAATGAAAAGTCTGGAATGTTGAATTATTTCAATGAACATTTTATTTCTGCAGGCTCATTAATCAAATCTATAAATCCCGGTCTGACTGAACCGGTTTTTTATGTTAATCAGACCATCACCAGGCGTGATAATGCTGCTTTTAATTTTTCTATTGTGTCTGTCTCTGTGGTTCAGAGTGCTCTCAGGGAACTAGACACTAGAAAAGGATCTCAGGCTCTGGATGGTAAGAAATACTTTGCAGCACTTTTTTTCATAGATTTATCCAAGGCTTTTGACACTGTAGACCATGCCTTGCTGTTGCATGGACTTCAGCACATTGGCCTATCTACCCAATCAGTAGCCTGCTTTGCAAACTATCTGGATAGAAGCTCTCAGAGTGTCCAGATGGCTGGTTCTATATCTTCTTTTCTGGAGGTCTCCAAAGGTGTGCCTCAAGGTTCAGTCTTAGGATCTATTTTATTCTCTGTCTATATTAACAACTTGTGTAGCAACTTGTGAAATGCCTCATATCACTTTTATGCAGATGATTCTACATTTATTGTTGTTCAAGCTCAATTATCCAGACTTTTGAGTACTTGCAGTCTGCTTTTAATGTGGTTCAATCTCGTCTGCATAAACTTAAATTGATCTTATATGCAGACAAAATGTATTTCTAAGACTCCTCTTTGCTTGGTTCCCTCTTACCTATGCACTCTTCTTTTAAGAACTGAAAGCATTTATGCCTTACACTCTGGGGACGTCATTCATTTGCACGTTCCTCATGTCAGGCCTGAAATGGGTAAAAAAAAGCGTTCAGCTTTGCAGCACCTTCTGTATGGAATGCTCTCCAGAAGGATTAGAATCTGACAGAACTCATTTCCTTTGGAGCCTTTCGTTCTATCCTAAATGAAAGGTGTGAGACTATGGACCAGTGTCGTTGCTTATGAACATGTATTGTAATTCACTTTTGCACTTTATCTGTAATTTATTCTCATTTGTTTGTTTTAAACTAAATCTTGATACGAACTATGTAGTATGATGCGTGCTGCTGACCTCTAGCTTCCATTTTTACTGTAGGTAATGTCCTTATACAGTACACGGAGGCAGCTCTCCCTCCACATGTGGGCGTGGCTCCAGTGTCTCTAACCAACATGCCGTCAGCGTTCCACAGCAGAGAGAAGTGCTTATTTTTCCATGATTTTCAGACCTAATTTTATGCACTGAGCAATTTTTTTAATCTTTCAGATTTGGCTCAGTGGTCAATGAAACAAGTTTTTGTGGTGTGACAAACTCATAACACAAATTTATTGCTGCTTTACGCAGACTTTTATAATGGAGAAAGAAACGATTATAAAAGTACATCAACAACAAATCAGACCAAACAAAAACAGACAAAAAAAATCTGAAACAATAAATAAGAGAATTAAAAAACATCAGGATCAAAGACATTTTGAGTGATCTCGAAATAACCGTACTTTTATATATTTACCTCTATCTACCTCTAAAATGGGATTATCAGCTGTCAGCAAATTCAGCACGCCGAAAATCCATCCAGTCTTGCCTGGCCTGATCAAGAAGTGATGAAATAGCATTTAGAAATAACCCATATTGGTGTTGATAATCTCATTTTAAGTTGTGGATTAGGATCAGGCAGATATATACAGGAGAGACTTTTTTAAGATCACTTAAAGTCCCCACAGGGACTTTAAAGAATACAGAGCATTGGATGTTCAAGTACTGATAACAGTTTTAAAGCATATTAATTCAGCTTCAAAACATTAAACTCAATTTCAAATTTCAAATTCAAAATAATTCATATTCTGTTTCTAGTGGCATTAATCCAAGCCCATAGTACACTGACCTGCAGTCACTTTTCCATGTGTTTAAATTTGTTGATTCAGTGTGATCCACAGTTCTGCTGTCTGTTATGAAGCTGCTGCCTGATGACATCAGTCTGACCGGCTGCACCTGCATGCTTAGCTCAAACTCAAAGTACTTCATTCATGTTCTGCTCTGTTCTGACACATTCATCATATCAAACTGAAACAGCTGAATTGTAATGTATCCTATCCATCTGCACTGAGCTGAGCTGCATTGAATTACATTGCAATGTATGGTTTCTGTCAACAGATTAAAGTATTGCACAACATCACTTAATGCCACTATTCCTTATAGTGTCCTACCAGATCGATTTATATTGTTTCCTGTATTATGTTGTATTAGTTTGTTTTGTATGTATATCTGGCCTGCTCTCCCTTTTACATGCCCTCCAGTTGTTTTCTGCTCCTGCACGTTTGTGTGTTTTGGGGGCATGGCTTTAGAACGAAGCCAGAGAGGAGGGACTGAGCTTTTTTTTTGGTTGCATCATTTAAGAAACTTGTGTTCTCCAGATATCCTGCTCCAGCCTTAATCTTATGAAGTCTCCCTGTTAGCATCACGGGACGCTGCTAAATGCTGCACTCTGGACTTTGTTCTTGGTTATAATAAATGTGGGTTAAACTTCTCTTCAGTTTTGGATGGAACAGCACACTGTTGGCTTGGAGCAACAGAAAATGTAAATAAATACAGAAAAGAGTTCATCACAGTATAATATGAGAAATGTTTGAGTCACATAATGAAGTTCAAACAGCTCCCAGCAGGGAGCCTGTTGACAGAGGCTCCATCTCATCCATATTTACAAACAGAGGCAGAGATAATATTTATTTTTAGTGTATAACTCAGTGTTGGTTTTAAACGTTTACTCCCAAATGCCCCCAACTCGGTTTGAAAAAGGACAGGTGACTTTTACCCCCAGGTTTGGAAAGAAAGTGACCAAATTTAAAGGACAAGACCAAGAAAAAGTTTTGAATTCTGAAGTCCCTTTGAGGACTTTCTGAGAGATCTTGAAAAAAACAAATTTTTTATCTAAACTCTTTCAAGATAGTTAAAGGCCCACAGTACTTTTGCTGTGATATTTTGGGATGTCAAATATAAGTTATTAAAGTAAAAAAAAATCTCAAATTTGGTGTTATATTTGTTCACTGATATCCACTCAACCATGAAGTTGTTTATCTTTAGGATTTCTGGTTGTTCTGAAACCAGAAACTCTAAGCAGTTTCAATCACTTTAGGGTTATTTTTTCCTCATAATGTTTTGGAAACAAAAAAATGTTTCCAAACAAATTCAGTCAGTTCTTGTCTTAAAAACAGCAGAGAAACTTTAAACATAAAAAATGAAGAAATGAAAATGTAAATGAAATCTCAATAAAAATTGAAATATCAATAAAAACGTGTGTTTCAGTCAGTGGGCCTTAACTTCTTTTTGAACAGTATATTTGCCTGTTCGTATTCCATGATTTAAAATGAGACTATCAGCGTCAAAGTCTGTTATTTCTAAATGATATTTCTCAGTGTCCATTGTTGGGTTGGAATCCATTTATGGCACGTAGACAGAAAGTCCGTTTGATGACTCTACGCCAGCCATCAAAGTTTAGCAGTGAGAGGTGAGATGCAACAGAGTTACAAACATGTGTTATAAATAAGTATATTTTGAGAATTAAAATTCCAATTTAATTTTGTTTATTATTTGTGAATTTGATATAAATGAGATTCTTTTAACTGTTTGTTCACATTAAGGTTTCCTTTGAGTTTTACTCTTTTTATCCACCTGTGACTTCTGTACCACTGGGGCTTCCATAAATCCTCCTGTCGGTCCCTGAGAGTGCTGTGTAGCATTACCTATTGGGCTCTGAATCATACGTCGATTTTGACGCCATATTGAATGTGGCAAGAGTGAATGGAGAAGATGCCTCATTCATGTGCAGTATGGAATTATACCAAAAGGTTTACAGTCTAAACCAGATCTCTTGGGATTACATTTCGTAGTTAGACTGAAAAATAATTTTGATTGTCTTTGGCCATTATAACATAATTTTAAGAACAGAATTTGCTGACTTAGATGCTAACATATTAAGTCCTGTGCATAATACTGTGGATTCTCACGGTAAAAACCAGGCTTCAAACAATAAAGTCTTTCCTATTAGACTGAATTGGCCTAAATTCAGTTCTCTGATTGTACTTAATTTCTTGGCTAACTTTTCACACACTATGTAAGTTTCCCAAAGATAAAGAGCTGAGAAAGCAGTGGGAAAGCTGTCAGATGGGAGGGGTTTTCTACTAGCCCATCAACCATGCTCTTCCGTGAGCACTTCAGACAGAAGGATTTTAACAGAACAGTCAGGATAAGAGACGGAGCTGTTCCTTCAGTACTCTGTTTGCCAGCTCATCTCCACATGGTTGGTGTATACGCTGTAAGGATTAGATAAATCAATGCTGAAAATTATTTCCCCCTTTCTGAATATAAAGGAATCAGTGATGGATTTTGTTTTACTCTGTGAGATAATGTCATGAACTTTGACCCAGATAGGACACAAATGCAAAGACAGACTCAGGTTCCAAAACAACATGAAGAGTTTAATAAGACAAGCAAAGTTCGGTACACACAGGAGGTAGTCAGCCAAGCAGGGTTTGATACACGAAACGAGGCAGTCAGACAACAAGGGTCGTTACACGGGAGAACAGTCCAAACAGGCAGAGGTGTCCAAAAACGTAAGGCAAAAGGCTAAACAAGAATCAGGTAAGGTTCAAAATGGCTATGACGAGATAAAGGTATGATAAAAGCTGGGACGATAACTGTGAGGTATGACGAACTGGCGACGAGACAGTGAAACACATGAGGTTAAACACAAGAGGTAGTCAGACCAACAAGAGGATGCCATGTCTTGTCTGTGGCATGTGCTTTGCATTCATCCTGATCTTGAATACATCCATCTCAGTACACCAGTTTACTTCTAAGACTCTTTCATCAGGTAATGCATCATGATTCAGATCAAATCCTAAATTTCTTTTGCTCTTTCTGTCCCTGGAATGGATGCAAGGACAGCTCTGCTGTTACTCATGCTTTTGTCAAACGGAATCCTCCATTCGCACACAGCTCTGTTAAGTCCTTGACCATAGAGCATACTTGTGTTTGGCATGGACACAAGGAAATCATCTGCGTAGAAATTGTTAGGGACAGTTTTGACTGCAGCAGGTGCCATTGTGTCCTTAGCATCCTTAGCTGTTCTTTCAAGTGCTAAGTTTGCAAAGCTTGGGGAGGATGTCGCCTGAACAGGTGAACAATATCTTGTATTCTATCAACGCTTTATTCAAGTCTGTCGCTGTCCTCTGGAGGGACTGGAACTTGATGGTAGCTTCTATGTCTGACATTAAAGCAATGTGTTCATGCCTAAATCTTGTCAAAACTCCAACTTGTGAGTTTGTGGGATCTGGGCCTTGTAAGAGTTCTCCCCTCAGTGACTTGCCTTGGTATGAAGCTGCATAGTTGAAGATGAAAGGCAATTTCTCCTTTTGAGGATGGTACACGCCGTGATGAGGTATATACCACCCTCTCTCATTTTCAGATATGGGACCTTGACAGCATATCCTTTAATCAAAAACTTCTATATGAAGTTTTGATACTTTCTGTTAAAGTCTTTGGTTTTTACAAGTTTCTTTTCAGCTTTTCTGCTCTTAACTTTGCACAACCACACTGCAGTTGTTTGGCATCTTGATGGCTTTTTGTTTCTCAAAGAAAGTCCAACACTGTAATGTCCATCAGACTTAGTAACGATTTCTTTAACGTAGTCTATAAACTGAATGTCTTCTCATGGCATTTCTTGTTTCTCTTCACAGGTCTTTTCTGGAAAGTCATGATTAAACTGTCACACTAACATGTTTTCTACATGGCAATGGAAATGTTATTCACACATACACTGAGTTCACTGTCAGATGAAGTTGGACAATCATCTTTTCTGAGGAGACCGTTTCTAACCCAACCCAGAGCGGTGCAGACTGCACAAGGACCATCATCCTGGCTGTGGATGATCTCCCAGGGTTCCATAACCTTGTAAACATCACACATTCACTGTGGCAGCTAACCTCCATAGAGATGTGGCCATTTTCCCAAATCCTCTTGTAATGGAATAGTTCTCTTTGGAGACTGGTATGTCTGTATGAGTGTAAAGCTCAGGTAAGTTTTTACTTCACACCACATACCTCTAATCCTGAAGAATAGTAACTTGGCTCCAGCTTTTAATGTCCAATTGTACGAAGCAGAATTTCTATTTTTCTGTATTCGATGCCAAGCTGTCTCATTAGCGTCTCTGGACAGAATTTGGCCCGGCTTCCATTGTCCATGAATTTGTAGGTCACTTTAGCACGGTCACTGGCCATCCAGACTATGCCATACTCAAGCATGATTGCCCCCCCCACCCCACAGCGCCTCTCCTCCACTGGCCAATACAGCCTGTGGTCACACTACGGGAACATGAACCAAACTTTAGGCACACACATGGCCCGCCCACGTCACTACGACTTTTTGGCTCATGTTAAGTTGTTTTGGTCCAACACAGCCCTCTAACACCCTGTTATTGCTTAAGGTAACCATCAAGAGTAGCAGTCATGCCGTTCATGTCCACATTCTCGTGCTCATGCATGAAGTCACCTGTGCCAAAGAACACCTCTCTGAAGCGTGCCAAAAAGGAGTAGTGAACCATGTCAGAGCACAGTAGATATGCGCTCACACTGGCCAGTCAAACTGGACTTTAGGGCTCGAGCACAGTATGTTTGGCCAGTGTGACCACGCCCTAAGTTATGGAGGAGAGCTTTGTTGTTCTATTCAGAATAAATGCCATTAAAATAGATCTGTTTAAGGTGTAATTTTTGGTGTATATTTTGTTGATCGATAAACATGAGTTTCTAGTAGGCAATAGTGAATTTGGACAATGTTTTGATATAAAGTTTTAGTGCAATTTGTTCTGTGGCTAACGTTCCATGTCTCGTGATGATGTCCTGTTGCAGAGAATAACAGGCATTAAAATCAGAGCAGCCATTTGCCAGCAGGAAAGGCAGGGAACTTCTTGGGGCCCCAGAACCACAAGTGGGGCCAAATGGCTGACAAACCTCAACTTCTGGCAGCAACTCGTAACTTAAGTGACAATAGACACACTCAAACCCCATAATGAGGCCCCATGTCACTGCATTCACTCAGTACTCTGGCTGCTGCTAGACATTAATTGCACTTTTTTCTTGTGAAAACAAGTTTTAAAGGAAGTAACAAAGAAAGATTAGGACAAATTTTCCATCTGGAAGTGAGAAATGAAAGAGAAAAAAAAAAGGAAGAAGAAAAAAGAAAGCAAGACAGTGTTGAGTGGAGCAGATACTAAGAAAATTGGATAAATTACTTGATTCTCATTAGCTCCAGCCTTAACTAATGGTGGGGAAGGAGTGACTCTTCAATAACAACAAATTCAGCTGGTGTTACAATTTATATGTAGCAGTTTTTAACATTAAATGACAGATAACTTTGGTAACAGAACAGACTCAATTGTCAATCTGTGCTCAGCTAGCTGTCAGCAAACAGGCAGCACTGGGAGCTAGTAGACAAACTGACAGGCTGCAGCCAACTTCAATTCTATTTAGCAGACGCTTTTTTCCAAAGCGACGTACAAACCACACGCACCACTGAACAACAGTGGGGTTCAGTGTCTTGCTCAAGGACACTTCAACATGTGACTGCAGGAGCTGGGAATCGAACCCTCGACCTTCCGATTAAGAGACGACAACTCTACCACTGAGCCACAGTCGCTCAGCCACTAAGCTAGCTTAGCTAGTGAGTTGAAAAACACCTTTTCCCAACAACCAGCTAACTGCAATCTACTGAATGTTCTTCTTCAGTTGTTTTGACCTAATTATTTGTTCTGTTTTTTGTTTATTACATTTATATTTTTGGAATGAAAAGGTTTAATTCATTGTTTTTGTTTTTCATTATGTACATTTGAACTTTAGAAAAGAAAAGTGTTAGTCTTTTTTGGCGAAAAGAAGTGTTGTCTGATTATTTATAACAGGATGGTGATGTACACTGATTGGAGGGGCCCCTGGTGAATTTTTCGCCAAGGGCCCCAACAGAATCTAGAATCACCCTTGATTAAAATCTATTAACTTGTATGTCAAATGAATCAGACATGAATTGAAGTGGAAATCACTGCATTAAAATCAAATGTGACTCAGAAAGAGTGGGGACTCCTCTGGACCTAAGCCTGTTTAAGGTGGACTGAAGGGAAGTAGAAAACTGAATTATTTGGACTCTTTTCTGTCTGAAATAAAAACAGCATCTGCAGCATACTCTGCTGCAGTGCCACACCCCCAGACATAAAAAGGCTCAGGGGCCCACCCCTGTTTCCCTCAGTCATAGGTAACAATTCTTCTGCAGCCCAAATTAAGACTTTGCTGGTATCTTAATATAACTGTTTTACTTCAAGCTGCAGCCAGTTCATAGCTTTAACTACAAGTTAATTATTCCCGTATGTTTAAAACCCACGCACTGCACACACTCTTTCCATTGATCCACGATCACCTGAGAAAACCAGAAATAAATCGGTCTTGAAGATATCATGAGCTAAAAATAAGGCCACTGACCTGCATGAAGCTTTGTCAGTCAGGATGTGCTGACTGCCACATCCCATGAATCAAACACTGAGAACAAAGCTCATGTGGGGTTTGTGCTGACAGGTGAGTCTGCAAAAGAAAAAGTTCAAACAGCCTCCAGCAGCCCATCTGTTTACTTGAGTTTTTCCTGAGCTAGCGTAGCTGTAGCTTAATTATGGAGAGCATGAAAGGAGCCTGAGGCAGGGGTCAGTGGGAGGGTCCAAATGAAGGGGACTTTATATATCTGACCAGGTGTAGGACTGTGACGTGAGATGCCTGGCTGCAGACAAGATGACTTCAGTGATCATCCTGGCTGTTGGTAAGTGTCTCCTTTATTGAGTGAGTAATTTAAATATTTGTATATTTTTTAGGAGTACTATGAGAAAGTCAAACACAGACTCAAGTCTGAGTAAAAATAAGTAAAATAAATACAACAGAGTGTCATCTGCATAACGTTGTGTCTGTGTCTGTGTGTGAGTACTATGTACTGTTTATGTTGAGTGCAAATAGAGGAGATAATACATAAAAACAGTAAAATGTCCGGTGGACTGAGGCTTTTATTTTTAGCACCGTCCATCAGCAAAATTAGACCTGAAGAAGAGGAGTGAAGGCATCTTCAGGAACTTCCACGAAGTCTGTCTGCGTTTTTGGATTAAAGGACAAATCAGGACAAAGAGGAGAGAAGATGACGTCTCTCTGAGGATTTTAACAAAGACCTTTGTTTTCGTGTCTTTCAGCCCTGGCAGCTGGACTCCTCCAGCTCTCTGGAACTGGTAAGAAGTCAAATCACTCTAAAAGTTCCTTAAGCCCCAAACACAATCAGTTTAAACTTTTTATTACAAAAAACAAAAAACAAAAAAAACAAAGCGAGAGAGAAAGGAGTTTTCAGTTTCAGAGGATACTTCGAAAGAATGTAATCAATACAGTATATAAATGGTTGTATGTTTAAGCACTTTGTAGTCTTGTGTTGTTAAAGGTGCTGTATGGATAGATAATTATAATTACATTATTTGATATGGTCACAAAGGTGAGGTATGTTTGAAGAATATATGTTTCATTCCTAACCCTAACCAAAAGTGTGTTTAGTTAGAATAACTAATATTACACACCTTTATTAAAAATGTAAAGAATCACTTTTTTCCACATTTGTGTGATGTATAACTTTTTTACAGGACTAATTACTACCAATAAATTGTGCCAAACTATTATAAAGTATAAAAAGCCAGGTGAAAATACCCAAATTTAGAGACCAGCACCTGTCCTGAATTATGAGCTTCATGAGACAGCACCTGTTTAAGTGCCAAGTATGAAAAAAATTAATGTTCTAGTTTAAAAAACATCCCTAGTTTAAAAAGCATCAGATACTCTAAGTTTAGGGGTGGAGCCAGGCCAAAGTGTGCCCCCCCCTTCACCATGATGTGTACACCAGGTCTCCCTTAAAAAGATATTCTTAATTTACCAACCTGGTTACACAAGCATTACATGAATAAAACACACACACACACACACACACACACACACACACACACACACACACACACACACACACATACACATATATATATAAAGTTTGAAAAGTGAAAAGTTTGTGAACCCCTGCTTTAGGTTTACCATACTTTCAAGCAGGTCTACAGAGGTCTAAGAGAGATTACAGAAATCCCTGCAGAAACTTGGCCCTTGACTCAGACTTATTTAAGACCTGCTGTTGAAGCTTTGTTACTCGTAACTTTTATTTTACTTAAATTTAACACCTTCTGTTTGGTCGACACACTTGTGACACAACTTGTTGTTTGTTGTGTTTTTTTTCATTATGGCTGTTTCTCCTAGCTTATTTAACTGTCTACATTTCTGAAGAGTAGTACAAAGGCACACAAAATATAAATTTTGCCCCCTGCTGTTGTCTTAGTTAATATATGTTTTCTCTGGATAAATAACTCCAAGATAGCAACGCGCTGTGAAAGACCTAAACTCATTTAAACAACACTCAGCTCTTACGTGCAAATAGATCTGCTATTGACATAACAACAACAGACCCGCCCGAGTTGTGTAGTTTGCATTATTGGGTACCTGTTATATGTAGAAGAGCATTCTTCCAACTCATTTTAGAGCTGAAGCCAGCAACAGGATTTTAAAAGTCGATACTTTAATACTTCTTACTTAATTAAAAAATAAAACATAAAAAAAAAGAAAAAAAGTTTTGTAATGCTAAAAAAAAACAGCTGAAGGAACATTTCTAACTAAGTGGGTTTATGATCAACAGGTTAGTCACATGACTTTGTATAAAAAAGGATTAGGGATGATGGCTGTATGTTGAAACTGCCGATGGCACCAATCATGTTTCCCTTTAAAAGGTCCACATAATCCTGTTTCAGCACAGAAATCTTCACTTATAGTTTGACTTTACCAAGCACCCCTGTCTACATATATACCTAAAATACTGATTGGTAAATGAAATAAACAAATGTGCATTTAAAATTTGTCTGTGACACATAAATATAACTTTAGTACCCTAAAATAATATTATTAAGTCAGCGTTGGTAATCAGATTTAGATAGACTTTTTTGTTATCCTGGTTAAAATGATCTTTATGTCCTGATGTCAATCAATGATGTGTTCTTAAACAGAGTGAAAAATATCTGCTTTCTAGAGCAGGAGTAAACCTGGAAAAACACCAACCAATCCTAGAGATTAGGATCCAATTTATTAAACCAATCAAATCCCATCCTGCTGTTCTGCCCGCCTCCTGTGTGTACATTTTGTCAGCATGCACTCGCCCTGAATCAATGCACATAACCATGTGATATCTAAGTACGCTGTAGAATGACAGAAAAACTACCTATACCCTGATACCCCTATACTCTATGGTTGCAAATCAACAGCGCTTGTGCATGTAAGCAGGGGCGTCGTTTCTGAGGAGCTCCAAGGGTGGGAGGGCAGGAGCTATATGGAGTCCTGAGGAGAAGCTACATTCAGGCCCCTTTTACCCAGTGGTTGTAGGATGACATGCGAAAGTATTGTTGCGTTTTGGCATCTCGACATTTGAGCTGACCTAAAATGCAATTCTTCTAAAACTCCCTCTAGAGTGGAAGTTTTCTGATATGCTGCAGCCACCATTGCTGTGTAAACAGCAAGCCAGTTTTCAGTGGAAACGCTTACGTCATGCTCTGCTTTGCGCGTGCACATTCCACTTTCGTTATGGGAACTTTTAATTGCCATGCGTGAACTGAACAACAACAATTTAATGGCAGATTACCATCATGTTGTGCTTGTGCTGCTGAATCTGCTGACTGCCTTTCAAAATGTGCATCTGTTGCTCCACTTCCGCAACCATTGAAGAAACATTCAAGGCTCTACAAGTATATCGCCAACTACAGGCATGGCATGCATATTACAGTGTTTTCAGCCCCCAGTGTTTCCATCTAAACCCAGGGATTTTTTCTTTGCCTTTTTGAGTGAAACGCTGTCAAGTGTTGTTGTGTAAACACAGCCTCAAATTGATGCTAGTTTCTGTGACTACCAACCCTACTTTTAAGCACATCATTATGATCACATTCAGGCTTTTCATGTTAACCTGCTTCTTCAGCCTGATGACCATCACCATCACTCCTTTCCTTAACGGTCAAAACCAAATAGTATGTTAAATAGCATTAGGTACAGTCATGAGGAAAACATCACCTCTGCTTCTACACATCTCAGATCGAAGTAGTGTTGGTTTCACTTAACTACACTGCAGTGCAGATTACTTTTACTTTTTAATGTAATTGACTGGGTACATATCCCCATCACTTTAAATCAAATTCATTTCCCACAGCTGAATATCATCTCACTAAAACTAAGGAAATTTCCCTCCATTGTTAGCCTTGGGTGCTCTCTGCTTAGAAGAGATAATAGAGGAAGAGATTTTCCTTTGCATCTTCACCTAAAATCATCAGCTTGAATTTATCATCTGATGAACATCTACCTGTGATTTAGTGACAGTAACAGTCAGTTGTCTCACTTTTGAGATTCACATAGCTCTAAACTCTCCTTATGGATATTAAGCAGTGAAGTGCTTTTACGCAGCATCCTCTTTGTGTTCGCAGCAGTATATCTCATCACATATAGTGTTAGAATGTTTAAAAAAGAGCCGATACTCTAATAAACTCTTCAGTAACGAGTGTCGCACAGTGCCCTGTTGCCCGTGTGTGTGTGTGTGTATGTCTGTGTTACCTGAACTCAGAGAGGATCTCATGCAGTGTCTTTGGATTAAGCCAACTACAGAGGGAGGGGTGGATGTTTTTTGAGGTTTGGAGATAAGGCACAAGTAGATGACTTTCTTTGACTTGAAAAAAATATTTTCAAGTCAAGATTTTCAAAAAATCACAGACTGAAAATGGGATAATCAAGAGAAATTATTAGTTAGGAGTACAGTGGGATAAATGGTTGAAAACCAGGAGACTGCTGTCTAAATCAGGACTGTTGGCAGGTCTGCTCCTCCTGAATGTAACTACATGCTGAACCATAGAATGACTAAGATATGAATGTAGTCTTTATGATGCCACTCATCTGGTTCTGAAGCAGAGCTTGAAACCTATTGTTGGGGGCCATATTGGAAGGTCTGTGGCGGTCAGTCAGGTCAGCTCTGCCTCTGATTGGCAAACTTGTTCTTATTTTGGTTGTAGGGAATCAGAATGGATGTGTTTTGCCTACCAGTACTTCTGAATTCAGCTTCAAGTGGACACTCGAAGAACTGCAGTTTTTAATATTTCTGAATGGTTTTCATTTTATGGTGACTGGAGATCGCTGCTTGGTTGAAACAACACAGACTGCAAGACCTGTGATTGGTCTGCTGGGCAGCATTGTATTTCCTGCATTTCAACATTTCCTGATTCATCGTATACAGATTGCGAATAGACTGTACTTTCAATCTCCTCCGACCTCTCCTCTCAATCCTCTCTTTAAATGATCAACAGCAAAATGTAACAGCACTGATTTAACATAATTTAATTGGTTGCCATGTTTATGAACAAGCAAGTTCATGACCACGTCAACTACTACGGCATAGAGTCAGTGCAGAAATATAAACCTGGCATCAGTTGATGCAAGTTTGGTTGGAAGTGCTGAAAAAGCAAGAAGTGCACTTTCATTTTAAAGAACATTAAGCTTCTTATATCAGAATATTTCTCCAAAGAACAGAGTCAAAATCATTTATGTTTCCATGTACTGGTAACACATAATAATCATCAACTATAAAGGGTAAAAAGGGGTAAATCGACAGTTAATTAATCATTATTATATTAATGTTTGCTAATGATTTTTAATGCTATAATTGATGTTCTGGTAACAGTTTATTGATGCAAACATTATATACACTTTATAAAGTGTTTGTTAATGATGACCAAAGATTTAAAAAAACCTTTGAGATGGTTTATAAAACAAATTAAAACATTAAAGAGAGACACGGACCAGTCTCATGTTCATGTTTTGTAGCCAAGAGTCAAAAGTTTATGACAGTAATAAACTCAAAAACAAAGTGGCAACTGAGGAGGAGGTATTGCTCATGTACCTCTTGCATAAAAGACAAAATGATGCAGCAAGTTCCTAACCCTACAACTTGCAAAATTTTTCTTAAAAAGGTTCTGCCATTGTTATTACTTCTTCGTGTCTCACTAGATCTGCATATCAGGTGGTAACAGTAACACTGCCCCCACAGTTTCCAGTGGTACTTCTCCGTTTTCTCCGTAGCCATAAGCTTTATGGAAATGTACAGAAATATGGATAAAATGAACGCAGAGCGCGGACAGAAAGCTTTGTATCCCGATCCATATTTAACGTTGAGTATAAATGGGCTGTAAAACTACATAAAAAGGTAACTGGACCTCTTTGACAGTCCAAATTAGCATATTTGAATCTTTGGCCTGGTTACATGTGGACATGCTTTTTTTTGTTTGTTTTTTTGTAAACCATCAGGTGTGAACAAAAGTATTTTTAAGAATGAATGAGAGGGAATATTCGCATTTGAAAACACCCGGCTACATGTTTAAGAGGCAAAAGATTCTGGTTCAGGTCCTTGTTTGGTATCAGAAGATTTTGTCAAGATTTCCAAACGGGGCTTTTATCATTAAATAAAGAAGAAGAGTGAAGCATACTATGTCTCAAACAACAGTAAACACTCAATCCCTCGAGGCTTACACAACTTGTTCACTATTGTTGACAAAAAAGGTCAACGTCATGAGTAATCTAAAGAACATGCGCGTGTAAAACGTGCTCAACAAACACTTTTTATGGAAAGTCGTAAAACCTTCAATTTTTGTTTGTATTTGCGTGACTGTGGCAGGCTGTTGTCTGTGTACGTTATGACGAAAACACACAAACTCGTAAGGTATTATGAGCGGTTGACTCTGCGCTCATCGAATTTCTGATCATCAGATTTTATATTTCTACAACTCTGACAGTCCCCATCTATCTATCTGTCCCTGCATTCATCTATCCATTCATCAGTTTCCTTGTAGAAACTGTCTAAAACAACAGGAACACAATGCATTTCGTGGCAACCCAACTAAAATAAAAGTGGGGTGTTTGGAGGTGATCCTGTAGAAGCCAATAAATACTTAAGTGAGGCAATGAGATGCTAGTGTGACACCTATGTTAAAAACTCTTTGTTTCTGTTTAGATGCCCGACCCACCCTCACATATCACATAAGGTAAGACTAACTTTTGTTCCTGTTTCTCATCTCATTTATCTCCTTCTCTCTCCTTTCCTCATCTTTCACTCAAATATCAGCTCAAATGTAATATGAAGGACTGATGGTCAACCACCAGCATTGACCATGGTGGTCTTTGATGTGATACGATTTGCACCTTGCTACACATGAAGTATGTTTGAAGTGTAGCTGAGAGCAGCTGGGTTCAGTATCAGGAGAACACCAGTCTCAACATTAGATTTGCAGTGCGTCTGTGGTTGAATTTTCTGCTCTTTAACCACAGCTGAGCATACTGCATACTAGAAACTTTCATCTTTGCAGGTTTAAAGATGTTTAATATTAATAGATCTGTTCAATTTTTTACGGTATTACCTGAAGTCAAAGCTACCAGCTAAAGTCGTTTGTTTGTTCGGCTTGACGTGCTGGGCACAGACTCAAAAAACAGACTTGGCCAGGTTTTTTTTTTTTTTATGGGCAGTGACATGCTTCAGAGACGGAGCTGAGACATGCGATACTCCCTGTGAAAACATAAGTGCCACAGAATGTGGTGCTTCCTGTGGAAATTAGGAGTCATATTCTGACATGCTTTTTGTTACATGGCCCCTGCAGAAGAGCCCCATATGCATGAGCTTTGTTAGCTTTTTCAGGATGAGGGCGGTCTGGTTGTTTTCCCATTGGGGCTTTTGACGCTAGGACTAAATCAAACATGGACGTGGTCTCCATGAGGTCACTGTGTGCTTTCTGGAGAGGGGTTATGAAGCCAAACTATGGTGGTTATCACATTGGTTATCGCAAATAATAACTCAACCTAACGTTGGATCAATCTAGGAACAGGCAGAACGATGGGTTTAAGGCAAACCTTAAGCCTCCTGGAAAACAGCTACAACATGGCTTTCAGTAAATAAGAATCAAGTCTAGTAAAAAATATTGAATCTAAAAGGGTGAAATGGAGAGACTTATTTGGACCCTTCTCAGTCTTGACCCTACACCCCTTAAAAACCCAACGTATGTCTTTCCATGTGATGGTAGGTTGACGCCATGTTTGAATAATCTATGAGTCTGAAAGATGTATTTAGTTTATTTATTTTGGTGTTTGGATCTTTTTTTCTTTCTTGATAACATTACACTTACATGTTTTTTGTTATTGAATTTCAGGATGTCTAAAGTTAGAGATGTTTAACCGAACATTTATGTTTTTTAATGATGGTCTGTCTTCTGCTTTAGCGTTGAGTTACCAGACGAAGAGGACTTCATTCACGCGGTAGTTAACACATTTTTATTTTTTTGTCATCATCAGTTTTTACCTGTTATAAATTCTGTTCTTTGAATGTTTTAGCCATCAAATGTTTTTCTGTTTATCACACTGAACTTTCTGTTGTCATGGATTTAGGCTGAAGTGACCAATGGCCTGACTGAGGAGGAACTGGAGGACTGTGCTGAAAGGTATAAACAATTAAACAAATAAAAATGTATGTAGAGTACAAGTGTCTCCTCAGAGGGAAAGGTACCAGGAGGTTAGAGGTCACCATGTCAAACCGTTGTGGTGTATAACAACTGAGAGCCATTTTTCCATTGTTGCTCAGGCTAAACTACAGTGAAACAGTCTGGTCTACAGACTTCCTGTTTACAACACAAGCTGTTTCATCTTAACCCTTTTGAAACTAAGTGCTTTAATGTCACCCAGTATCTTCAAAAGCTACACCACATTTTTACACCCTGTGCCCATGATGTTAAAAAAGCAAATGACCTAGCAGCCATGTTAGCACGCACTGCTTCTGAAACAGGGGCACACAGGTGGTGTATTACTATGTTTGTGGATGCAATGAGCATCTGCACCTTAAACCAACAGAAAACTGGTCTGGAGTCTTTTTGCCACCTGCTTCATCTCAGCCCTGAACAGGCCAAAAACTGGAAACCAAGTCTCTGAGATCTTTGCCAAGTATCCATTCAGTAAGCCTCTGTGGTGCAGTTTCTCTGATGGAGGGCAAACGTGCCCCCCCCCCCCCCCCCCCACAAAAAAAAAAAAAAAAAAAAAAAAAAAGAGACTGTTTTTCTTTCATGGTAAATGCAATGTTTCACCTCTTTTGTCCTCTACTGTAGCCTGGAAGAACCTGACATTGAGGCACCAAGAATACCAGAACTGAAAAGGATACCACAACTGGAAAGAATACCAGAGCCTGAGCCTCAACCAAATGTCCTAAAGGTTGATAAATAATGATTTAATTATTTCAGCATTGTCATGAATTTATCTTAAAGCTGTAAAAAAAACATTAAAATCATTTCTCCAGTTCTAGAATGACTTCTTGTTGTATAAAGTAAAACATCTGATGTTATTATAGAGCTGTTTTAATTGAAGTCTTTATGGCACTAAGTGGTATGTAGCTGTCCCTCAGTCTGAACGGTCTGTTCATGTGGTTTCAGCCAAGGATCGTCAGGTACAGGCAGCTGGGCTCTTCAAGGCCTTTAAAGACGATGAGGCAGGCTGATGATAACAGGTATAAATCAGCACCTAAAGGTGGAATAAGCCTACCTGTGATCAACAATGTGACTGTCTGCTTTGTATGATGACAGTGCTCCTTTGTCTCTCACTGTAGTTTGAGAATCCTCAATGTGGACATCAATCAGCTGGATCGTCTAACGGTAATCGACACGTTTGAGTCTCAAGAGTTTAATTCAGTGGTAGAGATTTCTATCTAAGGTTAAAGAAGTTTAATTCAGAGAGATTACCTTTTAAACCTAATTCATTTTAATTTTAAACCAAATCATTTGCATTTTAATCCCAATGACTGTTGTTTTCAATGGTTTGTCCGTGTGGTTTCAGCCTCTCATATTCAGGTTCCAGCTGATTCAATGGATGAAGCATCAAAATCTGGGATCCTTGGTATCTCTAGGAAGGTATAGAAGCTTTCTTAAAGAGCAATTGTGGACTAAAGTCAGCACTTGGCAAATTACGTGTTTTTGTCATATTTATTTGTAACAGTGTGTTTCTCTGTTATTGAACAAATTCAACTGCTCTTCTGTCTTTGTTTTAGTTTACTGACTTTACCAGATTTGGACCTAAAACAAGTCGAGCATCTGAAGGTAGTCACCACCTTTATATTGTCCATTATAACCATTTCTGTACTTAGAAGAAAGACAAACTGTGTTCTGGCTTTTAATGATTCCAGTTTGGAGCAGAAATGGAGTACAAATTTGAGATTTAATTTTACAGATTACAGATATTCTGTGCTGTAATAAATTGAATTCCATTCACAGCTAAGTTATCTTTCCAACTAACCAAATAAGATGACTAAACTCAATGAATTTTGTCCTGAACAAAATCAGATTTGATTCCGAATCCAGCCATGACTGAAGGTGTAATCTCAGTATTTGTCCTTCTAAACTCCATCTTTTTCATGTTTTTCAGTCTCTTGCATCTGAGCAAGAGCTGTGGGCTTTGCTGAAGGGCCACGAGAAGAAATCTGATGGCAGGTGAGAAACATTGTTTTTGGGGACATTGAAAAACTATATGGCAGGTATAATACAGGCCTAACACAAACTTAGGTTGAAAAGTGTATTTTTGGCCACATGATGGTGAAGCTATTAGTGTTGCTGCTTCACTGCAAGAAGGTCAGCGTTCCCAGTCCCTGTTCGGGCATAGTGTGCATTTCTTTGTGGAGTTTCTCCCGTGCATGTGTGGGTTCTCTCCAGGTACTCTGGCTTCCTCCCACAGTCCAAAAACATGCTTATTAGGTTAAAGTCAGTTTTGGTTATCAGATTTAGATACACTTTTTATTATTCTATCTTAAATTATCTTTATGTCCAGAGATGACAATCAATACATGATGTGTTCTTAAAATAGATTGAAAAATATCTGCTGTCTACAGTTTGAGTAAACCTAGGAAAACACCTACCAATCCTAGCGTTTGGCATCAAACTGCCATTCTGCTCGCCTCCTGCATGTACATTTTGCCGCTGTGCACTTGGACGTCAAACAGCCTTGATTCAATGTGCATAACCAAAAGGGATTCAAGTACACTGGAGAACAGCAGAAAAACTACCTATACCCTGATTACTGCTAAAGTAGTGTGAAAAAAAAATGTGGTGAAGACTGGTTTTGAGTCTGTGGTTTTGAATCAGTCACGATCATGTGGTTGTGAATTGGTGGCGCTCATGCATGTGAGTGGGGGGCGTTTTGGAGGAGCTTCGATTGTGTGAGGGTGAAAGCTAAACAGTCCTGAGGAGATGCTTCATTCAAATTTATGCTAGTTTTACATAACTAGCAACCGTGCCTTTAATTGGTGATTCTAAATTGCCTGTAGGTGTGAGTGTGAGCATGAAAGATAGTCTGTCTCTGTGTGTCAGCCCTGTGTGATTGACAACTACTCCAGGGTGTACCCCACCTCTTGCTCTAAGGCAGCTGGGGTAGATTCCAGCCCCCTGCAACCCTGAACAGGATAAGCAGTAGAGAAGAGGGATGGATGGAAGTGTTACCTGATATTGGACTTATGAATGTGCTCCTGTTTCTTTTTTTCTGTAGTGTGAAAATCCCAGACCTGGACATCAAACAAGTGGAGGCTTTAACGGTAACCAGCACTTTTCTTCTTTTCATCACAGTCACTTCAGGAAATCGATCCAGACAACAAAACCTTCTGTTTTGGGTATTAAAGGTCCAATACAATAGGGTTTTCCATGTGTGTGTGTGTTCCTACTGTGAACAGATGAAGTTATTTATTCAGTTGTGACAAATGTGAATTGAGCCTGTGTAGAAGACTGGCATCCTATCAGATTCTAGCTGCATTATCCTGTATGTGATCATGTATGGAAGTCCAGGCTATGATAACAAGACACTGGGCCCATTAGCTGCTTGAATGTGGTTGTACTGGCTTAGGGTGGGGGTGGGATGGGAGGAAGACCAATATAGAATAAATGTAGAGGCGGAAAAGCACCAAAAACCAACATGTCAAAACATTCCAAAAGACCCTATGCCAAATGTTTTTTGTAATAAAGTATAAACATAACCCAACAGAAGGGTATGCAAACAAAAGAGCTGAACAAAATGAAGGACTGCACTCTACATGCTGCCACTTTGTCACTTAGAGCTCGGTGTGCTCTGATTTCAACACACTCCAACATGTACTCTGTCTTCTACTTCTCACCAACTACCTTAAAGACTGTTAGGCTGGTTCCTACCAAGGGTCATGGATTCATATATAATAAACTTCATTTCAGACCCAATGAGATCCATGTAATAATAAAAACAACAAAGTAAAAAATCATAAATTTGCAACTTTTACAAAAATCTGCACGTTCCAATGCCTGTTTTTGTGGTTTCACAGCCTCTGATTTTTAAGTACCAGCTGTTGCTATGGTTGAGGCATCAAAATTTGGGATCCCTGGGATCTTTAAGAGGGTATGAAACATTTCTTATATGGTTTATTTATAATCAATAGTGTGTTTGTCCACTGTTAATCTGACAAAACTGCTTGTATGTCTTTGATTTAGTGTACTGAATTTACCAGATTTGAACCCCAAACAACTGGAGAAACTGAAGGTAATCAACATCTCATCGTCCAACATAATCAGTTCTGATCTCGGAACAATGAAACACTGTGTGTTGACATGTAGACAGTACCATTTTTGCTTAATGTTCTCATGTAAAGGTTACCAAATGTAACCCCATTTAATTAGGATTAAATCTGAGATATTAAATTGCATTCCATCATTCCATCCTCAAATGATTTTTTCCATTAAACGAATACAAAACTTTCCAGCAAAGTTCATTACCAATTCTAATCTTATTATTCAACACAAATTGTTTCAGTTTTATGTATTATGATGCCACAGTTTATCAGTCTGAGTGGTTTGTTGATGTTGTTTCAGCAAGTCCCTGAGCAAGAGTTGTGGGCTTTCCTGAAGAATCAAGAGAAGAAGCCTGATGACGGGTAAGGAAACAATATTTCTTGGCACCAGAGTTTCTGTTTGGTTTTCTTTGTTTCCAGCTTTGGTTGGTTTCATGTGCAGTTGTCCAGCTTAGAGTGTTATCATAGGATGAAATGTCCAGTGGGAAGAAATAAAAGACACAATTAACCATACTGATCCAAATAACAAGATGCATTTTTTGTTAGGATATATAATAATTTTTGGAGCATTTTCATCTTAAATGATTGGACAGCTGGAGAGAGACAGGAAACGTTGGGAGGGCTTTGGTCTTATTTTTCTTTGTGCTCTATTGCCTACAGGTGTACAATTATTCAGAACATGCACCTAATTTTGGATTATCAGTGACTGATATTTGATAAATAAATAAATAAATCCTACTGTAAACTCTAGGGGGAGACATTAGCACAAGGTAGGGTAGAAGTAGAATCTTACCATGAATGGGATGAGGGTCCTAAAAGGTTTTCAGATGAAAGAAAATGGTGTATGTTTGGGTTCATGTATGGTGGAAGGTGGGTTGATCATTTGGACTGATGAATGTGCTCCTTTTTGTTTTACTGTAGTGTGAAAATCCCAGACTTGGACATCAAACAAGTGGAGCGTCTAACGGTATTCAGCACTTTCCTTCTTCCGTGACATCACAACAGTCTCTGTTTTGATGATAAACCACGTCAGATGATGACAAAATGTTGACAAACTAATTCAGTTAAAAGTCTCATAAGTCTGTTTATGATTGTAAAGTGTTGGGGGGTAGAAATAGTTTGTTCCTCTTTTAAAGTGTTGGTAAAGAAAATAATTTGAGTTCAAATCATTTCATAGTTTGTCTTCAGTAATTTATTCATGTGGTTTCAGCCTCTGATATTCAAGTTCCAGCTGCTGCTATGGATGAGGCTTCATAATTTGGGATCTTTGGACAGGTATGAAAGCTTTGTCGAAGAAAGTGGATGAATTGTAGACCCCTGCACTTGATGGAGTGATGTGTTTTTCTCTGTTGAAGTGTAATGCATAACTGTGATTTTCTTCTGTGGCACTGATGACAATTCCTTTGTGTCTTCTGTTGTAGTTTGTTGAACTTACCCATACCTGATGTGAACTTAAATCAGCTTAAGTATCTAAAGGTAATCAACCCTTCTTTTCTTGTTCCATGTTGTTTCTGCAACCCAAATGATGTCTTTTCATGTATGTGGTGCAGCTGTGCATCAGTCTGAATGTTTTTTTTTATGTGGTTTCAGCCTCCAACATCTGAGAAAGAGCTGTGGGATTTGCTGAATGGACCCAAGAAGATGATGAATGATGGGTATGAGACCATTTGTTGCTGAAATTTGGCAAAATGTAGGACAGACATGATGCAGGCCTGGTTAAGATTAAGAAAAGGATTTTACCGATAAAAATTAATGGTGTCTGGTAAAAAATTAAGTGTTTGGACTGATGAATGTGATCCTGTTTGTTTTGCTGTAGTTTGAAAATCCCAGACTTGGACATCAAACAAGTGGAGCGTCTAACGGTAAATGGCACATTTGTTCATCACGTCACTGTTGAAACCACTGGGTCACAGTCCTTACAACAATAGCTTCTGTCTTGAAGTGAATTACCTGCAACAATGGGGTTTTCATCTGTTGACAAAATAATACAGTTATATTTAAGTAAAGTTATTTTTTGTTACAAAAAAGGTGCTAAATTCTGCTTATGTGGAGTATTTGTATCCATGCTGTGATCAGGCTGCCTTAATGTTGTCTAAGTAGGGGGATTAAAAATTAGTGTAGAATCAATGCAGAGGTAGAAAAACACCAAAAGCCTTGATTTTATTGATTTTTTAATTCCATCTAAATGGATTCTACATATTTCCGTTCAAACTCAAATGACTGTTCTGTGTAATTTTCTGTTCATATGGTTTCAGCCTCTGATATTCAAGTTCCAGCTTCTACTATGGCTTAAGCATCAAAATTTGGGATCCCTGGGAAGGTATGAAATAGGGATGAGCGAGTACACCATTATCTGTATCTGTATCTGTTTGCCCATCCATATTATCCGTATCCGTACTCGTATGGGCGGGACCTAAACCGGAAATTGTTGCGTTTTGCCCGGAAATGGGCGGGGCTTAAACCCGAACTTTATTTTAAGTCTGAAACTGGCTTTTTTTTTTTTTTCTTTTAAAGGCTTTTGTGTGATCAGCTATGTATTATGTACAATTTGTAAAATGTGTATGTAGTGGTGTGAAAGACTGTCTCTTTATTTATGATCTGTGTGATTTGTGCAAACATTCAGTGGCAAAAAACTAAAAAATATGTCTTGTTTTTCACTTTATTTTCAAAAACACTGTGCTCATTCTGAGCACAGTGTTTCTGTTTCTTTCTCACCAGCCAAACTAAAATCACGCAGCCAGTTAAAAAAAAAAAAAAAACGCGACACAAGGAGTTTACAGCTTTAAGCCTTCAAATGCGTTGCGTGTTCGTTGCAAAACAGTTAATCGAGTAACTTTAAATATAAAAAAGGACTAAAGAGATGAGAGACAATGAAAACCTTAAAAAACGGTCCTGAATTGAAGCAAGAGGCACTGACCAGCGTGACACGAGCCGTTTTCAGCCCCGTCTTGTCACATGCATCGCGTATGACACGAAATAAGTTCAAGAAGTAAATTTAAATACCAAACAAACCTCAATAGAGACGAGCAGAAGAAAACTGAGTGAGTAGAACAGAGATTAGAGCAACGTAAACTACAGTCAACTCAAGCAAGCAAGAGAAGTAGTCGCGGTTACTCGCTGCCTGTATGTGTGTGCGTGTGTGTGTGAAAGAGGGGAGCAGGCACCTCCTCGCTGCAGCATGTGGGTGCAGGGAGGGGGGTGTGCTGTGTGTGACTGGCCGATCACAGAGCATGAAGAGTGAAGACAGTAGTTGTTGCTACCCAATGAGGATTCTTTTAGTACGGATACGAAGAATCCTAAAAAAAAACTCGTGTTGTATTCGTATTGGGCAAAAATGCATTATCCGTAACGAATACTCGTCTGAAACGAATATCCGGCTCATCCCTAGTATGAAACACTTCAGTGAAAATTTGGATTGACTATAGTTGAAATAGTGTTTTTGTCAATGTTTTCCTGTAATTGTGTAATTATCTGTCTTTGATATGCAAAAACTTCTCTTATGTTTTTTACTGTAGTTTGCTGAATTTACCCACTGTGGAATTAAATCAATTAAGTCATCTGAAGGTAATCATAACCTTTTTTTTCTTAAAACATCCATTAAAACTTTAATGTCCTGATCAGAGAGGTAGATATTATATATCTACCTTTTATACCAATTATGTTTTTGTATTCAAAGCCCAAACACACAAGAAAAAAAAGGATTCATGGTGCTTTCAAGTGTCACAAGTCAGTTTCAGTCTGAATGATTGTTAATATGGTTTCAGCATGTCTCAGAGGATGAGTTGTGGGTCTTTGTAAAGGATCAAGAGAAGAAACCTGATGATGGGTAAGAAACAATATTTGCATGTGAATGAGTTAACTTGGGATGTAATACAGGCTTACAGGAATATGTTTATGAAGAGGGGCAACAAAGCAGTTTACAGATGGAAATAAAACAATGTTTTATACGGATTCACTTGTGATAAAAGTTCGTTTACTTGCTTTGAGACTAACTAATGTGTTCCCGTTTGTCTTGCTGTAGTATGAAAATACCAGACTTGGACGTCAAACAAGTGAAGCGACTAACGGTAATCAGCGCTGTTCTTCTTTTCATCAAAATCATTCCAGACAGCGACAGCTTCTTTTTTAATGTAAAAGGTCCAATAGGATGTAGTTTTTCTGTTCACTTTACATTGTAGTTGTATTCAACTTCAATAAATACTTTAAATTCAGAAACACCCATTCAGAAGAACCTGCACCAGTACCCAACCAAATGTTGCATGTAATTTAATTTAAATATAACACAAAGTTGGGACATTTACCAAAGGCACAACTGCTGCTGGGTCAGGAGTTAAAGAAAACTCAGCTTTGAACTTACCTGGGATGTTTAAGCAGTCAGAGGAAAACTGATGGTACATACAAACAACAAGTTGGTTGCACATGTTTTTGTTTTGGAAAAAAAATAGAGATACATATTGGATCCTCTGGTGCTGAACCATAGTACAGACAAAATTTCTGTTTTGTTTGTTTTTACAGAAATCCCAATAGATTTGTTTTAAAAACCCAAAATATGTATTTGAATCTGAGTGACTGTTGTCTGTAATTGTTTGTTCATGTTGTTTCAGCCTCTGATATTCAAGTTCCAGCTCCTGCTGTGGTTGGGGACTCAAAATCTAGGACCTTTGGAAAGGTATGAAACATTGCTCAAAGAACATGGATTAACTGTAACTGGTACTTGATGAAATAATTTGTTTTAGTCTATATTTAATTGTAATGGTGTAGCTGTCTGCTAAAAAACTGGTAAAACTGCTCCTATGTCTTTGTTGCAGTTTGCTTATTTTACCCGCTGTGGACATAGAACAACTGGAGCATCTGAAGGTGATAAAAGCTTTTTTTTTTTTTTTTTAATTGTGCATCGTGATATTATTCGTTGTCCGAAGAATGACATTGTTTAACCTTATATTAGAGCCAGTAGATTAAACAACTGATTTTCACCTCTTTTTAACTGTATTCCACCATCTTATTTTTTTGACCAAATCAGATTTGATTGTTAGATTGTTATGTCAGTTCTTCTAAAGATAGTCCAAACGAATTGGTTTTGTTCATGTGATTTCAGCCTGCAGTCTGTGAGAATGACTTTTGGGCTTTGCTGAATGGCTACAAGAAGAAGCCTAATGATGGGTAAGAAACAATATTTGCATGGTATACACTTAACGTTGGGAAAAAGTCCACCAAAATATTTTTGATAACAGTAAATTGCTTTTTCTGAGTGATAACTTGCTCCTTTTTCTTTTCCTGCAGTGTGGGCATACCTACCTTAGACATCAAACGAGTGGAGCGTCTACTGGTAATTTTAGTTCTTTTCATCGCAATCCCTTCAGTAACCACTAGGTCACAATCCACATGACAACAGCTTCTTTTTCAATGTCACATCCCACAAGTTTAAGGCAAAATATTGATTGATTTTCAATCCATATCAAACTCAGTTGTACCAAATAAAAAGGGTGCACATTTTTCCCCACTTAAGTGATGATATACTTTAACTCAGTTAGTTCTCTATCCATATGAGACTCTCTGTCCATCCAGTCGACATGGAGAACAGAGGATGCACACTTCAGAAAAAGCACAAGACAAAGTGACAGACATCCACCTATCAGTGGGTAGTGAGCTGGTCTGTGGACCCTTTCAGGGTCACTGTTTTTTTTTCCTTATCTGCCGCTGATCAAACAAAGCCTGAGGGGTACCGTAAAATGCATAACATGACTTGCTCTGCTCACACATCTGGGTATAGCCTACTGCCTAGGCTGACATCTTCATCAGGCGTGTCTCCCTTTGCTTGGTGATGAGACCAGTATTGTGTGTTGTATTGCTGGGATCAACTGGCTTACATATCCACAAACTCTCACTTGTGTACTGATACCCACAAGCACATTGTCAGACTTCACTTCTGTGCCTGTCTGTCATTAAAACTGTTAACCATAGCTACAACCTGCTACATATGCTTTACTGTGTGCGAAACTAGCATCCAGGTTGACAGCATAACGAGCCATAGCGAGAGCTATGGAAGCAAGCAAGTCCTCTTTAATGCATCTGTTGGGGTACGGCAGCAGGAATCAAAGTTGCCTGTGTTGGAGTTAATAGGTTGACTGAGGATGACTTCAGCCTGATCTCTCGGTTCCTGAAAGAGGCTTGGACCACATAGCACCGCACTGTCCCAACATGAGACCTGGGCCTGTATGCACATCCAGCCATTAGCACTGAAAACAGACTATTTGTACTAATAGTGAAAAAAAAAACAATAAATTAGCAGTATGCTTGGGTCAGGTTAACCCTTCAACAGAACATAATGTTTACTGGTGGTAGACCCCACTATTACAGGTGCTAATGACAGGATAACACTAACTGTTGCGCTGTTTTAAAGATGGCAGACGACATGATTATGCGTTTCCATCTAAGGTGGAATACACAAAGAGAACAGATATTCAGGGGTTGAATGAATCCTTTGGAAAAGTATGACAATGCTGAGATATATAGCAAATTTAAATTAAGGATACACAAAATTTTCATGTTTATATGCTGGGTAAACATGCACAATTTGAACATCAAGTGTAATCCCACAAGGCCACATCCCACAAAGTGGGAAGTGTAGCAAAGAGGGTTGGAGAATTGCACATTCTGTCAGGTCACCAGAACTGCCGTCGTTCCCTCACAGGCAATGTAGGGGTTGTCTTGCATCCAAATCAAGCCTTCCTACCAAAAGGTGCTCTCGTACTTTCACTTGATTCGACCAGTGGAGCTCCAATCCCTTCACCCTGGTCATTAAGCAGGCTAGGAGAATCTTCATTCTGCCAGGTCAGAGTCTTGAGGATCTACATATGGCAGATGGAGGTACTCAGGAAAACAGACCAGTTGCTAGTCTGCTTTAAGCCTCAGTGCCAGGGTCAGCCAGTGTCCACATAAATGCTGTCACATCTGAATGTGGAATGATTCAGTAGACATGCAATGACAGCAGTAGGAGTGTGGCAACTTCCTGGGCCTTGTGTTGGAGCCCCAGCCTCTACTGGCTGAAGCGCCTCCTTTTGGGAATATGTGCTGGGTGCATCTCTGAGATAGTCAACATGCTTGCTATGCCCCTGTGACAAGGGCCGCTTTTGGCCCAGCCAAAGAGAAGTCCATTTTCCTGTATTTCCATTCACTTCATAGCAACAGGCAGGCCATCTGACTGACCTCTGACCTCACACATCCAACCTCTTAGTTCTAGTTTAAAATGTCTGCAGTTCAAATGATTTGTTGATACCCATTTATGGTTTGGTTTTATTTAAAACAATTTCTGTCAGAACCTTATGGAGTTGTAATAATATTCAAAATATTTGAATTTGAATCCCAATGAGTGCTGTCTTTAAATGTTTGTTCATGTGATTTCAGCCTCTGATATTCAAGTCTGAGCTGTTGCCATGGGTGACAAATCCAGTCTTGGGATCTTTGGAAAGGTATGAATGCTACCTTACTCTCTCTCTCTCTCTCTCTCTCTCTCTCTCTCTCTCTCTCTCTTTATATATATATATATATATATATATATATATATATATATATATATATATATATATATATATATATAATCTTGATTTAAATACATGCAAACAGAAAATGGTTGATTTCTTTTCCATATTTTTCTTTGACGACCCTGAGGTGATAAAACCAAGAAAACATTGCAACATGTGACTTTAAGTAGTCTCTTTATCTACAGATTAGCTAAATTAAATATCTTAAGCCCTATTTATGTTTTTTTCTGTTTTTGGATCGGTCTATTATGTAAAACTCAGTTAATCACATTTTCAAGTGCATCCCTGGACAGCTTTAGGGTCTGCAGGCTTGTTTCAATTGGCTTAACAGGAATCTCAGAGTATGTTTGAGCCATCTTTTTGTGTCCTCTCAATAAGGACAACTTTGAGTGAGCCAAACTAAGTTTCTCTGAATGGTGAGCATATGTGCCTCCCTGATTTGAGACACTGCTTGTCTTCCATGGTAAATGCAATGTTTTGCCTCTACTGTAGCCTGGAAGTACCTAAAATTGAGATACCAAGAATACCAGCACTGAAAAAAGTACCAGGACTGGAAAGACTACCAGAACTGAAAGGAAGGCAGGAGCCGGAGCCTAAACAACAAATCCTAAAGGTAATCAATGATTTTATTATTTCAACATAGTTACTAATTTATCTCTAAAGCTGTAAATTATCATTGAAAGCATCACTTCAATTCTAAAATAAAATAAAATACAAAATAAAACATTTGATATTCTTATAATACTATTTAATTAAAGTCTCTATGGCACACAAAGTGGTATAGCTGTCCATCAGTCTGAACGATCTGTTCATGTGGTTTCAGCCAAGGATCGTCAGGCATGGGCAGCTGGGCTCTTCAAGGCCTTTCAAGAGGACGAGGCAGCTTGATGATAGGTATGAACCAGTTTCTAAAAGAGGTGAACTTATTGTTGAACAGAAGTGATACAGGCAGACCCAAAGAGAAAAGTGTAAATACTGCTATCTTATATACACTGGAAAAAAAAGATCACAGCAATAAAGCATCTTGAGTCATCTAGAGCAGTGGCACCCAATCTTTTTTGCTCCATGGACTGGTTTAATGTCAGACGATATTTTCATGGACTGATCTGTAAAGTTGTAGTAGATAAATACAGCAAAATAAAATTATAAGACTGGCATAAAAACTGTGATATTTCTTTTTTGACCAACTTTTTATTGATATTTTCTATATATAATGATAAACATGAATCCATGCTTTTAGAGTGAGTCATAGACGGATCTCATGGAAAGACTCTGCTTATTTTTCAAAATAAACGTCTTTCAAACTCATATAATAGATCAAACAGAAATAATAGAAGTTATGTAATCTTTCTCTGTGGCCCAGTACCAGTCCGCGGCCCGGGGTTTGGGAACCACTGATCTAGTGCTTACAAAAACAATCAATGTTCTGAACGTACCATCAATAAAATAAAGAGCTGGTAGGATATGACCAGGATTCACTAATGTTACACATTATGGACACATCTTAGAGCACCAGGCTGTGAGCAGTGCTAAATATAGCCTGGTGCTTAACTACACCACAAACTGAGTTTACAGAGTTTGTTATCATATTTCAAACAATAGCTCTACGTAAATACAAATAAATACATTACCCCGTCACTTACACCTGGGGAAAGTTATCTCAACATGAAAGTAAGTGTTTAAAAGAAGATTTGCTGAACAAAACAAATGCACACCTTGGTAAGAGTCAGTTCCTTAGGATAGTTAGTGGTAGTGCTCATAGGAAATTGAGTATACATACTGGAAAAACACTAGCAACTCCAGATAGTCCTCACAGCACCTTATAGTTATATTTTAGGACATCTTTGCCTTTATCGATAAGCCAGAGGAGGGATGGATGGGAAATGTGTGTGTAGTCCAGATAGTAGAGGAAGACATCGAAGGGTCGAGGCCAGGATTCTTACCAGTGACCACTGCAACAAGGACTACAGTCTTCATACGAGGGGTGTGCACCTACACTGTTAGGTTTAACTTCTACCAGCCATTTTATTGGCTCAATCTGCAACCTGAATCAGCAATGATCTCTGGTGTGTTATACAAGAAAGAACTGATAGAGGATTCTAAAATTGGACAGGGTTTCTGCAGCTGACTCATCCAGACAAGGACAAGGGAAGTCAATAGCCTGTGCCTGACCAGCACTGCTAACTTTTCATCAAGGTCTTTCCAAATTGTAAGAGAAAATCATTTGTGTCAGTGTGGACAACCCACTGTTTGCTGTAAAAATGACAACGAGGAGAAGGTTATGCTGTTTTTTGTGTCCTGTGTGAAGCCCTGGCTGCATCACTTAAACCTTAGCAGTCTGGGCTGGTGGAGTATTGAAGCTCATGTTCATCTTGGTACCTTTTGTTCTGGCTTGTAAATCTCCAGTCTCTTCGAATGATGACAGTGCTCCTTTTACTTTGGTTACAGTATGAAAGTACCCGACTTGGACGTCAATCAACTGAATCATCTAACGGTAATCAACAAGTGAAAGTCTTAACAGTTTGGTTCAATAGTAAATATTACCACTGAAGATTATAAAAAGTTTCCTTCAGAAAGATTTCTATTCAAAACAAACCCTCAAATTCAAACCATAAAATTTACATTCAACTCCCAATGTCTGTTCTCTGAAATTGTTTGTTCATGTGGTTTTAGCCTCTGATATTCAGGTTCCAGCTGATGCAATGGATGAGAGATCCAAACTTGGGATCTTTGGAACGGTATGAAGCTCTCTTGAAGAACTTATTATTATTATTATTATTATAATTATTATTATTATTATTATTATTATTAATTGTTACAGTGTGTTTTTCTGTCATTGAACTAATAAAATTCCCAAACTTCTGTCTTTGTTTTAGTTTACTGTCTTTACCAGATTTGGACCTGAAACAAGTCGGGCATCTGAAGGTAGTCACCATCTTTATATTGTCCAACAAAATCATTTCTGTACTCAGAAGAAAATCAAACTGTGTTCTAACCTATAATGATAGCAGTTTGCAGCAGAAATGAAATATTTACTCCACCACAATTCAACACACTGGGATCGAATCAGAAAAAAAATTGTGGCTCATTTAATTGTAGTCCATTCACAGAAACAATATATTTCCAATTGATAATGACTGAACTCAGAGACTCAAAGACAGTCCTGAACCAAATCAGATTTATTTTCAAATCCAATCATGATGTTTTAAATATTAATGATTTAGCTCTAGTCCCAATCTTTCTGGTTGTTTCAGCCTCCTGCGTCCGAGCAAGAGTTGTGGGATTTACTGAATGGACACAAGAAGAAGTCTGATGACAGGTAAGAAACAATATTTTCATAGAAACAGATTAGTTAGATGTGATGTGACAGAAGTCATACAGACTTAAAGAATAGCTTGGAAAAGGGGACATGAGGGTGTTGAAGATAAAATATTCTTTTTATTTTCTTTTGTGTCTGTGAATATAAACTGTAATAAAAGGGGGAATAAAATGTTTTTTTTTAGTTAATCAAAATGCTCCTTTTTCTTTTGGTGTAGTCTGAAAATACCAGACTTGGACATCAAACAAGCTCAGCGTCTAACGGTAACCAGCATTATTCATCACACTCACTGTAGTAACCATTAGGCCACAATCCAGACAACAACAGCTTTTTTTTTATATTACATCACAGTTTAAGACAAAAATGGCTTCTGATGTTGAATTGTTTGGTTGAAAATCTTAAAGTTTTGTATTAATAGAAAGATATTCATCCCAGTCCCTGTGACTTCTGTATTTAATTTTTTGTTGATGTGGTTTCAGCCTCTGATATTCAAGTTGCAGATGTTGCAGTGGATTAAAGTCCAAAATGTGGGATCTTTGAAAAGGTATGAAAGTGTTCTTTAGGAAAGTGAATGAATTGTAGATGGCACTGGATGGAGTGATGTGTTTTTCTGTGTTGAAGTGCAATGGATAGTTGTGGTTGTCTGCTGTTTAACTGATGACAATGCCTTTGCGTCTTTTGTTGTAGTTTGTTGAATTTACCCATACCTGATGTGAACTTACATCAACTGAAGCGTCTAAAGGTAATCAACCCTTCTTTTCTCGTTCCATCGAGTTTCACTTGAATTTCACTTCAGCTGATTTCATTTTAAGCACAATTCTTTCTGCTGTAGCTGTTTATCAGTCTGAATTGTTTGTTTATGTGGTCTTAGCTGCCTGCTTCCAAGCCTGAATTGTGGGATTTGCTGAAGGGTCATGAGAAAAAGAAGCCTGATGATTGGTAAGAAACAATCCATGAAAGGAAATGGACAGATTGTAACATCCCACAAAGTAAAATCTATATTTCTTTCTTTTGTTTCCTCTAGATAGGATTGTTTAAAGCTAAAGACTCAGAAACAATCTGTTTGAAGCTGCTTTCTCTCTTGAATTTCATTTATCCATTTTAACCTGATGTTCCTTTTGCTTGTTGTTTTGTATTTATTGTTATTCTATTTATTCATTTATTGTGTTTTTAACCACTCTGTAAAGTGCCCTTGAGTGTTTAAAAAGGGACTTTTAAATAAAATGTATTATCATTTTTTATTTTCGTCTTAGTTTAAGATTATACTCTACTGAGACCTTTTTACCACTTCAATTTCCAACAGAAAGCCTGAGTAGATAATCAGATTTTTGATGTACATGTCACTGATAGATGATAAATTTTCATATTTTGGTTTTTCAGTTTTGCATTATGTGAAGCAACAAATGCCTAAGATTACCCAGCAGGCTGAGTAATGTGTGTAGTGTTTGTTATTTCAGCTCAGTTTTTTTCTACAGCAGCCAACACAGTTCATTTGGATATGATGAACATATCGTGTGGACCATGATATGTCGTGATCACTGTGCAATACAATAAACTCAATACATATAACTCATACTAGCCCATTTAAGGTGTTTAATGCTGTTATGATAATGCTCAGTATGATGAAAAGTGTGTTTACCTGCTTTTGGTACTGATGAATGTGCTCCTCTGTCTTTTGCTTAGTTTGAAATTATCTGACTTGGACGTAAAACAAGTGGACCATCTCACGGTAATTTTCATCTCCTTATCATATCACTTTGGGAACAATAAGTGAGAATCCACGCTATAACAGCTTCGGTTCTTATCTGAAAGGCCCCACATGATTGGATGTTTGCTGTTTTTAACACTTCCTATTTAGTATACCTTTTTATTATGTTGAGACAAAAATCATAATTCAGCCTCTCTGAGAGATGTAAATCCTCTCAGTTTCCAATTTTATTATCCATGCTGTGCTTTGAGTGGAAGTTGTCTGAAAGTTGACTGAGGTGGTAAGGTAAATACTGGTGGTGACAAATGCAGTGGTGTAAAAACAAACAAACATGGCAAGCACTCCAGAGGCCTGGGGCCTGTACTATAAATCTGGATTAAGACATCCGAATCTCTCTCTGTTACCTGGATTGACTTAACAAGACATTTACAGTCCTGACAAGTGGTACTACGAAGCTGGATATCAACTCGCTCAGTGAATCCAGGGTTTTCCGGTCTAGATTTTTTTTTTTTTTTTTTCCGCGCTCACATTAAAGGGGTGGAGTCTGCAGTGTCTGACCAATCACAAACATGGAGAAGCAGGAGAAACCCTGCAGAGCAGCCTACTTTACCACGGAGGAGCAGACAATTATTCTTAGAAATACAAAGAATTTAAACACGTCATCAGGATAAAAGTGACACTGTTGCTGCAGCAAAAGCCAGGAGAAAATGCTGGCAGACAACTGACGAATCAGTTTATGCATAAATTTCTGAGATTATCCAACACTGATTCATTGGACAATATAAACAGCAACTCTGATCACTCAATTTGATTTTATTATGTTTGCAGCTCTTCCTCAGTGCCCTTTCTTTGGTTTATATTTTCCACTGAGTTTTGAGGCTCAGGCTGTAAGCACGCATTGTGTTGGAATATTAAATGAAATTAATATTAATTCTTAACTCCCACATAGTTGTGCGTTCCATAAATTCCTGTTTCTACAGTTCTGCCATGTGTGACCATTATTATTAACATCATTATTTAAGATGCAAACAGTGGAGCTAAACAGACTTGGAGAACTAAAACCTCCTTCAAAGCGGTCAGTGAGGCTTTATTTCTTCACTCTGTCTCTGATGTTTGGATGAAATCAACTGAATTTATTTATTTATGGATCCATCAGCTGACAAATGTAGTTCAGTCCATTTGATGAAAGTCTGAATCTGTTGTACAGAATGACATTGTGGACATCAAAAGTATTAAGGCTCTTCCTAAAAACTTTCTCTTCTAAGCGCTCCTCTCACGATCTGTGCACCAACACCGACAGGATCTTCTATAAATGGGAGGTCATTTTTCAAGATGGCTTATTGGTCAGCAGGTGGTTCTTTTATACTCTTTGATCTCTTGTCCAGATCTCAACCTGCTCCAGAGCAGGTTAGCCATTCAGCATACGTTACCATGGTGATTCATCTCGGTAAGAAGTGAACCAGCTTTGTAGGACAGAAAACCCAGGGTTAATCCAGAAGTTACTTTACTAAGAAAAAATCCAGCTTCGTAGTACAGGCCTCTGGAGAATCTTAGTCAGTACCAAGCCAAGTGTTTCAAGTATTCGAATATAACACAAAGTGGGGACACTTACCAGAAACTTATCTACTGCTGTTGGGTCCACTCATGGTACAAATACCTTTGTAGAAGACACAAACTGAGCTTTGTACTGAACTCTGTTGTTACAACAATTTGAGGCAAACTGATGGAGTTGCATTCAAATCCAAATAATTGTGGTATTCAAAAGATTTGAATGCAGCTCACATCCTGATGTGTTTCTATTGAAATTACGGATCAGTCAAGGCTCCAGACTATAATTTTTGTTTAAAATGTTTGTAAATCAATTAATCTCAGATCACATCTTTTTCTTAACCTGTATGCAAAATATTCCCTTTAAAATCCAATAGATGACAAAATAATAGGTTTTTATCTTAATTGTTTGCACGTCCAATGACTGGTGTCTTTGTTAATTTATTTATGTATTTATTTTTTGTTCAGCCTCTGATATTCAAGTTCCAGCTGCTGCGATGGTTTAGGCATCAAAATGTGGGATCTTTAGGAAGGTATGAAACATTTCTTGAAGAGCATGGATCTGCTTTATTTGGCACTACATGAAACATTGGGTTGTTGTTTATTTCTACTGTTGTCTTTTTGCCTGCAATTGAACTGATGAAACTGCTCTTATGTCTTTTTCGTAGTTTGTTGAATTTACCCACTGTGGAATTAAAACAACTGGAGAAACTGAAGGTGATTCCTTTTTTTAACTGTCTATCAGGATCATTTCTATACTTAAAAAATAAAAAAATGAAGTACTATTCTTGAACTTACATTAGACCATTTTTGATAAGAAATGGTAACTGTTCTCATGTAAATCGTGCTTAATTTAATCCAAATAATTAAAAAAATATATATTTTTACATTTAACAATACTAAAAAGTTGCTAAACTTGAAGAGTGGAAGTTGACATGGTTCACTTGCCTGTGTTCCATTTATTGATGTGAGTGGGCTGAGATGAGTTAAAATGTTTGATTTTAACCACAAACATGATTAAAAGTTTTTAAATGATAATGTCATTTGGTTAAATTTGGATCATCAATCTGAATGCTGTTTAATGTGGTTTCAGCATGTCTCCGAGGATGAGTTGTTGGCTTTTCTAAAGGGTCAAGAGAAGAAACCTGATAATGGGTAAGAACCTTGATCTTCATGAAAATTAATAAATCTAGTATATGTCAGTCCCTCCAGGATTTTGCACACTCTTTTGGGGATTGGTGTGGGCTGAAATCGCTGATTTTGTGGCAGCTTTTGAAAAAATTGCAATGCATGCTGTAATGTTTTTAGATGTTGTTCTGCAATAAAATTGTAGCAGTTAGCAAAAAATGCAAAACTAATTGTGATTTTATTTTAATAAATACTCAATTCATTTGAAATCAAAGTCAACTTGATCCAGTGAGAATAAAACAGCAGTGAGAGTTGTAAGTTAATTATCACTCAGGGATGTCTCTGTTTTGCACTTTCTCTCTCTTCATCTATTATTGTCACACATTCAAAAGTTCACACGCGCACACTCACTGTTTGTTTCAGGCAAACTGCATGCAGCCTCTGTCACTGTGATCTGTCTTGTATGTTGTCTGCGCGATTCATTCTCCTTGTGTGTTTTGTGGTAGAAAAGTGTTTGTCAACAGATGGTTTTCGTCTGTGTTCCATCACAATGTGTCAAAACAGTTTCTTGCAAAACATTTTTTGCCTTCCACAGTCCTTAGCTACAATATGGTAAATCAGAGGCATTTAAGTCAGATATGTCTGCAATTTGAGAAAAAAAGAAACAAGTTTGACAGGAGACTGACTGCTATTACTGGAGAAACTTGGGGACGGGTGAAAAATATTATTCTTGGTCAAATTTGCAAATAATTTGCAGTGACTGGACAAAATTGCAACATCACATAGAATTCATGGGGATTGATTGAATTTGCATTAATTGTTGCGATTGCAACATCCCAACTTTCTGGAGGCATGATATTAGATACAGACTTGCTGCAAGGTTAACTTTTTAAGAGGGGATATACAGACGGAAAGAAAATTGTGTTTTGTTCAGATTTAAACATGATGAAAAGTGTCTTTATTGTTGTTTAATGTTTAAAAGGATCACCATTAGCTGCCACCAAGGTGACAAGCTAATCTTCCTGGGGTCCACACAGAAAGACAAAACAAAACACAGAACATAACAGTACATGATACACATGACAATCACAGTTCACATAATAAACAATGTAAAGCTTTAAACATTATAAACATCATAAAACATAAACATCATCAGAAAATTGTGAGATTGGTTATTACATTCACAAGTTGCATCCATCAACTAAAATAACACTCGCCTACATACAGTACTTGCTCAGATATTTAAGTAGTGCTTTCTCAGGTGGTACTTGAAAGATGCCTTTCCATTTAATTTACATATGTTTAGAGGGCAATTATTCAAATTGTTGATGACATGATAAATAACTGTCCTCTTTAAGGCATTAGACTTTGGATGTAGCAATATGATTTTTCCATCAATGGCTGACCTGGTAAAATGAGAATGAAGCTGAGTAAATCTGACAATTTGTTTGTCTAGAAAACCAAGTTGAGTATAAAAGATAGCATTACTGAAAAATTTAACAGTGTCGAAAACAAGCCTGTTCTCTACAGTTAACCATGAAAATTGATGATGCATATTGACAGAGTTTGTTCTTACAGGACAATGTCAAACTAACCTAGCAGCTCTATTCTGGGCAGTTCCTCAGTTGACCTTTAGATGCAGAAGACCACACAGGTGAACAATAATCCACATAAAATGACGTAAAATTTACATTTCAGGTACTAGTCCCATGATGTTAGAAGGGACATAGGGCGGCTGTGGATCAGTGGTAGAGTTGTTGCCCCACAATTACAAGGTTCGATTCCAGCTCCTGCAGTCACATGCTGAAGTGTCCTTGAGCAAGACACTAAACCCCAAGTTGCTCCCACTGTTGTTCAGTGGTGTATGAATGTTGTGTGTTAGATATAGCTGATGGCTTCTGCATTAGTTACAGCCTGCCATCAGTGTGTGAATGTGGTGTGATTGGGTGAATGAGGCTAGCAGTGTAAAGCGCTTTGAGTAATCGGTAAGACTAGAAAAGCGCTATACTGGTCCATTTACCATTTTACATAGGAAAGATAATGCCTCACCATGGAGATATCACTACCAATCTTCTTCACTATAGTATGAATGTGTTCTGTCCATGACAACTGGCTATCAATTATTGTGCCCAGTCATTTTACTTTGTTCACCTGTTCTATAGGTTCCCCTGACACACTCAAGCTAATTTTTGGTGTAGATGACAATTTGTGACTCGATCCCAATATAATTGATTTGGTTTTTGAGATGTTAAGTACCAACTTATTTGTTTTATCCACTTAAACACAACATTTAACTCTGCTGCTATAACATTTTCCTGTTCCCTGATAGTTTTAGCAGTATAATACAATGTTGGATCATCTACATACATTTGTACAGTTGCTTTACATAAAACTGATAGTAAATAATTTGTGAAGACGGTGTATAAGAGTGGTCAGGTCATAACAGCTGCCAGTGTAATAAAGCCTTTGTGTCCTCCCTGTAATATAACTCCTCATAAATAGGATGGCAGTTGGACTACATCCATAGCATTTTAGTTTACTAATGAGCAGATCATGATCTATGTTGTCGAATGCCGCACTACAATCAAGTAATACAGCACCACTCATCTTTGAGCTGTCCATTTCCTTTAGCCAGTCATCTGTCACAGTGTGTTGACCTGCTTTTTGACCAGTGGATGTGCTCCTGTTTCTTTTTCTTTAGTATGAAAATCCCAGACTTGGACATCAAACAAGTGGAGCATCTAACGGTAATCAGCATTTTTGATCTTTCCATTACAATATTGTTAGAAAACACTAGAGTACAGGTCAGACAAAAGGTTCTGTTTGGATCTGAAATGTCCCATACAATGTGATTTTCATCACATGAAATCTATCATCGTGATAGATAGTTTTGATAAAGACATTTTTTTTTGGTTTGTTTTTTCAGTTGCAAGTAAAACATAAATTCAGCCTGTGCTATTATTGGCATCCACTCAGAGTCTCGTAGAAGTCACTGTAATGTTAACAGGGTGCAGTGCTGATAGGCTGCCTGATTGTTGTTTGAGTGAGGAAAGTAGAAACTAGAGCAAAATAAATGTAGAGGGAAAAAACATCACAACAAGGGCACTATACATTTGTGATGGCCTGTGCAATTAACATAAGTTTGCCGACAGCACTGGTCAAAACCATAAACAATATCTGTTGATGAAGTACAATGATGACCTTTCTAACCCAAATAATACTGGACTGATCACAAAAATCAATTCCAATCCAAATGATTTGCATTTATATTTCTATGTGAAAAATTATTACTTTAAAATCTGAAAGATTTTTGTTCACTGTGCCTCTTTTTCATTTGATAAAACAGGACCATCTAACATGGCTGGTTTTGTTCCAGTTTATTTTTGCTCTTATCCTGAATACTAAGTTCTAGCTTCAAAGATTTCTGTTCAAATCTGTTGGATTGTTAATGAGAATTTTATCAGCATTTATTATTTTGAGTCCTATAAAATTATATCAATTAAAATCTGAATGAGATGTGTTCATATTAAAATAATGATTCAGTCTGAAGTCCCAAAGAGTTTGGTATGAATTGTTAAGCTTTCCATTTCTGCAAAGAAGTGTATTTCAAATCAAAAACATGAGCATAACAATCCAAATGACTGTTGTGTTAAATAGTTTGTGTATCTCGTTTCAGCCTCTGATATTTAAGTTGCAGCTGTTGCAGTGGATGGGAGACTCCAATTTGGGACATTTAGGAAGGTAAGGAAACTTGGTCAAAGTAAAGTGGATGAATTATAGATGGCACAAGATGAAGTGATGAGTTTCTCTCTGTGCTGAAAGAATGGATGGTTGTGATTGTATGCTGTTGTACTGGTGACAATGCCTTTGTGTTTTTGCTGTAGTTTGCTGAATTTACCTGTACCAAATGTGAACTTTAAAGAACTGGAGCATCTGAAGGTAATCAACCTTTATTTTTCAGTTCAATAGGGATTATTATTATTATTATTATTATTATTATTATTATTATTAATAATAATAATAATAATAATAATAATAATAATAATAATAATAATAATAATGAGACTACTCCAGAAATGGTTTTAATTCCTTGAGCAGACAAGGCAGCATAATGTTCTTTGGTGTAGCTGTTCATCATCAGTCTGAATGGTTTGTTAATGCAGTTTCAGCCTCCTGCCTCCGAGCATGAGTTGTGGACTTTGTTGAATGGTCTCAAGAAGAAGCCCAATGACGGGTGAGAAACAACATTTACATGATAACTAATAAATTACAGACAGATGTGATACATGCTAACAGGAAGGTTAAGGTTTGGAAAAGAGCCCTGAAGGTGTCTGAGATAGAAATTGATGTTTAGTGAATACTGAGTGTAATGAAAGGTCTGATAAATGCTCAGCGCTAATCAAAATTCCCATATTCCTTTTCCTGTAGTTTCAAAATACCCGAGTTGGACATCAGACAAGTGGAGCATCTAACGGTAACTGCCAGATTTAAATAATGAACCAGTTTAAAGTCTCAATAGTTTGTTTGACTTGTAATTTGAACCAGTCAAGGCTGAAGTATTTTGGTTCCTGTTTGAGGCCTTTAAAGGAAAACAACTTCAGTACATGTTATTGAAAATCTGTGATCCATTCAAAGTGTTTTTCATAGATTGGTACTAAAATCAAAAAGATTCGCACCTAAATCCCAATGACTGTTGTCCACATTTGTTTGTTCTTGTGGTTTCAGCCTCTGATATTCAAGTTCCAGCTTCTGCAGTGGTTGAGGACTCAAAATTTGGGAACTCTGGGAAGGTGTGAAACATTTTTAATAAAACAAACAGTCAGTAGTTGGCACTTAATGAAAGAAAGTATTTTTGTCAGCCATTATGACCAAACTGCTCCCATGTCTTTGTTGTAGTTTGCCTAATTTACCTGCTGTGGACTTTAAACAGCTGGAGAAACTGAAGGTGATTAAAACTTTTTTTTAATTGTAGATCAGGATCATTGTTGTACTTAGAAATATGGAAAGAAAAAAAACTGTTTTCACTGAGTGTTTTTCCATTTTGACAAGAAATGTTGACTGTTCTCATGCAAATGATGCCTTCAAACCAAACATTTTGGGAATGAATCAGAGATATTTTTCATCATACTATAAATTGTAAGTAGTGCTTTTAGATATCAGATGTAGCTGTTTATTGGTCTGAATGGTGTGTTTTTGTGGTTTCAGCAAGTCCCTGAGCCCAAGTTGTGGGCTTTGCTGAAGGATCATGAGAAGAAGCCTAATGATGGGTGAGAGCCAAAATATGAATGGAAACTGGTTAACTACAGACTCGATACAGGGTTGCTAAACAGTCATGATTTGGAAACGGGCCCTGAATGGGATGAAGATAAAAAGATAATGAAGATATTTACTCTTTGTGTGAATGGTAAACGTCATACAAAGTGTTATTACATACTTTTTATCAAATCCCAATGATTTTCCTCATTCTTAAATGAGTGTTGGTGTTTTGTGAATATTGACAATGATGAAAGTTGTTTTAGCAATTTTTTTAGTTAATAACACTGCTTCTTTTCATGTGCTATAGTTTAAACATACCAGACTTGGACATCAAACAAGTAGAGCATCTAACGGTAATCAGCACTTTACTTCTTTTTATCACAATCATTTTGGGAAAGTCTGGGTCACAATGCCAGACAGCGATGACCAAATGATCAGACTGTTGGCTTTTAAACCGTTCTTGCGGTTTTTTTGAAAATCTTTCATTCATTCCGAACAAAAACCGTTTATTCAGCGTGTTTGGGGTGTTGGCAACTTCTTAGTTTCCTCCCTCAGTTTTCGTTCTGTGATCTTGGTAGAAGTTGCCCAGTTGAAATGTGAGGGGGGAAGTACAGAGGTGGAAAAACTCCCAGAACAGAAGCAGCTGATATGATTTGGGTTCATATCCTCAAACACCATCAAATCAAAATATTTTCTGTTAAATCCTATGACATTACATTAAAATCTAAATCATTTGGATTTCTACCCCATTATAATTTTTTTTGTCTGATTATTCACATTTGTGTGGTTTCAGCCTCTCATTTTCCAGTATCAGTTGGGGCCATGGTTGAAGCATCAAAATTTGGGGTCTATTGCCAGGTATGAAAGCTTTGTTGGTTTTTTGGTAGGAAGTGGATGAATTATAGATAGCACTAGATGAAACAATATGTGTTGTCTCTGTGTTGAGAGCAATGGGTATTTGTGACTGTCTGCTGTTGCATTGATGACAATGCCTTTGTGTCTTTTGCTGTAGTTTTAATTTACCTGTACCAGATGTGAACTTACATCAGCTGAAGCAACTGGAGGTAATCAACCTTTCTTTTCTTGAGCTATGGAGACTTCTTGGTTCTATCATCGAATGACATTGTTTCAAGCACAATGTTTTCATGTATGAGATGCAGCTGTGCATCAGTCTGAATGGTTTGTTGATGTGGTTTCAGCCTCCTGCCTCTGAGGAAGAGTTGTGGAATTTGCTGACTGGACCCAAGAAGAAGCCTGTTGATGGGTATGAGACCATTTTTGTAGGGAAATTGACAAGACTGATAGAAAGAAGTGATACAAGCGCAGCACAAGGTTTACACAGGGAAAAGGTATTTTGATTAGCTTTGGTTAAGGGAAGGTGAAATTGTCTGCCCATCAGTGGATGATAGTGCTCTGTTTCTTTTTTCTTTGGCTATAGCTTTGATATACCTGACATGGACATCAAAAAGCTGGAGAATCTAACGGTAATCAATCCTTTTGTATTTTTTAAAAATCATTATCATTTTAATCATTTTAGTTCCTCTGCTTCTTTCATTAGTGGGCACAATGTCCATGACATCCAAAAAGAATACCAAGTCTTGATTTGTTAGCTCTGCAGTTGGTTTTCCTATCCCCCTTTGTACTTTCATTTATTTATATGTACATTCATGTGATTTCAGCCCTCCTTGCCCCAGTACGAGCTGTGGCTTTGGTTGATGCGCCACAATTTGGGATCCATGGCCAGGTACAAAAGCTTTGTCAAAGAAAGAGGTTAAATTGTAGATGCACTTCATAAAGTGATGTGTTTTTCTCTTTGATGAAGTGCAATGGATATTTGTGATTTTCTGCTGTTGCACTGATGACAATGCCTTTGTGTGTTTTGCTGTAGTTTGTTGAATTTACCCATACCTAATGTTAACTTTAAAGAAGTGGAGCATCTCAAGGTAATCAAGTTTTCTTTTTTTGTTCAAAAATTATTCCTTTTTTTTTTTGTTTGTTTCTATAGCCAAAATTAACTTATTTCAGGAATGGTTTTAATTCCTTTAGCTGGTTTCACTTGGAGGCATATTGTTTTCTGGTATAGCTCTTCATCATTAGTCTGAATAATTTGTCAATGTGGTTTCAGCCTCCTGCCTCTGAGAAAGAGCTGTGGGATTTGCTAAATGGACAGACGAAAAAGCCTGATGACGGGTGAGACATTTTTTTGCACGCAAATGGATTAATGTGAGGCAGATGCTTACAAAAAAATTAAGGTCTGGAAAAGGACCACTCAAATGTTGGAAAAAAAGAAAAAGGGTGTTTCCTGAATAGTTAGTATAATAAAAAGATTTTATGTCAAGAACTCAGACCCAGAAGTGGACACAAATGCAAACCTGGAGTCAAGATCGGTAAGAGCAAAAAGGGTTTAATAAAACAGACCAGAGGCCTGTAGCACGAAGCAGGATTAATGTATTAGCAAGGTAACTTCAGGGTTAACCCTGGTTTAATGATAGCACAAAGCCGGTTCAATTCTTATCTAGATAGATCACCATGGTAACCTATTCTGAACAGCTAACCTGCTCCAGAGCAAGATAAGTTTGAGTTTGAATCTGATTCTATAAAATGTCCCACCTACTGGCCAATCAGCTTCTCAGAAACAGGCGAGAAACAGACTCCCCTAAATCAAACTTGACCATACAGTTGAAGTTAATATACCAGGGAGGGATACTCAAAGCAATCAAACTTAATTTATAAAGCTCCTTTCATACATTCAAAGACAACACAAAGTGCTCGACAAATCAAAGGATGTAATGCTTGATGTGAAACAGCACATTATTCTATCATGTCATTCCTACACTTCATTCATGGTGTTTGAAGGCTTTCTTTATTAAAGAGAGAGTGTATACGAGTCCAGCTGCTGATTTGTAAACTGTTAATTTGGGTCAGACATTAACTCTGTATTGTGGTGACAACTTTAATCTTAATTTAAACATGATGATACGACATGAAACAAACCACTTTACCAGACGCAGTGATGTTTTTGTACTTATTTTTCATTTGCCCCCACGTCTTTTTCACTCCAGTGGGATGAAATTGGAATGAGATAATAACTGCAGTACACATAATTCATTTTCCCTTTCATGAGATACACGAGTGTGATCAGTGTCATATTGAGCCATTGAAGAATAACTTACTCATTTACACAGTCTGTTATATGCTGCCATGCATTCGGTCTGTGATTGGCAGCTGTCACGGTGTTTCCCCTCTGTGATTTGGGCTTTTTCCGCCTCATATTTCCTTAATATTAAACGTTGTTCTTCACAAGTGACGCACGGAGCACGGAGCTCTGAGCTCTGTCACTCTGTTCTGTGCGTTTAGCGTTAATGACTGTGATTGGTCAGCTGCCTCTGAGCCCTCCCCTTTACGTGCGCGTTCATGGCTCTTGATGAGTCAAACCTGGGTTGAGTTATTGTGTTGATAACCTGCGTCGAGCTATCGATTATCCTCATTGTCACTGTTGCACTTAGTCAACCCTGGATAGATGTGAGTTATCCAGGATACACTGACCGCGCTTTGTGCTATAGGCCCCAGGTTCAGTACACGAGACAGGTAGTCAGCCAGGCAGGGTTCGGTACACGGAATCAGGCAGGCAGACAGGCAGAGTTCGGTACACAGGTAATCAATCCCAATCAAGGCAAAGGTATCCAGAAAATGTGAGGCAAAGAGCAAAGTCTAAAAACAAGAGCAAGGTACAAGAGCGGCAAGACAAGACTGTGAAATAAAGGCTGGAACGAGGATGGTAAAGTGCAACGAACTGGCAACGAGAAAGGTGCTGTGTCCCAATTCAGGGGCTGCATCCTTCGTGGGACGCATTTGAAGGCCAGTTACGTCACAACGCTGCGCGAAGGCCGTCCCAATTCGCAGCAGATTCGGAGGATCCTCCAAATGCGGCCCACAAATGCGTCCTCCTTTGCCTCTTTTTGGAGGACGCACCGCTACTATCCTTCGCGGCCCTCCATATCCCAAGATCCTTTGCCCACCGCTGCTCAGTCCCGAAAAAGAACGGGGGAAATTGCACAATAGTGACATTAGATGGTGTTAATTTTACTTTTAAATGTAAGTATTGGGTTTATACCCGGTTTTTACTCATTTTAACATCCAATGCCAGATACGGGGAATCAGATGTTGAGCTTGATGTTTTACTTATCAGTGATTTTGACAGATGGGGACGTAAAAATTCTGTCATGAATAATGATCCCTCAATTTAAAAAATCGATATCTGGACATATTAATTATTAATTATATGTTTTAGCATGTCGTCATAAAAGCAACTCAAATACAACTTTAACATTAACGATGCAGGGAAATGTTTTGCTTATTGGGCAGAAAGAAAATACAAATTATAATACCGACCCTGCTGTCAGAAGCTTTGTAAAGAAAAAAAACGCTCTTTATCAGGCGAAAGAGCGGCAGAGGAGATCACAGCATCATAACATCAAAGTTTTGCGTCTCTGCCTCAGTCAGCTGACTTTGGGCGGCTGTTTTTTGTTCTGGAGGCTGAAGTCCGTTCTGCTACACCTGGAATGAGCAGCGCTGCTTCAGCGAGCGTTTTAAAGTCTGGAAACATTTCACCCAGTGAAGCAATGAGCAGTCGACAAAACCATTTGAGAAGACGGGTTTCCTGATCCTGCCAGAATCTGCCTCACCGGGAGGAAATCCTGGAGCATTTATTTGGTCTTAATGTAAAAAGAGAGGCGGCTTCAGTCCCGTGTGAGTCGTGCAAATCGATGTCAACGTTTAATAGGATGAGACAAGCCAGCAGGTCAGAGAATGAGAGATCATAAACAGGACAACACCATACCTCATTAATTATGCACGCTCACCACTAACTGTAGAGGGGGTCTGCTGCAGGTGAGATATGTGATTAATGAATGACTGTGTGACAGCTGAAGTGGACTGAATCACTGAGAGGGTTACTCATCCCTCAAAATTACCTTCAGATTTGTCCATCATTGATCAAAAAATTGGAAATTTTAACTTTCAGTTAAATAACGTGAAGCTGGTAATTCATTATTATATGGCATGAATAAGCATTATGTTAATTTAAAAACATTTTAAGTGAATAAAAAACTAAGTTTAGGATTATGAATTGGGTGGCAGAAATCGTGACGTAAGGATAAGGGCGGAGACATGACGCAACCAGGAAATAATCCGAAGGATAGGACTGTCCCATTTAACAATGGTGTGACGGCCTACCCGTCCTTCGGAGGACGGGCCTACCCATCCTCCGAAGGACTGGCCTTCGGAGGATGGGTCCTTCAGAGGATGCAGCCCCTGAATTGGGACACAGCAAGTGATACACATGAGGTTAAATACAAGAGGTAATGAGGGGTGATGACACACAGCTGGGGAAAACAATCAGGAATCAGGTGTGACAGACGGGGGCATGGCAGACAGGAACCAATCTAAATCTAAAAGACAGAGACAAGGGTTAATGATTAAAAAAAAAAAGGGAAACCAAAACATGACTCAAAATGTGCAAAACAACAGAAACTTTCCAGACATGACATTTTAAGCTTATTAAAATTCCCATATTTCTTTTCCTGTAGTTTAAAAATACCTGACCTGGACATCAGACAAGTGGAGCGTCTTACGGTAATCCCCATATTAAAATAATGAATCAGTTTAAAGTCCTAATGGTTTAGATTGACTTTCCATTTGAACCAAGTATTAATCTTAAGTATTTTGGTTAATGTTTGAAGCCTTTTAAAGCAAATAATTTAAATTTATGTCATAGAACCTTTTGGATCCATTAGAGATTTGCATTTGAATCTTAGTGACTGTTGTCTTCAGTCATTTGTTTTATGTGCTTTCAGCCTCTGATATTCAAGTTCCAGCTGCTGCGATGGTTGAGGCATCAAAATTTGGGATCTTTGGGAAGGTATGAAACATTTCTTGAATAGCATGGATCTGTTTTATTTGGCACTTGATAAAATATTGAGTTTTATGAATGTTAATTTTAAACTAGTCTCTTTGTCTGCAGTGAGACTGATAAAACTGCTCTGATGTCTTTGTTGTAGTTTGCCAAATTTACCCAGTGTGGACTTGAAACAACTGGAGAAGCTAAAGGTGAACAAAACTTTTTTTTATGGTCCATCTTTATCATTTCTGTAGTCCAAATAATTATATACTGAGAATTATAAAAGTTTCTGACAAGAAATAATAAATGCAGCTTTCTGATAACAGACGTAACTGTTTATTATTCTGAATGGTTGTGTTTATGTGGTTTCAGCGAGTTCCTGAGCCCAAGTTGTGGGCTTTGCTGAAGGATCATGAGAAGAAGCCTAATGATGGGTGAGAACCAAAATATGAAAGGAAACTGAATAAATAAGAGCAGATATGAATCAGTGGTGCACACACTTAGATGAGGCCGAGTACAGATGAACCAGTTGAGGAAGCCCCATCAAAGGAGTCGTTTGCACCAGGAGCAGATGTGATACAGGCTTAAAGAATAGTAATTATTTGGAAAAGGGCCCTGAATGTGTTCCTTTCTTAGTTAATCACAATGCTTCTTTTCTTTTGCTATAGTTTGAAAATACCTGACTTGGACATCAAACAAGTGGAGCGTCTAACGGTAACCAGCACTTTACTACTTTTCATCAGAAAATGTTCTTATTGCTTTGTAAAATTTTAGTCTTCATGAATTCAGTCTGAGTGGAGGATCTGTATCCTCTCACTTTCTTACCTCAATATCCATGCACTGATTTGATATAGGATGACTGAATGTTATCTAAGGGAGGAGGGTACAGACCAATGCTAACCAATGCAGAGCTGGAAAAACAACAAGAAAAACAAATTACTCTTCCTAAAGAATCTTTACCAATTTGAAGACAAATATTCCTGGTTATTACCTGTAAATGTTATCACATAATAGGAACACTTAACAGTGACATATCTGCTGCTGTTGAGTCATGGTCATTTTGTACAGATCTTTTTAGGAGGTAGGTGTAGAGGCAAAGCCAGCTGTGTTGACACTTGTGGATGAAGCAGTCAGGGATGAAGGGGTTGGCAGGTGCAAACAAACAACCTTTGCAACCAACAACAGAGCAACAAAAACATGTGACTCTAACTTTTGACACCTTAATCATGCAATGTAAAAGAAAAATCACAACAGTGAGGGAGAAAGCAGAATTGTTCCAGGAGCAGGAGTGGTTTTTCATTCTTTCATGTGCAAATTACTCCTGTTATTGTCACCACAGGAGCAAAATCAAATCACCCGTTCATACCAATTTATAGTCCTGTTAAATACAAATCATTTACTGTTAAAATGCAATTATTTCTTTTTAACTCGAAAACATTTCAATGTTCATCCCACTGACTGTTGTCTACGATTGTTAATGTGGTTTCAGCCTCTGATATTCAAGTTCCAGCTGCTGCTATGGTTGAGGACTCAAAATCTGGGATCTTTAGGGAGGTATGGAACATTTCATAAAGAACACAGATAGTCTATAGTTGGCACTTGACATAATTAAGTGTTTTAGTCATTTTTTGATTGTGTGTTTATCTGCTACTAAACTGGTGAAACTGCTTTATGTCTTTGTCTTAGTTTGCTGAATTTACCTACTGTGGACTTAAAACAACTGGAGAAACTGAAGGTAATCAAAACTTCTTTAAATTGTCCATCAGGATCATCCCTGTTCTTAGAATAATGACAAAATATGTTTCAACCTTACATTATACCAGTTTTGACAAGAAATTGTAAATGTTCTCATGTAAATTATGCCTAATTTAATGAAAAAAAAGAGAATTAATCCCACTTGTTTTACCTCTCATTTACTTGTATTTATCGATTTTCAAATCAAACAAAAAAAGCTACTGATCTAAAAGAACAGATCAATCACTTACACTTTGAAACACGATGCTTTCAGGTATTAGATCTAACTGTCAGCATGAATGGTTTTTTTTGTGGTTTCAGCATGTCCCTGTGCAAGAGCTGTGGGCTTTGCTGAATGGACACAAGAAGAGGCCTGATGATGGGTAAGACAGAAAATATACAAGAAAACTGCTTATTTTAGAGCAGATGTGATACAAGCTTAAAAGAATAGTTGTGTTCTGGAAAAGGACACTTAAGGTGTTTGAGATGAAGGTGGTGTTTTGTGATAACATGCTTTTGGTTATGCTGACGACTTGAACAAGGCAACTGGACTGTGTAGAGTGGGGAACATATTTCGCCCCTCATTCAAGAAGCTTTTTCAGTTTGAAACTGAAGAAGCCTGGATGAGAGGTGAAACATCTTCCCCACTCTATGCAGTCTATTTGCTTTATTCAAGTTGTCAGAATATACATGACCTGCATGAATGAGAGCCTACATGGACATGCTTTTGGTTAATTACAATACTTCTTTTGTATATAGTGTGAAAATACCTGACTTGGACATCAAACAAGTGGAGAATCTAATGGTAACCAAAACTTCTTTTCCTTTTCATTAGAAAATTTTATTTCTGTCTTGTAAAGATTTTCATTCAGTTGTATAAATTTATGCAAATTGATTCAGTCTAAGAGCCATAATGTGTGAGTGAAATGTTTACCTCTTCTGGGGTACCTCCCTAGACCCATACCCAAGGAGCAAGCAGGAGATTGAGTGCCTGGTAGCCGGGCTCTCCTCTTCAGCATTAAGGGGTATTGGGTGTCAATCCCCAACAATGCAGACTAGTAGTGAACCAAGTGGTAAGGGTGAAAAGGGAAGATCTGGAGGTGGCCGCTGTCTGCTAGGTCTTCAGCTCCCACCCCTGTAAGGTTTTCTCATACATTCAAGGGAGTGATGGATGACCTCAGCCTCGGAGAAAGGGTCAGGAGCTTGGCCATCCAGAGGGAGCTCAGGATACAGCTATTGCTCCTTTACATTAAAAGGAGTCAGCTGAGTTGGTATGGGCCCTTCAAAAGGTGCCTCCTATATGCCTCCCCTGAGAGGTGTTCCAAGCACCTCAAACTTGGAGGAAGCCCAACTGGATGTGGCAGACCCAGAACACTTTAGAGTGATATCCCACCTGGTCTGGGAAAGCCTCTGGATTCCCCAGGAAGGGCTGGAAAACACTGCTGAAGGTCAAGGATGTCTAGGTCCATTTACTTGCACCACTGTCACTGTGCCACGACTCCAGATAAGAGGGAGATAATGGATAAATGGATGGATCATTAATTGAGCCTGTGTTGAGGATTAAGATCTAGTTAGTTTTCAACCTCCTCAGCCATGCTGTGATCTGAGTGAAATCTGCCTGTTTGTTGTCTGAAGGGGGAAGTACAGTTGAGTGTAGACAAATGCAGAGGTGGGAAAACCCCAAAACAAATATGCCAACTTCTTCTCAGGAAGTTATCCCTGTACAAAGACAAATATGTCTTGTTATATATTGGTTTTAAATAGGGCAACTGTGACTCAGTGGTAGAGGTGTCGCCACTCAATCGGAAGGTCGAGGGTTCGATTCCCAGCTCCTGCAGTCTCATGTTGAAGTGTCCTTGAGCAAAACACTGAACCCTAAATTGCTCCCACTGTTGTTCAGTGGTGTGTGAATGAGTATGACTGGATTAGATAAAACTGACAACCAATAGGTAGATTGTTCTGCCATCAGTGTGTGAATGTGGTGTGGATGGGTGAATGACACCAGCAGTGTAAAGCGCTTTGAGTGGTCAGACAGACTAGAAATGTGCTATATAAGTACTGGACCATTTACCATGTACCATTTTTACCATTTTAAATGTTGTCGTAAGTAGAGAAACAAACAATGACACATTGTCACAAATGGTACAGATCCTTTTGGGGGTCAGTGTTAACTCAAAGCCAGCTGTGAACTGACACTTATAATTGGAAGTCAGAGGTAAATGGGTTAAAATGATGATTTGAATTCATATTCTCAAAAACTTTGGATCAATTCAGCACGTTTTCTGTTAAGGTACATAACTTTAAATAGAAATCTAGAATTATTGCTTTTCTATTCTATTGAAAGTTGTTTTAAATTGTTGTTATGTCTGATTTTGTACATTCATGTGGTTTCAGCCTTCTCTACCCCAGTACAAGCTGTGGCTTTGGTTGACGCGTAACAATTTGGGATCCATGGCCAGGTACAAAAGCTTTGTTAAACAAAGTGGATGAATTGTAGATGACACTGGGTGGGATGATCCATTTTTATCTGTGTTAAAGTGCAATGGATATTTGTGATTTTCTGCTGTGGCACTGATGACAATGCCTTTGTGTCTTTTTCTGCAGTTTGTTACCCATACCTGATGTGAACTTAAATCAACTTAAGCATCTAAAGGTAATGTACACTTCTTTTCTTGTTCAACAGTTTTTGTTTTTTTTTATCTCTGTCACCCAGAAATGTCTTCCAGTTTCCTCATCATGATGTATTTTATCAGTCTGAATGGTTTGTTGATGTGGTTTCAGCCTCCTGCCTCTGAGAAAGAGTTGTGGGATTTGCTGATTGGACCCAAGAAGAAGCCTGGTGATGGGTATGAGACCATTTTTGTGGGAAAATGGGAACTTGCTTAGCATAAGATATTTTTTGGGAAAAATGACCCCAGAGAGTGTGAAAATGGAATTAAAATTAGGTTTTAATTGTTTTAAGTGGAGGAATTTGTGGTTCTCTGCAAATGGGTTGATGACAATGCTCTGTTTTTTTGTTTTGTTTTGTTTTGTTTTGTTTTTTCTGTAGTTTTGATATACCTGATGTGGACATCAAGAAGCTATCGGTAATAATTTTTTGTGCTCCTTCATCATAAATATTTTGGACATTTCAGTTCCTTATCTCCTTGCAGCAGAGGCCAAGTCTTGATTTTTCTGATACGGGGGTGGTTTTCCACTCCCTCTCAGTCCTTCTTGTATTCATATGTCCATTCATGTGATTTCAGCCCTCTTTGCCCCAGTACAACATGTGGCTTTGGTTGATGCGACACAACTTGGGATCAATGGCCAGGTACGAAAGCTTTGTCAAAAAGCAGATGAATTGTAGATGGCATTTGATGTTGTGATGTGTGCAATGGATATTTGTGATATTCTGCTTTGGCACTGATGACAATGCCTTTGTGTGTTTTGATGTAGTTTGTTGAACTTCCCCATACCTGAAGTGAACCTTAAGGAACTGGAACATCTGAAAGTAATCAACTCTTCTTTTCTTTCTTCAGTACAGATTTTTTTATTTCTATCACCTAAATTATATAAATTCAGAAATGGTTTGAATTTTATTCAGCTGGTTTTTAGCATGATGTTTCAATGTATGAGATGTAGCTGTGCATCAGTCTGAATCATTTGTTTACGTCATTTCAGCCTCCTACCTCTGAGAAAGAGTTGTGGGATTTGCTGAGTGGAAACAAACAGAGGCCTGATGACAGGTAAGAAACAATAATTACATGGAAACTGAGAATCTAAGGTCAGATGTGATATGGACTTAAAGAAAGGGTAAGGTTATTAAAAGTGCATTGAAGGTGTTGGAAAATTTGTCTCTGTGAGTATTTTGATTCATTAAATGGGAATTAAAATGCTTTTAGCTAATCAATATGCTCTACCTTCCTTTTGGTAGTTTGAAAATACCTGACTTGGACATTAGACAAGTGGAGCGTCTAACGGTAATCCCCATATCTACACAATGAATCAGTTTGAAGTCTCAAGGAATCTGTTTGACTTTCATTTGAGCCAGCCCAGGCTGAAGTAATTTGTTTTGTATTTGAAGCCTTTTATGGGAAAATAATTTCAATTTATATTGTTAAATATATGGGATCCATTTAAAACATTTCTTATAGATTTGTACTAAAAGTTAAAAAGATTTGCATTTGAATCCCAGTGACTGAAGTATTCCATTGTTTATTCATGTGGTTTCAGCCTTTGGTATTTAAGTTCCAACTGCTGCGATGGTTGAGGTACCAAAATTTGGGATCTTTAGGAAGGTATGAAACATTTTTAATAGAACATGGATGGGCTGTGATTGGCACGCGATCTGGAGTCTTTTTGTCTGCTTATGAACTGGTGAAATTTCTCTTATGTCTTTCCTGTAGTTTGCTGAATTTACCCACTGTGGACATAAAACAGCTGAAGAAGCTGAAGGTGGGCTCAAATCAAAGCTGTTTTTCTATTATCATCAAATTGCACTCACTTCACAAATAAGTTATTTTTCCAAAAATCAAATTGAAAAAAAATACTAAACTTGAAGAACAGTAATTGACTTTGGTTATTTGCCTGTGTCTGTTTATTATCCATGTATTCATGTAAATGGTTTAAGATAAGATAAAATGTTTGATTTTCACAACATACATGATAATCATGATCGTGAGTCTTTAAATGGTAGTGTCATATGGTTTAATTTTGATTCACAGTGCTTTCAGGTATTATAGCTAGCTGTTTATCAGCCTGAATGCTTTTTTAATGTGGTTTCAGCAAGTCTCTGAGCAAGAGCTGTGGGCTTTGTTAAAAGATCACAAGAAGAAGCCTGATGACAGGTAAGAAGGATAATATGCTTGTAAACTTATTAAGGGCAGCTGATATACAGGCTGTGAATGAGTGTCATGAGCAGTGTGATAAGCTATTCTCAATGCTCCCTCTCCTTCTTTAGTTTGAACATACCAGACTTGGACATCAAACAAGTGGAGCGTTTAACGGTAATCAGTCTCTTTAGGAAACACTTGCTAACAATTCAAGACAACAGTAGCATTGTTCCTATGGGAAAGGTCCCAGACGATCGGATTTTTCCGTTTCTCCAAGTTGTTTTAGTTTTTTTCCAAGTATTCTATTAAGTTGTGGACTGGGTCCACATTCAAGATTTTCTGCTTCTTAAAAGAAGGTTTTTTTTCTTGCCGCCATGATGGAGGGATTCATGATTGCCTATATGGATTCATGTTGGGTGTTGGATGCATATATGTGTATATACATTTATATATTTATTTTTATATGTATATATTTATCTATGCATATATGTGTATCCACAAAACAAAGAGCTTTGTGCTCTATTGTAAAGTGTCTTGAGATAACACTTGTTATGAATTGGCGCTATACAAATAAAGATTGATTGATTGATTGATTGATTGATCAATAAAAACATCATAAATTCAGCCTGTGTGGCTTAGCATCCATTGGTTTCCAACCTCTTCATCTATGCTGTGATCTAAACTAAGTGTAATCTGTCAGGTTGTTGTCTAAAAGTAGAAGGTACAGGCCAGTGCAGATTTCACTAAGGCGAAAAAAAAAATCAAGTGAACTACCCCTAAAGGGTTTATGCCAGTACAAAGTCAAATATTCCTGTTTATTTATTGTAAAGGTAATCACAAAACAGGGACACTTACCAATTATATATCCTCTGCTATTAAGTCATAGTCATTTGGTACAGATCTTTTTTGAGGTCAGTGTAGAGGCAAAGCCAGCCTTGATGACTCTTGCAGATGGAGCAGTCAGAGGTGAACTGATTGGCAGGAGCAACCAAAAAAAATCTTTTGCAACTAACAACAGAGAAGTAGGCATGTCTGACTTAAACCTTTGACACCTTAACCTTGTAATGCCAAAGCAAACTAGAGCAGTGAGGGAAGTAACTGAATTGTTCCAGGAGCAAGAGTAAGAGTGTGTTTGCTTTTTGAATTTATAATCCTAATTAATGCAAATCATTTACTGTTAGATTATTTTTATTTCTTTGTAAACTCAAAAACATTTCAATTTAAATTCCACTGACTATTGTCATAAATTCTTTGTTGATGTGGTTTCAGCCTCTGATATTCAAGTTCCAGCTGCTGCAGTGGTTGAGGCACCAAAATTTAGGATCTGTAGGAAGGTATGAAACATTTAATATATAACACAGATGGTCTATAATTTGTACTTGATACAACATTTTTTTTTTCTGAAAAGTGTGTGTTTCTCAACAATTAAAATGCTCCTACTTCTGTTTTGTAGTTTGTTGAATTTACCTGCTGTGGACTTGAAACAACTGGAGAAACTGAAGGTAATCAAAATCTTTGTCCATCAGGATCATCCCTGTACTCAGGAAAATGACAAAATGTGTTTTGACCTTAAATTATACTATTTTGACAAGAGATGGTAAATGCTCTCATGTAAATGATGCCTAGTTTAATAAAAAAAAAAAATAGAATCAATCCCAGTTATTTCATCTCTCATTTAATTGTATTTTATTTATTGTTATTATTATTATTTATTAAAACAAAAGAAAACCTACTGATCTGAAAGAAAAGTTCCACAGTTAACACTTTGAAGCACAGTGCTTATAGGTATCAGATGTAGCTATTTATCAGGCTGAATGTTTTGTTTGTTTGGTTTCAGCAAGTCTCTGAGAACGAGTTGTGGGCTTTGCTGAATGGTCGGGTGACAAAGCCTGATGATGGGTAAGACGCAAAATATGCATGGAAACTGATAAGCCAGGAGGGAATGTAACACAGGCATAAAGAATAGTTATGATTTGGAATAGGGCCATGAAGTTGTCAGAGATGAAAGAAATTGGTGTTTTTGTATTTACTGTGATGAAAGATATTATAGCATATATATATATATATATATATATATATATATATATATATATATATATATATATATATATATATATATATATATATATATATATTTATTAAGTTAATAACAATTCTTCTTTTCATTTGCTATAGTTTGACAATACCTGACTTGGACATCAAACAAGTGGAAAGTCTCACGGTAACCATTACTCCTTTTTTCATCAGAAAATACTGTTGTTGTGTTTTTATTCAGTTGTAAAAGGCATCATTAATTCAGGCTAACTGGTCCAGAGTTGCTGCTTTGGTGTAGTGATACCAGGTAGATAAAGTTTGGCTTACCTACATACAGTACTCTTGCTCTACTCCCTCCTAATCCTATTTGACCAGGGGAAAAGGAGCCAGGCAGGTGTTGGGACACTGTCAAGTTCCCGGCTGAGCACTTAAGTGTTTGAGTACCCCCTGGACAACGAGAGGGTTGGTTCTTTGCAACTTAACATCACAGAGAGAAGAACGGTTCTGACTGTGGTTTGTGCATGTGTGCAGAACAGCAGTTCAGAGACCAGGGCTTTCTTGGAGTCTTGGATGAGGTCCTAGGAAGAATTCAAGCAAGGGACCCCATTGTTTTTCTAGAGGACTTCACAGCCTGTTTAGGCAATGACAGAGACACCTGGAAAGGGGTTGAGGAACAGCCTGCCATGACAAACACCATGTTAGAGCAGAAAGGAGTGCATAAGTGTATGAGGAACTGGACCAACCCAAGCCGAAGATGAAAAATAAATTTGGTAGTCATGTCATCTGATCTTTGGCTGTATATCTTGAAAAATTAGGCGAAGAAAGGACTAGAGCTGTCAACTGCTCAGCAAGTTTGTTTTAAGTTTGATCAGATACGAAGGCTGCAAGACTGACCGAAAACCCAAAGTGGTAGCAGGGATAAATTGGGATGTTTGGCAGGGGCCTGTCAGGGAGGTCTTAGACTCCCACCTTTAGAAGGTCTTCTCATGCATCCCAGGGAAGCTTTGGAAAATGTCTGAAAGGCATCAATGCTTGTCGTAGCGGTAACCTTCGAACCATTTAAGGAAGCAGTCTGGCTGATGAGTTCAAGTAGGCTGTAGAAAGGACTTTTGGTTGGTGAGACTGACAGGCAGACTGGTGCTGCTTCAGCTGTAACGGAGGTGTTACACCAAACTGTTTTGATAGGGTAGGAGCTGAGCTGAAAGGCAAAGCCACCCACTGGTCATGAGCTATAGATTCTGACTGAAAGAATGAGGACACGGATAAAAGAGGCTGAAAACATGTTGTAATGGGGGCTTTGGCTCAGCCTTAAAAAAAAGGGTCAGAAGCTTGGACATCCAGAGAGAGCTGCTTCTTCACATTGAAAGCACTCAGCTGAGGAGGTTTGGGCATTTGGTAATACCACCTTGTGGGTGCCCCCCTTGAGAGTTGTGCCAGTCACACCTAACTAAGAGGAAAACCTGGAGATTACCCAGAACGTGTTCCATATATTATTAACCCTATACTGTCTTAGAAAGCCACAGGATTCTACAGGAGGAGCTGGAAAGCGTTGGTGGAGAGCAGAGGTGTCTGGGTATATTTTCTTGGATTACTGCAACAGTGGCCCGACTCCCTGTATTACAATGGATGAATGGATGGATCATAAATTCAGCCTGTGTGGAGGACTGGAAATCCTTTCATTTTCCAATCTCCATATTCATGCTCTTACATGAGTTGTATAGCAACCATGACATGGCAACCCCTCCTTAAGAATGTATGCCAAAGACAAGTCTTTCTAGTTATAAACACAAAAATGTTATCACATAATACAAACACTTTCCCATGAAATATATCCTGCGGTTGGTTTACAATTTTCTCAACTGCAGTTGATGTGATTTGAGGTCATATATTCAGACACATTTCATTCATTCATAACATTTCCCATTTATTCCACTAACTTTATATTCATTTTCATCCCACTGATATTTGTTATAAATTGTTTTGCAATGCCTGATTTTGTCTGTTCATGTGTTTTCAACCTCTTTTCCTATCATAAGTTGGGTCCATGGTTAGAGCATCAAAACTTGGGATCCATGTCAAGGTAAGAAAGCTTTGTAGTACAAATAAGATAAATTGTAGATGGCACTTGATCGAGTGAAGTGTTTTCCTCTGTTTTGAAGTGCAATGAATAGTGATGATTGTCTACATTAAAGAAAATTTCTGTGTTTTGATGTAGCCTTTTGAACTTCCCCATACCTGATGTGAACTTAAATCAACTGATGCATCTAAAGGTAATCAACCCTTCTCTTTTGTTACTTGAGATTCTGTATCTCTACCACCCAAATGATTACCTTTCAGAAATGGTTTCCAATTTCTTCAACTTGATGTACTTTATCAGTCTGAATGGCTTGTTGATGTGGTTTCAGCCTCCTGCCTCTGAGAAAGAGTTGTGGGATTTGCTGACTGGACCCAAGAAGAAGCCTGGTGATGGGTATGAGACCATTATTTTGGGGAAATGGGAACAAATGTAGGACAGACTTGGTGCTTCCTTAGCATAAGGTATAGATTGGGAAAAATGAACCTTAAGAGTGTGGAATTGGAATTACGATTGGATTGAAATTTGTTTTAAGTGAGGGAAGTTAAGATTATCTGCCAATGATTTTTTTTGACTATGCTCTTTCTGTCTTTTTCTTTGGCTATAGCTTTGATATACCTGATGTGGACATCAAGAAGATGGAGAACCTAGCGGTACTGAATTATTTTTTTTCCTTTTTTAATTATACTTATTTTGGCCATTTCAGTTCCTCTGCTCCTTACAGCAGTTGGAGGAGTGTCCATGATAGCCAAAAAGAATGCCCAGTCTTGATTTTTCTGATACGGGGGTGGTTTTCCACTCCCTCTCAGTCCTTCTTGTATTTATATGTCCATTCATGTGATTTCAGCCCTCTTTGCCCCAGTACAACATGTGGCTTTCATTGATGCGCCACAATTTGGGATCAATGGCCAGGTACGAAAGCTTTGTCTAAAAAAGTAGATGGATTGTAGATGGCACTTGATGTTGTGACATGTGCAATGGATATTTGTAATTGTCTGCTGTGGTACTGATGACAATGCCTTTGTGTGTTTTGATATAGTTTGTTGAACTTCCCCATACCTGATGTGAACTTAAATCAACTGAAGCATCTAAAGGTAATCAACCCTTCTCTTTTGTTACTTGATGTTCTACCACCCAAAAGATAACCTTTCAGAAATAGTTTCCAATTTCTTCAACTTGATGTACTTTATCAGTCTGAATGGTTTGTTGATGTGGTTTCAGCCTCCTGCCTCTGAGAAAGAGTTGTGGGATTTGCTGACTGGACCCAAGAAGAAGCCTGGTGATGGGTATGAGACCATTATTTTGGGGAAATGGGAACAAATGTAGTACAGACTTGGTGCTTCTGTAGCACAAGGTATAGATTGAGAAAAATGAGCCTTAAGAGTGTGGAATTGGAATTATGATTGGATTGAAATTTGTTTTAAGTGAGGGAAGTTAAGATTATCTGCCAATGATTTTTTGACTATGCTCTTTCTGTCTTTTTCTGTGGCTATAGCTTTGATATACCTGATGTGGACATCAAGAAGATGGAGAACCTAGCGGTACTGAATTAAGATTTTTCCTTTTTTAATTATAATTATTTTGGCCATTTCAGTTCCTCTGCTCCTTACAGCAGTTGGAGGAGTGTCAAAGATAGCCAAAAAGAATGCCCAGTTTTGATTTTTCTGATACGGGTGTGGTTTTCCACTCCCTCTCAGTCCTTCTTGTATTTATATGTCCATTCATGTGATTTCAGCCCTCTTTGCCCCAGTACAACATGTGGCTTTGGTTGATGCGCCACAATTTGGGATCAATGGCCAGGTACGAAAGCTTTATAAAAAAAGTAGATGGATTGTAGATGGCACTTGATGTTGTGACATGTGCAATGGATATTTGTAATTGTCTGCTGTGGCACTGATGAGAACGCTTTTGTGTGTTTTGATGTAGTTTGTTGAACTTCCCCATACCTGATGTGAACTTAAATCAACTGAAGCATCTAAAGGTAATCAACCCTTCTCTTTTGTTACTTGAGATTCTGTATCTCTACCACCCAAATGATAACCTTTCAGAAATGGTTTCCAATTTCTTCAACTTGATGTACTTTATCAGTCTGAATGGTTTGTTGATGTGGTTTCAGCCTCCTGCCTCTGAGAAAGAGTTGTGGGATTTGCTGACTGGACCCAAGAAGAAGCCTGGTGATGGGTATGAGACTATTATTTCAGGGAAATGGGAACAAATGTAGGACAGACTTGGTACTTCCGTAGCATAAGGTATAGATTGGGAAAAATGAACCTTAAGAGTGTGGAATTGGAATTACGATTGGATTGAAATTTGTTTTAAGTGAGGGAAGTTAAGATTATCTGCCAATGATTTTTTTTTGACTATGCCTTTTCTGTCTTTTTCTTTGGCTATAGCTTTGATATACCTGATGTGGACATCAAAAAGATGGAGAACCTAGCGGTACTGAATTAAGATTTTTCCTTTTTTAATTATAATTATTTTGGCCATTTCAGTTCCTCTGCTCCTTACAGCAGTTGGAGGAGTGTCCATGATAGCCAAAAAGAATGCCCAGTCTTGATTTTTCTGATACGGGGGTAGTTTTCCACTCCCTCTCAGTCCTTCTTGTATTTATATGTCCATTCATGTGATTTCAGCCCTCTTTGCCCCAGTACAACATGTGGCTTTCGTTGATGCGCCACAATTTGGGAACAATGGCCAGGTACGAAAGCTTTGTCTAAAAAAGTAGATGGATTGTAGATGGCACTTGATGATCTGACATGTGCAATGGAGATTTGTAATTGTCTGCTGTGGTACTGATGACAATGCCTTTGTGTGTTTTGATGTAGTTTGTTGAACTTCCCCATACCTGATGTGAACTTAAATCAACTGAAGCATCTAAAGGTAATCAACCCTTCTCTTTTGTTACTTGAGATTCTGTATCTCTACCACCCAAATGATAACCTTTCAGAAATGGTTTCCAATTTCTTCAACTTGATGTACTTTATCAGTCTGAATGGTTTGTTGATTTGGTTTCAGCCTCCTGCCTCTGAGAAAGAGTTGTGGGATTTGCTGACTGGACCCAAGAAGAAGCCTGGTGATGGGTATGAGACCATTATTTTGGGGAAATGGGAACAAATGTAGGACAGACTTGGTGCTTCCTTAGCATAAGGTATAGATTGGGAAAAATGAACCTTAAGAGTGTGGAATTGGAATTACGATTGGATTGAAATTTGTTTTAAGTGAGGGAAGTTAAGATTATCTGCCAATGATTTTTTTTTTGACTATGCTCTTTCTGTCTTTTTCTTTGGCTATAGCTTTGATATACCTGATGTGGACATCAAGCAGATGGAGAACCTAGCGGTACTGAATTATTTTTTTTCCTTTTTTAATTATACTTATTTTGGCCATTTCAGTTCCTCTGCTCCTTACAGCAGTTGGAGGAGTGTCCATGATAGCCAAAAAGAATGCCCAGTCTTGATTTTTCTGATACGGGGGTGGTTTTCCACTCCCTCTCAGTCCTTCTTGTATTTATATGTCCATTCATGTGATTTCAGCCCTCTTTGCCCCAGTACAACATGTGGCTTTCGTTGATGCGCCTCAATTTGGGATCAATGGCCAGGTACGAAAGCTTTATAGAAAAAGTAGATGGATTGTAGATGGCACTAAATGTTGTGACATGTGCAATGGATATTTGTAATTGTCTGCTGTGGCACTGATGACAATGCCTTTGTGTGTTTTGATGTAGTTTGTTGAACTTCCCCATACCTGATGTGAACTTAAATCAACTGAAGCATCTAAAGGTAATCAACCCTTCTCTTTTGCTACTTGATGTTCTACCACCCAAATGATAACCTTTCAGAAATGGTTTCCTATTTCTTCAACTTGATGTACTTTATCAGTCTGAATGGTTTGTTGATGTGGTTTCAGCCTCCTGCCTCTGAGAAAGAGTTGTGGGATTTGCTGACTGGACCCAAGAAGAAGCCTGGTGATGGGTATGAGACCATTATTTTGGGGAAATGGGAACAAATGTAGGACAGACTTGGTGCTTCCTTAGCATAAGGTATAGATTGGGAAAAATGAACCTTAAGAGTGTGGAATTGGAATTACGATTGGATTGAAATTTGTTTTAAGTGAGGGAAGTTAAGATTATCTGCCAATGATTTTTTTTTTGACTATGCTCTTTCCGTCTTTTTCTTTGGCTATAGCTTTGATATACCTGATGTGGACATCAAGAAGATGGAGAACCTAGCGGTACTGAATTATTTTTTTTCCTTTTTTAATTATACTTATTTTGGCCATTTCAGTTCCTCTGCTCCTTACAGCAGTTGGAGGAGTGTCCATGATAGCCAAAAAGAATGCCCAGTCTTGATTTTTCTGATACGTTGGTGGTTTTCCACTCCCTCTCAGTCCTTCTTGTATTTATATGTCCATTCATGTGATTTCAGCCCTCTTTGCCCCAGTACAACATGTGGCTTTCGTTGATGCGCCTCAATTTGGGATCAATGGCCAGGTACGAAAGCTTTATAGAAAAAGTAGATGGATTGTAGATGGCACTAAATGTTGTGACATGTGCAATGGATATTTGTAATTGTCTGCTGTGGCACTGATGACAATGCCTTTGTGTGTTTTGATGTAGTTTGTTGAACTTCCCCATACCTGATGTGAACTTAAATCAACTGAAGCATCTAAAGGTAATCAACCCTTCTCTTTTGCTACTTGATGTTCTACCACCCAAATGATAACCTTTCAGAAATGGTTTCCAATTTCTTCAACTTGATGTACTTTATCAGTCTGAATGGTTTGTTGATTTGGTTTCAGCCTCCTGCCTCTGAGAAAGAGTTGTGGGATTTGCTGACTGGACCCAAGAAGAAGCCTGGTGATGGGTATGAGACCATTATTTTGGGGAAATGGGAACAAATGTAGGACAGACTTGGTGCTTCCTTAGCATAAGGTATAGATTGGGAAAAATGAACCTTAAGAGTGTGGAATTGGAATTACGATTGGATTGAAATTTGTTTTAAGTGAGGGAAGTTAAGATTATCTGCCAATGATCTTTTTTTTGACTATGCTCTTTCTGTCTTTTTCTTTGGCTATAGCTTTGATATACCTGATGTGGACATCAAGAAGATGGAGAACCTAGCGGTACTGAATTATTTTTTTTCCTTTTTTAATTATACTTATTTTGGCCATTTCAGTTCCTCTGCTCCTTACAGCAGTTGGAGGAGTGTCCATGATAGCCAAAAAGAATGCCCAGTCTTGATTTTTCTGATACGTTGGTGGTTTTCCACTCCCTCTCAGTCCTTCTTGTATTTATATGTCCATTCATGTGATTTCAGCCCTCTTTGCCCCAGTACAACATGTGGCTTTCGTTGATGCGCCTCAATTTGGGATCAATGGCCAGGTACGAAAGCTTTATAGAAAAAGTAGATGGATTGTAGATGGCACTAAATGTTGTGACATGTGCAATGGATATTTGTAATTGTCTGCTGTGGCACTGATGACAATGCCTTTGTGTGTTTTGATGTAGTTTGTTGAACTTCCCCATACCTGATGTGAACTTAAATCAACTGAAGCATCTAAAGGTAATCAACCCTTCTCTTTTGTTACTTGATGTTCTACCACCCAAATGACAACCTTTCAGAAATGGTTTCCAAATTCTTCAACTTGATGTACATTATCAGTCTGAATGGTTTGTTGATGTGGTTTCAGCCTCCTGCCTCTGAGAAAGAGTTGTGGGATTTGCTGACTGGACCCAAGAAGAAGCCTGGTGATGGGTATGAGACTATAATTTCAGGGAAATGGGAACAAATGTAGGACAGACTTGGTACTTCTGTGGCATAAAGTATAGATTGAGAAAAATGAGCCTTAAGAGTGTGGAATTGGAATTACGATTGGATTGAAATTTGTTTTAAGTGAGTGAAGTTCAGATTATCTGCCAATGATTTTTTTGACTATGCTCTTTCTGTCTTTTTCTTTGGCTATAGCTTTGATATACCTGATGTGGACATCAAGAAGATGGAGAACCTAGCGGTACTGAATTAAGATTTTTCCTTTTTTAATTATAATTATTTTGGCCATTTCAGTTCCTCTGCTCCTTACAGCAGTTGGAGGAGTGTCCATGATAGCCAAAAAGAATGCCCAGTCTTGATTTTTCTGATACGGGGGTAGTTTTCCACTCCCTCTCAGTCCTTCTTGTATTTATATGTCCATTCATGTGATTTCAGCCCTCTTTGCCCCAGTACAACATGTGGCTTTGGTTGATGCGCCACAATTTGGGATCAATGGCCAGGTACGAAAGCTTTATAAAAAAAGTAGATGGATTGTAGATGGCACTTGATGTTGTGACATGTGCAATGGATATTTGTAATTGTCTGCTGTGGCACTGATGACAATGCTTTTGTGTGTTTTGATGTAGTTTGTTGAACTTCCCCATACCTGATGTGAACTTAAATCAACTGAAGCATCTAAAGGTAATCAACCCTTCTCTTTTGTTACTTGAGATTCTGTATCTCTACCACCCAAATGATAACCTTTCAGAAATGGTTTCCAATTTCTTCAACTTGATGTACTTTATCAGTCTGAATGGTTTGTTGATGTGGTTTCAGCCTCCTGCCTCTGAGAAAGAGTTGTGGGATTTGCTGACTGGACCCAAGAAGAAGCCTGGTGATGGGTATGAGACTATTATTTTGGGGAAATGGGAACAAATGTAGGACAGACTTGGTACTTCCGTAGCATAAGGTATAGATTGGGAAAAATGAACCTTAAGAGTGTGGAATTGGAATTACGATTGGATTGAAATTTGTTTTAAGTGAGGGAAGTTAAGATTATCTGCCAATGATTTTTTTTTGACTATGCCTTTTCTGTCTTTTTCTTTGGCTATAGCTTTGATATACCTGATGTGGACATCAAAAAGATGGAGAACCTAGCGGTACTGAATTAAGATTTTTCCTTTTTTAATTATAATTATTTTGGCCATTTCAGTTCCTCTGCTCCTTACAGCAGTTGGAGGAGTGTCCATGATAGCCAAAAAGAATGCCCAGTCTTGATTTTTCTGATACGGGGGTAGTTTTCCACTCCCTCTCAGTCCTTCTTGTATTTATATGTCCATTCATGTGATTTCAGCCCTCTTTGCCCCAGTACAACATGTGGCTTTCGTTGATGCGCCACAATTTGGGAACAATGGCCAGGTACGAAAGCTTTGTCTAAAAAAGTAGATGGATTGTAGATGGCACTTGATGATCTGACATGTGCAATGGAGATTTGTAATTGTCTGCTGTGGTACTGATGACAATGCCTTTGTGTGTTTTGATGTAGTTTGTTGAACTTCCCCATACCTGATGTGAACTTAAATCAACTGAAGCATCTAAAGGTAATCAACCCTTCTCTTTTGTTACTTGAGATTCTGTATCTCTACCACCCAAATGATAACCTTTCAGAAATGGTTTCCAATTTCTTCAACTTGATGTACTTTATCAGTCTGAATGGTTTGTTGATGTGGTTTCAGCCTCCTGCCTCTGAGAAAGAGTTGTGGGATTTGCTGACTGGACCCAAGAAGATGCCTGGTGATGGGTATGAGACCATTATTTTGGGGAAATGGGAACAAATGTAGGACAGACTTGGTGCTTCCTTAGCATAAGGTATAGATTGGGAAAAATGAACCTTAAGAGTGTGGAATTGGAATTACGATTGGATTGAAATTTGTTTTAAGTGAGGGAAGTTAAGATTATCTGCCAATGATTTTTTTTTGACTATGCCTTTTCTGTCTTTTTCTTTGGCTATAGCTTTGATATACCTGATGTGGACATCAAAAAGATGGAGAACCTAGCGGTACTGAATTAAGATTTTTCCTTTTTTAATTATAATTATTTTGGCCATTTCAGTTCCTCTGCTCCTTACAGCAGTTGGAGGAGTGTCCATGATAGCCAAAAAGAATGCCCAGTCTTGATTTTTCTGATACGGGGGTAGTTTTCCACTCCCTCTCAGTCCTTCTTGTATTTATATGTCCATTCATGTGATTTCAGCCCTCTTTGCCCCAGTACAACATGTGGCTTTCGTTGATGCGCCACAATTTGGGAACAATGGCCAGGTACGAAAGCTTTGTCTAAAAAAGTAGATGGATTGTAGATGGCACTTGATGATCTGACATGTGCAATGGAGATTTGTAATTGTCTGCTGTGGTACTGATGACAATGCCTTTGTGTGTTTTGATGTAGTTTGTTGAACTTCCCCATACCTGATGTGAACTTAAATCAACTGAAGCATCTAAAGGTAATCAACCCTTCTCTTTTGTTACTTGAGATTCTGTATCTCTACCACCCAAATGATAACCTTTCAGAAATGGTTTCCAATTTCTTCAACTTGATGTACTTTATCAGTCTGAATGGTTTGTTGATGTGGTTTCAGCCTCCTGCCTCTGAGAAAGAGTTGTGGGATTTGCTGACTGGACCCAAGAAGATGCCTGGTGATGGGTATGAGACCATTATTTTGGGGAAATGGGAACAAATGTAGGACAGACTTGGTGCTTCCTTAGCATAAGGTATAGATTGGGAAAAATGAACCTTAAGAGTGTGGAATTGGAATTACGATTGGATTGAAATTTGTTTTAAGTGAGGGAAGTTAAGATTATCTGCCAATGATTTTTTTTTTGACTATGCTCTTTCTGTCTTTTTCTTTGGCTATAGCTTTGATATACCTGATGTGGACATCAAGCAGATGGAGAACCTAGCGGTACTGAATTATTTTTTTTCCTTTTTTAATTATACTTATTTTGGCCATTTCAGTTCCTCTGCTCCTTACAGCAGTTGGAGGAGTGTCCATGATAGCCAAAAAGAATGCCCAGTCTTGATTTTTCTGATACGGGGGTGGTTTTCCACTCCCTCTCAGTCCTTCTTGTATTTATATGTCCATTCATGTGATTTCAGCCCTCTTTGCCCCAGTACAACATTTGGCTTTCGTTGATGCGCCTCAATTTGGGATCAATGGCCAGGTACGAAAGCTTTATAGAAAAAGTAGATGGATTGTAGATGGCACTAAATGTTGTGACATGTGCAATGGATATTTGTAATTGTCTGCTGTGGCACTGATGACAATGCCTTTGTGTGTTTTGATGTAGTTTGTTGAACTTCCCCATACCTGATGTGAACTTAAATCAACTGAAGCATCTAAAGGTAATCAACCCTTCTCTTTTGCTACTTGATGTTCTACCACCCAAATGATAACCTTTCAGAAATGGTTTCCAATTTCTTCAACTTGATGTACTTTATCAGTCTGAATGGTTTGTTGATGTGGTTTCAGCCTCCTGCCTCTGAGAAAGAGTTGTGGGATTTGCTGACTGGACCCAAGAAGAAGCCTGGTGATGGGTATGAGACCATTATTTTGGGGAAATGGGAACAAATGTAGGACAGACTTGGTGCTTCCTTAGCATAAGGTATAGATTGGGAAAAATGAACCTTAAGAGTGTGGAATTGGAATTACGATTGGATTGAAATTTGTTTTAAGTGAGGGAAGTTAAGATTATCTGCCAATGATTTTTTTTTTGACTATGCTCTTTCCGTCTTTTTCTTTGGCTATAGCTTTGATATACCTGATGTGGACATCAAGAAGATGGAGAACCTAGCGGTACTGAATTATTTTTTTTCCTTTTTTAATTATACTTATTTTGGCCATTTCAGTTCCTCTGCTCCTTACAGCAGTTGGAGGAGTGTCCATGATAGCCAAAAAGAATGCCCAGTCTTGATTTTTCTGATACGTTGGTGGTTTTCCACTCCCTCTCAGTCCTTCTTGTATTTATATGTCCATTCATGTGATTTCAGCCCTCTTTGCCCCAGTACAACATGTGGCTTTCGTTGATGCGCCTCAATTTGGGATCAATGGCCAGGTACGAAAGCTTTATAGAAAAAGTAGATGGATTGTAGATGGCACTAAATGTTGTGACATGTGCAATGGATATTTGTAATTGTCTGCTGTGGCACTGATGACAATGCCTTTGTGTGTTTTGATGTAGTTTGTTGAACTTCCCCATACCTGATGTGAACTTAAATCAACTGAAGCATCTAAAGGTAATCAACCCTTCTCTTTTGTTACTTGATGTTCTACCACCCAAATGACAACCTTTCAGAAATGGTTTCCAAATTCTTCAACTTGATGTACATTATCAGTCTGAATGGTTTGTTGATGTGGTTTCAGCCTCCTGCCTCTGAGAAAGAGTTGTGGGATTTGCTGACTGGACCCAAGAAGAAGCCTGGTGATGGGTATGAGACTATAATTTCAGGGAAATGGGAACAAATGTAGGACAGACTTGGTACTTCTGTGGCATAAAGTATAGATTGAGAAAAATGAGCCTTAAGAGTGTGGAATTGGAATTACGATTGGATTGAAATTTGTTTTAAGTGAGTGAAGTTCAGATTATCTGCCAATGATTTTTTTGACTATGCTCTTTCTGTCTTTTTCTTTGGCTATAGCTTTGATATACCTGATGTGGACATCAAGAAGATGGAGAACCTAGCGGTACTGAATTAAGATTTTTCCTTTTTTAATTATAATTATTTTGGCCATTTCAGTTCCTCTGCTCCTTACAGCAGTTGGAGGAGTGTCCATGATAGCCAAAAAGAATGCCCAGTCTTGATTTTTCTGATACGGGGGTAGTTTTCCACTCCCTCTCAGTCCTTCTTGTATTTATATGTCCATTCATGTGATTTCAGCCCTCTTTGCCCCAGTACAACATGTGGCTTTCGTTGATGCGCCACAATTTTGGAACAATGGCCAGGTACGAAAGCTTTGTCTAAAAAAGTAGATGGATTGTAGATGGCACTTGATGATCTGACATGTGCAATGGAGATTTGTAATTGTCTGCTGTGGTACTGATGACAATGCCTTTGTGTGTTTTGATGTAGTTTGTTGAACTTCCCCATACCTGATGTGAACTTAAATCAACTGAAGCATCTAAAGGTAATCAACCCTTCTCTTTTGTTACTTGAGATTCTGTATCTCTACCACCCAAATGATAACCTTTCAGAAATGGTTTCCAATTTCTTCAACTTGATGTACTTTATCAGTCTGAATGGTTTGTTGATGTGGTTTCAGCCTCCTGCCTCTGAGAAAGAGTTGTGGGATTTGCTGACTGGACCCAAGAAGAAGCCTGGTGATGGGTATGAGACCATTATTTTGGGGAAATGGGAACAAATGTAGGACAGACTTGGTGCTTCCTTAGCATAAGGTATAGATTGGGAAAAATGAACCTTAAGAGTGTGGAATTGGAATTACGATTGGATTGAAATTTGTTTTAAGTGAGGGAAGTTAAGATTATCTGCCAATGATTTTTTTTTGACTATGCTCTTTCTGTCTTTTTCTTTGGCTATAGCTTTGATATACCTGATGTGGACATCAAGAAGATGGAGAACCTAGCGGTACTGAATTAAGATTTTTCCTTTTTTAATTATAATTATTTTGGCCATTTCAGTTCCTCTGCTCCTTACAGCAGTTGGAGGAGTGTCCATGATAGCCAAAAAGAATGCCCAGTCTTGATTTTTCTGATACGTTGGTGGTTTTCCACTCCCTCTCAGTCCTTCTTGTATTTATATGTCCATTCATGTGATTTCAGCCCTCTTTGCCCCAGTACAACATGTGGCTTTCGTTGATGCGCCTCAATTTGGGATCAATGGCCAGGTACGAAAGCTTTATAGAAAAAGTAGATGGATTGTAGATGGCACTAAATGTTGTGACATGTGCAATGGATATTTGTAATTGTCTGCTGTGGCACTGATGACAATGCCTTTGTGTGTTTTGATGTAGTTTGTTGAACTTCCCCATACCTGATGTGAACTTAAATCAACTGAAGCATCTAAAGGTAATCAACCCTTCTCTTTTGCTACTTGATGTTCTACCACCCAAATGATAACCTTTCAGAAATGGTTTCCTATTTCTTCAACTTGATGTACTTTATCAGTCTGAATGGTTTGTTGATGTGGTTTCAGCCTCCTGCCTCTGAGAAAGAGTTGTGGGATTTGCTGACTGGACCCAAGAAGAAGCCTGGTGATGGGTATGAGACCATTATTTTGGGGAAATGGGAACAAATGTAGGACAGACTTGGTGCTTCCTTAGCATAAGGTATAGATTGGGAAAAATGAACCTTAAGAGTGTGGAATTGGAATTACGATTGGATTGAAATTTGTTTTAAGTGAGGGAAGTTAAGATTATCTGCCAATGATTTTTTTTTTGACTATGCTCTTTCCGTCTTTTTCTTTGGCTATAGCTTTGATATACCTGATGTGGACATCAAGAAGATGGAGAACCTAGCGGTACTGAATTATTTTTTTTCCTTTTTTAATTATACTTATTTTGGCCATTTCAGTTCCTCTGCTCCTTACAGCAGTTGGAGGAGTGTCCATGATAGCCAAAAAGAATGCCCAGTCTTGATTTTTCTGATACGTTGGTGGTTTTCCACTCCCTCTCAGTCCTTCTTGTATTTATATGTCCATTCATGTGATTTCAGCCCTCTTTGCCCCAGTACAACATGTGGCTTTCGTTGATGCGCCTCAATTTGGGATCAATGGCCAGGTACGAAAGCTTTATAGAAAAAGTAGATGGATTGTAGATGGCACTAAATGTTGTGACATGTGCAATGGATATTTGTAATTGTCTGCTGTGGCACTGATGACAATGCCTTTGTGTGTTTTGATGTAGTTTGTTGAACTTCCCCATACCTGATGTGAACTTAAATCAACTGAAGCATCTAAAGGTAATCAACCCTTCTCTTTTGCTACTTGATGTTCTACCACCCAAATGATAACCTTTCAGAAATGGTTTCCAATTTCTTCAACTTGATGTACTTTATCAGTCTGAATGGTTTGTTGATTTGGTTTCAGCCTCCTGCCTCTGAGAAAGAGTTGTGGGATTTGCTGACTGGACCCAAGAAGAAGCCTGGTGATGGGTATGAGACCATTATTTTGGGGAAATGGGAACAAATGTAGGACAGACTTGGTGCTTCCTTAGCATAAGGTATAGATTGGGAAAAATGAACCTTAAGAGTGTGGAATTGGAATTACGATTGGATTGAAATTTGTTTTAAGTGAGGGAAGTTAAGATTATCTGCCAATGATCTTTTTTTTGACTATGCTCTTTCTGTCTTTTTCTTTGGCTATAGCTTTGATATACCTGATGTGGACATCAAGAAGATGGAGAACCTAGCGGTACTGAATTATTTTTTTTCCTTTTTTAATTATACTTATTTTGGCCATTTCAGTTCCTCTGCTCCTTACAGCAGTTGGAGGAGTGTCCATGATAGCCAAAAAGAATGCCCAGTCTTGATTTTTCTGATACGTTGGTGGTTTTCCACTCCCTCTCAGTCCTTCTTGTATTTATATGTCCATTCATGTGATTTCAGCCCTCTTTGCCCCAGTACAACATGTGGCTTTCGTTGATGCGCCTCAATTTGGGATCAATGGCCAGGTACGAAAGCTTTATAGAAAAAGTAGATGGATTGTAGATGGCACTAAATGTTGTGACATGTGCAATGGATATTTGTAATTGTCTGCTGTGGCACTGATGACAATGCCTTTGTGTGTTTTGATGTAGTTTGTTGAACTTCCCCATACCTGATGTGAACTTAAATCAACTGAAGCATCTAAAGGTAATCAACCCTTCTCTTTTGTTACTTGATGTTCTACCACCCAAATGACAACCTTTCAGAAATGGTTTCCAAATTCTTCAACTTGATGTACATTATCAGTCTGAATGGTTTGTTGATGTGGTTTCAGCCTCCTGCCTCTGAGAAAGAGTTGTGGGATTTGCTGACTGGACCCAAGAAGAAGCCTGGTGATGGGTATGAGACTATAATTTCAGGGAAATGGGAACAAATGTAGGACAGACTTGGTACTTCTGTGGCATAAAGTATAGATTGAGAAAAATGAGCCTTAAGAGTGTGGAATTGGAATTACGATTGGATTGAAATTTGTTTTAAGTGAGTGAAGTTCAGATTATCTGCCAATGATTTTTTTGACTATGCTCTTTCTGTCTTTTTCTTTGGCTATAGCTTTGATATACCTGATGTGGACATCAAGAAGATGGAGAACCTAGCGGTACTGAATTAAGATTTTTCCTTTTTTAATTATAATTATTTTGGCCATTTCAGTTCCTCTGCTCCTTACAGCAGTTGGAGGAGTGTCCATGATAGCCAAAAAGAATGCCCAGTCTTGATTTTTCTGATACGGGGGTAGTTTTCCACTCCCTCTCAGTCCTTCTTGTATTTATATGTCCATTCATGTGATTTCAGCCCTCTTTGCCCCAGTACAACATGTGGCTTTGGTTGATGCGCCACAATTTGGGATCAATGGCCAGGTACGAAAGCTTTATAAAAAAAGTAGATGGATTGTAGATGGCACTTGATGTTGTGACATGTGCAATGGATATTTGTAATTGTCTGCTGTGGCACTGATGACAATGCTTTTGTGTGTTTTGATGTAGTTTGTTGAACTTCCCCATACCTGATGTGAACTTAAATCAACTGAAGCATCTAAAGGTAATCAACCCTTCTCTTTTGTTACTTGAGATTCTGTATCTCTACCACCCAAATGATAACCTTTCAGAAATGGTTTCCAATTTCTTCAACTTGATGTACTTTATCAGTCTGAATGGTTTGTTGATGTGGTTTCAGCCTCCTGCCTCTGAGAAAGAGTTGTGGGATTTGCTGACTGGACCCAAGAAGAAGCCTGGTGATGGGTATGAGACTATTATTTTGGGGAAATGGGAACAAATGTAGGACAGACTTGGTACTTCCGTAGCATAAGGTATAGATTGGGAAAAATGAACCTTAAGAGTGTGGAATTGGAATTACGATTGGATTGAAATTTGTTTTAAGTGAGGGAAGTTAAGATTATCTGCCAATGATTTTTTTTTGACTATGCCTTTTCTGTCTTTTTCTTTGGCTATAGCTTTGATATACCTGATGTGGACATCAAAAAGATGGAGAACCTAGCGGTACTGAATTAAGATTTTTCCTTTTTTAATTATAATTATTTTGGCCATTTCAGTTCCTCTGCTCCTTACAGCAGTTGGAGGAGTGTCCATGATAGCCAAAAAGAATGCCCAGTCTTGATTTTTCTGATACGGGGGTAGTTTTCCACTCCCTCTCAGTCCTTCTTGTATTTATATGTCCATTCATGTGATTTCAGCCCTCTTTGCCCCAGTACAACATGTGGCTTTCGTTGATGCGCCACAATTTGGGAACAATGGCCAGGTACGAAAGCTTTGTCTAAAAAAGTAGATGGATTGTAGATGGCACTTGATGATCTGACATGTGCAATGGAGATTTGTAATTGTCTGCTGTGGTACTGATGACAATGCCTTTGTGTGTTTTGATGTAGTTTGTTGAACTTCCCCATACCTGATGTGAACTTAAATCAACTGAAGCATCTAAAGGTAATCAACCCTTCTCTTTTGTTACTTGAGATTCTGTATCTCTACCACCCAAATGATAACCTTTCAGAAATGGTTTCCAATTTCTTCAACTTGATGTACTTTATCAGTCTGAATGGTTTGTTGATGTGGTTTCAGCCTCCTGCCTCTGAGAAAGAGTTGTGGGATTTGCTGACTGGACCCAAGAAGATGCCTGGTGATGGGTATGAGACCATTATTTTGGGGAAATGGGAACAAATGTAGGACAGACTTGGTGCTTCCTTAGCATAAGGTATAGATTGGGAAAAATGAACCTTAAGAGTGTGGAATTGGAATTACGATTGGATTGAAATTTGTTTTAAGTGAGGGAAGTTAAGATTATCTGCCAATGATTTTTTTTTTGACTATGCTCTTTCTGTCTTTTTCTTTGGCTATAGCTTTGATATACCTGATGTGGACATCAAGCAGATGGAGAACCTAGCGGTACTGAATTATTTTTTTTCCTTTTTTAATTATACTTATTTTGGCCATTTCAGTTCCTCTGCTCCTTACAGCAGTTGGAGGAGTGTCCATGATAGCCAAAAAGAATGCCCAGTCTTGATTTTTCTGATACGGGGGTGGTTTTCCACTCCCTCTCAGTCCTTCTTGTATTTATATGTCCATTCATGTGATTTCAGCCCTCTTTGCCCCAGTACAACATTTGGCTTTCGTTGATGCGCCTCAATTTGGGATCAATGGCCAGGTACGAAAGCTTTATAGAAAAAGTAGATGGATTGTAGATGGCACTAAATGTTGTGACATGTGCAATGGATATTTGTAATTGTCTGCTGTGGCACTGATGACAATGCCTTTGTGTGTTTTGATGTAGTTTGTTGAACTTCCCCATACCTGATGTGAACTTAAATCAACTGAAGCATCTAAAGGTAATCAACCCTTCTCTTTTGCTACTTGATGTTCTACCACCCAAATGATAACCTTTCAGAAATGGTTTCCAATTTCTTCAACTTGATGTACTTTATCAGTCTGAATGGTTTGTTGATGTGGTTTCAGCCTCCTGCCTCTGAGAAAGAGTTGTGGGATTTGCTGACTGGACCCAAGAAGAAGCCTGGTGATGGGTATGAGACCATTATTTTGGGGAAATGGGAACAAATGTAGGACAGACTTGGTGCTTCCTTAGCATAAGGTATAGATTGGGAAAAATGAACCTTAAGAGTGTGGAATTGGAATTACGATTGGATTGAAATTTGTTTTAAGTGAGGGAAGTTAAGATTATCTGCCAATGATTTTTTTTTTGACTATGCTCTTTCCGTCTTTTTCTTTGGCTATAGCTTTGATATACCTGATGTGGACATCAAGAAGATGGAGAACCTAGCGGTACTGAATTATTTTTTTTCCTTTTTTAATTATACTTATTTTGGCCATTTCAGTTCCTCTGCTCCTTACAGCAGTTGGAGGAGTGTCCATGATAGCCAAAAAGAATGCCCAGTCTTGATTTTTCTGATACGTTGGTGGTTTTCCACTCCCTCTCAGTCCTTCTTGTATTTATATGTCCATTCATGTGATTTCAGCCCTCTTTGCCCCAGTACAACATGTGGCTTTCGTTGATGCGCCTCAATTTGGGATCAATGGCCAGGTACGAAAGCTTTATAGAAAAAGTAGATGGATTGTAGATGGCACTAAATGTTGTGACATGTGCAATGGATATTTGTAATTGTCTGCTGTGGCACTGATGACAATGCCTTTGTGTGTTTTGATGTAGTTTGTTGAACTTCCCCATACCTGATGTGAACTTAAATCAACTGAAGCATCTAAAGGTAATCAACCCTTCTCTTTTGTTACTTGATGTTCTACCACCCAAATGACAACCTTTCAGAAATGGTTTCCAAATTCTTCAACTTGATGTACATTATCAGTCTGAATGGTTTGTTGATGTGGTTTCAGCCTCCTGCCTCTGAGAAAGAGTTGTGGGATTTGCTGACTGGACCCAAGAAGAAGCCTGGTGATGGGTATGAGACTATAATTTCAGGGAAATGGGAACAAATGTAGGACAGACTTGGTACTTCTGTGGCATAAAGTATAGATTGAGAAAAATGAGCCTTAAGAGTGTGGAATTGGAATTACGATTGGATTGAAATTTGTTTTAAGTGAGTGAAGTTCAGATTATCTGCCAATGATTTTTTTGACTATGCTCTTTCTGTCTTTTTCTTTGGCTATAGCTTTGATATACCTGATGTGGACATCAAGAAGATGGAGAACCTAGCGGTACTGAATTAAGATTTTTCCTTTTTTAATTATAATTATTTTGGCCATTTCAGTTCCTCTGCTCCTTACAGCAGTTGGAGGAGTGTCCATGATAGCCAAAAAGAATGCCCAGTCTTGATTTTTCTGATACGGGGGTAGTTTTCCACTCCCTCTCAGTCCTTCTTGTATTTATATGTCCATTCATGTGATTTCAGCCCTCTTTGCCCCAGTACAACATGTGGCTTTCGTTGATGCGCCACAATTTTGGAACAATGGCCAGGTACGAAAGCTTTGTCTAAAAAAGTAGATGGATTGTAGATGGCACTTGATGATCTGACATGTGCAATGGAGATTTGTAATTGTCTGCTGTGGTACTGATGACAATGCCTTTGTGTGTTTTGATGTAGTTTGTTGAACTTCCCCATACCTGATGTGAACTTAAATCAACTGAAGCATCTAAAGGTAATCAACCCTTCTCTTTTGTTACTTGAGATTCTGTATCTCTACCACCCAAATGATAACCTTTCAGAAATGGTTTCCAATTTCTTCAACTTGATGTACTTTATCAGTCTGAATGGTTTGTTGATGTGGTTTCAGCCTCCTGCCTCTGAGAAAGAGTTGTGGGATTTGCTGACTGGACCCAAGAAGATGCCTGGTGATGGGTATGAGACCATTTTTTTGGGAAAATGGGAAGAAATGTAGGACAAACTTGGTGCTTCCTTAGCATAAGGTATAGATTGGGAAAAATGAACCTTAAGAGTGTGGAATTGGAATTACGATTGGATTGAAATTTGTTTTAAGTGAGGGAAGTTAAGATTATCTGCCAAGGATTTTTTTTTGACTATGCTCTTTCTGTCTTTTTCTTTGGCTATAGCTTTGATATACCTGATGTGGACATCAAGAAGATGGAGAACCTAGCGGTACTGAATTATTTTTTTTCCTTTTTTAATTATAATTATTTTGGCCATTTCAGTTCCTCTGCTCCTTACAGCAGTTGGAGGAGTGTCCATGATAGCCAAAAAGAATGCCCAGTCTTGATTTTTCTGATACGGGGGTGGTTTTCCACTCCCTCTCAGTCCTTCTTGTATTTATATGTCCATTCATGTGATTTCAGCCCTCTTTGCCCCAGTACAACATGTGGCTTTCGTTGATGCGCCTCAATTTGGGATCAATGGCCAGGTACGAAAGCTTTATAGAAAAAGTAGATGGATTGTAGATGGCACTTGATGTTGTGACATGTGCAATGAATATTTGTAAGTGTCTGCTGTGGCACTGATGACAATGCCTTTGTGTGTTTTGATGTAGTTTGTTGAACTTCCCCATACCTGATGTGAACTTAAATCAACTGAAGCATCTAAAGGTAATCAACCCTCCTCTTTTGTTACTTGAGGTTCTGTATCTCTACCACCCAAATGATAACCTTTCAGAAATGGTTTCCAATTTCTTCAACTTGATGTACTTTATCAGTCTGAATGGTTTGTTGATGTGGTTTCAGCCTCCTGCCTCTGAGAAAGAGTTGTGGGATTTGCTGACTGGACCCAAGAAGAAGCCTGGTGATGGGTATGAGACCATTATTTTGGGGAAATGGGAACAAATGTAGTACAGACTTGGTGCTTCCGTAGCATAAGGTGTAGCTTGGGAAAAATGTACCTTAAGAGTGTGGAATTGGAATTACGATTGGATTGAAATTTGTTTTAAGTGAGGGAAGTTAAGATTATCTGCCAATGATTTTTTTTGACTATGCTCTTTCTGTCTTTTTCTTTGGCTATAGCTTTGATATACCTGATGTGGACATCAAGAAGATGGAGAACCTAGCGGTACTGAATTATTTTTTTTCCTTTTTTAATTATAATTATTTTGGCCATTTCAGTTCCTCTGCTCCTTACAGCAGTTGGAGGAGTGTCCATGATAGCCAAAAAGAATGCCCAGTCTTGATTTTTCTGATACGGGGGTGGTTTTCCACTCCCTCTCAGTCCTTCTTGTATTTATATGTCCATTCATGTGATTTCAGCCCTCTTTGCCCCAGTACAACATGTGGCTTTCGTTGATGCGCCACAATTTGGGATCAATGGCCAGGTACGAAAGCTTTGTCTAAAAAAGTAGATGGATTGTAGATGGCACTTGATGATCTGACATGTGCAATGGATATTTGTAATTGTCTGCTGTGGCACTGATGGCAACGCTTTTGTGTGTTTTGATGTAGTTTGTTGAACTTCCCCATACCTGATGTGAACTTAAATCAACTGAAGCATTTAAAGGTAATCAACCCTTCTCTTTTGTTACTTGAGATTCTACCACCCAAATGATAACCTTTCAGAAATAGTTTCCAATTTCTTCAACTTGATGTACTTTATCAGTCTGAATGGTTTGTTGATGTGGTTTCAGCCTCCTGCCTCTGATAAAGAGTTGTGGGATTTGCTGACTGGACCCAAGAAGATGCCTGGTGATGGGTATGAGACCATTATTTTGGGAAAATGGGAACAAATGTGGGACAGACTTGGTACTTCCTTAGCATAAGGTGTAGCTTGGGAAAAATGAACCTTAAGAGTGTAGAATTGGAATTACGATTGGATTGAAATTTGTTTTAAGTGAGGGAAGTTAAGATTATCTGCCAATGATTTTTTTTGACTATGCTCTGTCTGTCTTTTTCTTTGGCTATAGCTTTGATATACCTGATGTGGACATCAAGAAGATGGAGAACCTAGCGGTACTGAATTATTTTTTTTCCTTTTTTAATTATAATTATTATGGCCATTTCAGTTCCTCTGCTCCTTACAGCAGTTGGAGGAGTGTCAATGATAGCCAGAAAGAATGCCCAGTCTTGATTTTTCTGATACGGGGGTGGTTTTCCACTCCCTCTCAGTCCTTCTTGTATTTATATGTCCATTCATGTGATTTCAGCCCTCTTTGCCCCAGTACAACATGTGGCTTTCGTTGATGCGCCACAATTTGGGATCAATGGCCAGGTACGAAAGCTTTGTCTAAAAAAGTAGATGGATTGTAGATGGCACTTGATGTTGTGACATGTGCAATGGAGATTTGTAATTGTCTGCTGTGGCACTGATGACAATGCCTTTGTGTGTTTTGATGTAGTTTATTGAACTTCCCCATACCTGATGTGAACGTAAATCAACTGAAGCATCTAAAGGTAATCAACCCTTCTCTTTTGTTACTTGAGGTTCTACCACCCAAATGATAACCTTTCAGAAATAGTTTCCAATTTCTTCAACTTGATGTACTTTATCAGTCTGAATGGTTTGTTGATGTGGTTTCAGCCTCCTGCCTCTGAGAAAGAGTTGTGGGATTTGCTGACTGGACCCAAGAAGATGCCTGGTGATGGGTATGAGACCATTATTTTGGGAAAATGGGAAGAAATGTAGGACAAACTTGGTGCTTCCTTAGCATAAGGTGTAGCTTGGGAAAAATGTACCTTAAGAGTGTGGAATTGGAATTACGATTGGATTGAAATTTGTTTTAAGTGAGGGAAGTTAAGATTATCTGCCAATGATTTTTTTTGACTATGCTCTTTCTGTCTTTTTCTTTGGCTATAGCTTTGATATACCTGATGTGGACATCAAGAAGATGGAGAACCTAGCGGTACTGAATTATTTTTTTTCCTTTTTTAATTATAATTATTTTGGCCATTTCAGTTCCTCTGCTCCTTACAGCAGTTGGAGGAGTGTCCATGATAGCCAAAAAGAATGCCCAGTCTTGATTTTTCTGATACGGGGTGGTTTTCCACTCCCTCTCAGTCCTTCTTGTATTTATATGTCCATTCATGTGATTTCAGCCCTCTTTGCCCCAGTACAACATGTGGCTTTCGTTGATGCGCCACAATTTAGGATCAATGGCCAGGTACGAAAGCTTTGTCTAAAAAAGTAGATGGATTGTAGATGGCACTTGATGATCTGACATGTGCAATGGATATTTGTAATTGTCTGCTGTGGCACTGATGGCAACGCTTTTGTGTGTTTTGATGTAGTTTGTTGAACTTCCCCATACCTGATGTGAACTTAAATCAACTGAAGCATTTAAAGGTAATCAACCCTTCTCTTTTGTTACTTGAGATTCTACCACCCAAATGATAACCTTTCAGAAATAGTTTCCAATTTCTTCAACTTGATGTACTTTATCAGTCTGAATGGTTTGTTGATGTGGTTTCAGCCTCCTGCCTCTGAGAAAGAGTTGTGGGATTTGCTGACTGGACCCAAGAAGATGCCTGGTGATGGGTATGAGACCATTATTTGGGGGAAATGGGAAAAAATGTGGGACAGACTTGGTACTTCCTTAGCATAAGGTGTAGCTTGGGAAAAATGAACCTTAAGAGTGTGGAATTGGAATTACGATTGGATTGAAATTTGTTTTAAGTGAGGGAAGTTAAGATTATCTGCCAATGATTTTTTTTGACTATGCTCTGTCTGTCTTTTTCTTTGGCTATAGCTTTGATATACCTGATGTGGACATCAAGAAGATGGAGAACCTAGCGGTACTGAATTATTTTTTTTCCTTTTTTAATTATAATTATTATGGCCATTTCAGTTCCTCTGCTCCTTACAGCAGTTGGAGGAGTGTCAATGATAGCCAAAAAGAATGCCCAGTTTTGATTTTTCTGATACGGGGGTGGTTTTCCACTCCCTCTCAGTCCTTCTTGTATTTATATGTCCATTCATGTGATTTCAGCCCTCTTTGCCCCAGTACAACATGTGGCTTTCGTTGATGCGCCACAATTTGGGATCAATGGCCAGGTATGAAAGCTTGGTCTAAAAAAGCAGATGGATTGTAGATGGCACTTGATGTTGTGACATGTGCAATGGATATTTGTAATTGTCTGCTGTGGCACTGATGACAATGCTTCTGTGTGTTTTGATGCAGTTTGTTGAACTTCCCCATACCTGATGTGAACTTAAATCAACTGAAGCATTTAAAGGTAATCAACCCTTCTCTTTTGTTACTTGAGGTTCTACCACCCAAATGATAACCTTTCAGAAATAGTTTCCAATTTCTTCAACTTGATGTACTTTATTAGTCTGAATGGTTTGTTGATGTGGTTTCAGCCTCCTGCCTCTGAGAAAGAGTTGTGGGATTTGCTGACTGGACCCAAGAAGATGCCTGGTGATGGGTATGAGACCATTATTTTGGGGAAATGGGAACAAATGTAGTACAGACTTGGTACTTCCGTAGCATAAGGTGTAGCTTGGGAAAAATGTACCTTAAGAGTGTGGAATTGGAATTACGATTGGATTGAAATTTGTTTTAAGTGAGGGAAGTTAAGATTATCTGCCAATGATTTTTTTTGACTATGCTCTTTCTGTCTTTTTCTTTGGCTATAGCTTTGATATACCTGATGTGGACATCAAGAAGATGGAGAACCTAGCGGTACTGAATTATTTTTTTTCCTTTTTTAATTATAATTATTTTGGCCATTTCAGTTCCTCTGCTCCTTACAGCAGTTGGAGGAGTGTCCATGATAGCCAAAAAGAATGCCCAGTCTTGATTTTTCTGATACGGGGGTGGTTTTCCACTCCCTCTCAGTCCTTCTTGTATTTATATGTCCATTCATGTGATTTCAGCCCTCTTTGCCCCAGTACAACATGTGGCTTTCGTTGATGCGCCACAATTTGGGATCAATGGCCAGGTACGAAAGCTTTGTCTAAAAAAGTAGATGGATTGTAGATGGCACTTGATGATCTGACATGTGCAATGGATATTTGTAATTGTCTGCTGTGGCACTGATGGCAACGCTTTTGTGTGTTTTGATGTAGTTTGTTGAACTTCCCCATACCTGATGTGAACTTAAATCAACTGAAGCATTTAAAGGTAATCAACCCTTCTCTTTTGTTACTTGAGATTCTACCACCCAAATGATAACCTTTCAGAAATAGTTTCCAATTTCTTCAACTTGATGTACTTTATCAGTCTGAATGGTTTGTTGATGTGGTTTCAGCCTCCTGCCTCTGAGAAAGAGTTGTGGGATTTGCTGACTGGACCCAAGAAGATGCCTGGTGATGGGTATGAGACCATTATTTTGGGGAAATGGGAACAAATGTGGGACAGACTTGGTACTTCCTTAGCATAAGGTGTAGCTTGGGAAAAATGAACCTTAAGAGTGTGGAATTGGAATTACGATTGGATTGAAATTTGTTTTAAGTGAGGGAAGTTAAGATTATCTGCCAATGATTTTTTTTGACTATGCTCTGTCTGTCTTTTTCTTTGGCTATAGCTTTGATATACCTGATGTGGACATCAAGAAGATGGAGAACCTAGCGGTACTGAATTATTTTTTTTCCTTTTTTAATTATAATTATTATGGCCATTTCAGTTCCTCTGCTCCTTACAGCAGTTGGAGGAGTGTCAATGATAGCCAAAAAGAATGCCCAGTTTTGATTTTTCTGATACGGGGGTGGTTTTCCACTCCCTCTCAGTCCTTCTTGTATTTATATGTCCATTCATGTGATTTCAGCCCTCTTTGCCCCAGTACAACATGTGGCTTTCGTTGATGCGCCACAATTTGGGATCAATGGCCAGGTATGAAAGCTTGGTCTAAAAAAGCAGATGGATTGTAGATGGCACTTGATGTTGTGACATGTGCAATGGATATTTGTAATTGTCTGCTGTGGCACTGATGACAATGCTTCTGTGTGTTTTGATGCAGTTTGTTGAACTTCCCCATACCTGATGTGAACTTAAATCAACTGAAGCATTTAAAGGTAATCAACCCTTCTCTTTTGTTACTTGAGGTTCTACCACCCAAATGATAACCTTTCAGAAATAGTTTCCAATTTCTTCAACTTGATGTACTTTATTAGTCTGAATGGTTTGTTGATGTGGTTTCAGCCTCCTGCCTCTGAGAAAGAGTTGTGGGATTTGCTGACTGGACCCAAGAAGATGCCTGGTGATGGGTATGAGACCATTATTTTGGGGAAATGGGAACAAATGTAGTACAGACTTGGTACTTCCGTAGCATAAGGTGTAGCTTGGGAAAAATGTACCTTAAGAGTGTGGAATTGGAATTACGATTGGATTGAAATTTGTTTTAAGTGAGGGAAGTTAAGATTATCTGCCAATGATTTTTTTTGACTATGCTCTTTCTGTCTTTTTCTTTGGCTATAGCTTTGATATACCTGATGTGGACATCAAGAAGATGGAGAACCTAGCGGTACTGAATTATTTTTTTTCCTTTTTTAATTATAATTATTTTGGCCATTTCAGTTCCTCTGCTCCTTACAGCAGTTGGAGGAGTGTCCATGATAGCCAAAAAGAATGCCCAGTCTTGATTTTTCTGATACGGGGGTGGTTTTCCACTCCCTCTCAGTCCTTCTTGTATTTATATGTCCATTCATGTGATTTCAGCCCTCTTTGCCCCAGTACAACATGTGGCTTTCGTTGATGCGCCACAATTTGGGATCAATGGCCAGGTACGAAAGCTTTGTCTAAAAAAGTAGATGGATTGTAGATGGCACTTGATGATCTGACATGTGCAATGGATATTTGTAATTGTCTGCTGTGGCACTGATGGCAACGCTTTTGTGTGTTTTGATGTAGTTTGTTGAACTTCCCCATACCTGATGTGAACTTAAATCAACTGAAGCATCTAAAGGTAATCAACCCTCCTCTTTTGTTACTTGAGGTTCTGTATCTCTACCACCCAAATGATAACCTTTCAGAAATGGTTTCCAATTTCTTCAACTTGATGTACTTTATCAGTCTGAATGGTTTGTTGATGTGGTTTCAGCCTCCTGCCTCTGAGAAAGAGTTGTGGGATTTGCTGACTGGACCCAAGAAGAAGCCTGGTGATGGGTATGAGACCATTATTTTGGGGAAATGGGAACAAATGTAGTACAGACTTGGTGCTTCCTTGGCATAAGGTATAGATTGGGAAAAATGAACCTTAAGAGTGTGGAATTGGAATTACGATTGGATTGAAATTTGTTTTAAGTGAGGGAAGTTAAGATTATCTGACAATGATTTTTTTTTGACTATGCTCTGTCTGTCTTTTTCTTTGGCTATAGCTTTGATATACCTGATGTGGACATCAAGAAGATGGAGAACCTAGCGGTATTGAATTATTCTTTTTCCTTTTTTAATTATACTTATTTTGGCCATTTCAGTTCCTCTGCTCCTTATAGCAGTTGGAGGAGTGTCCATGATAGCCAAAAAGAATGCCCAGTCTTGATTTTTCTGATACAGGGGTGGTTTTCCACTCCCTCTCAGTCCTTCTTGTATTTATATGTCCATTCATGTGATTTCAGCCCTCTTTGCCCCAGTACAACATGTGGCTTTCGTTGATGCGCCACAATTTGGGATCAATGGCCAGGTACGAAAGCTTTGTCTAAAAAAGTAGATGGATTGTAGATGGCACTTGATGTTGTGACATGTGCAATGGAGATTTGTAATTGTCTGCTGTGGCACTGATGACAATGCCTTTGTGTCTTTTGATGTAGTTTGTTGAACTTCCCCATACCTGATGTGAACTTAAATCAACTGAAGCATCTAAAGGTAATCAACCCTTCTCTTTTGTTACTTGAGGTTCTACCACCCAAAAGATAACCTTTCAGAAATAGTTTCCAATTTCTTCAACTTGATGTACTTTATCAGTCTGAATGGTTTGTTGATGTGGTTTCAGCCTCCTGCCTCTGAGAAAGAGTTGTGGGATTTGCTGACTGGACCCAAGAAGATGCCTGGTGATGGGTATGAGACCATTATTTTGGGGAAATGGGAACAAATGTAGGACAGACTTGGTGCTTCCTTAGCATAAGGTATAGATTGGGAAAAATGAACCTCAAGAGTGTGGAATTGGAATTACGATTGGATTGAAATTTGTTTTAAGTGAGGGAAGTTAAGATTATCTGCCAATGATTTTTTTTTAACTATACTCTGTCTGTCTTTTTCTTTGGCTATAGCTTTGATATACCTGATGTGGACATCAAGAAGATGGAGAACCTAGCGGTATTGAATTATTTTTTTTCCTTTTTTAATTATAATTATTTTGGCCATTTCAGTTCCTCTGCTCCTTACAGCAGTTGGAGGAGTGTCCATGATAGCCAAAAAGAATGCCCAGTCTTGATTTTTCTGATACGGGGGTGGTTTTCCACTCCCTCTCAGTCCTTCTTGTATTTATATGTCCATTCATGTGATTTCAGCCCTCTTTGCCCCAGTACAACATGTGGCTTTCGTTGATGCGCCACAATTTGGGATCAATGGCCAGGTACGAAAGCTTTGTCTAAAAAAGTAGATGGATTGTAGATGGCACTTGATGTTGTGACATGTGCAATGGAGATTTGTAATTGTCTGCTGTGGCACTGATGACAATGCCTTTGTGTGTTTTGATGTAGTTTGTTGAACTTCCCCATACCTGATGTGAATTTAAATCAACTGAAGCATCTAAAGGTAATCAACCCTTCTCTTTTGTTACTTGAGGTTCTGTATCTCTACCACCCAAATGATAACCTTTCAGAAATGGTTTCCAATTTCTTCAACTTGATGTACTTTATCAGTCTGAATGGTTTGTTGATGTGGTTTCAGCCTCCTGCCTCTGAGAAAGAGTTGTGGGATTTGCTGACTGGACCCAAGAAGAAGCCTGGTGATGGGTATGAGACCATTATTTTTGAGAAATGGGAACAAATGTAGGACAGACTTGGTGCTTCCTTAGCATTAGGTATAGATTGGGAAAAATGAACCTTAAGAGTGTGGAATTGGAATTACGATTGGATTGAAATTTGTTTTAAGTGAGGGAAGTTAAGATTATCTGCCAATGATTTTTTTTTAACTATGCTCTTTCCGTCTTTTTCTTTGGCTATAGCTTTGATATACCTGATGTGGACATCAAGAAGATGGAGAACCTAGCGGTACTGAATTATTTTTTTTCCTTTTTTAATTATAATTATTATGGCCATTTCAGTTCCTCTGCTCCTTACAGCAGTTGGAGGAGTGTCCATGATAGCCAAAAAGAATGCCCAGTCTTGATTTTTCTGATACGGGGGTGGTTTTCCACTCCCTCTCAGTCCTTCTTGTATTTATATGTCCATTCATGTGATTTCAGCCCTCTTTGCCCCAGTACAACATGTGGCTTTCGTTGATGCGCCACAATTTGAGATCAATGGCCAGGTACGAAAGCTTTGTCTAAAAAAGTAGATGGATTGTAGATGGTACTTGATGATCTGACATGTGCAATGGATATTTATAATTGTCTGCTGTGGTACTGATGACAATGCCTTTGTGTGTTTTGATGTAGTTTGTTGAACTTCCCCATACCTGATGTGAATTTAAATCAACTGAAGCATCTAAAGGTAATCAACCCTTCTCTTTTGTTACTTGAGGTTCGACTACCCAAATGATAACCTTTCAGAAATGGTTTCCAATTTCTTCAACTTGATGTACATTATCAGTCTGAATGGTTTGTTGATGTGGTTTCAGCCTCCTGCCTCTGAGAAAGAGTTGTGGGATTTGCTGACTGGACCCAAGAAGATGCCTGGTGATGGGTATGAGACTATTATTTTGGGGAAATGGGAACAAATGTAGGACAGACTTGGTACTTCCGTAGCACAAGGTATAGCTTGAGAAAAATGAGCCTTAAGAGTGTGTAATTTGAATTACGATTGGATTGAAATTTGTTTTAAGTGAGGGAAGTTAAGATTATCTGCCAATGATTTTTTTTTTGACTATGCCTTTTCTGTCTTTTTCTTTGGCTATAGCTTTGATATACCTGATGTGGACATCAAGAAGATGGAGAACCTAGCGGTATTGAATTATTTTTTTTCCTTTTTTAATTATAATTATTGTGGCCATTTCAGTTCCTCTGCTCCTTACAGCAGTTGGAGGAGTGTCAATGATAGCCAAAAAGAATGCCCAGTCTTGATTTTTCTGATACGGGGGTGGTTTTCCACTCCCTCTCAGTCCTTCTTGTATTTATATGTCCATTCATGTGATTACAGCCCTCTTTTCCCCAGTACAACATGTGGCTTTCGTTGATGCGCCACAATTTGGGATCAATGGCCAGGTATGAAAGCTTTGTCTAAAAAAGTAGATGGATTGTAGATGGCACTTGATGTTGTGACATGTGCAATGGATATTTGTAAGTGTCTGCTGTGGCACTGATGACAATGCCTTTGTGTGTTTTGATGTAGTTTGTTGAACTTCCCCATACCTGGTGTGAACTTAAATCAACTGAAGCATCTAAAGGTAATCAACCCTCCTCTTTTGTTACTTGAGGTTCTGTATCTCTACCACCCAAATGATAACCTTTCAGAAATGGTTTCCAATTTCTTCAACTTGATGTACTTTATCAGTCTGAATGGTTTGTTGATGTGGTTTCAGCCTCCTGCCTCTGAGAAAGAGTTGTGGGATTTGCTGACTGGACCCAAGAAGAAGCCTGGTGATGGGTATGAGACTATTATTTTGGGGAAATGGGAACAAATGTAGGACAGACTTGGTACTTCCGTAGCACAAGGTATAGCTTGAGAAAAATGAGCCTTAAGAGTGTGTAATTTGAATTACAATTGGATTGAAATTTGTTTTAAGTGAGGGAAGTTAAGATTATCTGCCAATGATTTTTTTTTGACTATGCCTTTTCTGTCTTTTTCTTTGGCTATAGCTTTGATATACCTGATGTGGACATCAAGAAGATGGAGAACCTAGCGGTATTGAATTATTTTTTTTCCTTTTTTAATTATAATTATTGTGGCCATTTCAGTTCCTCTGCTCCTTACAGCAGTTGGAGGAGTGTCAATGATAGCCAAAAAGAATGCCCAGTCTTGATTTTTCTGATACGGGGGTGGTTTTCCACTCCCTCTCAGTCCTTCTTGTATTTATATGTCCATTCATGTGATTTCAGCCGTCTTTGCCCCAGTACAACATGTGGCTTTGGTTGATGCGCCACAATTTGGGATCAATGGCCAGGTACGAAAGCTTTGTCTAAAAAAGTAGATGGATTGTAGATGGCACTTGATGTTGTGACATGTGCAATGGAGATTTGTTATTGTCTGCTGTGGCACTGATGACAATGCCTTTGTGTGTTTTGATGTAGTTTGTTGAACTTCCCCATACCTGATGTGAATTTAAATCAACTGAAGCATCTAAAGGTAATCAACCCTTCTCTTTTGTTATTTGAGGTTCTGTATCTCTACCACCCAAATGATAACCTTTCAGAAATGGTTTCCAATTTCTTCAACTTGATGTACTTTATCAGTCTGAATGGTTTGTTGATGTGGTTTCAGCCTCCTGCCTCTGAGAAAGAGTTGTGGGATTTGCTGACTGGACCCAAGAAGAAGCCTGGTGATGGGTATGAGACCATTATTTTGGAGAAATGGGAACAAATGTAGGACAGACTTGGTGCTTCCTTAGCATTAGGTATAGATTGGGAAAAATGAACCTTAAGAGTGTGGAATTGGAATTACGATTGGATTGAAATTTGTTTTAAGTGAGGGAAGTTAAGATTATCTGCCAATGATTTTTTTTTAACTATGCTCTTTCCGTCTTTTTCTTTGGCTATAGCTTTGATATACCTGATGTGGACATCAAGAAGATGGAGAACCTAGCGGTACTGAATTATTTTTTTTCCTTTTTTAATTATAATTATTATGGCCATTTCAGTTCCTCAGCTCCTTACAGCAGTTGGAGGAGTGTCCATGATAGCCAAAAAGAATGCCCAGTCTTGATTTTTCTGATACGGGGGTGGTTTTCCACTCCCTCTCAGTCCTTCTTGTATTTATATGTCCATTCATGTGATTTCAGCCCTCTTTGCCCCAGTACAACATGTGGCTTTCGTTGATGCGCCTCAATTTGGGATCAATGGCCAGGTACGAAAGCTTTATAGAAAAAGTAGATGGATTGTAGATGGCACTAAATGTTGTGACATGTGCAATGGATATTTGCAATTGTCTGCTGTGGCACTGATGACAATGCCTTTGTGTGTTTTGATGTAGTTTGTTGAACTTCCCCATACCTGATGTGAACTTAAATCAACTGAAGCATCTAAAGGTAATCAACCCTCCTCTTTTGTTACTTGAGGTTCTGTATCTCTACCACCCAAATGATAACCTTTCAGAAATGGTTTCCAATTCCTTCAACTTGATGTACTTTATCAGTCTGAATGGTTTGTTGATGTGGTTTCAGCCTCCTGCCTCTGAGAAAGAGTTGTGGGATTTGCTGACTGGACCCAAGAAGAAGCCTGGTGATGGGTATGAGACCATTATTTTGGGGAAATGGGAACAAATGTAGTACAGACTTGGTGCTTCCTTGGCATAAGGTATAGATTGGGAAAAATGAACCTTAAGAGTGTGGAATTGGAATTACGATTGGATTGAAATTTGTTTTAAGTGAGGGAAGTTAAGATTATCTGACAATGATTTTTTTTTTACTATGCTCTGTCTGTCTTTTTCTTTGGCTATAGCTTTGATATACCTGATGTGGACATCAAGAAGATGGAGAACCTAGCGGTATTGAATTATTTTTTTTCCTTTTTTAATTATACTTATTTTGGCCATTTCAGTTCCTCTGCTCCTTACAGCAGTTGGAGGAGTGTCCATGATAGCCAAAAAGAATGCCCAGTCTTGATTTTTCTGATACGGGGGTGGTTTTCCACTCCCTCTCAGTCCTTCTTGTATTTATATGTCCATTCATGTGATTTCAGCCCTCTTTGCCCCAGTACAACATGTGGCTTTGGTTGATGCGCCACAATTTGGGATCAATGGCCAGGTACGAAAGCTTTGTCTAAAAAAGTAGATGGATTGTAGATGGCACTTGATGTTGTGACATGTGCAATGGAGATTTGTAAGTGTCTGCTGTGGCACTGATGACAATGCCTTTGTGTGTTTTGATGTAGTTTGTTGAACTTCCCCATACCTGATGTGAACTTAAATCAACTGAAGCATCTAAAGGTAATCAACCCTTCTCTTTTGTTACTTGAGGTTCTGTATCTCTACCACCCAAATGATAACCTTTCAGAAATGGTTTCCAATTTCTTCAACTTGATGTACTTTATCAGTCTGAATGGTTTGTTGATGTGGTTTCAGCCTCCTGCCTCTGAGAAAGAGTTTTGGGATTTGCTGACTGGACCCAAGAAGAAGCCTGGTGATGGGTATGAGACCATTATTTTGGAGAAATGGGAACAAATGTAGGACAGACTTGGTGCTTCCTTAGCATAAGGTATAGATTGGGAAAAATGAACCTCAAGAGTGTGGAATTGGAATTACGATTGGATTGAAATTTGTTTTAAGTGAGGGAAGTTAAGATTATATGCCAATGATTTTCTTTAACTATGCTCTGTCTGTCTTTTTCTTTGGCTATAGCTTTGATATACCTGATGTGGACATCAAGAAGATGGAGAACCTAGCGGTACTGAATTATTTTTTTTCCTTTTTTAATTTTAATTATTTTGGCCATTTCAGTTCCTCTGCTCCTTACAGCAGTTGGAGGAGTGTCAATGATAGCCAAAAAGAATGCCCAGTTTTGATTTTTCTGATACGGGGGTGGTTTTCCACTCCCTCTCAGTCCTTCTTGTATTTATATGTCCATTCATGTGATTTCAGCCCTCTTTGCCCCAGTACAACATGTGGCTTTCGTTGATGCGCCACAATTTGGGATCAATGGCCAGGTACGAAAGCTTTGTCTAAAAAAGTAGATGGATTGTAGATGGCACTTGATGATCTGACATGTGCAATGGATATTTGTAATTGTCTGCTGTGGTACTGATGACAATGCCTTTGTGTGTTTTGATGTAGTTTGTTGAACTTCCCCATACCTGATGTGAACTTAAATCAACTGAAGCATCTAAAGGTAATCAACCCTTCTCTTTTGTTACTTGAGGTTCTACCACCCAAAAGATAACCTTTCAGAAATAGTTTCCAATTTCTTCAACTTGATGTACTTTATCAGTCTGAATGGTTTGTTGATGTGGTTTCAGCCTCCTGCCTCTGAGAAAGAGTTGTGGGATTTGCTGACTGGACCCAAGAAGATGCCTGGTGATGGGTATGAGACCATTATTTTGGGGAAATGGGAACAAATGTAGGACAGACTTGGTGCTTCCTTAGCATAAGGTATAGATTAGGAAAAATGAACCTCAAGAGTGTGGAATTGGAATTACGATTGGATTGAAATTTGTTTTAAGTGAGGGAAGTTAAGATTATCTGCCAATGATTTTTTTTTGACTATGCTCTGTCTGTCTTTTTCTTTGGCTATAGCTTTGATATACCTGATGTGGACATCAAGAAGATGGAGAACCTAGCGGTACTGAATTTTTTTTTTCCTTTTTTAATTATAATTATTACGGCCATTTCAGTTCCTCTGCTCCTTACAGCAGTTGGTGAAGTGTCAGTGATAGCCAAAAAGAATGCCCAGTTTTGATTTTTCTGATACGGGGGTGGTTTTTCACTCCCTCTCAGTCCTTCTTGTATTTATATGTCCATTCATGTGATTTCAGCCCTCTTTGCCCCAGTACAACATGTGGCTTTGGTTGATGCGCCACAATTTGGGATCAATGGCCAGGTACGAAAGCTTTGTCTAAAAAAGTAGATGGATTGTAGATGGCACTTGATGTTGTGACATGTGCAATGGAGATTTGTAATTGTCTGCTGTGGCACTGATGACAATGCCTTTGTGTGTTTTGATGTAGTTTGTTGAACTTCCCCATACCTGATGTGAACTTAAATCAACTGAAGCATCTAAAGGTAATCAACCCTTCTCTTTTGTTACTTGAGGTTCTGTATCTCTACCACCCAAATGATAACCTTTCAGAAATGGTTTCCAATTTCTTCAACTTGATGTACTTTATCAGTCTGAATGGTTTGTTGATGTGGTTTCAGCCTCCTGCCTCTGAGAAAGAGTTGTGGGATTTGCTGACTGGACCCAAGAAGATGCCTGGTGATGGGTATGAGACCATTATTTTGGGGAAATGGGAACAAATGTAGGACAGACTTGGTGCTTCCTAAGCATAACGTATAGATTGGGAAAAATGAACCTCAAGAGTGTGGAATTGGAATTACGATTGGATTGAAATTTGTTTTAAGTGAGGGAAGTTAAGATTATCTGCCAATGATTTTCTTTAACTATGCCCTGTCTGTCTTTTTCTTTGGCTATAGCTTTGATATACCTGATGTGGACATCAAGAAGATGGAGAACCTAGCGGTACTGAATTATTTTTTTTCCTTTTTTAATTTTAATTATTATGGCCATTTCAGTTCCTCTGCTCCTTACAGCAGTTGGAGGAGTGTCAATGATAGCCAAAAAGAATACCCAGTCTTGATTTTTCTGATACGGGGGTAGTTTTCCACTCCCTCTCAGTCCTTCTTGTATTTATATGTCCATTCATGTGATTTCAGCCCTCTTTGCCCCAGTACAACATGTGGCTTTCGTTGATGCGCCACAATTTGGGATCAATGGCCAGGTACGAAAGCTTTGTCTAAAAAAGTAGATGGATTGTAAATGGCACTTGATGTTGTGACATGTGCAATGGATATTTGTAATTGTCTGCTGTGGCACTGATGACAATGCTTCTGTGTGTTTTGATATAGTCTGTTGAACTTCCCCATACCTGATGTGAACTTAAATCAACTGAAGCATTTAAAGGTAATCAACCCTTCTCTTTTGTTACTTGAGGTTCTACCACCCAAATGATAACCTTTCAGAAATGGTTTCCAATTTCTTCAACTTGATGTACTTTATCAGTCTGAATGGTTTGTTGATGTGGTTTCAGCCTCCTGCCTCTGAGAAAGAGTTGTGGGATTTGCTGACTGGACCCAAGAAGATGCCTGGTGATGGGTATGAGACCATTATTTTGGAGAAATGGGAACAAATGTAGGACAGACTTGGTACTTCTGTAGCATAAGGTGTAGCTTGGGAAAAATGAGCCTTAAGAGTGTGGAATTGGAATTATGATTGGATTGAAATTTGTTTTAAGTGAGTGAAGTTAAGATTATCTGCCAATGATTTTTTTTTGACTATGCTCTGTCTGTCTTTTTCTTTGGCTATAGCTTTGATATACCTGATGTGGACATCAAGAAGATGGAGAACCTAGCGGTACTGAATTATTTTTTTTCCTTTTTTAATTTTAATTATTTTGGCCATTTCAGTTCCTCTGCTCCTTACAGCAGTTGGAGGAGTGTCAATGATAGCCAAAAAGAATGCCCAGTCTTGATTTTTCTGATACGGGGGTGGTTTTCCACTCCCTCTCAGTCCTTCTTGTATTTATATGTCCATTCATGTGATTTCAGCCCTCTTTGCCCCAGTACAACATGTGGCTTTCGTTGATGCGCCACAATTTGGGATCAATGGCCAGGTACGAAAGCTTTGTCTAAAAAAGTAGATGGATTGTAGATGGCACTTGATGATCTGACATGTGCAATGGATATTTGTAATTGTCTGCTGTGGTACTGATGACAATGCCTTTGTGTGTTTTGATGTAGTTTGTTGAACTTCCCCATACCTGATGTGAACTTAAATCAACTGAAGCATCTAAAGGTAATCAACCCTTCTCTTTTGTTACTTGAGGTTCTACCACCCAAAAGATAACCTTTCAGAAATAGTTTCCAATTTCTTCAACTTGATGTACTTTATCAGTCTGAATGGTTTGTTGATGTGGTTTCAGCCTCCTGCCTCTGAGAAAGAGTTGTGGGATTTGCTGACTGGACCCAAGAAGATGCCTGGTGATGGGTATGAGACCATTATTTTGGGGAAATGGGAACAAATGTAGGACAGACTTGGTGCTTCCTTAGCATAAGGTATAGATTAGGAAAAATGAACCTCAAGAGTGTGGAATTGGAATTACGATTGGATTGAAATTTGTTTTAAGTGAGGGAAGTTAAGATTATCTGCCAATGATTTTTTTTTGACTATGCTCTGTCTGTCTTTTTCTTTGGCTATAGCTTTGATATACCTGATGTGGACATCAAGAAGATGGAGAACCTAGCGGTACTGAATTTTTTTTTTCCTTTTTTAATTATAATTATTACGGCCATTTCAGTTCCTCTGCTCCTTACAGCAGTTGGTGAAGTGTCAGTGATAGCCAAAAAGAATGCCCAGTTTTGATTTTTCTGATACGGGGGTGGTTTTTCACTCCCTCTCAGTCCTTCTTGTATTTATATGTCCATTCATGTGATTTCAGCCCTCTTTGCCCCAGTACAACATGTGGCTTTGGTTGATGCGCCACAATTTGGGATCAATGGCCAGGTACGAAAGCTTTGTCTAAAAAAGTAGATGGATTGTAGATGGCACTTGATGTTGTGACATGTGCAATGGAGATTTGTAATTGTCTGCTGTGGCACTGATGACAATGCCTTTGTGTGTTTTGATGTAGTTTGTTGAACTTCCCCATACCTGATGTGAACTTAAATCAACTGAAGCATCTAAAGGTAATCAACCCTTCTCTTTTGTTACTTGAGGTTCTGTATCTCTACCACCCAAATGATAACCTTTCAGAAATGGTTTCCAATTTCTTCAACTTGATGTACTTTATCAGTCTGAATGGTTTGTTGATGTGGTTTCAGCCTCCTGCCTCTGAGAAAGAGTTGTGGGATTTGCTGACTGGACCCAAGAAGATGCCTGGTGATGGGTATGAGACCATTATTTTGGGGAAATGGGAACAAATGTAGGACAGACTTGGTGCTTCCTAAGCATAACGTATAGATTGGGAAAAATGAACCTCAAGAGTGTGGAATTGGAATTACGATTGGATTGAAATTTGTTTTAAGTGAGGGAAGTTAAGATTATCTGCCAATGATTTTCTTTAACTATGCCCTGTCTGTCTTTTTCTTTGGCTATAGCTTTGATATACCTGATGTGGACATCAAGAAGATGGAGAACCTAGCGGTACTGAATTATTTTTTTTCCTTTTTTAATTTTAATTATTATGGCCATTTCAGTTCCTCTGCTCCTTACAGCAGTTGGAGGAGTGTCAATGATAGCCAAAAAGAATACCCAGTCTTGATTTTTCTGATACGGGGGTAGTTTTCCACTCCCTCTCAGTCCTTCTTGTATTTATATGTCCATTCATGTGATTTCAGCCCTCTTTGCCCCAGTACAACATGTGGCTTTCGTTGATGCGCCACAATTTGGGATCAATGGCCAGGTACGAAAGCTTTGTCTAAAAAAGTAGATGGATTGTAAATGGCACTTGATGTTGTGACATGTGCAATGGATATTTGTAATTGTCTGCTGTGGCACTGATGACAATGCTTCTGTGTGTTTTGATATAGTCTGTTGAACTTCCCCATACCTGATGTGAACTTAAATCAACTGAAGCATTTAAAGGTAATCAACCCTTCTCTTTTGTTACTTGAGGTTCTACCACCCAAATGATAACCTTTCAGAAATGGTTTCCAATTTCTTCAACTTGATGTACTTTATCAGTCTGAATGGTTTGTTGATGTGGTTTCAGCCTCCTGCCTCTGAGAAAGAGTTGTGGGATTTGCTGACTGGACCCAAGAAGATGCCTGGTGATGGGTATGAGACCATTATTTTGGAGAAATGGGAACAAATGTAGGACAGACTTGGTACTTCTGTAGCATAAGGTGTAGCTTGGGAAAAATGAGCCTTAAGAGTGTGGAATTGGAATTATGATTGGATTGAAATTTGTTTTAAGTGAGTGAAGTTAAGATTATCTGCCAATGATTTTTTTTTGACTATGCTCTGTCTGTCTTTTTCTTTGGCTATAGCTTTGATATACCTGATGTGGACATCAAGAAGATGGAGAACCTAGCGGTACTGAATTATTTTTTTTCCTTTTTTAATTTTAATTATTTTGGCCATTTCAGTTCCTCTGCTCCTTACAGCAGTTGGAGGAGTGTCAATGATAGCCAAAAAGAATGCCCAGTCTTGATTTTTCTGATACGGGGGTGGTTTTCCACTCCCTCTCAGTCCTTCTTGTATTTATATGTCCATTCATGTGATTTCAGCCCTCTTTGCCCCAGTACAACATGTGGCTTTCGTTGATGCGCCACAATTTGGGATCAATGGCCAGGTACGAAAGCTTTGTCTAAAAAAGTAGATGGATTGTAGATGGCACTTGATGTTGTGACATGTGCAATGGATATTTGTAAGTGTCTGCTGTGGCACTGATGACAATGCCTTTGTGTGTTTTGATGTAGTTTGTTGAACTTCCCCATACCTGATGTGAACTTAAATCAACTGAAGCATCTAAAGGTAATCAACCCTTCTCTTTTGTTACTTGAGGTTCTGTATCTCTACCACCCAAATGATAACCTTTCAGAAATGGTTTCCAATTTCTTCAGCTTGATGTACTTTATCAGTCTGAATGGTTTGTTGATGTGGTTTCAGCCTCCTGCCTCTGAGAAAGAGATGTGGGATTTTTTGAATGGACATAAGAAGAAGCCTGATGATGGGTATGGGAATATTTTTGTGGGGAAAAATGGCTAAATGCCAGGCAGATATACCAAATAAAAAGAGTGTAAACTGAACAATATTTTAAATCAATGTCATTATGGTGTTTGTTTTTTTCCATTGTAGTTTTGAATTACCTGAGATCCAGGTGGGCATTAAACCTGGAGGGCATGGACAGGTAATCAACGTTTTTTTTTTTCAGATTATCACCATAGAATACAACTGATTATAGGTCCTTGATTTGACAATTTGGATTTATACCCAGTCATGTATTCCTTTAACCTAGATCTCTGAATAGGTAAATGACAAGATTACAGCTTTCACTGAAAACGGTTTTGTTTGCCTCTTTGACATTCTTTCATTCCAGTTTAAATATAAGTATTGTTATAAAATTGAAACCTGTTTCATCTTTAAAAAATGTAATGAAAAAAAATCATTAACATCATATCAAATGCAGTTGTTGATCATTCTCAATTCTTTGTCCATGTTCATGTTTATTCTCAGACAAATGGGTTCAAGTTGCCGTATATATCTGGAGGTGATACAAAAGAAACTGGAGATGGGTATGGGTAGTTTTTTTTGTAATCATAAAAAGATTTGAGGACAGTTATACGACTGTACCAAATAGTGAAGACAATGTGCTGTTTTTTTTCAGCTGCACTGAGATAGATTGGTTGTGTGTTCTAACCGATTTGCAATGGTGTTAATTTTCTGTAGTTTGGTACTACCTGAGATCCAGGTGGACATAAAACCTGGAGGGAAGGGACAGGTAATAAATGTTCATCTTCTATCATTAATTAGAGGAAAAGACAGGTTGTCTTAGTCCTGATTTCAGTCTTTGGATATTCATATGTATTCATATTCAGATGATTTAGGAACTTCATTTAACTTTATATGTACTTCAAAAATTTTATCATGAACAACATTATCTTATTTTCTGGATTTGTCTCTTCATCAATCTGAATGTTTTTTGTTTTTTTTTCCTTTCTTAGATGTACGGGTTTGAGTTACCATCTTTAACTGGAGGTGGTACAAAAGAATCTGGAGCTGGGTATGAAACTTTTTTTATTAATGTAAACAGGTTTTTTAAGTCTCTGTATTGTGATGGTTTGATTGTCTGCTGTAATCTGAAGAAAAATATTTCTGTGTCTCTTCGTGTAGTTTTGATTTACCTGATGTCCAGGTGGGCCTGAAACCTGGGGGAAAAGGACAGGTAATCAACACTTTTTGTTCATTTTTTATCACTGACTATGACAGATTTTTCATCTTTGGATTTATTTTTGATTAATCTGAATGTTTTTTTTTCTTTCTTAGATGTACGGGTTTAAGTTACCATCTATAACTGGAGGTGGTACAAAAGAATCTGGAGCTGGGTATGAAACTTTGTTTTATAAACATGGACAGTTTTTTAGGTCTGTGTAATGTGATGGTTTGGTTGTCTGCTCTAATTTGATGAAAATTATATTTGTGTTTGTTTCTGTAGTTGGGCATTACCTGAGGTACAGGTGGGCCTGAAACCTGGAGGAAAAGGACAGGTAATCAACATTTTTTGTTCATTTTTATCACTGACTATGACAGATTTTTCATCTTTGGATTTATTTTTGATTAATCTGAATGTTTTTTTTCTTTCTTAGATGTACGGGTTTAAGTTACCATCTATAACTGGAGGTGGTACAAAAGAATCTGGAGCTGGGTATGAAACTTTGTTTTATAAACATGGACAGTTTTTTAGGTCTGTGTAATGTGATGGTCTGGTTGTCTGCTCTAATTTGATGAAAATTATATTTGTGTTTGTTTCTGTAGTTGGGCATTACCTGAGGTACAGGTGGGCCTGAAACCTGGAGGAAAAGGACAGGTAAACAATGTTTTTTTTTCTTTTTTAGAAAGTCGTTTTAGTAGGATTAAAGTATTATGATACATCTTAAATCTGTTTTTGCCAAATGATCCAAGGTTGTACTTCTAAAGATTTCTTAACCTAAACAAAATGATGGTTATGCAAAGATGGATATGGTGATCTGTATGAATGATTTGTTTTTGTTTCATTCTCAGACATACGGTTTTGAGTTATCATCTATACCCGTGGGTGACACAAAAGAATCTGGAGATGGGTATGAAACTTTGTTTTACTAATGTGAACAGGTTTTTTAGGTCTCTGTATTGTGATGGTTTGATTGTCTGCTGCAATCTGGAGAAAATGATTCCTGTGTCTCTTTGTGTAGTTTTGATTTACCTGATGTCCAGGTGGGCCTGAAACCTGGGGGAAAAGGACAGGTAATCAACACTTTTCGTTCATTTCTATCACTGACTATGACAGATTTTTCATCTTTGGATTTATTTTTGATTAATCTGAATGTTTTTTTTCTTTCTTAGATGTACGGGTTTAAGTTACCGTCTATAACTGGAGGTGGTACAAAAGAATCTGGAGCTGGGTATGAAACTTTGTTTTATAAACATGGACAGTTTTTTAGGTCTGTGTAATGTGATGGTTTGATTGTCTGCTCTAATTTGATGAAAATTATATTTGTGTTTGTTTCTGTAGTTGGGCATTACCTGAGGTACAGGTGGGCCTGAAACCTGGAGGAAAAGGACAGGTAATCAATGTTTTTTTTTCTTTCTCAGAAAGTCGTTTTAGTAGGATTAAAGTATTATGATACGTCTTAAATCTGTTTTTGCCAAATGATCCAAGGTTGTACTTCTAAAGATTTCTTAACTTAAACAAAAGGATGGTTATGCAAAGATGGATATGGTGATCTGTATGAATGTTTTGTTTTTGTTTCATTCTCAGACATACGGTTTTGAGTTATCGTCTATACCCGGGGGTGACACAAAAGAATCTGGAGATGGGTATGAAACTTTGTTTTACTAATGTGAACAGGTTTTTAGGTCTCTGTATTGTGATGGTTTGATTGTCTGCTGCAATCTGAAGAAAATGATTCCTGTGTCTCTTTGTGTAGTTTTGATTTACCTGATGTCCAGGTGGGCCTGAAACCTGGGGGAAAAGGACAGGTAATCAACACTTTTTGTTCATTTTTATCACTGACTATGACAGATTTTTAATCTTTGGATTTATTTTTGATTAATCTGAATGTTTTTTTTCTTTCTTAGATGTACGGGTTTAAGTTACCGTCTATAACTGGAGGTGGTACAAAAGAATCTGGAGCTGGGTATGAAACTTTGTTTTATAAACATGGACAGTTTTTTAGGTCTGTGTAATGTGATGGTTTGATTGTCTGCTCTAATTTGATGAAAATTATATTTGTGTTTGTTTCTGTAGTTGGGCATTACCTGAGGTACAGGTGGGCCTGAAACCTGGAGGAAAAGGACAGGTAATCAATGTTTTTTTTTCTTTTTTAGAAAGTCGTTTTAGTAGGATTAAAGTATTATGATACATCTTAAATCTGTTTTTGCCAAATGATCCAAGGTTGTACTTCTAAAGATTTCTTAACTTAAACAAAAGGATGGTTATGCAAAGATGGATATGGTGATCTGTATGAATGTTTTGTTTTTGTTTCTTTCTCAGACATACGGTTTTGAGTTGTCGTCTTTACCTGGGGGTGACACAAAAGAATCTGGAGATGGGTATGAAACTTTGTTTAACTAATGTGAACAGGTTTTTTAGGTCTCTGTATTGTGATGGTTTGATTGTCTGCTGCAATCTGAAGAAAATGATTCCTGTGTCTCTTTGTGTAGTTTTGATTTACCTGATGTCCAGGTGGGCCTGAAACCTGGGGGAAAAGGACAGGTAATCAACACTTTTTGTTTCTGTTTTCCCTCAAAAACCAAAACCAGTTTCTATATTACTATTTTTTTAAGGTTATGTTGAATTATGTTCTTTTATACCTTAATAACTTTTTCTTTAAACTGTTTTTGACTAAAAATTTACAAAGATCCCAGTGATTACCTGCTTTTATCCTTTCTAAATCCTGTTAAGTTTGACCCACTTCACTGAAGTTCTGATCCAAACTAGGTTGATTCACAACATCAGCATTAGTATTTGTAACAAACTTAGGATTTCTGTTCCAATCCAAATAATTTATGGTATTTTGAAAACCAAAACTACTTCTTCTTGGCCAATTAAATATTCCTCATGTATGTGAACTGAACTGTACAGGGCAATTGGCATGGTTACTAATATGCCGTTGTCCAATGCCCAGCTGCACTTGACCTCAGTGATTTTACAAATCACTGAGGTCAAGTGAGGTCAAGAGTCAAAACGCTTCTGTCTGAATCAAAAAGATCTTGATTTCATCAAGGGTTATATCTTCTTCATCAGACTTTCTATCATTTTCAAAATGGTTCAGATTAATCTGTAATCATCTTTTTTATTTATTTTGTTTCATTCTCAGACGTACGGGTTAGAGCTATCAGCTTTGACCGGAGGTCTTACCAAAGGAACTGGAGATGGGTATGAAACTTTATTTCATAAACATGATCAGATTTATGGACAGAAGTGATTCAGATTCATCAGAGGGTTGAAGACTATGAGTTGAACCTCAGAGGAGTTAACAATATAACACCTGATGGTCTTTTCTTCCAGCTTCTAATCTGATGAAAATGATGTTTTTGTCCCTTTCTGTAGTTTTGAATTACCTGAGGTCCAGGTGGGCCTGAAACCTGGAGGAAAGGGACAGGTAATCAATGTTTACTGTCTATTTTTCCTCACAAAGACAAACTAGTTTTTATCCTGAGTCCATGTATTGACTCCACATAAATCACTAAATGGGTGAACTGCTAAATTTCAGTTCCTCTATTACACAGATTTTATTGCTCATAAAAATTATTTTTTACCCGCATGGTTTCAGAACTTCACTGAGCTGAGGAAGTACTAATTAACTTTCTCTACATGATCAACAAGTGTATTATGATCGGTCTGAATGGTTTGTTCATGTTGATTCATTCTCAGACGTACGGGTTTGAGTTACCCACTATAACTGGAGGTCATAAGAAAGAAACTGGAGATGGGTATGAAACTTTATTTTATGAACATTAACAGATTTTAAATCTCTGTACTGGGACAGTTTGATTGTCTGCTGTAATCTGATGAAAATTATATCTGTGTTTCTCTGTAGTTGGGCGTTACCTGAGGTCCAAGTGGGCATCAAACATGGAGGGCGTGGACAGGTGATGATCATTTTGTTTATTTGCATCCTCAATACCAGCTGATTTTTATTTCAATCATTATTTCAGGCCATTTGTAAGATTCCCTCTCACACCTTTGTCACTTTTCCTTTAAGATTTTTGACTCAGATGTTTACAAAGAGTTCAGGTGTCCAATGCCCAGCTGCTTTTGACCTCAGGGATTTGTTTATTTCCACACGGTAGCAGACACAGTAACATAAGAAGGAGGCCGTTAAATGTTGTTCACTGACTTCACAAGTTTAATTTGAGTGCTTTTGTGTTAGTTAATGTTCTCAGTCATCACATGCAGCTGTTCATCAGTCTGAATGCTGTGTTCATGTGCTTTCAGCCGTCAGTATCCCTGTACCAGTTGTTGCTGAGGGTGCGGGATGCTAATAAAGGATCTTTACAAAGGTATGGATCATCATTTTAGGGGGGAAGACAGATTGTGGGACAGAGGTGATACAGGTTTACTTAAAGGAGAGGACTTGGGGTATGTCATGAGAGGAGTTTGTGATAAAACATAACAGTGTTTTTGTTTGAGCTTTAGAGTGATGGAAAGTGAGAATGTCTGAGGTTGACTCATCAATATGCTTCTGTATCTTCTGCTTTAGTTTGGGATTACCTCAAGTGGACTTGAAAAAAATGGAGCATTTATTGGTAATCTGGCCTTTGTCATTCTCCTCAGCATCATCATCACAACCTTCATGACTTCTCTGAATATCAAACTAAACTTGTGTGATTAACGTCCTGTTTGTGTGATGACAGGATGAATCTTTTAAGGACAAGAATATGGAGGCATTATTGGAGAAACATGTGAAGGAGTGTCTGGATCGGTATGAAATGTTCAGAGAGTAACTGAAAATGCCTGATTGTTTGTCACCTTTTTGACTGTTGGATATTCTGCTGTGTTTTCTGATGTAGTCTGGGATTAACAGAGAAGGACTTTGAAGAACTGATGAGAGAAAAGGTAACATTTGATTTTTTTAATCGTGTCATCATTCTAGGTCTGTTCTCCATCATTTGAACTTTCTGTTGTTGTGGTTTCAGGCTCATATGTCAGAGGACGAGGCTCTTGAATGGCTGAGGCAGCACAGCACTGGCAGGTATAAAACGGGAACACTCCACTCATCTGTTGTAGTTTGCAGTTACTCATGATTGATGCAAAACCCAACTCAATCACACATAAAATATGTTCTTAAATTCATTTATTTGTTGCATAAATTGATGTCAAATTAACTTTCAGCGCTGACAGCACAATGATTTCACAGTATTAGCTGGAGGCAAACACTTATTTCCACCACAGTGTGGTTGGTGGCATTTGGAGGAATTTTGGATTTCTCTGCAACATTAACATTTTTTGCTCATGAGCTAATTTTAGCTTTGATGTTTAAAAAAAATCAAAAGTAACTTTTTATTTTTGTCCTCCTACGCTGATTGAAATGAGTACTGTGTCTTCGTCTGTAGATTGGATTTACCTGGCGTGCAGGTGGGCTTGACACAGGGAGGGTGGGGACAGGTAATCAACCTCGTCATCAAAAACATTATTCAGATTATTTTAAATGTTGCTGTTGATTGGTCTAAATGGTGTGCTCATGTTGTTTCAGTCTCAGATGCCCAGTTTCCAGTTGCCCACTATGACTGGAGGTCTCACAAAAGAAACTGGAGCAGGGTATGAAACTTTATTTTATAAATGTGAACAGATTTAAAGACAGAAGTGATACAAGTGAACCAGAAGGTTGAAGACTATAAGGAGAACCTCAGAGGAGGTTATAAAGGAAAACATAGTGTTGTTTTGTTTTAGCTGTGATGGTTTGATTTTCTGCTCTAATCTGATTAAAATGATGATTTTGTCTCTGTCATTAGTTTCGAAATACCTGACGTCCAGGTGGGCCTGAAACCTGGAGGAAAAGGACAGGTAATCAACCCTTTCGTTTTTCATTTTATCAAACAAGCAAACCTGTCAAAAGATACTGCATTTTGTCATTAATTATCCAAACTATTTCAGTACCAAACTAAACAAAAGTAAAGACTGAGCAAATTTTTGTCACATAAAAACAATTTTGTGTCAGGTCAAAAGGTTATTTTGAACAAAGACAAGTAGTGTTAAAAAGAAGATCTGATCTCCATTCATTTCTGAAACAATCACACGCCTTGTTAAGAGCCATGTCTTCGTGACAGGGTGTGCATAATTCCAGACAAAAGGTGTCGCTGCAAATCTCAACCCATAAAAATGCTTCTGTCTAAATCAAAAAGATCTTGATTTCATCTAGGGTTATATCTTCTTTATCAGACATTCTATCATTTTAAAAATGGTTCAGATTAATCTGTAATCGTCTTTTTTAATTATTTTGTTTCATTCTCAGACGTACGGGTTAGAGCTATCAGCTTTGACCGGAGGTCTTACAAAAGGAACTGGAGATGGGTATGAAACTTTATTTCATAAACATGATCAGATTTATGGACAGAAGTGATTCAGATTCATCAGAGGGTTGAAGACTATGAGTTGAACCTCAGAGGAGTTAACAATATAACACCTGATGGTCTTTTCTTCCAGCTTCTAATCTGATGAAAATGATGTTTTTGTCCCTTTCTGTAGTTTTGAATTACCTGAGGTCCAGGTGGGCCTGAAACCTGGAGGAAAGGGACAGGTAATCAATGTTTACTGTCTATTTTTCCTCACAAAGACAAACTAGTTTTTATCCTGAGTCCAGTGCTTAATTTGTGCCGGAGCTAGCCGGAGCGCGCTCCGGGACCTCTTGGATCGGATCCAGGACCTATTTGATCCGCTCCGGCACCTCTTTGATCTGCTCCGTCACCTTTCCTGTCAATAAATAAACTGTGTTTTTAGCTGTGTTTTCTCTGCGCTTTAATCCTCTCTGAAGTGACGCCTGTTGGCTTATTTCTTATGCATTTTACTCAGAAATTAGGTAAAACGGGGGGGAAAGTGATTCATGCCGTCACGTGTCACAACGCAATGCGCATTGCGAAGGTATTGTTTCCGCACTGGCACCGCGCGCAAACGACACTTAACAGCCAGGTGACTGACAAGGCTGTTACACTTGGCCTGCTAAAATGTCAAAGCAACAATCAAAACTCTCAAGTTTCTTTAAACCAGTCGGTCAGCCAGACCCCAAACTGGCCAAAGTTGTTCCGGAGGCAGAGCCCGGCTCCGCAGATATACGGGTGGTGACAGCATAATAGCTGCTGAAGATGTGGTCTGTGCAGTCAGGAGCACAGATAAGGATGAGGGAGCAGTGACGTCAGTTCACGAGACACTGTAGTCACCACTGGTGACTACAGTTTACAAGAGAAGACAATCGGTTAACAAACATAAAGTTATTTGTGGGCAAAGCACACAACAACGTGGCAAATAGACAGGAAATTTAATCAGACTGTATCTGCTGCCTGTCAAGTTTGGTTGGATACATTATTACTGTGCAGAGTGCACAACACATCATTCTAGTGATGTTTGGTCATTTATGTTTTCACCTTTTTTCTAATTCTTTCTTGATTTTTGATTCTCAGGCTTTTGTTAAATTTATTGTATATATTTTTTTTCTGGCGTGGTGCTTACATGACAGTGACACAAAAAATCCCATTAGCAATAAAATGTTTTTATTTGCAATATGTCAGTTATTTAAATTGCTCATTCCAAATTGATTCCAAGTGTTCTGATGGGCCACATGGTGTGCCAAATGTTGCTGCAAATGTTATACTAGGTAAGTGCAGAAATTAAGGTGAAAAATAATATAAAAACGCGTTAAAACCCGAGAAAAAAGGTTTCTTTCAGCGCACAATTTCGAAGGGGGACCCGGCACCTGATTGGGGACAAATTAAGCACTGCCTGAGGCCACGTATTGACTCTACATAAATCACTAAATGGGTGAACTGCTAAATTTCAGTTCCTCTATTAAACAGATTTTATTGGTCATAAAAATTATTTTTTACCCGCATGGTTTCAGAACTTCACTGAACTGAGGAAGTACTAATTAACTTTCTCTACATGATCAACAAGTGTATTATGATCGGTCTGAATGGTTTGTTCATGTTGATTCATTCTCAGACGTACGGGTTTGAGTTACCCACTATAACTGGAGGTCATAAGAAAGAAACTGGAGATGGGTATGAAACTTTATTTTATGAACATTAACAGATTTTAAATCTCTGTACTGGGACAGTTTGATTGTCTGCTGTAATCTGATGAAAATTATATCTGTGTTTCTCTGTAGTTGGGCGTTACCTGAGGTCCAAGTGGGCATCAAACATGGAGGGCGTGGACAGGTGATGATCATTTTGTTTATCTGCATCCTCAATACTAGCTGATTTTTATTTCACTCATTATTTCAGGCCATTTGTAAGATTCCCTCTCACACCTTTGTCACTTTTCCTTTAAGATTTTTGACTCAGATGTTTACAAAGAGTTCAGGTGTCCAATGCCCAGCTGCTTTTGACCTCAGGGATTTGTTTATTTCCACACGGTAGCAGACACAGTAACATAAGAAGGAGGCCGTTAAATGTTGTTCACTGACTTCACAAGTTTAATTTGAGTGCTTTTGTGTTAGTTCATGTTCTCAGTCATCACATGCAGCTGTTCATCAGTCTGAATGCTGTGTTCATGTGCTTTCAGCCTTCAGTATCCCTGTACCAGTTGTTGCTGAGGGTGCGGGACGCTAATAAAGGATCTTTACAAAGGTATGGGTCATCATTTTAGGGGGGAAGACAGATTGTGGGACAGAGGTGATACAGGTTTACTTAAAGGAGAGGACTTGGGGTATGTCATGAGAGGAGTTTGTGATAAAACATAACAGTGTTTTTGTTTGAGCTTTAGAGTGATGGAAAGTGAGAATGTCTGAGTTTGACTAATCAATATGCTTCTGTATCTTCTGCTTTAGTTTGGGATTACCTCAAGTGGACTTGAAAAAAATGGAGCATTTATTGGTAATCTGGCCTTTGTCATTCTCCTCAGCATCATCATCACAACCTTCATGACTTCTCTGAATATCAAACTAAACTTGTGTGATTAACGTCCTGTTTGTGTGATGACAGGATGAATCTTTTAAGGACAAGAATATGGAGGCATTATTGGAGAAACATGTGAAGGAGTGTCTGGATCGGTATGAAATGTTCAGAGAGTCACTGAAAATGTCTGATTGTTTGTCACCTTTTTGACTGTTGAATATGCTGCTGTGTTTTCTGATGTAGTTTGGGATTAACAGAGAAGGACTTTGAAGAACTGATGAGAGAAAAGGTAACCTTTGATTTTTTTTAATCATGTCATCATTCTAGGTCTGTTCTCCATCATTTGAACTTTCTGTTTGTTGTGGTTTCAGGCTCATATGTCAGAGGACGAGGCTCTTGAATGGCTGAGGCAGCACAGCACTGGCAGGTATAAAACAGGGGAACACTCCACTCATCTGTTGTAGTTTGCAGTTACTCATGATTGATGCAAAACCCAACTCAACACACATAAAATATTTTCTTAAATTCATTTATTTGTTGCATAAATGTGATATTAACTCTTTCAGAGCTGACAGCATGATGTTTTCACAGTATTAGCTGGAGGCAAACACTTATTTCCACCACAGGGTGGTTGGTGGCATTTGGAGGAATTTTGGATTTCTCTGCAACATTAACATTTTTTTCACATTGGCTAATGTTAGCTTTGATGTTTAAAAAAAATCAAAAGTAACTTTGTATTTTTGCCCTCCTACGCTGATTGAAATGAGTACTGTGTCTTCGTCTGTAGATTGGATTTACCTGGCGTGCAGGTGGGCTTGACACAGGGAGGGTGGGGACAGGTAATCAACCTCGTCATCAAAAACATTATTCAGATTATTTTAAATGTTGGTGTTGATTGGTCTAAACAGTGTGCTCATGTTGTTTCAGTCTCAGATGCCCAGTTTCCAGTTGCCCACTATGACTGGAGGTCTCACAAAAGAAACTGGAGCAGGGTATGAAACTTTATTTTATAAATGTGAACAGATTTAAAGACAGAAGTGATACAAGTGAACCAGAAGGTTGAAGACTATAAGGAGAACCTCAGAGGAGGTTATAAAGGAAAACATAGTGTTGTTTTGTTTAAGCTGTGATGGTTTGATTTTCTGCTCTAATCTGATTAAAATGTTGTTTTTGTCTCTCTCATTAGTTTCGAAATCCCTGACGTCCAGGTGGGCCTGAAACCTGGAGGAAAAGGACAGGTAATCAACCCTTTCGTTTTTCATTTTATCAAACAAGCAAACCTGTCAAGCGATACTGCCTTTTGTCATTAATTATCCAAACTATTTCAGTACCAAACTAAACAAAAGTAAAGACTTGGAAAACTTTTCTCACAATAAAAACAATTTTCATAACCACTTGAAACTGAATTTGAAAAAATACATTAAATTTACCTCGTTGTCAGGTCAAAAAGTTATTTTGAACAAAGACAAGTAGTGTTAAAAAGAAGATCTGATCTCCATTCATTTCTGAAACAATCACACGCCTTGTTAAGAGCCATGTCTTCGTGACAGGGTGTGCATAATTCCAGACAAAAGGTGTCGCTGCAAATCTCAACCCATAAAAATGCTTCTGTCTAAATCAAAAAGATCTTGATTTCATCTAGAGTTATATCTTCTTTATCAGACATTCTATCATTTTAAAAATGGTTCAGATTAATCTTTAATTGTCTTTTTTATTTATTTTGTTTCATTCTCAGACGTACGGGTTAGAGCTATCAGCTTTGACCGGAGGTCTTACCAAAGGAACTGGAGATGGGTATGAAACTTTATTTCATAAACATGATCAGATTTATGGACAGAAGTGATTCAGATTCATCAGAGGGTTGAAGACTATGAGTTGAACCTCAGAGGAGTTAACAATATAACACCTGATGGTCTTTTCTTCCAGCTTCTAATCTGATGAAAATGATGTTTTTGTCCCTTTCTGTAGTTTTGAATTACCTGAGGTCCAGGTGGGCCTGAAACCTGGAGGAAAGGGACAGGTAATCAATGTTTACTGTCTATTTTTCCTCACAAAGACAAACTAGTTTTTATCCTGAGTCCATGTGTTGACTCCACATAAATCCCTAAATGGGTGAACTGCTAAATTTCAGTTCCTCTATTAAACAGATTTTATTGCTCATAAAAATTATTTTTTACCCGCATGGTTTCAGAACTTCACTGAACTGAGGAAGTACTAATTACTTTCTCTACATGATCAACAAGTGTATTATGATCGGTCTGAATGGTTTGTTCATGTTGATTCATTCTCAGACGTACGGGTTTGAGTTACCCACTATAACTGGAGGTCATAAGAAAGAAACTGGAGATGGGTATGAAACTTTATTTTATGAACATTAACAGATTTTAAATCTCTGTACTGGGACAGTTTGATTGTCTGCTGTAATCTGATGAAAATTATATCTGTGTTTCTCTGTAGTTGGGCCTTACCTGAGGTCCAAGTGGGCATCAAACATGGAGGGCGCGGACAGGTGATGATCATTTTGTTTTTTATCTGCATCCTTAATGCTAGCTGATTTTTATTTCACTCATTATTTCAGGCCATTTGTAAGATTCCCTCTCATACCTTTGTCACTTTTCCTGTAAGATTTTTGACTCAGATGTTTACAAAGAGTTCAGGTGTCAAATGCCCAGCTGCTTTTGACCTCAGGGATTTGTTTATTTCCACACGGTAGCAGACACAGTAACATAAGAAGGAGGCCGTTAAATGTTGTTCACTGACTTCACAAGTTTAATTTGAGTGCTTTTGTGTTAGTTCATGTTCTCAGTCATCACATGCAGCTGTTCATCAGTCTGAATGCTGTGTTCATGTGCTTTCAGCCGTCAGTATCCCTGTACCAGTTGTTGCTGAGGGTGCGGGACGCTAATAAAGGATCTTTACAAAGGTATGGATCATCATTTTAGGGGGGAAGACAGATTGTGGGACAGAGGTGATACAGGTTTACTTAAAGGAGAGGACTTGGGGTATGTCATGAGAGGAGTTTGTGATAAAACATAACAGTGTTTTTGTTTGAGCTTTAGAGTGATGGAAAGTGAGAATGTCTGAGTTTGACTAATCAATATGCTTCTGTATCTTCTGCTTTAGTTTGGGATTACCTCAAGTGGACTTGAAAAAAATGGAGCATTTATTGGTAATCTGGCCTTTGTCATTCTCCTCAGCATCATCATCACAACCTTCATGACTTCTCTGAATATCAAACTAAACTTGTGTGATTAACGTCCTGTTTGTGTGATGACAGGATGAATCTTTTAAGGACAAGAATATGGAGGCATTATTGGAGAAACATGTGAAGGAGTGTCTGGATCGGTATGAAATGTTCAGAGAGTAACTGAAAATGCCTGATTGTCACCTTTTTGACTGTTGAATATGCTGCTGTGTTTTCTGATGTAGTTTGGGATTAACAGAGAAGGACTTTGAAGAACTGATGAGAGAAAAGGTAACCTTTGATTTTTTTCAATCATGTCATCATTCCAGGTCTGTTCTCCATCATTTGAACTTTCTGTTTGTTGTGGTTTCAGGCTCATATGTCAGAGGACGAGGCTCTTGAATGGCTGAGGCAGCACAGCACTGGCAGGTATAAAACAGGGGAACACTCCACTCATCTGTTGTAGTTTGCAGTTACTCATGATTGATGCAAAACCCAACTCAATCACACATAAAATATGTTCTTAAATTCATTTATGTGTTGCATAAATGTGATATTAACTCTTTCAGAGCTGACAGCACAATGATTTCACAGTATTAGCTGGAGGCAAACACTTATTTCCACCACAGTGTGGTTGGTGGCATTTGGAGGAATTTTGGATTTCTCTGCAACATTAACATTTTTTTCACATGGGCTAATGTTAGCTTTGATGTTTCAAAAAAATCAAAAGTAACTTTTTATTTTTGCCCTCCTACGCTGATTGAAATGAGTACTGTGTCTTCGTCTGTAGATTGGATTTACCTGGCGTGCAGGTGGGCTTGACACAGGGAGGGTGGGGACAGGTAATCAACCTCGTCATCAAAAACATTATTCAGATTATTTTAAATGTTGCTGTTGATTGGTCTAAATGGTGTGCTCATGTTGTTTCAGTCTCAGATGCCCAGTTTCCAGTTGCCCACTATGACTGGAGGTCTCACAAAAGAAACTGGAGCAGGGTATGAAACTTTATTTTATAAATGTGAACAGATTTAAAGACAGAAGTGATACAAGTGAACCAGAAGGTTGAAGACTATAAGGAGAACCTCAGAGGAGGTTATAAAGGAAAACATAGTGTTGTTTTGTTTTAGCTGTGATGGTTTGATTTTCTGCTCTAATCTGATTAAAATGATGATTTTGTCTCTGTCATTAGTTTCGAAATACCTGACGTCCAGGTGGGCCTGAAACCTGGAGGAAAAGGACAGGTAATCAACCCTTTCGTTTTTCATTTTATCAAACAAGCAAACCTGTCAAAAGATACTGCATTTTGTCATTAATTATCCAAACTATTTCAGTACCAAACTAAACAAAAGTAAAGACTGAGCAAATTTTTGTCACATAAAAACAATTTTGTGTCAGGTCAAAAGGTTATTTTGAACAAAGACAAGTAGTGTTAAAAAGAAGATCTGATCTCCATTCATTTCTGAAACAATCACACGCCTTGTTAAGAGCCATGTCTTCGTGACAGGGTGTGCATAATTCCAGACAAAAGGTGTCGCTGCAAATCTCAACCCATAAAAATGCTTCTGTCTAAATCAAAAAGATCTTGATTTCATCTAGGGTTATATCTTCTTTATCAGACATTCTATCATTTTAAAAATGGTTCAGATTAATCTTTAATTGTCTTTTTTAATTATTTTGTTTCATTCTCAGACGTACGGGTTAGAGCTATCAGCTTTGACCGGAGGTCTTACCAAAGGAACTGGAGATGGGTATGAAACTCTATTTCATAAACATGATCAGATTTATGGACAGAAGTGATTCAGATTCATCAGAGGGTTGAAGACTATGAGTTGAACCTCAGAGGAGTTAACAATATAACACCTGATGGTCTTTTCTTCCAGCTTCTAATCTGATGAAAATGATGTTTTTGTCCCTTTCTGTAGTTTTGAATTACCTGAGGTCCAGGTGGGCCTGAAACCTGGAGGAAAGGGACAGGTAATCAATGTTTACTGTCTATTTTTTCTCAGAAAGACAAACTAGTTTTTATCCTGAGTCCATGTGTTGACTCCACATAAATCCCTAAATGGGTGAACTGCTAAATTTCAGTTCCTCTATTAAACAGATTTTATTGCTCATAAAAAATATTTTTTACCCACATGGTTTCAGAACTTCACTGAACTGAGGAAGTACTAATTACTTTCTCTACATGATCAACAAGTGTATTATGATCGGTCTGAATGGTTTGTTCATGTTGATTCATTCTCAGACGTACGGGTTTGAGTTACCCACTATAACTGGAGGTCATAAGAAAGAAACTGGAGATGGGTATGAAACTTTATTTTATGAACATTAACAGATTTTAAATCTCTGTACTGGGACAGTTTGATTGTCTGCTGTAATCTGATGAAAATTATATCTGTGTTTCTCTGTAGTTGGGCGTTACCTGAGGTCCAAGTGGGCATCAAACATGGAGGGCGTGGACAGGTGATGATCATTTTGTTTTTTATCTGCATCCTTAATGCTAGCTGATTTTTATTTCACTCATTATTTCAGGCCATTTGTAAGATTCCCTCTCATACCTTTGTCACTTTTCCTGTAAGATTTTTGACTCAGATGTTTACAAAGAGTTCAGGTGTCAAATGCCCAGCTGCTTTTGACCTCAGGGATTTGTTTATTTCCACACGGTAGCAGACACAGTAACATAAGAAGGAAGCTGTAAAAAGTGGTTCACTGACTTCACAAGTTTAATTTGAGTGCTTTTGTGTTAGTTAATGTTCTCAGTCATCACATGCAGCTGTTCATCAGTCTGAATGCTGTGTTCATGTGCTTTCAGCCTTCAGTATCCCTGTACCAGTTGTTGCTGAGGGTGCGGGATGCTAATAAAGGATCTTTACAAAGGTATGGATCATCATTTTAGGGGGGAAGACAGATTGTGGGACAGAGGTGATACAGGTTTACTTAAAGGAGAGGACTTGGGGTATGTCATGAGAGGAGTTTGTGATAAAACATAACAGTGTTTTTGTTTGAGCTTTAGAGTGATGGAAAGTGAGAATGTCTGAGGTTGACTCATCAATATGCTTCTGTATCTTCTGCTTTAGTTTGGGATTACCTCAAGTGGACTTGAAAAAAATGGAGCATTTATTGGTAATCTGGCCTTTGTCATTCTCCTCAGCATCATCATCACAACCTTCATGACTTCTCTGAATATCAAACTAAACTTGTGTGATTAACGTCCTGTTTGTGTGATGACAGGATGAATCTTTTAAGGACAAGAATATGGAGGCATTATTGGAGAAACATGTGAAGGAGTGTCTGGATCGGTATGAAATGTTCAGAGAGTAACTGAAAATGCCTGATTGTTTGTCACCTTTTTGACTGTTGAATATGCTGCTGTGTTTTCTAATGTAGTTTGGGATTAACAGAGAAGGACTTTGAAGAACTGATGAGAGAAAAGGTAACCTTTGATTTTTTCAATCATGTCATCATTCCAGGTCTGTTCTCCATCATTTGAACTTTCTGTTGTTGTGGTTTCAGGCTCATATGTCAGAGGACGAGGCTCTTGAATGGCTGAGGCAGCACAGCACTGGCAGGTATAAAACAGGGGAACACTCCACTCATCTGTTGTAGTTTGCAGTTACTCATGATTGATGCAAAACCCAACTCAATCACACATAAAATATGTTCTTAAATTCATTTATTTGTTGCATAGATGTCAAATTGATTCTTTCAGAGCCAACAGCACAATGATTTCACAGTATTAGCTGGAGGCAAACACTTATTTCCACCACAGTGTGGTTGGTGGCATTTGGAGGAATTTTGGATTTCTCTGCAACATTAACACTTTTTGCTCATGGGCTAATGTTAGCTTTAATGTTTCAAAAAAAATCAAAAGTAACTTTTTATTTTTGTCCTTGTATTCTGATTGAAATGAGTACTGTGTCTTTGTCTGTAGATTGGATTTACCTGGCGTGCAGGTGGGCTTGACACAGGGAGGGTGGGGACAGGTAATCAACCTCGTCATCAAAAACATTATTCAGATTATTTTAAATGTTGGTGTTGATTGGTCTAAACGGTGTGTTCTGGTTGTTTCAGTCTCAGATGCCCAGTTTCCAGTTGCCCACTATGACTGGAGGTCTCACAAAAGAAACTGGAGCAGGGTATGAAACTTTATTTTATAAATGTGAACAGATTTAAAGACAGAAGTGATACAAGTGAACCAGAAGGTTGAAGACTATAAGGAGAACCTCAGAGGAGGTTGTAAAGGAAAACATAGTGTTGTTTTGTTTAAGCTGTGATGGTTTGATTTTCTGCTCTAATCTGATTAAAATGTTGTTTTTGTCTCTCTCATTAGTTTCGAAATCCCTGACGTCCAGGTGGGCCTGAAACCTGGAGGAAAAGGACAGGTAATCAACCCTTTTGTTTTTCATTTTATCAAACAAGCAAACCTGTCAAGAGATACTGCATTTTCTCATTAATTATCCAAACTATTTCAGTACCAAACTAAACAACAGTAAAGACTTGGAAAACTTTTCTCACAATAAAAACAATTTTCATAACCACTAGAAAGTGAATTTGAAAAAATACATTTAAATTTACCTCGTTGTGTCAGGTCAAAAAGTTATTTTGAACAAAGAAAAGTAGTGTTTAAAAAAAAGATCTGATCTCCATTCATTTCTGAAACAATCACACGCCTTGTTAAGAGCCATGTCTTCATGACAGTGTGTGAATAATTCCAGACAAAAGGTGTTGCTGCAAATCTCAACCCATTAAAATGCTTCTGTCTAAATGAAAACGATCTTGATTTCATCTAGAGTTATATCTTCTTTATCAGACATTCTATCATTTTAAAAATGGTTCAGATTAATCTTTAATGGTCTTTTTTAACTATTTTGTTTCATTCTCAGACGTACGGGTTAGAGCTATCAGCTTTGACCGGAGGTCTTACCAAAGGAACTGGAGATGGGTATGAAACTTTATTTCATAAACATGATCAGATTTATGGACAGAAGTGATTCAGATTCATCAGAGGGTTGAAGACTATGAGTTGAACCTCAGAGGAGTTAACAATATAACACCTGATGGTCTTTTCTTCCAGCTTCTAATCTGATGAAAATGATGTTTTTGTCCCTTTCTGTAGTTTTGAATTACCTGAGGTCCAGGTGGGCCTGAAACCTGGAGGAAAGGGACAGGTAATCAATGTTTACTGTCTATTTTTCCTCAGAAAGACAAACTAGTTTTTTTCCTAAGTCCACGTATTGACTCTACATAAATCCCTAAATGGGTGAACTGCTAAATTTCAGTTCCTCTATTAAACAGATTTTATTGCTCATAAAAATTATTTTTTACCCACATGGTTTCAGAACTTCACTGAACTGAGGAAGTACTAATTACTTTCTTTACATGATCAACAAGTGTATTATGATCGGTCTGAATGGTTTGTTCATGTTGATTCATTCTCAGACGTACGGGTTTGAGTTACCCACTATAACTGGAGGTCATAAGAAAGAAACTGGAGATGGGTATGAAACTTTATTTTATGAACATTAACAGATTTTAAATCTCTGTACTGGGACAGTTTGATTGTCTGCTGTAATCTGATGAAAATTATATCTGTGTTTCTCTGTAGTTGGGCGTTACCTGAGGTCCAAGTGGGCATCAAACATGGAGGGCGTGGACAGGTGATGATCATTTTGTTTATTTGCATCCTTAATACTAGCTGATTTTTATTTCACTCATTATTTCAGGCCATTTGTAAGATTTCCTCTCACACCTTTGTCACTTTTCCTGTAAGATTTTTGACTCAGATGTTTACGAAGAGTTCAGGTGTCAAATGCCCAGCTGCTTTTGACCTCAGGGATTTGTTTATTTCCACACGGTAGCAGACACAGTAACATAAGAAGGAGGCCGTTAAATGTGGTTCACTGACTTCACAAGTTTAGTTTGAGTGCTTTTGTGTTAGTTAATGTTCTTAGTCGTCACATGCAGTTGTCCGCTTGTTACGTGATGTATCACTAAACTGTTTCCGGGTCCAAGTCATCTGCCCTGCATTTTCAAGATGCCACAATGCTGTGTCCCTGGCTGTTTTAACAGGACAGAGACAAAAAAGGACGATCATTTATCTTTTTTTAGGTTTCCATGCAACCTCACATTTTTTTTCTAAATATTGCAAAAGAATTCAAGAATACATGATTCACTGTTCATTCCTTATTGTTCTAAGTTATGAAAGCCACAAATAACACTGGGTTACTCCTCTATAAATGACACCTAACTTACAGCCTATGCTGAGCAGTGGTAATGTTAAGTTCTGAAACTCACAAGGTGATGAAATAATGTACTGGCCTCTTTGTCAGTATGTTGACATGAACTGAAACAGACAAGATTCATCACGTATTGTTAGTTGGCGCGATATCAAAGTACCTCCAACTTACGAGCCTGCATCTGAGCCAGCAGACTCATGATTTGACAGCTCGGTAGTAATCCTTAATGACCTCATTTGCCCTCAAATACCTTTTTACATACATTCTTGTGTTTACGAATGTACAGATTTCAGTTACGCTCAGTCCGATCTTATTTGCTAACACCTCAACTTTGTATTCTCTCTTCTCCATTAAAGCCTGAACTGTACCCTTTATCATGCCTCCAGGGAGGACACACACACTCGAAACTCTGTTCGAGTTAAAGGAGTTTAGCCCCTTTTTAACCCTAATTGAAGAATCAGCGAAAAAAGAAGTGACTGTGAAAAGATTGACCGGTTCTGCCATTATTTCTCTGCCAAGTCATAAAAGAGCGTGACTGTGTTTGGACCCGGAAATGGATGATACCTCACTGATGACGTAGGACTTAACAAGCGGGTTCATCAGTCTGAATGCTGTGTTCATGTGCTTTCAGCCTTCAGTATCCCTGTACCAGTTGTTGCTGAGGGTGCGGGACGCTAATAAAGGATCTTTACAAAGGTATGGATCATCATTTTAGGGGGGAAGACAGATTGTGGGACAGAGGTGATACAGGTTTACTTAAAGGAGAGGACTTGGGGTATGTCATGAGAGGAGTTTGTGATAAAACATAACAGTGTTTTTGTTTGAGCTTTAGAGTGATGGAAAGTGAGAATGTCTGAGGTTGACTCATCAATATGCTTCTGTATCCTCTGCTTTAGTTTGGGATTACCTCAAGTGGACTTGAAAAAAATGGAGCATTTATTGGTAATCTGGCCTTTGTCATTCTCCTCAGCATCATCATCATCACAACCTTCATGACTTCTCTGAATATCAAACTAAACTTGTGTGATAAACGTCCTGTTTGTGTGATGACAGGATGAATCTTTTAAGGACAAGAATATGGAGGCATTGTTGGAGAAACATGTGAAGGAGTGTCTGGATCGGTATGAAATGTTCAGAGAGTAACAGAAAATGTCTGATTGTTTGTCACCTTTTTGACTGTTGAATATGCTGCTGTGTTTTCTGATGTAGTTTGGGATTAACAGAGTCAGACTTTGAAGAACTCATGAGAAAAAAGGTAACCTTTGATATTTTTTAGGTTTTGTTGTCAGTATTGAATACAAAGTTTCATATTTGAAGTTCTTAATTAAAAACAACTTAAAATGAAATTTGCTTTTTAAATTAACATGTCATCAGACCTAATCTGTAGTTCTTTATCAAAAGAAGTTTTTTTAAACTTTTTTTTAAAAGTTGTTGTTGTGGTTTCAGGATCATATGTCAGAGGAGGAGGCGCTAGAATGGTTGAGGCAGCACAGCACTGGCAGGTATAAAACAGGGGAACACTACTTGCACTTCATATGACACTTCATATTTAGTGTTGCCCAGGCGGTTGACACCAGTCTGTTTCCATTCATCAGTCTTAACTCATTCTCTGTACACATACATATTAGAAGACACCCATTCTACCTCAAAAGGGTCTACATCAGGGGTCATTAACTACATTGTCCATGGGCCAATTTTTTTTGGCAGACATTGTGAGGGTCAGATGCTCTCATGAAATACATAACATTAATGATGTATATTAAATGATATGTTATTATATATGAACTTTAAATCCATACTTATGTTGCTGCTTAGTATTTGTCAGTGTTAATAGACTCATATTGCAGCAAGCCACCAGGTCGTAGGGCTGTCACTTTTTATTCTAGTTTCTGAACATGAAGGAGACTCCTCTGTCTGCAGACAGCAAACCGCTGCTTTGCTGGAGAGACCCAGGGTGCAACAGGTACCCACAACTCTTAAAGCTGGCCTGCAAATACCCGTGTGCCAGGAATGTCTGTGCGCTCTGAGCATGTGTTCTCATTGACAGGAAAAAAAAAGAGAGCCACACTTGATCACGATTGTTACGTGATACTCCTCATACCTCAGACACCTTTCAGGGTCGTAACAACGATCAAGTTGATAGAGTTGTGTTTCTGGCAAATGATATCAGAAATGAAGACGGGCCATTTGGTTATATGTTTAACCTTGTTACATTTTTATTTCAAAGCTGTTTTAGCTCTCTCCATTGGACAGGCTGTTAAGTTAAGGGGAACGGGGCCTCAAATATACTTGAACGAATTACAGGTCATTTTAAATTCTTCCGAACTTGATCTTTTGAAAAAGTGACAGCCCTGTCAGATGCAGCGTTGTAGGTTGTGGAGAAGAGCGTCAGGAGAAAGGCCTTTTGATTAAACTTATAAAATGTCCCTCACAGAGATCCTCGAGCAGAAAGTTGATGCAGAAAAGCTTAAATGAAGAATGGACTGATGTGCACTGTAATGGACTGGATGGGTTGTTGATTATTTTGCTCTGGCAGACCTCGTATAGTGGGTCATAAAGGGTTAAATAATCAATTTCTCGTTCATGTTGTTTACACTTGTACCTCATTCTCCCTCAGTTAAAACACAAGGAAGATAACATGATGCTAATGTGAAAAGAAAACTTTGACTGTTGAAAGTAAATGATGTTTATCCTTTTCTGTATATTCTGTCTCTGCAGATAACAAATCCCTGGAGTGAAATTCAAGGAGCAGCACAGCAAATCAGTGTCTACCAGTAGTAATCATATTAAACCAACTTCACATCAAATCTCCACCCAACAAACACTGTAAATGTTATAAGATCTCAATATTTATAAACAAATCTATGTATTTCATGGTGATTATTGTTGTATCATCAGATGTTAAATCATCAGTGTTGGGCAAGTTACTTCAAAACGTAATGCATAATTTATTACTTCTTACTGTCATTTCAAAGTAATTAGTTACATTATAATATTACTATATCTGAAATGTAAGGCATTACACTACTATCACATTACTTTTAACTTACTCTTGTTAAAATAACAGAAAATATGGATTTGCTTTCTAGATGTAGCTCATTACGCTCCAAACGCTCATTACACATCCAGTGGAAGGTGATGGGGTAGGCTCTATGAGTTTGGCTTTAGGCTAAAAAAAGTAGAATCTAACAACCACTTTGATACCTCATGGCACAATACGAGAAACCCTCATAGCAAACACAGACAAAAGGTAAAATTCTGGTAAATTGTGTCAGAGATACTGTAACTTTAGGCCTGTTTATATTAAAATCAATTGAGCTGATTGCATTGAAACCTAAAATCTGAAGACATGACAAGATAAGATTTCCTTAAGATAAACTTATTTCTGTCAAACTGAAAGTAATGGAGCGTTTGATGAGGGGCTACGGCCAGAGCATTAGGGGCTTTATAAATATATATATATTTATTTGTGTGTGTGTGTGAGAGATTTGTATGAATACTCTTATTCTTGTATGTGTTATGATGTAGATAGGCCTGAGCATTTCTGAATGATATCCTAATGCTAATAATGAGTAGATCTCCTTATTTATTTTCATACCTTAGAAGAGAGTAAAAATTAATTCCCACAAAATATATTAATTTTTACTCATATTGGTTTTTCACTTTTGTTTTATACATGTAATTAACTTAAGCCTACTTGTCTTAACTTACATATTTTGTCACAGATTGGCAGATTAGGCTAAAAAAGAAAATTACTGCATCATAATTCTGTTAACTCCAGCTCACCAGTGTAACTGAAACTTCCTCTGCCCGTTGTTTTCATATTCTCTGTCAACTGTTTCAATGGTTTTATTTGAGCACCTTGCTTTTGACCAGTAAGCAGCGTTTTAAACACGTTTTACCAGTAAAACTAAGGAGAAAAGGCCTGAAGTGCGATCCATGTTCAGTTGTATTAATCTCATGTTTAGTGCTCTGACAAGAGAGGGAGGGCGAGCGAGACATGCCCTTTCATCCTTTACGTGCGCGAATGCGCACAGAGGAACAGACATGAAATGGGTGCATTACTTACATTTGTACCAAGTAAAATATTACTTGTTTTTTTTTTCTTGTAATGCCTTACATTACCACGTTACAGTAAAAAGCAATGCATTACAGTAATCACATTACTTTTGTAACACATTACTCCCAACACTGTAAATAATTATTCAGTAACTCCAAAAAGGAACATTTTTTGAACTACCTGGCAAAAAGCTGCTTTCTTTAACTTTGTCAATCGATTAAATGAATGAATCTACAGGCTCTGGACTGTTTTTTTTTTCTCTCAAGCACTCCTGGGATTGGGAGGGGAAATATCTTGCCATTCAGCAAGGCTGATCTTGACTATGTTGTGATTTGACTTAAAGACTAATATTTTTAATTCAAACATCTATTTAAACTCAAACTCTTTTTTCAGTTCCTCACAGAGGATCACCTCATCAAGCTGGTAACTCCCAGAGGTCGATTCAGAAACACCTCAGGCCTGAGGAGAGAGTCCTCTGTTCAGAGTAACAGCTCCCTCTAGTGGCAGGATAACACACTGTGGCTCTTTTCTCAACATCAGACATTTTGCAGGAAGAGGCTGAGGTGACAGGTCATTGATTGAATAAATCAGTTTGACTTCATTAAGTGAAACAAGATCAAGAAGCTACTTTAATGAATCTTTAAATCTTAACAGAAATAATCATGAAAGGAGCACATTAGATCCTTTTCTTTTTGAATTATGAGCAGATTCAGCTGTGAGAAAATAACACTCCATCCATTTTGCAGGAGTTTCTTTTTTTAAGACATCTAGGAACTTAGTTTTATTTTAAGTTGTTTTATTGGGGATTTTTCATGCCTTTAATGTGATAAGAGAGGACGGTGTATGGAGTAGGAAAGTGGGGAGTGAACACAGGCTGGATTTGAACCCAGGCCACCTGCTTTAGGGGCAAGCCTCATAGGGTGCGACCTAGACCATCTGTGCCCTGGAACTTGGAAATTTAAAGCAGAACAAAAATGTCACAGTGTTTTTTTTTTTTCAAAGCTTTGTCAAGTTATATTTTCCAGATTAAGAGAGGAAGAAGGACAGTGGAGAGACCACTGTGACATCACAATGACCTCATCAAGTCTTCCGAGCAGAGTTTATAAATAGGACTGGTATGCATTACTAGAGTTTAGCTCTGCTCCCCGGGTCGCTCCTGGGTTTGAGTCTGATCGTGGTGGTCGGGTGGGGAATCACCAAAATTGAGCCGTCGTTGATTCCATTTCTGCCCGACACATCTGCCTGTCGGTAGCTCTGTGGAGTTTTTAGTTGGCTTATCCACTTCACAGGGAATCTGGTCCGGGACCTCTCCAGCAGGAGAAATGCCAGTGTGCTGATCCTCCTTGAGATCCTCCAGCTTTATTAGAATCCACCTGTGGTAAATCCAGCTGATTGGACCTGATTTGGAAAGGCTCTCAACTGTCTGTATAAGGTCCCACAGGTGACAGTACATGTCAGAGCACAAACCAAGCATGAAGTCAAAGAAACTGTCTGTAGACCTCAGAGACAGGATGGTCTCCAGGCACAAATCTGGATCCAGGGTCCAGGAACATTTCTGCTGCTTTGAAGGTCCCAGTGAGCTCAGTGGACTCCATCATCTGTGAATGGAAGAAGTCCAAAACCACCAGGACTCTTCTAGAGCTGGACGCCCGTCTTAACTGAGCCATCAGGGGATAAGGGCCTTAGTCATGGAGGAGACCAAGAATCTGATGGTCACTCTGTCAGAGCTCCAGAGGTCCTCTGCGGAGAGAGGAGAACCTTCCAGAAGGACAACCATCTCTGCAGCAATTAGGGCTGGGTATCCACCAAAAATCTTTGATATTGTACAGATACTGATACCTTCACTTCGATGCAGGTTCCTGAACAATACTTTTTCATTACCAATTTTATGATATCAATTTTAACAAAAAGAAAATTACATTGTGGTAAAAATCTTCAAAGTTATTTTTCTGCTTTAGTATTTTTTCCGCTCCAGTTTTCTTACATAAAAAATGAACTACTAATATTTGCCAGTGTAAGTACACTGTAATTATGTTGACTTTAAATGAACTTTCTTCTGTCACGTTTTTTTTTTTTTTTTTTAATGTCAAATTATCAATCCTCCTTCTTCACCTGGGCTTGGGACCAGCAAAAGTGACCCAAAAGAGACAAACATTTGCACGATACATGTGCACGCAGTCTCCTGCTCTGTCTGTAGCTTGGAGAGATTGCTGCAAGCGGAGGAGTGCATCTGTGAGTTTTTGGATAGGGGAGGGTCTCCACAACCGCTGCTCATTGAGAAGCAGAGGGTGCTGGAGATCAATACATGCTTTCACGTCAGTCTCCAAACTCAAGAGAAGTCACTAGACTTGTCACTTTTTTGAAAAGAAAAAAAAACAAACAAAAAAAAACAACTAAAAAGTGGGTAAATATAGCAACAGTAGGCAACACTGTCCTGCATGCCACAACCACGTACAACGTTACAGCCAATCACTGGTGGCATTATCAGATCTCAATAACATGATTAACTCTTTGAGTACTGAAACTGAAATAAAAACCTGCTCCAGAGCACTTTAGACCTCAGACTGGAGCGACATCTTCAGCAGGACAACATCCCAAACCACTAGGCCAGGGGTGGCCAACCAGTCAATGACCAAGAGCCACAAAATGACCATGGTACTACAGAGAGCCACATCATACATGTGGGCTTACAAACACAATCCCTCCCTCACATGAACATGAAATGACAACATGAAAATCACTGCATTTCCAATCTTTAAAGTCAGATTTATTTATCACACACAACCGAGTACCCATGAGTAAAAATACACACAAAGCCTCTTCTTCTCTCTCTCTCTCTAACACACACACACACACACACACACACACACACACACACACACACACACACACACACACACACATTCTCTCTCTCTCCGTTCCCCTGTTCTCTCTTCTCCCCAACTTTCAGGCTACAGACACAAACTTACTGTCATGGACGCAGAAAGAGAAAGGAATAAAATCGTAGGAGAGACAGAAAGTGTGTAAGAAATCAAACACTGTAAATATGTTCATCACTATAAACGAACTTTCTTCTGTTTTTCCTTTTTTATGTTACAATAAAAATGCTCCTCCTTTTCTGGGCTTTTGACCAGCAAAAGTGACCCAAAAGAGATAAACTAGTGTGATTCATTTGCACGCAGTGGTCTGCTCAGGCTGCAGCTTGGAGGGACTGCTGTGAGTGAGGGGGCGGGCATTTAAGATCAATACATGACTTCACCTCAGTCTCCAAACTCCAGAGAAGTCACTAGATTTGTCACTAGTCTCTTTTATTGAAAAAGAGTTGCTAGAGGGGTCTGAAAAGTCACTAAATATGGCGACAAAGTCCACTCCACTTCTCTGGCTTTCTTGTTGATCTGAATGAATCGATGAGCCGCACACTGATAGGCAAAGAGCCACAGTGCAAAGAGCCTAGTGCAGGTTGGCCACCCCTGCACTAGGCCAAGATATCAAATGAGGGGCTTCAGGACGTCTCTGTGATGGTCCCTGAGGGGCCCACCCAGAGCCCAGACTTGAATCTGATCAAACATCTCTAGAGAGCCCTGAGGCCTGTACTAGACCTTAAGAAGATGGTACATGCCAGGTGTCCCTCCAACCTCTCTCACCTGGCAGAGTTCTGCAGGGAGGAGTCGGCAAAAATCCCCATAAGCAGATGTGAGAGACTGGTTAGTGGGTACAGAAGATGCTTGGTTGAAGTAACAGCAACAAAAGTAGGAGCCACAAAGTACGAACTACAAGGGTTCACATACTTTTGCAAATATTAAATTCTCAGTTGTTGTCATATAATCCACATTTGTTGAATTAAATAATGAAAATATCTCTTTCTGTGTACGTCCATTATTTGAAAATGTCTTACTTACAAATTGGGATTTAAATGTGCATTTAATAAGGTTATTTTAATGTTTTTTACAAAAACAGTGACCGTGTCTTCTGGGGTTCACAAACTTAAAAAAAATCATGTTTTCATTATGGGGTGTTGTGAGTAGAATTTTGGGGTTAAAAAATATAATTTATTCCATTTTGGAATAAGGCTGTAATATAAACCCGAAACAGTGATAAAACAGTCACCTTGTATGATCTAATGGTCCTCCAACAATTAATTGAACTGTAAAACATGCTGTGCAAACTGAATAGAGAGCTGAATTTTCAAATTGGTTACATACAATTTCAAAGCAAACAACATTCAGTTTGAAAATATTAAATTCAAGATCATGCAATTCAAGATAGTAATTCAAATTCAGTTTCTAATGGCACAAATTTCAGCCCATAGACACTTCATAGGGGAAAAAAAGTTTGTTTTCTTAAGCTGTAAGAATAACTTCACATTGATTGATACTCTTCATATCAGAGCAGCGGGCTGGCTCCCCTCTTATGAAATCCTCCACGTTTCATACAGTCTATGGTGGAACCATCTTATTTTTGCATCCTTAAAGAGTGAAGCTGATGATTTAAAATGACATAAACCTCAGGTATGTAACATCAGATGATTTTTTTTAGTCTTTCCAGTAGAAATGTTGAGTGGAGACAGAAAGTGTAAATAAATGCCAGTCGTTAAGTTGAGTGTGCAAAGACGCTTCATGCCACTCTTGCATCAGTCCGTGCCCCAGCTGAGCCACCTGCCATCATAAAAAGTCTGGACATGCTCCATTGAGAAGCTAAAACAAACAAACAAACAAAAAAAAACCTTTGTAGAGTAATTTTAGTTTTAAGCAACAAAGCCCAAACTGTATTTTCAGGATTTCTGCTGCTAGTTCAGAGAAACTTTGAGCTGAAGATGTTTGTGGAATATGATCCCTGATTTAGACCTCATGGCTGCTTCTCTCCCTGTCACCACCAATTAGATTAATCCAGTCCGAGCATCTTAACTCCTCACAGCCAAAGAGTGGAGAGTCAGGCTGTAACAGGTGGCTGGGACACCTCCTCCTCCTCCTCCTCTTTCTCCCCTCCCTTTCCTCTCAGTCAAACTCTGATTGCTCCAGCTCTACCCGGCTGCTCTTTTCTCCCGGCTCGGTTCGGTTTTGGTTTGATGTTATGAAGCTGCCTGGGCTGCCTCACAGGTTGGCGGGCTAACAGACCCCACTGAACGGGCTGTCAGGTTGCCAGGTGGTGGGGGGAGGAAGAGGAGGGTGGGGGCCCAGGCTGCCGGGGAAAAGAAGAGGAAAGAAACAGAAAGACAGGAAGGCTGTGTGGACTGTGAACCTGCAGCTCAGTGGGGAACTGTGAATAATGGGAACCACTTATGGAAAGAAGGTCAGTGCCGGTCTGCTTTGTTTGTGGTCAGCGGTCTGAGGCGAGGTTGTGGGCTGATTCTGTTCACTGAAAACTTTACATCAAGAGTTTTTCATCTTCATACGCAGCACAGATTCATCTTATTTCTTCTCTGGGGACTGAAGTGCTCCCTGCTCTGATAATCTGTGTCTTACATTTGACTCTCAGGTTAGAATTCACATGATTAGATGACTTCTCAATAAGTCAGCAGGAGGCTGAAGAGGTTATCAGCCTGAGATTTAGTGACAGCACTCTCTCTAACCTGGATGTTTCCTTTGTTTCCAAGAAACTCTCTGTGTTGTGGACAGTTGGTCTGATACATAAACACTGAGCAACCCTTGCATGAAATCTTGGCTGTCTGTCGTTCTAATTTTCATGTGTGATAAGTTATTGAATGTTTGAGAAACTCTTGAATCAAAGCAGTGAGTAAATTCTTCTTTAAGGTCTAGTTTTACTCTTTTGAGTATCATATATGAATTCATCCATGCGACAGCTCATACATGCTGCTGCTGCTGTGAGCTAAATGCTAACATGCTCATGATGACAACACCAACGTGCTGTTGTTTTGTACAGCATGTTCACCATCTTGGATTAGCAACTTAGCATTAGCTAATTAGCAGTAAAGACAAAATACAGAAAGAATATTAAAAACTACAGATCATCAAGTTTTACTTTTGGTTAGTTTGGTGCAGGCCATTTTTTATTATTAAAACTGAGAAAAACTTTAGGATTTTTTTTTCTAAAATCAAACAGTGTTGGTACCCACCAGTAATCTTTGTCTTTCATTGAGGGAAAACTACTTTAACTTTCCTTGTTTGTGGAATGAAGGTGGATCCATCATCCCTGATGCATTTGTGTGTGTCAGGAAATCTGATTTTTTTTTTCGTGACACAACATCAGGTGTAAATGTTTGATCTAGAACAAATAGTTAGCTGCTTTTTAAGCAGAGAAAGAAATACACCGCATATTAACCACAACAGGATGTCATTACGCTGGATTGTGTTCCTCCTGCTTTTGCTCTCCATACAGACTGATTTCACACACACACACACACACACACACACACACACACACACACACACACACACACACACACACACACATGCACACACGCAAATATAATATTCAGGGTTACTAAAATATTTCATCTTGATTAATCATGTTTTTAAATAACATTTTTAAACTATACTGTTTTGCATTTGAGTGAATGCAGTGGAATGTAGCAGATGTATACTGCACCAGTAAAAATATGCTGCGCAAGTAGACATTAAATTTTATATAAAACCGATATAAACATGTCTTGGAAAGACTTCAGTGTGGAGTAGATGAATCAGATACTTGTACAAAAGTCCAGATCTTGACCGACACGCTCGCGGTTTTGATGTGTGTGTTTCAGACCTGAGCTCAGAGGAATGTTATTCCTCAAACACACTCACAGTTTCTGCTTAACCAGAGAAAGGTGACAAATATTTGAGCTGTAGGGCGCAGCACACCTGTCACTGTGGGTGTGTTTGGGTGTATGGTCGCCATGGTGAGTAACAGCTGACAGCAGAGGTATCAGAGCGGGTCATGTAGCTGTACTGTCTCGTTCAGATTAACTCAGGAGTCTATTTTTGATTCAGATATTTCTATCAGCAGCTGTGAGGGGAACATCCAGTTTATTTATACATAAAGCTCATAGTCTGCAGTTATTTCAAACACATCATAAGCTGAGGGAGACAGTAAATAATCAACAGAGCTCATACTCAGAGGTGTGTCCACACGTTTTGATCCGACTGGCCACTGAACTTCTGCATTGTTTTTAGCTTTACAAGGAAACATAACAGAGAGCCAACATGTTTCTTTCAGGGCTCAAAAGGACTGTGAGACAAGCACAAAAACTTGGAGAAAAGCTTCTAGCAGCATGTGGCAGCACAGTCCAAATAGCTTATTCTTGCAAGACTCCTGCCTCAAAAAAGACAAACAGCAAATCTTACTTTAAGGCCAAGGAACCCAGCTCTTCACAGCTCAGTGACAAGTGATTCGATCATCAACAGAAAATTATCTGCACATAGATAAAGGATCAAATTCACTCACTCACTCACTCACTCACTCACTCACTCACTCACTCACTCACTCACTCACTCACTCACTCAGCTTGAGCTGTCACATTTTAAGTGTGTGAAATGTTAAATCATAAACTGTTGATAAAAGTAGATGCTGCATCTTCACTTCTCTGGCCTGTGTCATAGCTGTAAACATGGAGAAAGTAGGGTTCATGATTATAGTCAGTCAGTCATCAGGAGGAGCTGCGTACTTTGGTTTCATTTTTGAGGAGGTATTATGTCACCCTTCTTCATATGTAATTTATTCAGTAAATGCTAATTTTGTCTGCACCCAGTTCACGCAGTTTATAAATATTTTACATCAACTCAGGTCCAGTCAAGTTGGTTTGGGTTAGGTCAGGATGTCAAGAGGTGAGTCGAACTGAGTCTGGGTGTCCCAGGTTGAGTTACTTAGTGTCAGATGAGGTCAAGTCACCTCAAGTCTTTGTTTGGTTAAGCCTAGTCAAATTGAACCATTATAAATTGCAACCCTTTCTTGCTTGAGTTGCTTTGGACAAAATCGTCTGCTAAATGAAATTGTAAAAATTGTAGAAACTGTAAACCCCAATTATATGAAGGTGGGACATTGTGTAAAACATAAATAAAAACAGAATACAATGATTTGCAAATCGTTTTTAACCCATATTCAACTGAATACACTACAAAGACAAGATATTTGTTGTTAAAACTGATCAACTTTATTTTCAAAAATTACCTCATTTTAAATTTGATGGCTGCAACAAGTTCCAAAAAGCTGGGACAGGGTCAACAAAAGACTTGGAAAGTTGAGGAATGCTCCAAAAACACATGTTTGGAACATTTCACATGTGGACAGGTTCATTGGAAACAGGTGAGTATCATGATTGGGTACAAAAGGAGTATCCCTGAAAGGCTCAGTCGTTCACAAGCAAGGATGGGGCGAAGTTCACCACTTTGTGAACAACTGCGTGAGCAAATAGTCCAACAGTTTTACAACATACAATTGCAAAGAATTGATGGATTTCATCATCTACAGTCCATAATATAATCAAAAGATCCTGGGAGTCTGGAGAAATCTCTGCACATGAGCAGCAAGCCTGAAAACCAACATTGAATGCCCCGTGACCTTTGACCCCTCAGGCAGCACTGCATTAAAACCAACATCATTGTGTAAAGGATATTACCACGTGGGCTCAGGAAGACTTCAGAAAACCATTGTCAGTTAACACAGTTCATCACTACATCTACAAGTGCAAGTTCAAACTCTACCATGCAAAGACAAAGACATATATCAACAACACCCAGAAACACCGCCGGCTTCTCTGGACCTGAGCTCATCTGAGATGGACTGACACAAAGTGGAAAAGTGTGCTGTGGTCTGACGAGTCCACATTTCAAATTGTTTTTGGAAATCATGGACGTGGTGTCCTCCAGGCCAAAGAGGAAAAGGACAATCTGGATTGTTCTCAGGTCAAAGTCTCAAAGCCAGCATCTGTGATGGTATGGGGGTGTGTTAGTGCCCATGGCATGGCTAACTTGACCATCTGTGAAGGCTCCATTAATGCTGAAAGGTACATACAGGTTTTGGAGCAACATGTGCTGCCATCCAAGCCACGTCTTTTTCAGGGACGTCCCTGCTTATTTCAGCAAGACAATGACAAGACACATTCTGCACGTTACAACAGCGTGGCTTTGTAGTAAAAGAGTGCAGGTACTAGACTGGCCTGCCTGCAGTCCAGACCTGTCTCCCACTAAAAGTGTATGGAGCATTATGAAGCACAAAATACAACAACAGAGACCCCGGACTGTTGATCAGCTGAAGTTGTTCATCAATCAAGAATGTAAAGAATTCCACCTCCAAAGCTTCAACAATTAGTGTCCTCAGTTCACAAACACTTATTGAGTGTTGTTCAAGGAAAGGTGATGGAACACAGTGGAAACATGACCCTGACCCAGCTTTTTAGGAACGTGTTGCAGACATCAAATTCAAAATGAGTCAATATTAACAAATAAAGTTTATCATTTTGAACAATAAATATTTTGTCTTTGTAGTGTGTTCAGTTGAACATAGGTTAAACAGGATTTGCAAATCATTGTATTCTGTTTTTATTTATGTTTTACACAACGTCTCAACTTCATTGGAATTGGGGTTGTATGTCAGGTAAGGTCAAATCAGGTAATCAAGTACAGTTGCATCATTTCCCTCCAGGTCAAATTGAGTCATGTGATGGGATCAAGTTTAAACTGTTGCCTAAATTTTAAAAATCCAGTTTAGTGCACAGCTTCAAGAACCCAAAGGATGTTACACAGACAGATATAAAAATGTATTTGTAAATGTACCTTTTTAAAAAAACTTAAACTTTATTTTAAATCTTACATTCACACATGATTTCTCAATTTGTCTCTACCCGTCATGTGAATAAAGTTATCCTGTATAAGTTGTGTCGAGCACAGCATTATGTTATGATTCTGGAGCCCTCAGAGTTAGAGTCACTGTGTTGGAGCGTTGGCTCGACTAATCAGAGCTCTTCTGTGAACAGTTAGTGAACTCATGTGTGAGTAACTGGATCAGCACTGACAGAAAATAGCAGCCAAGTATTCTCAGCTGTGGTTACATAACGCTGCTCATTAACAAGCAGAGGAAGAGGAAGAACACGTGACTGTGAATATTAGAGTCCTGCATTCCAACTGATCCGGGATCAGCCCGATGAGGGCCTCAAACACTCACAAGATGTGAAGATAATTCAGGTTTGTGTGTTTGTGGTGTTGATGCGGATCATCAGTGGGTTAAAACCAGCTTGGACCAGGGAGGGAGATTAAGACGATCAGAGGAAATCCTGCTGCTAAAAATACAGGAACAACAGAGTGTGTGTGTGTGTGTGTGTGTGTGTGTGTGTGTGTGTGTGTGTGTGTGTGTGTGTGTGTGTGTGTGTGTGGAGTTAAGTCTCTGCTCTCACACGTTCACTGAAATAATAGCAGCTGATTTAACATTAAACCTCTGGAGGTTTAAGAGCTTGCTGGTATTTGATTTCACTGAGGTGTGATTGGCTCAGCTTCTGTCATCAGCAGCTTTAAAGGCCAGATAAAGAGTTTTGTAACCAAAGCTGTTATTCATATTTCATCAACTGGCATCCGTTTTTCCATTTACTGCAAAAACTCAAATCCTGCTTCAGTAGTCTTGTGTAATTAACCGTCAAAATATCTTTATACACCATCTGTAAGTCCCACTGACCTGAGAAGTCCAGAGATAATTTGTTTTTCAAGGTATTACAAGTTAAAAGTAGGACCTAAATTGTAAGAAATGAGCAAAATTATCTGCAAGTGCAGTAAGCAAGATTTTCTACGGTGGCCCTGAGAGCTCACGGCACTACAACGTAAGATGCAAAAAGACAAAACAAGCAGATTAAGAAAACGTCTTCATCAGTTTGATAACAAATATGCAGCATTTAGAAAACATGCTGCAAAGACCACAACACATTAAAAAAGTTCACTGCAAATAGACCACAACACAATTGAAGAGTTTCCAGAGGACACTTACAAGTGATGCACACATTGTTAGCCAATATGCTAATATCTGACTCATGTGATCACAATGGTAAAATAAATCAAAAACACTTTTATCTCATTTTCCAACACCACTGAAAGAAAGAGAACCTTAACAGGGCTGTGACTCAAAACCATGTCAACAACAATCGTGTCGAGACGTGCGCATCACTTTAAAGTGTCCTCTGGAAACACTTCCGTTGTGTTGTGGTCTATTTACAGCATGTTTTCCACATGTGTTGTGGTCTTTGCAGCATGTTTTCTAAATGCTGTTTATGTGTTGTCAAATAGATGAAGATGTTTTCTTCATTTGTTTGTGTTTTGTCTTTTTGCATGTGCTTTCTTAAGCTGCAGTGCTGTGAGCTCTCAGGGCCACTGTAGTTTTCTCGAGAAGTTGTTTACTAAAAACAACAAAAAAACGATCCCTCTTTAATCTTGTCAAGACTCCCAGAAAAATAATCTGAGCCTTTCAGATAAATCAATAGTTTTTTTTAAATCGCTGTTATTTGTCAGATAAAGGGTTTTTTTTTTTACTCACACACTCTTGAAATTTACACGAAAATTTAATGCTCTCTTTTCCCATGTGGCCCCTCGTAAAAATGAACTGTCCACCTCTGATATAGACTAAAATTACGTTGCTGTCTGTTTCACAGCTTCAGGGGAAAGTAACCTACTGGGGCATTTCAGAAACTTTTTGAAAGTATCGGTCTGTCAGACCACGAAAAGTGAGAAAAAGAGGCATGGTTAAATTTGTGCAGGGTTATTTCTGAAAGTTGGTTTGAAGTGAGACAAATTTCCAGGTGACATTTAACTGTAAATGTTCATTTTCTTCTGTAGCTAGAGCTAGGTGCTCATTTTCTCTGGAACAGCTTTTAAAGACACATATTTTTACATGTTGCTTGTTTTTGGAGTATTTAAGCTCAGAGTTTTCATTGTAAAGCACATCAGCATTAATATCCCAGTCTTCATTAAATAGCTGCATCTTTAAAACATCAACAAACACATTTAACAAACCAGGAACCTAATACAAGACGGAGCATGATGGGAAATAAAGCATGGTGGGATGTCACCACAATACCACATTAATGTGCTTTAAATTGTTTTCCCTGCTGAAAGATGTGTAAAAATGTGTCACAGACTGCTCGGTTGCCATGTTTGTCCCCAGGCCTGTGAGGTGCGAGAGCTGTAATGTTACTTTCTGACCAGCAGAGGTCAGACTGTCCTCAGGTCAGATCTTATTCTGTGGCCTGTGACGGTTCAGGCTGAGAGATTTCCAACTGCTTCACATTCCGCTGAGACAGACAGAGCTGCGACCACAGGTTTTCTGTTCATTTAGAGCATAAAAAAGAAGATTTTCATTTTATTTTTGTTTTTGTATCAGTTTATTCAGATCATTTACCGTCACAAATATCCTCCTTTAAATCCTGCATTTCTGATAATTTCACTAAATTTTAACTGCTTATTTAAAGGTCCACTGCAGACATGAAGCCACACATGTTATTTACTGCTGTTTCCTGTGAAAATGAATAATTTTCTGAAGATCCCAGTGATTTTATATTGTTGTCTCAAGATGCTGATTCTGGATTTCATGTATGAAGAGTTAGTCTAACTTTTTTGTTGTCTTTATTTATCTCTTTATCTAAGGACAAAAGATGAGTTTTTATATTAGACTCATAATCTTGAGATAACCTTCCTGTTTTGTTTTGTTTTGTTTTGGGTTTTTTTGCTCCATTTTTTTTCTGGAGATCTTGACTTATAAATCTTATGATCTTCAGATGACAACACTGCTTTTTCCATAATAACAAAATAGATTTTACATCTCAATAAAAAAAATGTTTTTTTCCGTAAAATGAGTAAGTTTCAGTTGTTTATCCGGATCTTAAGTTTATCATCTCCAGACTCAGTACTGGTTACTTTATTTCATATCAAATTGCACATTTATTTCTACAAAACAAGCATTTCTTCAGTTGTTTTTTCAAAATATTAACATTTTCTTTATATTTATCTTCACCTCTGTGTCTCTCTCTGCCTCAGTGAGTATTTTTAAGCATTAAACTTTTTTATTATCATTTTATTGTCGTTATATCAGTATGTTACTTGCAAATGTTGGACACTTTTAATAACATGTTGATACACAGCTACCAAGACATGAGTACACTAAATGTTAAACTTTCTGTATTACACCTCAACAGCTCTGGAAAGAGCAGGTGTGACAGACAGACAGACAGACAGACAGACAGACAGACAGACAGACAGACAGACAGTTGATGTGGACATGGATGTATGTTCAGGAGTAAGACGAGACATACTTGAGTCTGTGTTGCAAAGGGAGTCCATCTCTGTTAGCAGAACCAAACAGCTGACTCGTCTGAGTGATGCATTCAGAGATCAGTGTGTTACCTTTTCATTTCAGACACAGCTGTCAGTAGACACCCTCATTCCATTCTTTTTTTAATACAATAATAATAAAGCATCTATCAATTTTTTTCTTCTTCTTTTTCATCTTAAGCAGTTTTGGCACCTCTGTGGCTGCACTGGACACTGATTTTGGTAAAGCACAGCCAACACTACATTTTCAAATAAAAACAGAGTTCTTTGTGACAGCACATCAGGCCCTGACCGACAGGTGTGTGTACAGAATTTATATCAAGGGGACAACATCGAATTTGTATCACTGTTTTCAATTTCACTTTGTGCCAGATAAAATGACCTAAAGTTGTTTTCGCAAGACCTCAGTTTTTGTTTCTATTGCTTTAAGTCCCTGTGAGGACTTTCTAAGTGATCTTGAAAAAGTCTCACTTCTGATCCTAATCCACAACTTAAAATAAGATTATCAGCACCAATATAGGTTTCTTAATTCTATTTCAGAATCCGTGGTCCATGTTGTCCAGGACCGGACTGATTTACGGCACGTAGAAGTCTCTATGACAACACCAAGCCAGCCGACAAAGTTTAGCACTCAGTATGTTTACATGCACATAGCAGTCGGTCAGTCAGCCAGTCATAGCTTGATGGTAAAGTCACAGCAGGGAGTCTGGTCTTGTCTGCGTACACATACAGAAAAGGGAATCAGACTTCTGTCCGAGGAAGGTCTCACCGCCCTTATTTTACTGATAAGAGAAGCTGCGTGCATAATGAACATAGTCTGTATAAAACATGGACGAAGTCTCCATGACATCACCCATCAGTTTCTGATACAGTTAAGTGAAGCCAATCATTGGACAGGGCCATCTTGGATATGACGTGGATTTTGAACTTCTTTCTCATAGCTATAGGGTGCCTGTCAGTCATGAGAGCTGAGCTGAGCCTCTGATTGGACAAACTTGTGATCCTAATATCTTCTAAACTTAATTCGAAAGAAATTGCAGATAGCAAAATTAGTGTTTCAGACTTAAGCTGTTTTTTGGAACCAGGCTGTAAATATGTGTTTTAATGCTGTAAAAGTATGTTTGCTTGTTGTACTTGACTTCTGGTCTTTCTGCAGTCAGCCTCTAGAGGATTCTCCATGAACAGAAACTTTTAGCACTTCAGAATAGGCTTCAATTTTTCTCTACCAGATTATGCCCCTTGATTTCAAACTAGTTTCAGTTCACTAGAACAGAAAGCAACATTCTAACAACCATGGTGGATATGGATGCAACTGTAGCTTGTTTTATTTTTATTTATGTGTCATGCTGTTTGTTGTGTTGGAGCTCAGCAACCCTATTTATCATGGTTATCTACCTCTTCTTCTGGGTGACATTTGCTCACGCTGAGACATCTCAAGATCTGCTGAGTCCTAACAGTTCCAACCTCAGTCCGATAGTAATATATAATCTAGGTGTGTCTATTGAGCTATGCTCAGTCTGTTTTCTGTCTGACTAAGCTGTTTACATGCATTTTAATAGTCCAATCTCATGCTGACTTAGCTCATAGTCTGATTTCTTAAGATGAATGAAAACGTACTGAGTAAGAAGAGATCTGTGTTTTTCTCTGATGAAAAGGATTTCATGAGTTAATTTAGTAGTGATGGTGGAGACTGGAGCTGAACTGTCAGACAGATAAAGGATGTCAGAGAAGTAGAAAGCTTAACAGGAGAGTGATGGAGCTAAAGGCTAAAACACACTGCAGTGATCTGATCAAACTTGAGAGTCTGTCAATAAAATGAAGAGTGAGGTTACGTTAGCTCTGATTGGTGAGGTTGGAGTCAGTAGATGAGCTCTGGTAGAACATAACCAGGATTCACTAATGTTACACTTTACAGACACGTCTCGGAGCACTGGACTGTGAGGAAAACTACATCTAGCTGGTTACTAAGCTACGCTACAAACTGAGTTTACAAAGTTTGATTGTTGTCACAAACAATAGCACTACGTAACTACAAATAAATAAAAAAATCTTATTAATTTGCATCCTGGGAAAAGTTGTCTTGAACAAAAAAAAGTAGCATTTAAGGAGAATTAATTCAAAGAGATTAATTTGCAAGTGCTCATGGGCAATGGAGTCTTAATCCTAGAAAAACACAAGCTTTTCCAGATAGTCCTCACAGCCCCTTTAAGATTTGATAGTACTTTTTTGTTGTGCCCTCTAGAACTTGACAATATTTCTCATTGTCAAGATAAAAACACTTTTCCCATCAGAACTCCCCTTCCCTAATCAGAGATTTAAAAAAAAAAAGTTTTCTCGAAAAGAATGAGTTTAATTCAGTTGTTTTCTCATGATCTTGACTGAGATATCTCGTTATCTTAAGATCAAAACACTTGTTTTTTTGACTAGGAAGATAATAATGTGACATAATAATTCAGTTTCACGTGTATCTCTATTTCAAGATAGCAACACTGGCTTCTCTATGATTAACAGATAGTTTCAGGTTTTTTGACATACTGAATCATTTATCTATCCATGGAAACAAAGATGGCTTTCAGATTATCACAAATCAAACTGAGTCATTATCTAGAAATGATACAGCCTGATCATGTGATGACCTGATACTTCCTTTGCATCAATCATAACAGATCAATAGATTTGTCCCTGTGAAAGGTCACACTAACACATGCTATGTTGTTGGCTAATGCTGCAAAAAAAAAAAGAGTAGTCACGTCTTATTTCCATGTTTGAAGTTCTGAGTTCAGTTAGAAGAGTCCGACTCACATTGGTTCAGCTGTTATCAGGGGAAAACCTCATTATCTAAAGATGACGAGATAAATAAGTAGAGATCTCAAGAAATAATCAGATAAAACTCTTACAATCATAATCAGGGGTAAATGAGTAAATAAGTACAGATGTATGGCAACTTCTTCTGAATCTTTCTCTATGTGATTATAAATATTTATTATTTTACACATTTGGCATCAGTCTTAAAGTCTAAACTTGTGTTTTTTTGGGATGGTTTCAACATCTCAATGACGAGGCTGTGACCAGAAAAATATCGTTACCTCTTCTGAGATCAGCCTCCATCCAGTAGTAAACAACATTCATGTCACCTCCAGAAACCCCCTCCCTGAAGGATCAGGGAGGGGGTTTCTGGAGGGGGGGGGGGGGGGGGGGGGGGGGGGGGGGGTCTGTGAGACAGTGAGGGCCTTGTCACCATGCTGAAGCCTGATGAAGTCTCTCCTAGCAACCAACACAAAGTCTATTCAGTCAGAGAGGAGGCTTTCCAGCTGACCTGGAGCCTGAAAGGAGACGAGCGGCTGAGAAACACCCGGAGGGGGGGTGGAGGGAGGATAAGAGGGGAGGAGGATGATGGCAGGCTGGAGAGAGGGATAGTTTGGATTGGAGGGTGAAAACACTTGAAGCAGAGGTTGTTAAAGCAGCAGCTGACACGAACTGTGTTTGGAAGTTTTCATGGTGCCTTTCATCATGAATATAAACATGAACTCCAGAGGTGTGTCGACATGTTTTTCCTGGTGTTTTTGAATATCACTGTTTACTGTCTCACCTCTTAACAGCTTTTCAGTTTTCTTTATATAATCCCACTGGTAAATATGGATTATAGAAAAAGACATATGAAATAATCTATAAATAGTTAGGAAAAACATTTGTCTCTCAGCTCAAGTTCGATGAAAACACAGAGTCAGTGTTTCTAAAAAACATTCTACGTTCCTTTTAACCGTTTCTTTACTGAGAGTCTTTTGAAATTCTCTTTCATCTATTGGTTTAATTTTCTGCCTGTGAAGGACAAGAACTGTATAAATCAGATAGTCAGAGTCTTCTCCAAGATTATTGGAGTCCAGCTAACAGATCTGAGTATGCTCTGGAGAAAAATGTGTGGTATGGGAAGCAAAAAGCATGATGAAGCAGGGAGACCACGTCATGTCCAGTGGATTTACTTTAATGCCTTCAGGGTGGCGCTACTATGCACACCTGAGGAAGACAAACCACTATTCAAACTCCTTTATCCCTTCAGTTATCAGGCAGATGATACTAATTTTCACGAGTAGGTTTGTGCTTTGTCCCTTTATCTATTTATTGTGACGCTATTTATTTATTCTTTTCCTTGTTCGATTATTTCCCTCTGCATATTTGCACATGTATAAGGTATCGCTGTGGGAAACCAGTAGTTCAACTTCAACTGACTTACTAACAACTGAGAGTTAAGTGTTAGAGTTGTATTCTGAATGAATGATTGATTTGTTTTTATTGTCAATATGGGATAAATAAAGCTCTCTGAAACTGAATAAAACATTTTTAAAAGTGGAGCCAAAACATTTGGATCCAGTTCTACTGACTGTCTGTAGTAAAAGTCAAAAAGTCTGACAGACCAATGAGGCTCCTGTGCACCAGGTTATCAGTGGGTAGGAGGAACAGTCAGAGAAAACATAACAAACACTAACTGTAGAGTCATTGAACTGTCTGTAACCTAGAGTGTGTCAAGGATCTGTTCTGCTGTGGACTGCACACACCTGAGGGGCACACCGTGCTTTAGCTACAGGGTAAAGACGTGCAAGGAGGATCCCACAGGTTCATCAGCCAGTTCCTCTGCACAGACTTTGACTAATTTAGCTTCACTTTTCCTGAACAGCAGAACATAGAGCGGTGTTGTCCATCTTTACAAACAGTCAATGGTGCTCTCTGACTTTTACACATTTCTTTTTTGGGGCTCAGCTGTAGGTATAGGAACTCCTTTCTGAGAATGACTGACTCAACACAACTGAACTGAATTTATTCAAACCTGAAGGACGAGACACGTGTTAAATAAATAACTTCAACTGGAGCTTAAATCATTCAACATGACTCAACTCTTACCATTGTTTATTTACTCAGCCCAACGTATCAAGACTTGACTTTAACTGACTGGACTGGAGTTTGTACTGAAACCCAAACAGGTCGAACCTGATTGAACTCAACTTGAACAGAAAGATTCAACTCAATGTGACCTGATGTGATTTGACTCTGTGTATTATAACTTGAATAACTTGAGAACTGATTTAATGCAACGTGACATGGCTTAACTCAGCTTGACATGAGCTCAACTTGATGTGATCTGGCACGACACAACCCGAGTCAATGAAAATTAACTGGATGCAGCTTAGCTTGACCTGACATGACTTAAAATGACTTTACTCAGCCAGTGCTCTAACAAGGCCAAAGTCCAAACTGTGTTTAGTTTTGTGGTGACATTGTAGCTTTTGTTTTCCATGAAAGAGTATTAGGGTCACTCAAAAAATGTAGATAATAAAGAAATAATGTAAAAAAAAAAAAAAAAGAGCTGTAATGTTAAATATCAAAGTTGCAATGTTATGAGAAAAAATACATAATTTAATTCAAGATTAGAGTTGTTCCATTACAAGAATAAGGTTGTAACATTACGAAAATTAAACCATAATGATACAAGATGAAAATTATGTAACAAGAAAAAAGTTGCAATGTTTTGAGATTAAAACTGTTACGCCTCAAATACACCGGCTGCGTCTGCGTTACAGCTTCGCTTTGCTGCGTGTTGACTGCGTTTGTCAATTCAGACCAGCTGCGTGTTCAGTTCAGCAAGCCGCAGGACTGACAAACAGCTGGAGTCACGAGACCACGGAATTCTCGTGCTTTCATCTCTGTTAATAAACCTCTCTTCATTTATGTTGTGCTGTTAAACATCAAACCTTTTGATTTGATTTCGTTTCATTGGTAAAGCTAATGATCTGGTTTTGACACAGTTTGTGAATTGATGCGTCACAGCTCCGGCATCCGGCAAAAATAGGATGGCTGCAGATTAGCTGCGATCTGTCGGACCAGCCACACAGCTGAACCGCAACGAAACAGAGCCAGTGTGAGTTGACACAATGACTTGAACGGAAACCATCTAATCCGGCACCGTGACAGAGCGGAGCTGCAACGGAGACGCAGCCGGTGTATTTCAGCAGCAATGCGACAAAATCAAAGTAGCAATGTTATGTAAATTAAATCGTAATGATACAAGATTTAAGAAATTTGTAAAAAGTAAAAGAAAATGTAAAAAAAAATATTAAAAAATAAGATTTGAGACACAATCTCACAAGATTTAAATCCTAATTTAATGTTACATGAATAAAGTCTTCATGCTATGTAAATGAAATTTTGGTGTTACAAAATTAAAGTTGTAATGTTACAAGAATAAAACTACTGTTTGGGGTGCAGAATGCACAGTAGTTACGATACAAGATTACATTTTTTATGCTACAAGAGTAAAGTTTTATTGTTAAATAAATAAATTGCAGTGTTACAGGATAAATGATGCAAGGCGCAAGATGAAATCTGTTATGCTCAGAGAATAAGGGTGTGTTCACACCTGTAGCTTGTTTGCTCTGTTCAAATTCAGGGACAAAAATTATCCAGTTGCTGAAGTTGTTAATTTGTTAATTTGTGTGTGCACGGCAAAAGTCATTTGTGGTCCACAGTTGTAAACAAATTCCACGTGCAATCAAATTTTTCTCTCATTGGTCAGAAATCAGTGTGAAACTCTGCTGTGTGCGATACAGAGAGCAGAGCAGATTTGTGCACGTGCGCATGTTCTTCATGATAAAATAAGATTTTGTCATGGCAGAGCCTTTTTCTCAAAAATCTGTGCTGGGATAAAAGGAGTTGAAGTTGTAATGTAACTAAATTAAAATCATTATGTTATGTGAATGAAATCATAATAATACAGGATTTAAGATGTAATGCCACAAGAATAAAATTGCAATATTACAAGAATAAAGTCCTTAAGAACAAGATAAAAGTTGTCATGTTAGGAGAATAAAATCCTAATGTTACAAGACTGAAGTTGTAATGTCATAAAATTAAAGTTATGTTCTGTTAATAAAATCATAACAATACAAGATTTAAGACTTCATGTCACATGAATGAAATCATAATGTGAGGAAAATAAAGTTATGTTCCAAGATTACAGTTAAAATGGTGCAAGACTAAAGTTGTTAAATCAGGGTTTAAAAGATGTGATACTGGAATATGGACACCTCTTTTGGAAAAATAGCTGACGGTATTCAACCAATCCTCCTCTTAAACCCCCACAGAGTATCCTAACATCCTATCCTGCTTGAATCTTTAAAAACCACATTTTTGAAGACATTTAAATTTATAGAACTGTTACCAATCTACTCTGTAACACGATGATGCCTCCGTTTGTTTGTTGTTGCTGTTTTTGTTACTCTTTTTGTTCCATATGTTTTTTTCCTTTTGTTCCTTAATTCTGTCTTCTTGTATAACACCTTTCTACATGGGTCTAGTACACCTTATAACCCCAATCAGTTTTTATCTGTAAACAACCTCTTGTATGCTTTTGCCTTTGTTGTGAGTTGTGTAGTTACACGATTATCGTTGTTGTATTTAGAGATCAGTCGAATTGTTATGAGAGTAAAGCTGTCAAGTAGTAACATGCTGTAACTGTAGGGGAATGGCCAATCAGGATTGAGTATAAAAGAGACACAGATCATAAGATCAGTCTTAAAGTGGTCTAGTTGCATTGTGGGATCATAAAAGTGCCACAGACCAAGCAGCCTTACATGCAGAGTGTTATATTAAAAAATATGCATGTGTTATTGACTTTTTAAAAATTAAAGAGTGATTTAAAAACTGTCTACAGTAAATGCTCTTTCGATTTTGACTTTTCCCATCTTGTTCTCATTTCCAGAAGGCGTACAGCATCGACCACGAGCCTCCTACAAAGCAGCAGTACGTGAAAAATGGAAAGCACCCAAACAGCAAAGGTTAGTTTGTCCCTCTCAGGTTACTGTCCGACTTAGAGAACAATAGTGCACTCTGGGAGGGGAGTCTGACCTGTGAATGGTTCCTGACTGCTCTCTCACTGTGTGTCTCAGACTGTAATGAGTCTGTTATTGAAGCACTGAGCCACCAGCTGCTTCCTGACTGCTGTTTGAAAGGTTTATTATAAGACAACATGAGGATATTTTTAATCAGCACACTCATTTAGAAACATAGTGACATAATTTCACATTTCCGCTGCAAGAATAAAAAAAAATAGTGTTAAAATGTAGAATTAAAAGAACTCATAGAAATAAAAAAAGGTCTCAACATCTTATGTCAGTGTGTTAGTGGCACTGGTGTTAAGTATAAAAACTGCTCATGTGAATATGAAAATGACTCAAAGTTGTGCATCTGGTGTTCCCTGGTTATCATCTTTTTTGTTGTTTAATTGGTGCTGCAACTGAATAAATTATATTAATGAATTTCTGTGGTATGTGCCGTTTGAAAAAAAGAAAAAGTTTTGCTCAGAAGACACGTCAAATAATTTATCAAATCTAGATATCTGACTTTGTGTTCCCAAGAATTACAATAACCGAGCGCACACAAAGGTGGACACTACTGTCTTCAGACAGGCGCTGCTGTTTTCCCAGATTTTTATCTCAAACACCTGAAACCTGCTTGAGTTAGAGAATGAACTGAGGCAGCGTGGGAAAAGGCTGAGAGCAGGTTACAGAGAGGAGGTGGAGGAGGAGGAGGAGGAGGAGGAGGCGGGGCTTAAAGGGAGGCAGGGGAGCACTGACAGGATCATGTGACTGTCCTCTTACACTCGGCATGGTTCAGTCTGGAGGAGAGGAGCTATAGTGCTCGCACAGGGAGCATGAAGGTTCACACAGACTGAAACACATGTGGATCAGCCCAGACCTGGACCTCATGGATCAGACAACCAGAAACCCGGAACAGCTCATCCCAGGCAGGGAGGGGATGGTAAAGTCCGGTAAGACCAAGAGAAGAGGACTAGCTCTGACCCTGAATCCTCCTGGGGGGTCTTCTTTTTGTGAATGTGTGTGAATGAAGACCTCAGACTGATGCATTATTTTAAAGCTGCACTGTTCGGTTTTTGGTTTTATAAGTTGTTGTTTTTTTTATTCCACTCTGAGGGTGCAGACCAACAGACAATCTACCAATCCTTTAACTCTAAAATCCCTCACCGTCTCAAACAAACAGATAAAAGAGAGTGAGTAAACAACCAACCAGTCAGATACTTTCACATCAACTTCTAAGATATAATCATTTAAAAAAAATGTGATTTAATTGTTGTGAAACACAGTTTTACATCCTGGATTTCATATTTGGTTTCGGTTTTTGCAAGCTGAGAGTTTGTTTGAGGGTCTGAGGGTCCTTTAATTTTTATTTTATTTTATTTTATTTTTTAACTTCCAACCAGCTCCAGTGAAGCTAAATAGTTGATAAACGTAACGTTATTCTGGAAATAAATGAATTATATGTTGTTAAAACAAGGACTAAGTATTTTTATTGCACATTAAACTATAATTACTGCATTCAGTTAAGTAATTTTTAAGACCTTGAGATGATAAATGAGCACTTTTAGGTCCGTGGAGGTGAGGAAAGTATTAAGAGATTTTACACAGGTAAAAGAAGAAAAACAAGGTCACTTCATTCTTGATGTAACTCAACATGTGAACTGAAAATAAGATCAGTATAGTATGTTTTCAGTATAAAAGCAAATGCATATTTCTGTAATATATTGTTAGCAATTAAAACTGTCACCTCTGCATCAAAGTTTTCCAACTTTTGAACAGTTTCATGTACAATAGATTTCATATTACTGACTCTTGCATGCAAATGAATAACAACAACAGAAAATAAATGAAAGCTTCAATGGGAGGTATACCTCTAATTCATACCTGCACACTGAGTGAGTAACAAGTACTGTCATGTCTGTGTTTCTGGAGTATTCTGCTTCATTGTTTTCCATAACCTTCCTGAATAATTACAGCCCTGAGTCATGTGCTGGAGAGCAGCGTGGTGCTAACTGATCATAAAAGCGGTGTGATGTTGGTGTGGACGAGCTGGGTGTAGGATGATGAAGATGAACTCAGTGTTGGCAGGAAAGACGGTCTTGAGTGGGAGATTGATCAACGTACTCTGCTGAGATTCTTACGTAATGAAAGCTTTTTGGACGTTTTGTTAGAAAGCAGAGGTCTGCAGGGTCAAGCAGAGCTGATGTTGTGTTTCTGGTTTACATCCAGTGTTTTCAGAGACAACATTGCTGGTTTGGGTTTACTACATGTGTGAACTTGCCTATGTCTAAAATTTTTTGAAGATGGCTTATCCAGTATTTTTTGGTGTCTCTATCATCTTTTTATCCACTTTTCTCCATTTTATTTCAGGCCTGATTTGGTCCCATTCTTTCAGTTTTAACCCCAGATCAGCTCAGTGAAATATGGTGCTTTTAGTCCTGGCTTGGTTACAAAGGACTATGTTGTACTTTTTGGTGTTTGATCCTGTTTTTCCAGTATTCTTTGTTTTTCTAGTCTTGGTTTGGTCAGATATTTTGTGTTTATGTATTGGTTTGTTCTCAAATCATCCTGTAATCTTTGGTCTCTTGGTTCTAGTCTTTTTATCATTTTCCCTCTTACAAGTCCTGAATTTGTTGGTGTAATCATAGAGTGATCCAAAATGTTTAAACATTGTTTGGATTTTTTTTTTTTTTTTTCTGGTTTGGACGGGTATTTGGGCTTAGTCAGGTCAAACAGTTCTTGGTCTTTTAAACCTGATTTGGTCAACCAGTCTTCTTCTGATGACACCTAGGTTTGACTTAATTCTTGTTGTCATGGTTTAGACATTTCTACTCCGTAATTGTAGTCCTGGTTTAGTCCTCTAGACAAAGGTTCTTTTTGTAGTGTTTCATTTGTGATACACCTGGTCTTGGTTTCTAGCCTTGGTTTGGTCCAGTACTGGCAGGGGTTTGGGTCATTGTTGAGTCATATAGTCTTGGATTTTTGAGGTCTTTATTTAATTTTCATGATTCAGGTCGAATGTTCGTGTGATTTAGAGTCAATTTGGTGAAATATATTAGCAGTGTATTATTTATACATTATGTAGTAGTTTAGAATAATGTAATTCAGTCCTTGATTGTTCATCTGTTCTTTACTGCTGGTGTTGGTCTATTCATGGTCCAGTGTTTCAGCTGGCTCTGGTCCTGATTTAATGTTTTTTGGGGCTCCAGTCCTTGTTTGGTCAAGTCATTTCTTGCCCCCCCTGTTTTTGTTTTTGTTTTGTTTTGTTTTGTTTTTTATTCATTCCAGTTTTCTCTGGTTTTTAATTCCAAAATGGTTTCAGTATCCCCTGGTGTTGTATTTCTGGTTAGGTCCAGTATTCTCTGAACTTTTGTTCTCCTTTGGCCAGATTTTGACCAGCATTTTAGTCAAACATTTTCTGGTGATTTTGGTCTTCACTAGTTTGTTACTCCCCCAGTCTTCTAATTTTGGTTTAGTCCAGTGTACTCTGAATTTTAAGCTTTGTTTTACAAAACTTCTTGAGTTGGTTAGATGTCTTCTGCTGATTGAAACAATTGGATGTTCTGCAGTACAGGAGCTCTGGATTGGTCCATTATCCCCTGATGTTTAAGCCCTGATTTGGTAAAAGTCCTCTGGATTATCAGTCCTGGTTTAATCTAATATTTTGGGGGTTATTTGGTCCCAAAATGGTCTGATAGTTTCTTGTCCTACATTGCATTGGCTTAGTCAAATCTCCTCTCCTCTTTATACATCCTGCACCGTCCATGCTCTCTGGTGCTGTAGTCCTAGCTTTGTGCAGTATTTTCTGATGTTAAGTCTTTGTTTGTCAAAGAATTATAAGAGTCACACTAAGATCAAGTTTTCTCTGTGTTGTGAGAACTTTGCCTTTTCAGGTATCCCCAGGTTTGTTTTTTCAGTGTTAGGGTTCTTGTGTTCAAAGGTTTTACTCAGGATTCTCTGACTTGTTGTGTTCTTTGAATCAAAGTTTTAGTGTTGGAACCTCAAAAAGAGAAGATGTTGTTGGTCTGCAGAAAACTGAGACTTGGATTGACTCATCTTTTTAGTAAAAACATCTCTCAGTTACAAGAAGTTCTGGCAGATTACTGTCAAAAACAGAGGAATGACTATTAAACCTGCTTTTGAATGTGACCAAAAAGAAGAGCTTTGAAAGGGTCTTAGCTCTGTTACGGTCAAATATTCTGCAGGGCTCTTAGCTTATTTTTAACAGATAGACAAACAGGATGGTTTTTCCAGAAGCTGATCAATAGTTGCAGAGTTTGAACATCCCACCAGTTTGTGTGTTGCAACAGGTCAGTGAGTGACCTGAGTGTTTATGTAAGTGGGAATCAGACTTTAACCTGCCGTGTTTAAACGGCTATCATATCTGTTTGAGTGATTTCCCTGACAAATAAATCAATGTCATAAATGTCTCCATCAGCACAAAGTTTTTCTTCTTGCACTGGTTTAGTAAACATTGTATAGATCTCAGTATCAGCATGCAAAGCTTGTAAAAATTAGTAAAGACTGGATTTTTCTAACCCTGAAGTCAAATCAGAGGAGGAAGGAGGAGAATCATCCTCATCTGTAAGACCTACAAAGTGTTCACATGACTTTTGGGGTATCAGGTATCAGGTGAGCTCTCCCCTGCAGCAGGTTTGATCTGATTTAATATCTACAGTGTGATTTTATTTCAGGATGGCTGAATTAAAGAGAAAAGACATTATCTTCTGACATTACTGAGTAACATGATCACATTTCCTCCTGGATGAGATGGAGTCAGACAGTCTTCCTCTCACACTTATCAGACTGAGGCAGAAACGCAGCTTCTAGTTGTAACCAGATAACAGGCTCTCTGAGAGACGTCGATGAACTACAGAAAGGCTTCAGCTTGCACGTCCTGTCTCCGATCAATATCAAACCACAGGATCTCTCTTAAAGTCCATGCATATTTCCTGCATCACCAGCAGCAATGAACTCTGAGGTTCTTTGATTAAATTAAGAGGAACAGATTTAATTTAGGTGAACGATAAAAGTGATTTCATTTGGGTTTATGCCGCATGAGTCATCCAAATTCAGGTTAGTCAGATTTTGTTCAAGCTACGTTTTTAAAGTTACATTTTTGGAGCCTTTTCCCCTGTACGGGACAGGACAGCTGAAGACAGACAAGAAATGTTGGGAATAGAGAGCAGAAATCAAACCAGTGACCACAGTGACCATACCCTCAGCATACAGGGCTCACATTTAAACTGCCAGGCCACCAGGGCCCCTGAGCAAGAACTCATCTGATGCGTATCCATCATGCAGGTGTAAATAAAGAAAATGAAGCCACCCCAGAGGTGCTGAGAACTGCAGTTCCTCATATGCCCACTGGATGCTGACTCGTGGAAAACCCATAATATCCAATATTACATAAATATCCAACTTTACAGCAGAAATAAATGTGTTTAGAGCCCACTGTTCTGTTCCCACACACTGAACAATGGGTTGGTTAGATTTAGTTCTGAAGTTATCAAATGTCCTCTGGTATACTACCTCTGGATTGATCCAGAATTTTTCAGCAGTTCAGACCTGGTTTGCTGAAATCCTCTGGGTTATCAGTCCTGGTTTTATCTAATATTTCTTGATTACTTATAGGGATGTCCTGATCCCCATCTCAATTGGATCAGGGCAGATTTTGGCATTTTCTAATTGATTGTTGATCGACATGTTTGCCGATCTTCTCAGCGTTAGCTGTCATTGAGTACAATTTGCCACCAAACACTAATGCGTTAGTATAACTGAGCACTCTGAGTTCACCCAGCCTCATAAAGTTGATTAGAAAATCATAAAATAAGGTACAATGGTGTGGAACAGCAGCCACACTTTGCTTTATCACAGAATAGAATTACAGCAATAACACCTGCTTTACAGCGTCTTACCGTAACTCTCCAAGGACATACAGTTCAAAAAAAGTGAAAACAAACAAACATGGGACAGTCTGTTAGCTTAGCATTAGCAACTCTGTAGCTTAAATTTCCACAGTTTGGAAATATATCCAAATAAAAGCAGTGTGAAAGCAGTCCAGCAGCCGCACATTGAATACATTAATGTACAATGATATTTTGGGAGGTGTTCAGTACGACCAAAACATCCTAAAACAATGTGCAGCATAGATCACTGACAGACTCAAGACTCAAGCTCTTTTTGTAACCAGCAGATCTTAAGAAAGGCTGAGAGTATTTTAGCTTCTTCTGGTCACACACTTTTCAGTGAATTCTGTCTGCTGCCCTTACATCACTGGTATGTTTTACCTGCTTGTAAAACTAACCACTACTCAAAGTCGTTCATCGCCTCTGCAATCAGATCAAACGGTTCTTAATGATCTTTTTATCTCTTGGCGCCATATATTTTTTAACTTGTATTTATTCTTTAATGAAATTTTTGCATTCACTCTGGTTGACTTTTAATCAGTCCATACAGCATCATTGTCTCTCTTAGGTCTCTTCATGCTTTTAACTCCTTGTGGAGGTAATTTATTGCTTTGTACGTCACTTTTCTTTGTTCATGTTTCTTTCTTCTTATGTGTGCAAGCTGCTTCACACTAATTGCCCCAAGAGGGATTAATAAAGTTGTTTAAATTGAATTGGCATTGAATTGAGGAAATACTGCTCTGATTTTTCTGGGCTTTAAAAGAACAAAAAAATATTCAGAGAGAGAGAGAGAGAGAGCATCCAAAAAGCTCTGAGAAGTATAAAACACAGGTTTATACCATCTCCATCAACCATAGTATGCCCTGCTGTTCAGACACTTGGTTCCCCATCATTCCTCACTGGGGCTGTACAGCACAGTCCATAACAACATGTGAGCTGATTTAAACATGATGTGAATGGTGATACTCAAAAAATCGGATTGGTTTCAGGGAAAACACGCGGATCAGGACATCCCTGATTATTAGCCCTGAATTTGTAAGATATTTTCTTGCACAACATTGAACTGGTTTAGTCGTCATTTTTCCTGATCTCCAAGTCCTGCACCGGTCCATGCTCTCTGATAATGTAGTCGTGGCTTGGTGCGGTGTTTTCAGATATTTGGTCTTTGTTTGTGAAAGTATTATTCCATCGTCCTCTGTCCATTTATTATTTGCTTTGTCAGGTATTTTCACATGTGTTGAAGTCCAGTTTGATCTGGTGTTTCAGGGTCTTTGGGTTCTACTCCTGGTTTAGTCAAGTTTTCAGGGTTGTTTTTTTGGGGGGTTCTTTTGTTTTAAGGTTTTTACTCCGACACACACTGAACAGGGGGCGACTTGACAGATGAGATTAGGGCTTTAAGTAGGTATGCACGAATAGGTAATTAGTGGCTGAACTGACTGACCTGCAGGCAATTTGGAGCTGTAAGCAAAGAGGCTAAAGGCCTTCCTTTGCTAGGTCAACTGAAAGTCTGCATTTTTTGATATAGCGGCCACCACTGTCACTAAAACTTACTGCCGTATCGACCTGCATATAAGGCAAGGTTTGGGTTTTTTTTTCTCGAAACTAATGTGAAAAAAAGGGTTGTCTTCCACTTGGGGTCTAACCATTTACAAATGCTGATAGTTGTCTAGAGTCACTATACGACCGCAACAGCAGAGGGCACCAGCTTTTTGTAAAGCCAGTGAACAGGACATGACCTCACTGTTGTTGCGGTGATCAGTCAATCACAATCGATTCCGATTTAACAAGCAGTTTTTTTTTGTTTGTTTTTTTTTTTTTTACCAGAGCTCTCATCAGTATTACATTTGAAATACAGATCTTAGTCACTGTACTCATTCATTCATTCATTCATTTTCTATACCGCTTGTCCTGTTCAGGGTCACAGGTGTCTTGAGTCTATCCCAGCTGACTTAGGGTCAGAGGTGGGGTACACCCTGGACTGGTCTCCAGTCAATCACAGGGCTGACACACAGAGACAGACAACCTTTCACACTCATACATACAGGTAATTTAGAATCACCAATTGATCTAGTGAGCATGTTTTTGGACTGTGAGAGGAAGAGAACCCACACATGCACGGGGAAAACATGCAAACTCCACACAGAAAGACACACCATGCCCCAACCGGGATTTGAACTAGCAACCTTCTTGCTGTGAGACAGCAGCGCTAACAGCTGCACCACTGTACAGCCCTAATTATTGTATTAATAGCCAAAAATGAAAGCTCTCTGTGTTATTTCAATGATTTTCTCAGAATTTCAGTAAAGAATAGTTTCTTTAAACAAAGTACATTTTGCTTATTATCAGAGTCTTTTTTCTCAAAATTGATCTTGAAGAGAGAAGGGTCGTCTAAAAATCAGGGTTGTCCTATATTTGGGTCAATACAGTACATTAACCATCAGATCCACTCAAATAACAGACACAAAATTAGAATCATGAAGTTGACAACTCATATTCAGTCTTTGTACAAATCTGCATCCTGATGTATTCATTTTCAGCATCCCCTGAGCCTGGTTACTAACAGGTGCTAAGGTTGCTAACAGGTCATCAAACAGGACACTGCTCAGCCTCATGTAACTGGAGATTCAGACTCACAACGTTTGCTTTTCCAACATATTTTGGGCAAACAGCAGCAGATTTTAATGCAGAGACAAAATCAGACAGTTTCATGTAGCACTGTTGTTGTTTCTCTGGTGAAAACGTTTCTTTCACAACATCAGCCAACACTTCAGCAGGAGGGAGGATCAGCCGCCCTCAGTCTGTTTTCATGGATTATTAATGCACTTTAAAGTGAAAATCGGAGACATTCAGAAAGTGATACCAGAGAAAGATCGGAGGTTTTTACTTTGGACTCATCAATAATTGATCATGAAAATATCAGCCTGAGATTTAGAGTCCATTATCTGACAAATATTTTCCATGTGTGTGTGTGTGTGTGTGTATGTGTTTGTGTGTGTGTGTGACGTGATGCATCTCTGAAGCAGTGTGTGAAGGAGTCATGATCAGGCCCTCATTATCTGTTCACACCGTTTCACTTCACACCATCCTCATGTTGGGTTAAAGACCCGGGTCTGACAGCAGGATTAGCCATGTTTGTTCTCTTTAATTACAGACAGCAGATAAATAAATAATTAGAACCTTGTTTGATTTATTTCAACTGATTTCAATAAAATATTCATTCTCCACATTTAAGGTAGTTTTTTTTTTATTAAATGATCTCAATTTTGTATTTTTCTTTAATCTTTATAGAAAAAAATGACCATTTGTACCATCCTCTTTCCTTATATTCTACTGTTAATTTTCTTAAAGTGCTAACCTGACTTATGAAAGTTTATTCTACACTGGTTTATCTTCTTTGGTACGGTTCCCCTGTGGTTCCATAGCAGCTCCCAATGAACCCATGATAAACAAATTTTAGTGTGATCTGATGACAATGTAGACCAGTTTAAAGGATGCAGAAATAACAACATTGGGACACAGATTTGTAAACAGTCTGAATCTGTGATTTTTCAGGTCTGTCAGTGCAATACAAGCACTATAGAAACATTATAAAAGGCAAAATCCTTTCCCAGTCTTACCAGAAAGTCCAGTTTCCTCTCTGACTTTTTCTCCAAACTGGTGCTGGTTTTGTCTCAGCGTGACAGTGAAGTTGAATAATCTTGAAGCACTGCAGGTCCCACAGACAGCTGGAAAATTTACAAGTACAATTTTCTCAATATGCCTGCTTACATCCCCAAATATCAGAAAACATTACAGGGCAAGCACACAGGGATACACGCTGCAGTTTATAACACCTACTCCATGTACTGTTTCAGTGTGAATCAGCTCACTAAAGATGCTGCTCCCAGAGGTGATGCTCAGCTGGAGTCTGTGTGTCAGGTCTCCACAAGCTCTTTTTTGGAATGTTTATTTTTCTCCTTAAGAACAAATCAGCATAAAACTATAAAACTGGACACTGTGTGTCACTGTGAGACATATTTGCCAGCTTTGTTGTCTTCTGAATCCACATTCAGTGGCAAAGATTATAATTATTAGTCTCTATTGGATATTCTATTCAAGATAAACTATCCTGAATTTCCCTTTTGGGATTAATAGAGTACATTCTATTGTATTGTTTTGTATTGTATTGTATTGTATTCTATCCTATTCTATTCTATTCTATTCTATTCTATTCTATTCTATTCTACTGCTGTAAAAATTGATTTATGGGGAAAATGCATTCAGTATCATTTTTTAACAGGAAAAAAAGTTTTGTTAATAATTAATCATTACAGGGTCATTAACACTTTGAAAGACATTCCAATATTAATAACAGGGAATACTTAAAATCAAATGCAAAATAACCCTAACCCTGTGAGGAAGAGGAATCAGGCAGACTTACAGACTTACAGAAATTTGTGAAAAGTTTAAGTTTCAACCAAACCTGATTATTCAGCCCCTGGTCTCCAGACATCATGGAAATGGCACCATCTGGCTCCACTCAGGTGAGGAGTACAGCCACAGACCGTGACAGAGTTTACTCTTCCTCATGGATGTAGATGATGAAATGGTCATGCCACACTAAACTGAAACTGAATTGTAAAACTGTATCTGAATTGTGTGAACTAAAATTTTGTATTTTGGAATTTCAGAAATACAGAGAGTGGAATTTTTAAGTAGAATATTAAATACAATTTCAAAGCAAATTAATTCAGTTTCAAACATCAAATTTAATTTTGGAACAAGCTTTCCAAATTTAATATAATTATTTGAATTCAGTTTCTAGTGACACAGATCTCAGCCAGTATGTTTCTTTCATCTAACCATTAGAAGCTAACCTGACTAACGTTCCCATTATTCAAATTAGTAAGTCTCTGCTGAGGAGAACCAAGAGAACACAAATATACCAAATTTTACATTGGTTTTGTTGGATAAACGATTTATAAATGAACTCTCCTCATTTTTCCGCATCACATAAAGCAAAAACTACATTTATAACTCAATTTATGTTCACGGGCTGGGGCTAACATAGAAACGGGGCCATACTAACAGCAGATCGTTTGCGCCGCATTTGCGATGGTCAGCATCGACTTCCGCTGAGGAATTTCAAAATAAAACAAATCAGGAACTTCTTTGACAGGACTTGAACATCAGACAAAGCAAAGCAAGGCAGCTTCATTTATACAGCACATTTTTATATACGAGACAACTCAATCTGCTTTACATGAGTCAGCACGTCACTGGTTTAACATTTGAGGTATTAAAACACTGTTAAAAATAAATAAATAAATAAAATAAATCACATTTCATCTCACAAAAACGTTGACTAAAATAAAGAGGAAATTTGAGTGCAACACAGAATATAATACACAGTGTGAATATAAGAAATCAGCTATCTATGATGATACATGAGCAATACTACCATCATGTGTGTTGGTATATGCAAGGGTGTTAATAGATACAAAAATAAATACATTAATTAATTTATTAATTTTTAAAAATAGACAAATGGATTAAATAAATAAATAAATAAATAAATAAATACAATGAAATGAAATGAAACGAAAGGTTAAAGATATGTTCCACCCTTCATTGTACATAATCTACATCATTTTCAGAATAACTGGCAGAGAGTATGTCATAGAAATTAAAGTTAAAATATTAACCCTCACACCAGATCCTGCTTTATAATAATAATAATAATAATAATAATAATAATAATAATAATAATAATAATAATTATTATTATTATTATTATTATTATTATTATTATTATTATTATTATTATTATTATTATTATATTTTTTTATTTAACCTTTATTTAAAGAGATAGAAAACCTGCAAATTTATTAGATCTGAATCTCTTTTGCAAGGGTGACCTGGCCAAGAGGTCAGCAGCACACGTCAAAATAATTAAATTATTTCAAGAATAAGTTAAAAACAAACAAATGAGAATAAATGACTGATAAAGTGAATCACAATACACATTCATAAGCAATGACACTGGTCCATAGACTCACGCCTTTCATTTAGGATGGAATGAAAGGCTCCAAAGGAAATTAGTAATTTAGAAATTGGTCAGATTAAAATCCGTCTGGAGAGCATTCCATGCAGAAGGTGCTGCAAAGCTGAACACTTTTCTTTTCACATTTCCTGACATAAGGAATGTGCATATGAATGACGTCCCCAGAGTGTAAGGCATAAATGCTTTCAGTTCTTAAAAGAAGAGTGCATAGGTAAGAGGGAACCAAGCAAAGAGGAGTCTTAGAAATAAAAGTCAGCCAATAAGTGTGCCTACAAGCACTAAGGGAAGGCCCACCAGAGCGCAGAGTTTACAGTGAAGTGTGAGGTGACTACATCCAGTAACAAACCTCAGTGCACAGTGATCAATAACATTTAGAGACTGCACTATATCACTATAATCAATCAATGGTAAAAAAAAAAAAAAGTTGCAGACACAAGGAACTTTCAAGCTCCAAGGGAAAAGCAAGATTTGTGTCTGTAATAAAAACCTACTCTCACCCTGAGCTTAGTGGCCAAACTATCAATGTGAGCTCTGAATGAGAGCTCGCGATCAACAAGAAAGCCCAGATATTTATATTGAGACACCATCTCCATGGGTATACCCTGAGAGGTGATGGTTTAAGGGATATTCCCCATCAATTTACATTTGTTCGCAAACACAATCACTTTGGATTTGTCTGCATCTAAGATCAATTTAAGTTTCTGCAGGTGAGATTTAACCACATTAAAAGCAGACTGCAAGTACTCAAAAGTCTGGATAATTGAGCTTGAACAACAATAAATGTAGTACCATCTGCATAAAAGTGATATGACGCATTCCACAAGTTGTTACACAAATTGTTAACATAGACAGAGAATAAAATAGGTCCTAAGACTGAACCTTGAGGCACACCTTTGGAGACCTCCAGAAAAGAAGATACAGAACCAGCCATCTGGACACTCTGAGAGCTTCTATCCAGATAGTTTGCAAAGCAGGCTACTGATTGGGTAGATAGGCCAGTTATTGTTGTTGTTGTTGTTTTCTTTTTTTCATCAACTAAATTAAAGGATAAATAGAATTTTGAGCATTGCAATTTTAGGTTGCAAACAAATTTATATCCATGTGCATCTTTGCATTCACTTTGTCTGTACCTGTATCTGCAGCATGAGAAACTAGTGTCACTGATCCTCTGGAGTCTGAAATCTCTGCAGCCGAGCAGGTTCATCATCTGAATGAAAACCTGACAGCAGCAGAGTGAGCGCTGTCAGAGCAACTGTCTGCAGACTCTTGGCCTTTCACTGCAGCTGTCCCTCTTTGCATGTGAGACGACCAGCAGTCCAGCGCTCATTTCATTTTTGTGAAATATGAAGCAGCAGCATGTCATGTCGGTCTCTGGTTGCACTCAAGAAAGAGGTCATTGTGTGGAGTGAACTGTATGACATCTGATCTCTGACTCCCAGAATATCTGAGGACTCGGATCAGATGCCTGTTAATCTGTCCTTTCTTCTCCAAACAAACAGGAACCATGAACTGAATGGACGGTAAAGGCCGAAAAACATGGGCCAGGACCAAGATTCAGTCTGATAAACATGAAATCCCTGCAAGTCTCTCTAGAGCAGAGGAAACATGATTTAAAGCCCATAAAACAGTTTCAGTTAACACAAAAAGGATGTAACTTCCTCCAACAGGCAGAACCCTTGAACAGAACCAGAGTAACTGGTGACCAGCCACCTGTCTAATCTGGACATGCTTTTAAAATCGTTTTAATTTGTAATTCTTTTCTTTTAATCTCTTTACCCTGAAACCTCTTACTATTGTTCCTCTGTCTCTGTTTCAGCCTCTGCATATGCAAACCTGCAGCAGCATCGGCCTGAGGGCAGGAGGCCGTCCCCGGTGTCCGGCTATGTGCCCCAGCCTGATTACCTGGAGGGAGATGAGGACCAGGACCTCATCAAACCCAAGAAGCTAGTGAATCCTGTCAAAGCTTCTAAAAGTCACCAGGAGCTTCACCGAGAGCTGATGAGCAGCTGCAAACGGTAAAAGCTGTGCTACATTTATTTTGACATGATATACTCAAAACCCAGACTTTCTTCACATTTACCCCATTTAAAACCCCAAATGTGTCACTAAATGAATAATAGGACCCTGGTGTATCAGAAAGAGCAGAGGTTTGCAGCAGTATCTGTCGCGGTCTCATCTGCTGCTTCTGTCTGTCCTCTCTGACTTCTGAATCCTGGCACGCTCACATCATGTGTCAGATGAGCAGATTATGGAGAGTTAATGACTTTAATCTCTTGATGCAGCCTCAGATGAAAATATGTTTTCCCGTCTGGGATCACGCAACATCAGCAGACTGACACTCTGCTGTTTAACCTGTCGACCAATCAGAGAGCAGCGTTTCTGTTAAACTATCTTTAATTACGCGGAGAGAATCAGGCTTCCTGCAGGCCGCTCTGCATCTGTCCACCCGTCTCCGCCGTCACGCTCAGGCTGTGTGAAGACCAGAACAGACGCTGCTAAGCAACAGCCTCACACCTCGCAGGCCTGTGGCGCCGAGGATGCTGGGAAAGTTTCCACATCAACTTCACACAGTCGCTCATTCACACCCAGAGCTTTAACTCCACGGGCAGAGCGAGGTTGGCTTTCTCTCTCCAAGTTTATCATTCAGGAGGAAGACGGAGGCTGGAGGAGGCCCAAGAACGAACACACACACACGCAGCATCATTAGCGGCTACTTTAAGAACCAAAACTTTGTCAGAGTTTGAGTAGAAGATGCTGCAGCACTCAGCAGGTGGCTGGACATGCAACAAGATAGTTTGATTGACAAATCTGAAAGTTTTTCTTCAGCAAACACACAGACTATAGAGAAAGAACAGGTTACAAACTGCTCTCAGAATGTTGTTTACGTCAACAACTCCACATAAACTCCAGAGAGGGCATTCAAACAGAAGACTTTGAAAGTTAAATGATAGAATTCTTAAAAATCCTTGGACTTATTATATCCTAAAATCAATCACCTGTCACATGTTCCTTCATGGTGATGCTAACAATGTTATGTCTCGTCATTTATGTTAAGTTCTCACTTTTTAGTTCAGTCAGACTTTTAATTGTCTTGTCTAGTTTTATTTTGTAGTAATGTTTCTCCTCTCGTTTCAGATAACTTCACCTCATGCCCTGATATCTTCCTTGTTTCTGTGATTGTCTTCCCCGCCCTCATTGTTTCCACCTGTGGCTCATTACCTCGTGTATAAATGTCTGTGTCTCCCTTTGTCCTGTGTCTGTTCGTCTTGTCATGTCAAGATTATGGTGTTCAGGTTGTTGCCAGTGCCCCCAGTGTGTTTTGACCAGGTTATCCTGTGATTTTTTGTTGATCTGCCTGAGTTTTCGGTTTTCCAGCTCCTGCTGAGGTTTTTGTTCCTGTTTTTCCAGAGCCCTCTGTGAATTTTTTGTTCTTACCTTTTTGTTCATTAAAATTTTGGTGCTTCAACTGGTCGTGCGTTTGGGTCCTTGAAGAGGTTTTGTCAGTACGAACAGACCAGTTATGGACCCAGCCGACGCTGAAGCTTTCAAGCAAGCCCTGAAGAAGCAGGGAAGCCGTCTCTACCAGCATGAGGAGCAGCTGAACTCAATTAACCAAGGGGTGATGAGTCTCAACCAGCGCCAAGGGGAGTTCCAGGCCTCAATCACTGGACAAGTAAGCACCCTGATGGAGCAGTTACACCTTGTGCTAGCTCAACTTGGCACCTCCACCTCGCCCTCTCAAGCTACCTTACCACCCAGCCCCACTATGCCTCCGTCATCCCTTGCCATATGCTCTTCTCTTCCTGCTTCACGACTGGCTGCCCCAGAAAAGTTTTCCGGTGACTCTGGAGACTGCAGGCCTTTTTTGGTTCAGTGTGATCTTCATTACAACCAGCACCCCTCCGCTTACCCCACTGAAGAATCCAGAGTGGCTTTTATGATCTCCCATTTAACAGGGAGAGCAGCAGCCTGGGCTACGGCAGAATGGTCAAGGAACTCACCTCTGTGCAAGTCTTTGAAACAGTTTACAGACACTCTACAAAAGGTTTTTGATCACACAACTCCTGGACGTGAGGCAGCGCAAGCACTAGTCCGCTTAAAACAGAACCAGCGACGAGTAGCGGACTATGCTATTGAGTTCCGGACACTGGCTGCAGACAGTGATTGGAATGATTCAGCTCTTATGGATGCTTTTCGGCATGGACTTTCAGATCCTGTCAAAGACCAAATGGTCCCGTTAGACTTTCCCAAAGACTTGGACTCCACCATTGCCATGGCTATACGAATCGATAACAGACTCCAGGAAAGAAGGCGAGAAAAGCAAATGAGTCCCTTGGTTCTGCCTCCCCAAGTGGGGCACCCCATGCGTCCCCGCCTTGAAGAAGGGAAACAGCTTTCACGACCCATGGAACCAGAGACTTCACTGAATGTCAGCAGTTCAGAGGAGCCTATGCAGTTGGGGCGTACCAAGCTGTCTTCTGCAGAAAGACAGCGCCGTCTGCGGGAGGGGAGATGCTTTTACTGTGGACAGCTTGGACATCTTCTGGTGGCCTGTCCAGTAAAAGAAAAGGCTCATCAGTGAAGAGGGGGGCGCTGGTGAGCCGACTTACTTCCTCTGACTACCCTGCCCGCACTCTGACTAAGGTAAATATCGAAGCTAGAGACCAGTCATTTGTACAAGAAGTTCTTGTAGATTCAGGGGCTGACGAGAGCCTGATGGACTGGGGGTTAGCTAGAAAATTAGGTTTAAAGTACTCTCCCTTGCCACAGCCATTAACGGCTAGCGCTCTTGATGGACGGTTATTATTCAAGGTTTCCCATGTTACTGAACCTCTCAAGATGACTATTAACCAAACACACAGTGAACACATCAGTTTCCACCTGTTTCACTCAGCTCAGCACCCACTTATCCTTGGTTTTCCATGGCTTAAGAGACACAACCCACACATTAATTGGCAGACTGGGAAGGTAGAGGGGTGGGGAAAGGATTGTCAGGAGTCATGCATTCGGGTACTTGTAGGTCAGGCTAAGAAAGACCATGTTGCAGACATCCCAAGTAAAGACTTTCCAGATTTGTCTAAAGTACCATCTTGCTACCTTGACTTGAAGGAAGTTTTCAATAAAGCTCGAGCCACTTCCCTACCACCTCACCGACCTTATGACTGTACCATAGACTTACAGCCAGGGGCAACTATTCCAAAGGGTAGACTGTACTCCCTCTCCGGTCCTGAGAAGGAGGCCATGAAGGAGTACATCACTACCTCTCTCAAGGCCGGTCTGATCCGTCCGTCCTCCTCACCAGCTGGAGCTGGCTTCTTCTTTGTTGAAAAGAAGGATGGGTCCCTACGCCCATGCATTGATTACAGTCCACTGAACGACATTACCATCAAAAACAGGTACCCCCTCCCACTCATGTCATCAGCATTTGAACAGTTGCAAGGAGCTAAGATTTTTACTAAGTTGGATTTAAGGAATGCCTACCATCTGGTCAGAATCCGGGAGGGGGATGAATGGAAGACAGGCTTCAACACCCCTACTGGTCACTATGAATATTTAGTGATGCCCTTTGGCCTCACTAATGCCCCCGCGGTGTTTCAGGCCTTGGTGAATGATGTGTTAAGAGATTTTTTGAACTTGTTCGTCTTTGTCTATCTTGACGACATACTGATCTTTTCCTCTGATGAGGAAACACACATCAAACATGTCCGTCAGGTCCTCCAACGCCTCCTGGAACACCAGCTTTTTGTAAAGGCCGAAAAGTGCGAATTCCACACCAGATCAGTCTCCTTCCTTGGCTTCATCATTGCTCCGGATCAGGTTAAGATGGACCCTGCTAAGGTTAGTGCAGTGGCCAATTGGCCGACACCCACCACTAAGAAACAAGTACAGCAATTTCTAGGTTTTGCCAACTTTTACCGCAGGTTTATCAGACATTTTAGCACAATTGCTGCACCCTTGCATGCACTCACATCTGCTCATGTTCAGTTCAAGTGGAATTCTCAGGCAGAGACAGCCTTCCAGAAACTGAAGACCATGTTCACCAGAGCTCCCATCCTTACTGTTCCGGATCCTCACCGCCAGTTCGTGGTGGAGGTGGACGCCTCCAGCGAAGGTCTGGGTGCCGTTCTTTCCCAACGGTCGGCTGAGGACAGTAAACTCCATCCCTGTGCCTTCCTGTCTCGTAAGTTCACTCAAGCTGAAAGAAATTATGATGTGGGGAACAGGGAACTGTTGGCAGTCAAGGAGGCACTAGAGGAGTGGAGACATTGGCTGGAGGGGGCTGAGCACCCGTTTCTTGTGTGGACGGACCATAAAAACTTGGAATATATCAAGACAGCTAAAAGATTGAATTCTCGTCAGGCTAGGTGGACTTTGTTTTTTAATCGGTTTAACTTCACATTGTCTTATCGCCCTGGGTCAAGAAATGTTAAACCAGATGCTTTGTCCCGCCTCTTTCAGTCTGAGCCTGATGCCAAGGAACCTGAACCCATCCTTCCACTGAATTGTGTGGTTGGAGCGGTGACTTGGCAAATAGAATCTGTGGTAAAGCAAGCAAATGGTGAGAGCCCAGCACCTCGTGGTTGCCCTCCTAATAGGCTGTTTGTGCCTGAGGGAGTGAGGTCACAGGTCATCCATTGGGCTCACACCTCCTTGCTCACCTGTCATCCCGGGGTGAAGCGTACATTGTTTGTTATTAGGCAGAGGTTCTGGTGGCCAGCAATGGAGAAGGCGGTTATGGACTATGTAGCGGCCTGCCCTGTTTGTGCCCGCAACAAGACACCCTCTGTTTCCCCCAGTGGATTACTGCAGCCTCTTCCCATTCCCAGTCGGCCATGGTCAGAAATATCCCTGGATTTTGTCACTGGACTCCCAGCATCTAAAGGTAACACCACCGTCTTGACGGTGGTGGACAGATTCTCGAAAATGGTACATTTCATCCCTTTGCCTAAGTTGCCGTCAGCTAAAGAGACAGCTGAAATTATGCTGAATCATGTTTTCAAGGTTCATGGATTTCCCAGGGATATTGTGTCGGACCGAGGCCCACAGTTTGTGTCTCGGTTCTGGAGGGAATTCTGCACTCTGATTGGAGCTAATGTGAGCCTTTCTTCAGGCTATCATCCACAGTCAAATGGGCAAACGGAGAGGTTGAATCAGGAGCTCGAAACCTGCCTACGCTGCCTGGTGTCACAGAACCCTGGTTCCTGGAGTAAACACCTCATGTGGGTTGAGTTTGCTCACAACTCGCTGCCCACCTCCGCCACTGGCTTGACCCCGTTCCAGTGTTGCTATGGGTACCAACCTCCACTGTTTCCTGAGGGAGAGAAGGAAGTGGTGGTCCCTTCAGCCCATGCGCTGATCCGTCGCTGCCACAGAGTTTGGGCCGCTGCACGCCAAGCTCTAATGCGCAGCTCGGCACGTATGAAGAAAGCGGCTGATCGGCACCGGGGTCAGGCACCAGCATACAAGCCAGGGCAGAAAGTTTGGCTCTCCACCAAGGATTTGCCCCTCAATGTGACATCTAGGAAGCTGGCTCCCAGGTTTGTGGGTCCGTATCCTATTTCTAAAATTGTTAACCCCGTGTCTGTCCGCCTCCGCCTCCCCAGGTCCCTCCGAGCGCACCCCACCTTTCACGTTTCAAAGGTCAAGCCAGTCAGGGAGAGCCCACTGGTTCCCATGGGCAGACCCCCTTCTCCGCCCCGCTTGATAGAAGGAGGTCCAGTGTACACAGTGAAACGACTGTTGGCTGTCAGGAACCGGGGGCGGGGTAGGCAGTTCTTGGCAGACTGGAAGGGGTACGGTCCAGAGGAACGCTCATGGATCCCGGCAAGTTTTATCATTGATAAGGACCTCATTAAAGACTTTTTTTCACGTCAGTCAAGAAGCCTTGGGACGTCTGGAGACGTCCATAGAAGGGGGGGTACTGTTATGTCTCGTCATTTATGTTAAGTTCTCACTTTTTAGTTCAGTCAGACTTTTAATTGTCTTGTCTAGTTTTATTTTGTAGTAATGTTTCTCCTCTCGTTTCAGATAACTTCACCTCATGCCCTGATATCTTCCTTGTTTCTGTGATTGTCTTCCCCGCCCTCATTGTTTCCACCTGTGGCTCATTACCTCGTGTATAAATGTCTGTGTCTCCCTTTGTCCTGTGTCTGTTCGTCTTGTCATGTCAAGATTATGGTGTTCAGGTTGTTGCCAGTGCCCCCAGTGTGTTTTGACCAGGTTATCCTGTGATTTTTTGTTGATCTGCCTGAGTTTTCGGTTTTCCAGCTCCTGCTGAGGTTTTTGTTCCTGTTTTTCCAGAGCCCTCTGTGAATTTTTTGTTCTTACCTTTTTGTTCATTAAAATTTTGGTGCTTCAACTGGTCGTGCGTTTGGGTCCTTGAAGAGGTTTTGTCAAACAAGGGATATGTCGGTGTATGTGTAAATTTTATTTTGAATCCGCTTCAGAAAGGATGATTTTTAATTGGAGGACAAACTGGAGGACATCTGAAAATGTTTCTGTAAATTAAAAAAAGTGACTAAAGAGGATTTACACCAAATACACAAGTAATAAAGTCAAGAAACAGCAGAACCATTCTTAAATATTCATTTCTGTCTATATGCCTGCTACACAAGAAATGCTTGAACTTTCATATCTTTAAACTTGAGCCTCTCTGAAATTAAATTTGTAAGTTCTGAAAATCAAAAGCCATTTAGAGTTAGTCAAAAATCATATTCATGTTAAAGTTCTGATTCTAATCACTTTTGCAGAAAAATGAGAGAGTACCCTCTAGTGGTAAAAACAGGAACTACAATACAGAGCTGTCATCCTGGCAGAGGCACGTATAAACCCTTCAAAGGCTCTAAAACAGGCTGTTTCTGTTTTTATTTTTTAATAGTTAACTTGTTTAAGTTTTTCTATCAATGTGTCTACTTACTTCTTTTATTTTCCATTATGCTCTCAAAAGCAATGACAAAACACAAGATTAATAAACACTCTAATGTTTCCTCCAAGGCAAAACAAAATAAAACAAAACATGTAATTTTTTTTTTTTTTTTTTTTTTATCTGTTAGATTTTTAAGCTGAAAATATGTCAGATTTAATTCCGTTCAACATGTTTCAGTGAGATAGTGACTCAAAATGCACTCTTCCAAATGGTCGAGTGTAAATTTAAGGGTTAAAAAATGAATGTTTTTTTTTCCTGACATTTTATATTCCTCATTTAAGCTCCTGTAAGGATCTTTCTGTTCCTGACAACTTTGGCGCCTCCTTTCAGACAAAGTGATGTTTCTGTTAACTCTGCTTATCATGTCCTGTTCAAGTAAGAATAATTTTTTTTTCTGACAATTTTTTTTGTCAGTCATCCTACTGTCTTTTAAAAAGCCAGATGTGTCCCCCATCATGAATATTTGCGTCTTAAATGATTCCTGAAGAGTTTATGGACTGACTGTTCAGATCCAAAGTCTCTCTAACACTCCTGAGATGTTTGAGAAGTTTTTAGGAAACCGAAGTTATTTGTTTGCACGTGTCCCACAAAATGTGACCTCTTCATGCCAGATGAGGTGGATGGACAGCAGAGAAGTGTACATAAGTTAAGCCACAATGTGGAACTAATCACATAATATAAACACCAACTACCCTTGTTCACAGAACATTTTTTAATATTTCCAGCTGCATTATTCACCCCGAACTCATACTCAAATTTTCCACGCATGCAGCCTACCCTGAAGACTGTGGGTTCATAGGGATTTAAGGCAAATATGAAACAAGTACAAACATAGAGATATGGTTTCCTTTGGGATGTCAACCAAATTACAGATGTAGAAATGCTCCTCACTTTTAAATTTGGTCATCTGTTGCTCAGATATACAAGAAGAAAACATCAGCGGTTCACGTCACCATCATTTTCAGTGTTATCACCTCTGAGTACAGTTAATAGTGTCTGCCTCATGACTGGAGCTTCACGGTGTGATATGTTACTGTGTGTATGTTTCAGGGGTGGGAGTGTGGTGGAGACGAAGCCGGAGCTGCAGAGAGTTCTGGAGTCGAGGAAAAGAGATCAGATGATCAAACAGAGGAAACAGGAAGACGAAGCTCGCAGGAAGATTTCTCCTCTGGAGGCTGAGCTGCTCAAGAGACACAAGAAACTGGAAGAGGTATACACACACACACACACAAACACACACACACACACACACACACACACACACACACACACACACACACACACACACACACACACACACACACACACACGTTCAGATGTATGCAAAGTAACCTTGACTAAAGTAACCCCTATCACAAACAGTGACAGTGGTTACCTGTAGATGGCGGCAAAGACAAGTGCAGTAACCTCCCTGTCCCTAAAATCCTACACTGTCCAAGGGCTCTAAATTCTCACAAAACCAATTGGACAGACACTCTGAGAACAGACTGTCCCTTCTATTTTTGAAAAAAAAGAAAAGTCCTTTAGGGTGTAATTTTGGTAAAGCTATGCCGCTAAGCTAGCTAAAGAGATTTTACCCGAATGTTTCTCACCTTGTCTTTCAGATGGAGAAGGAGCAGGAGAAGGAGCAAGAGGAAAACCTGAAGGCTCCAGAGTTTGTAAAAGTCAAGGAGAACCTGAGACGGACGTCGTTTCATGGGAAAGAGGAGAAGGAGGTGTAGATACAGAGAGTATCTGTCCTTCAAGAGACATATGGCTGAGAACCAGACTGTCCACGTGTACAGGACAATCAGAGGACTCACTGAGGACACGTGAAGGACAGAAATGTAAAATAAGGACATTCTGGTGACCCTAACATTAATGAAGGATTTTCACAGTGAGGACACTGGAGAGGCACTGAGGATGTCACAATACAACAACCAGTTACTGATGACAATATGATAAGACAACACCTGTAAGACATTTTGAGGACATAAGCACACTAAGCCCTTGACCCAGAGACATTAGGATACCGAGTACAAGAAGACAGAGGACAAAAAGCACAATGGAGACACTTTAACGTCACAAACACATGATTTAAAACCCTTGAGGATAGGCTGAGGACACTGAGGATAGAAACAAACAGTGGACACATTAAGGACAAAAATTCTCTCTCATTTAAGATACTCAAAGCACACAGACACACAGGAGTTAGACAAACTGAGGACACACTTCTTCTTCTTCTTTGGACAAAATGAGGACACACTGATTGTGACCTTGGGACACAGACGAACTGATCAAGGCCTCTAGGACATTCTGAAGACAGACTGTGGACAGGAACCTTTCAGATGTAAATGAAGTCACCATGGGTTAGAAAACTGACATGAGGCGAAATGAGGGCACAAAAAATGAGGACAATAGAAAATAAACACAACAGAGCAAATAAATTGTGGAAAATATGAGGACAAAAACACACTGAGGACAAGATTCAGGTTGAAAAATGTGGTAACTTGAATTACAAAATGTGGTAACTTAAAGGGACTGTGAGGCCTTTCTAAGTGATCTTGAAAAAGTCCCTCTTCTAGATATATGCCTGATCCTAATCTACAGCGTAAAATGAGATGATCAGCACCAATATAGGTTATTTATAAATGATATTTTTTTAGCTGACGACGCAGTGTGGATACAAATTCTGAGATCAGCACTGAGATTGCTGGGACAAAAACACTAGGAGGACAAAAACAGACTAAACACACAATGAGGACACAATGTGGGCTAAAATGTTTAGGACATTCTGAATGCAAATAAGGACATTTTGCTGGCACTATGAAGAAACAAAAGCCCAACAAACAATGGGGACTGTTTAGAAGTCCTCAAAGGACATTCTGAGGACATAATGGACATTCTATTTGTTAAACAAGAGGACATTATAAGGACAATACAAGCAGATAAACAGTGAAGTCATTATGAATCCATCGTAAAGAAATGACACAGAAATGACAATGGGCAGGACTACTTCACTTCAAAGTGAGGACAAAAACACTAGGATAACAAAAAGCACAAGATGATGACATAATGAGGACAAAACCGGGATGCCATAATGAGCAGGGCAAATAAAGACAAGACGCCACTGGACAGACTGCAGGGACACACAGGGACACTCAGGACATGATGGGGACATTGATTGGACACAAAAGCACTGAGATCACTAGGACAAAAACACACAGTGAGGACAAAAACACATCACTTCTCATCACTTCTCATTTCTTCCAAACAAACTATTGGGAGATGGGGGATAAATAGAAACCAAATGAGGGAACATCTTTCTTGTGATGATAACAATGAGACACTGACTCTTGGTGACTCCTTTAACTCAAACTGAAAGTGTTGCCTACTGGAATTAAATGAAACAATTGTTTTATACCGTAGGACTAATTAAAAATATAGACATGGTATAAAGCCATGCAAAATAACTAAAAAATGTATCTCAAATGCAGCCTTTTTTTAAACAGAAAATGGTTAGGGTGAAATATGCCATCATGACTTCCTGATTTTGTGTATTTTCATTTAACTGAAGACATAATCTGACAAAAAAGGGGATATAATGGAGGGGGGGGGGGGGGGGGGGGGGGTATAGTCACATTTTGTCACCAGAAGTCAAAGTCTGTATGATCACTGAATCTACAGACCCTGTGTTTAAGTGATGTCATTGAGAGTATTGCTATAGTCTGGACTTTGGAGAAGAAGAAAAAGGTTGTTTGTTCTCATGCCTGTATCTCATCTGCATGTCCTCAGACAAACATTTGACAGAATCTGCAGGATGTTGGTCAGTTTCAGGAAAAGGAGCCACTCAGCTGCACAATGACATACTTAAACACGTCTGTCTGGTTATTGTGAGCACAGCTACAATGATTAGTATGGAAATGAAAGATCCCACACCATCAGGTTTATGTCTCTGACAGAAATGCACTTGGTATCAAGAGATAATGATATAATGAGTTGTAAACATGGAAATCATAGTTCAGGTACTTTTCTTTCTTGCGGGTTGATTGTATGAGAAACTCTGACTGTGGGAACTGTCCTGTGACAGCTACGACACTCAAACATCAAATGTGTTTAAAACATAATTTACTGTCTTTTTTTTCTTGTTCTAACTTTTGATCAAAAGATCCTTTTAATTTGTAACTGAAGCCTTACATTGATCAGGTTCTACCGACTGTACAATCATTGAAATTGTGTTGAATGTCTCGATTAGAGCACTTTAGACTGTAACTGTAAAAATGAAGATTTTAATCTAAACACACTGATTTTAATTGACTCTATTTTTTTTTTCTTGTGGCTTTCAAAGCAATTTGTTCTGATTAATATGTTCAGATTCAAAGCTGAATAAAAGTATAACCTGCAGCAGAAACATGTTATGGGAAGTTTTTTCTCTCCATTGTAATTTGCTATATGCTGCAAAGGTCTGTGCTCATGGTGGGTTAAGATGAGATCAGACTTCTTATCTTGTCTTGATGTTGGGTCTCTGTTAATAAAATTTATTATCATTTACAGGACTAGACCTGTTAACGCTTTTGTAAAGTGTCTTGAGATAACATTTGTTATGAATGGGCGCTATATAAATAAAGATTGATTGATTGATTGTTGTGGAATGATGAATATGTGAGGGAGGGCATATCATGAGCCCCTGCAGAGTGTGCAAGACCCAAAGTGAAGGTGTTACCAACTGAAAAAGTGAACAAGCTGATTTAAACTGACTTAGAGAAGATTTCACTGATTTAAAAATGATTTACATTTGCACCTAAAGAGTTACACTGATTTCACAGACTCTTATTAGTTCAAGAAGGCTTGGGTCTGAGTAACTCATGCCACTATCAGCACACACTGTGCAGGGGTGAATTTTTTTTTTCTCACAGAGGTTAAGAAGTATTATTTGAAGTATCGTTTACAATATGACCGCCACCGACAAAAGGGTTTATTATTTTGTATCAGAAACAGATTGGTGATGTCATTGAGAGTATTGCTGTATCCAAATTGCATTCTTCTGTACTCACACCGACTATTTTGAGGTCATAAGTGCGTTCACACTGACAGTTTCTCAGCGCACCCAAATTGGTCCGAAAGTTGAGTGTGGAATGGTGCCCACTTGTCACACTCAATAGATTGGCATATTGGGTATGTAGAGGAAGGGCTGGAATGGATCAAATGATGGCTGATGGATGTAATCAATGGACAGCAGGTTGTGAAATGCAATCATAGTTTTTGGTAAGTGCAAAGCCGCAGTGTTTGATTTGGGACAACACTACCCTGTAAAATTTCATGTTCTGTTTTAGTGAAAATACAACATTTGGGACACAGCATATGTCTGTATATTATGAGGTTGACTGACTGCGGGAGACAGACTCTAGTGAACTTTCAGGGAATTGCAGTTTTTTTGATCATGGGTCCCAATGGGAACTGACTCACTCCTGGTGACAGACAATGGAAGCCTGAGAACTGCAGATTTTTTGGTAGTAGACCATGCATAGAAAATTGTTCCCTATGCAAACTAGAATCCCCACAGGATTAGTGTTTGTTGTGGTTTGCTATAAAACCTTGATAAGCTTACTTCAACAAACTAATGAGTTCTTAATTCTTGTAATTTAGCCTACTGCATCTTTTTTTTTTACCAAATGTTTTTTAGAGTATATCTCAGTTGTGTTTGCATCACATTTGTGGTCATATTGTTCATTAATTTTTGAAGCTTAAGTTCTCCAGACATTCCTTAGGTCTGACTGTATGATTCATCTCCATGCATCTTTGCAGAAATACTTGACAGGACCTCAGAAGTAACACCAGGTAAACTCTGGAAGGGTCATGAATACTGTAAAACATAGAACAACCATTTCAGAATCACCAGAGGGATAATCACTGTTAGTTAATCTCTATGATGGGTTTAAATATGCGTGTTTTTGGTGTTTGTTTAAGTGGTGAATGACCTCTCTTTCTATGGTGGTGTAATTATCTCTAACCTCAGAGCTTCTCTGTGTGAGGAAATTTAGTCCACGGGATGTCGCCGTTTCCCGTCTTTTCTCTATCAACCAGCGCTCCATCAAGTTGAACAGGATTACCGGAAGTACATTATGTTTATGTTTTTACGTGTGAAGTGTCAGATATAAAATTATTCGACTTCATATACTTCACACATTTAATTTCCTTAACTGCAAACCAAAGACTTATCTATTCAGTCTGACTTTTACAGGCCTTAAGGGTACAGTTTTATAAAATCAGTGTTCTTTATTCTTATTCTCTTGGTTATTCACAAATTTCTTTTATTTTTGTAAATTAGTATCAGTACATTTTAAACTTCATCCTGATAAAACGTTTATCCTCAGCCGTTTATCTATTTTCAAACTTATTCAATTATTATTATTATTATTATTATTATTATTATTATTATTATTATTATTATTATTGTTGTTGTTGTTGTTGTTGTTGTTGTTGTTGTTGTTGTTATTATGTTTAAGTTATTTTTTGGGGCATGCAAGCTAGGCAAAACAGGCCGCCATTTTGAATTAATTTGAAATATATTCTTTTTGCTATGTTGACGCTTTAATTCATAAATTTTTATTGTTGAAATACATATAACTTATTGCTTTTGGGTTTGCAGTCGTTCCTTTTCTAAAATGTGTTTGTATGTTTTGATGTTATTGTTTTTATTTGTTTATTAAATATTTTTAAGTCACGTTTCAAGTGAACTCTATTCTGAACTCTATTTGATGTGAAAGGGTCTTTTTAACGATGTTGATTGATTATTTAAAGCCTTTAATTCTAAAACGTTTTTTGTACTGAATTAAGTTTAAAGAAAAAATGCATTCCAGGTAATATGTGTATTTCGTACTGCATTAAGTGTGTATGACATAAAAAAAGTATTTTTGTCTTTTTTTTTTTTTTTTTTTAACAACTTTGAAGGCCTGACCGGAAAGTGTTCTATTTTTCATGCGACACTTGACGTCCGGCAGCTGCCGTTTAGAGGCTGACGCAAAGCCGAAGACCTCGCTAGAGACCGGGTCCCAGAGAGCCGCTGGAGCCTCCTCGTACATTGGTCTGCATTGTTTAACCCGTCCACAGAGGCGGGGGTCCGGTTCTACCGTGCGAAATGTGTGGAATACCGTCCGAACCTGCAACTGGACTTTAAAAATCTGCGTGGATTTAGTCTCCGAGAAGAAATCCGCACTTTGGAAGGATTGATGTAATTTTTGGGAGGAAAGTAAACCGCTTTAAAATGGCAACCGCAGCCCGCTCCCGGCGACCATAGCCCGAGAGTCAGGTAAGATTTCCCCACCTGGAGAATAAAGAAGCAGCCTCTTATGAATATTGTCTGCTTTGAATATAAAAATGACTCGGAGTGTTTCTCCAAGAGGTGAAGTTCTGTCTGTTAACATGCTGTAGGACTGCGCTGTTTCACCAGACCAGAACATCAATACAAACTCCATTTACACATCTGCTAATTTAAGATATCTCACTTTTGGCTATTTTGAGCTTTTGGTTGAAGAAAGCCAGTGACTGTTTTGAAATCTACATGATGTAAACATCAATTCGGCGCACATATAACCCAATTGAACGGTCATACTTGGTCATAAATCAGGCTATGGTTTGTAAAGTGGTTCGGGCTGCTCGACACCGCCCTCCATGGCTGTATACCGGTGGAAAACGGAAAAAGTGACAGGAATAAAACGAATATTTAATATAAGACCATTTTTAAAAACCGTTTTATGTAGATATAATGTGTAGGTCTTGATTTAAAAGACAGATAGGGTCCCCAAGTTGTGTTCACGGCCGTTGAGGAGGTTGCTTGTTACCCGTTGAATGAGGCCAAGTTTAAGTGCCATAATTCCGGCTGGGGTTTGGTTAAGCTCTCTCTCGCTCGCTCTCAGGATTGAACTGTAAGGTGAAAACGTTGCAGCAGACAGTCGGTAGGCTGCTGGCAGCTGCAGTGGCAGCAGCTGTCACAGATGTGAGGGCACAGATCCTCTCATATAATTCTTTCTTTCACTCATGAACCGTAAACACGCCTGTCACCTGTTTCTGTCAGAGCCTACGCTCTGTGTGCATCAGTGTACCCAGTCTCGGTCTAAAAGTTTTTTAATTCGATGATAATTGTAAAGAAACTTTAAACTAAAAGCCCTGAAGCTAACAGTTATGACTGCTACCGCAGTGACCCTCCACTTAAATGGTCTGTGACGTCATATGCACCTGTCCAGCAGGTGGATTCTTTTTTGATATGATCTGTGATGTGACGCACTGTGAAATACTCTGAGATGATTTCATCTTAAGCCACGGATGCAAAAGTTTGTCAACAACCCATGAGCCCTCATTTGTATGACGTCATCGCGGGGCGTGGTGTCATGAAGTCATGACAGTGAAATCACTGTTTGTTAAAATCAAGGCCGTGCAAAGGTAAATGTTTGCTCCCTGGATTAAGATGAAATCAGCTGGTTCAAATCAGGATGTTTGACAGAGACTGATCACAAAGATAGTGATCCTTAAATTTTGTCAATGTTTGACCTCAGGACTTGCACTAGAGCCACACTGAACAACATTTTTATGAATTGAAAAATGTGCCCCATCCTGGAAGTCATGCATCCTCACAAAGCATATTCTTTAACCGAGCTGAGTCTCAAAAAGCTTGTCAGCATCAAGATTCTTTACAAATCCTGACAAAGAAAATAATACTGTTAACCCAAACCCAACTGAAAGAGCAACCTTTTCAGAAACAGATTTAAAAACAAAAAACTTGACTCCGGACATGTTACTCATCTACATCATAATGTAGTCATTTCAGCATTCTTTGACCGCGTTTGTCGTGAAAAGAACATCTGTTTATTTTCAACTAAAGTGTGTAAAGATATGGTGAAACTGGGACTCAATGGAGACATGAAGATCATGAAACTAGTGCTCAGTGCTGACTGATAGAGATACAGTGAAACTAGGACTTAGTAGAGACATCTAGATGAAGTGAAACTGGGCCTTATTGTTGACGGATGGAGATCTTATGAGACTTGGACCTAGCAGAGACGGATGGAAATACTGTGAAACTCAGAGGAGACTTTTGTAGTTACCCTGAAACTTGGACTTAGTTGAGACATTGCTAAAGTGTAATTCGGACTTGGTAAAGACAGTGGAGATACTGAGAAACTTTGACTTAGTAATTAGTAGAAACAGAAGGAGATACAGTGAAACTGGGACTCAGTGGGGACAGATATCACTGCAGTGTAGTTGTAACTCAGAGGTGACATTGAAATACAGTGAAACTCAGATTCATCTGAAACGTACGGAGAAACAGTGAAACTGGGACTCAGTAGAGATCATAGTCTGTATAATTAATGGACGTAGTCTCCTCGACGTCACCCGTCTGTTTCTGAACCAGACTTTTGAAGCAAAACAGCCGGCACGGCCATATTGGAAATGAGGCGGGCTTTGAGTCTGTACAGTAACAGCCATAGGGCAGAAGGCAGTCACGTGAGTTGAGCTGTGCCTCTGATTGGACGAGCTTTCGATCTTAATATTGTGGAATCTGCTGGGTTACAAAATAAATTCATCCCCCGTACAGTGCGTGCCGTTAGTGAAATTAGTGATTCAGAAGGGAGACATTCTTTGTACCAGGCTGTAAATAGGCTTTTTTTTGGCTTGGTGTGTTTGTGACTTCCTGTACTTCTGGAGCCAGCCTCAAGCGGACACTCAAGGAACAGCAGACTTTAGCACTTCCGCGTTGACTATTTTCAGACTGGAGGTTGCTGCTTTGTAGAGATACATGGAGATACTGTAAAACTTAGACTTAACGGAGACAGTTTTATTTCCACTGAGACTCAGTGGACTGGATCTGGACTTAAAAAGCTGGATCGATGCTTCCCTGGTTGAGGTTATTTATGACCTCAGACATGACAGCCTTGTATTTTCTGACAGAGGGCGATGATTAGCAGTGTGTGTTTCCAAAATATTGCTTCACTTCTTGTATTTACACAACAGTTTTTTCTCTGCTGCTTTGATATTTGAACTTTCATAATGAAAACTGCAGCAAAACAGACTTTCTGATGTTCCTCTGACACCTGCCTGTCTCTCCTGTCTTTCACTTCCCCTCTTCAGTCTCCTTTGTGTGGAGGCACCAAACCTCTGCACTGATGAGACCTAAATCTATCCAACAGTCTTTCCTCCTGCTGTGTGCTCACTCTGAGGCCCTGTTTACATGACAATGCTTCACAGCATTTCACTCGAAAACGCAAAAAACACAGAGAAAAAAACTCGGTGTTGACACGTAAACACTGAGGGACTGAAAACACTGTAGTATGCATTACAGGCCTGTGGGTGGCGATATGACTGTAGAGTCACTGGAAGTCTGCCACCGAAGAAGAGGTGGGCTGGCATCTGGTGTATATCTTGAATGCGTCTTATCTGAGTTTAGATATGGAGCAACAGATGTACATTATGTTGAAAGGCAGTCTGCAGATTCAGCTGCACAAGCAGAACCCAATAAGTCCACCACTGAACTATTATTGTTGTCCGGTTCACACATCGGAATTAAAAGTTCCCATAATGAAAGTGGAATGCGCGTGTGCAAAGTAGGGCTGCCAAGATTAGTCGACTAGTCACGATGACGTCGACGATCAAATTCATTGGCGACTTATTTAATAATCGACGTCGTCGTTTAAATATTTTTTTAAACTTTATTTTTCTCTCAAAACTGCCGCTGTACTTTCACCTGTCTCGTCTGCCGTTCTGTCCTTGACGCATACGCGCAGAAGTGGTAACCAGGGTAACCCGTGATGTCACCGGAAAACTTATGCCCAACAGTATCATGGCTAGCTGGCAACAGAGCTCGAAAGTTTGGGAGCATTTTTCCAAAATAAAGGAGAAAAGTGTGCAATGCAAAATCTGCAAAGCAGAAATGTCCTTCCATGACAGTACGACGGCGATGCACGAGCATCTGAAAAGACAGCACGCCGTGGCTGATTTATTTTCTTATGAAGTATGACAATCTCGGTAAGCTAATTGGCTAGTTGGCTGCTAACATTAACGTCAACAGGGAGCTACCTACTTAATAGCGATGTCATGTTTGAACAGAAAATTGGTACATTAAAAAAAAAGTGTCAGAAATGCTGCTACAAGCTGCAAAGTTCATTAAAAGCTGAATGAACTATGATATTAACTGTCTTCATTTTTAGTTAGCACATACCTTAAACACTTGAAGCTGGAAGCTAATGATGTTAGCTGTATGCTGGTGCAATAAGCTGCAATTTATGTACGATCCGAATAGTCGACTAATCACAAAACGCTGTGACGTCAGCGTTTTCACTGAAAACGCCTGCTTGCTGTTAATACAGAGACGGAGGCTGCAGCGTTTCTGAAAAATTCCACTCTGGAGGGCGTTTTAAAAAAGTAGCTTGACTGAAACGGCGTTTCTGTATAAGCGAGAGGCCGAATCGCAACAAAACTTTTGTGTTTTGTCCTGATATCATTGTCATGTAAACGGCCCCTTAAGATGATACTGTCAGCGGTCATAAGCTGCAGCTTCAGTTTACAGGTGTGTGATCTCACACAGGACAGGATGTGATGATTAACAACTGAGCAAACAGAACAGTTTGATCTGTGTAGAGTGCAAGCTGGTGAGACAGCTGTGAGTCACAGAGAGGTGGTTATCAGGTGGAGTGGTAGTGAAAGATAACGTATCAGCAGTTTGAAGCTTTGTGAATCTGTGAGCTCTGCAAAGCTCCTGTCAGAAACCACAGGCAGACGTAGACTCGAATATGTGTGCAAACCCTGCCTCAGGACAACGGTTCAAGTTCTTGATTGTGGTTATTGACAGAAATATTTTGACCGTGTCATGCTGAGGAGGGGGGAGGTGAGGCGTCTGCAGTTGGTTGGCAGATGTGGCTGACTAACGCAGAGGACGCTGACGTTTCAAAGAAAAGATGAGCTGTTAAACCTCCACCTTTCCGATGTGTACATCTCAAGTGATTTCATGTGACTGTGTTGCAGCCGGCTGCTTATCTCTGCTTGAATCTACATCAGCATAACACACCACAATCTTAAACACAGCTGTCTGAGGGAGAGCTGCATTGTGGGTAATGTAAAGGCCAGGTTTGAGCTGGAATGTGGGGCCCAAAAAAAGATATCTGTGGCTCTGCATGAAGTAGTGCTGCTGCCGACATGTTATCAGTCTGTGTGTGGAGGAGTGTTTTGAGACTCAGTCAGTCGTTTATTAAATGAACACATTGAATCATGTCTGTGTCTGTGAATCTGTCTGTGAATCTGTCTGTGAATCTGTCTGTGGTGTCGACATCGTTCCTGCTGCTTCCAGTGCAGTTGGTCACACCCGTCCTCTGTCCACTCTGGTGCATGTGTGCTGGGGGAAGTGGGGCACAGCTGGTTGGTGGTGGTGGTGTGTGTGTGTGTCAGGCTTTATTCCCTCTGTGGGGGACATATAATGACAGGGGTTCCTCCCCCACCCCAATCATCCGTTTCCTCCCCTCCCCCCTTCTGTGTGTCGATGATGGTGACCCCCCAGGCTTCCAAACGGAGACAGGAATCAGACAGCAGTCTGCCAACTCAGACAGATTACACATTTATTCATGCAGCAAAGGAGATTCAGATGTCTCAGTTTCAAATTAGAGTTTGTTCACATTTTTACAGTTTCTGATCTCAGAGGTGTAAAAGGTTTGTGGTGAAATGGGCTTAAATAGCTGTATCATCATCATCATTAGAAGTGTCACAAATAACATAACAAATAAACATAAGAACTTCATTTTTATGCACTTTTTGAAAAAAAAAAAGTAACTACAAAAGAAGGGAAATAGCAAAGCAAAACAAATAAGTAAAGTGTCATACAGGCATAAAGGTTTAAATAGAATAGAGTTGAATAGAATAGAATGTACTTTATTAATCCCAGAAGGAAAATTCAGGGAAAGTACAACAAGATCAATATAAAGAAAAAAAAAACCTTCTTAAAGTGCATCAGCTGAAGGTTCTGTTTGTCCATAACAGTGGAGAGCTCCACCATCATCCCATCTTTTCTACTTTCATTATGATTCCGAGGCCCCATTTACACAACATTTCACATTTCACTCGAAAATGCAAAAAAAAAAAAAAGTGAAAAAAAAAAAAAAAAAATCCACAGAAACGCTGAGGGACTGAAAACACTGTAGTATGCATGCCAGGTCTGTGGTTGGAGATATAACTGTAGAGTCTTCTGGTAGTCCTCCGCTGACGTAGAGGAGGGTTGATCACCTGAAATATCAAATGTGTCTTCAATGAGTGCAGAAGTGGAGCAACAGAGGAACATTTAGTTGGAAGGCAGTTGGCAGATTGAGCAGCACAATAACAACAGTCCAGCTGTTGTTGTCCTGTTCACGCATTGGAAATCAAAAGTTCCCTCAATGAAAGTGAAATGTGCACATGCAAAGTGGAGCGTGACATCAGCATTCCCACTGAAAACTCTGCCTTGTTATTTACACGGCAATGGCGGCATCATCAGAACAATTCTGCTCTGCAGAATGTTTCCAAAAGTTTCTGTTTTAGGTTAACTAAAACGCTGTTTCCTTGTAAACGAGAGGCTGAAACACAACAATACTTCTGCTACAACTGCTGTTGTGTAAATGGGGCCTGAAACTACATAACATTTGTTTTCAAGAGTATGATTTAGTATTGATGTTGCAGAAGCAGAGGAGCAAGCCACACAACTAAAGCTTCACACACAGCACTGTGTCAGTTCACAGGGATCCAGTCAGCTGGTGTAACCTTACAAGTGACGTTCCCATTCACAAATCCCTGGTCATGCCAATAGATATTGAAATCCAGACTAACCTACTCTCCTAAAGATAAGAAAACCCTCACTCAGCTCTCAAACGCAGCTTAACACAGGATCACAGAGGCTACAGTTAACCATGTCTAATGGTTTGCAGTATGTGGCTAACATTAGCAGAACTAGCTCCAGCAGCCTTCAGTCGTCCTCACAGGTTAATGTCCTCAATTTAGCAAACATCAACAAACTTTGCTTCTTCTAAAGAAAACTGTTCTCCATTAGGAGGCGGTATGGGGGAACGTGTTTTTATGGTAGGATCAGGATCTGGATTTAAACCAAGCGGCAACCTCCGGTCTGAAAATATGAGGCAATGCGGAAGTGCTAAAGTCTGCTGTTCCTCGAGTGTCCGCTTGAGACTGGCTCCGGAAGTACCGGAAGTCACGTACACACCAAGCCAAAAAAAGCCGTTTTCACGGCCAAAATAAGCACATTTACAGCCTGGTACAAAGAATGTCTCCCGTCTGAATCGCTAATTTCACTAACGGCACGCACTGTGGGGGGGGTGAATTTTTTTCTAAATCGGCAGTGTCCACAATATCAAGCTCGCCAGTTCGTCCAATCAGAGGCACAGCTCAGATCACGTGACTGTGGAGCGTCCTATGGTTGTTACTGTGGAGACCCACAGCACGCCTCATTTCCAATATGGCCGCGCCGACCGTTTGGCTTCAAAAGTCCGTTTCAGGAACAGATGGGTGACGTCGCGGAGACTACGTCCATTAATTATACAGTCTATGATTTAAACAGGACTGTTTTTCATATTTGGACAACTTTGACCTGCAAACAACTTTTTTAGACCTAATTTTGTTTCTTCTTACGCCTCAAATACACCGGGTGCGTCTGCGTTGCAGCTCCGCTGCGCTGCGTGTTGACTGCGTTTGTCAACTTACACCGGCTGCGTCGCGAGTCCAGCAAGCCGCAGAGCTGGAGTCGCGAGACCGAGGACTTCTCGCGGTAATTCACGATCCCGTGAGAATGTTGAAGCAAACAGTAGACTACAATACTGTACGGTGCACTACTCACCATTCACTCCCAAAACACTTGAAACACTCTGCCATTTCCTTTTTGAGATTATCTTTATAAAAACGATGTGTTGGGTCATAAATTATTCTGTGGTTTTCCACCTCAATGATAAGCTTCTCCTCCATGTTTTTCACTGTTTCCCCTTGGTAAACTCTGACCTGTTGACTACTCGCGTATCTCTGCTCATTGTGAAGAGCTGCTATTGTAATCAAGCTAAATACGATCTAGATTGGACACGGTTTGTTTTATTTTGAAAGTCTCAGGCTCTTTTTATGTAGTTTCCGTGCACTACTTCCTGTCCCGCTCGATCTTCTCTACTCTGAATTTATGCGTCACAGCTCCGTCATCCGGCAAAAATAGGATGGCTGCGGATTAGCTGCGACCTGCCGGACCAGACACGCAGCTGAACCGCAAGGGAACGGATCCAGTGTAAGTTGACACATTGACTTGAATGGATTTTAAACTGATCCGGCGCCTTGACGGAGCGGAGCTGCAACGCAGACGCAACCGGTGTATTTCAGCCGTTATGCACCAGTCTTGGTCTTTTCTGCACCATTTCATAACCATTATCTCATCTTGTGTCCTCTGATGTGTTTTTTTGAACCCTCACTTTTTCACATCATGATAAATCCATTCATTTAATGAGGTCAGCTGTAAAAGTTGTGGAGTTTCTGCAGAATGTACAGAACTTTAGCTTTAAACAAGAAGCCTATGCACAGTTCAAATAAAGATTGAATGAATGAAGTTGGGATGTTGTGTAAAGCGTTAATAAAAACAGAAAACAAAAATAACCTATATTTAATTGAATACTCTACAAAGACAAGATATTTATTGTTCAAACTGATAAACTTTGGTTTTTTGTTTTTTTTTTTTGCAAATATTCACTCATTTTAAGTTTAAAGCCTGCAATAGGTTCCAAAAAAGTTGGGACAGGGTCAACAAAAGAAACACCTGTCTGGAACATTCCACAGGTGAACAGGTTCATTGGAAACAGAGTGTCATGATTGGTATAACAGAAGTATCCCTGAAAAGCTCAGTCATTCACAAGCAAAGATGGGGTGAGGTTTTGTGAAGAACTGCGTGAACAAATAGTCCAACAGTTTGAGAACAATGTTTCTCAACATACAATTACAAAGAATTTAGGAATTCAGTATGAAATTGGACTTTGGGCTATGAATGACCCCTGGAGCCTGACATTGGACATGCCTCTCTGAGCTACTGGGCCAAACTTTTGTTTTTTATTGAAAGTGAGACTTCACAAGGGTGTAAAACAGCGAGAAGTTAGTTGGAATCTACATTTTGTTAGATATAAATAATTAAGTAGATTATCCCCTTCTCCCGCAAGAGTCAATAAAACAATGTTGTCTCCTCTCATCCGCCTCTTCAAAGAGATCCTTGAAGCTCTCTTCAAAGCCATCAGACTCCATCCACTGACATTAATGTAATTGCACAGAGCTCAGGAGCCATCAGTCTGCAGCTGTCTGATTGGTTGGTTTGTTGGTCTCGCCGGTGAGTTAAAGGCTTTGCTCAGACTGAAAAACACAAAACAAACCAATGATGGAGCAGCAAACTCTCGCGATGTGTGAGGTCAGATAACTGTTTTCCTCTGTGTGGTCTGGTGGCTTTGAAGACAGTAGACAGCCCACTGTTTACAGACACACAAAGAGCCCTCTCTGCACGCTGACCTTTAAACCCACATCATTACACGCTCCATTAAACCAGGGTTTATTTCTGACCTGCTCAGGTCTCAGCTGCTTCTTCCTCTTCACTTCCTCCTAATTGTGTTTTTTTTGTTTCCTTCCTTCCTCCACACTCAGCTGCTGGTTCATTGGTCTGATGGTGGTTCTCTGGATATCTGATGTGTTTTTGTGGGATGTCCCAACAGCTGGAAAAAAAGATCCTACTGATACTGATGCTAAACTGAGCACGTCACCAGTCCTTCAGTCGGATCTTTAGGTTGAGATTCTGTCACTCTGACTTGTCTCTAAGGAAATTTAAAGTAGCAGCTCCAGACAAAACAGATTTCCTTTAAAGCTTCTAAAAACACTACCCTAAAACACTGCTGGAGGAATATTAACATTTCAATATTGAGTCTTCATGAATTGCCTGATCTTGAAGACAGAGACCTGAAACTGGGAAGCCTCAGAAGTTCTGATCAGATCTTTAGTTTCCTGGTTAGTGTTGACATTCAGGTTGATAGCTGGTTGACTTTGGTTTATAGAAGAACTGAAACAGTGATGGATGGATGTCTGACCTCTCTCTCTCTCTCTCTCTCTCGCTCCTACAGCTCATCTTCTGCAGCTCCATGAGTCCTCGCCGGTCCCTCTCACAGTCCAGCTGAGCTCTTTCCTCCCTCCTGCTCCGTCCCTGCTCAGGAGGCATCATGTCAGCGGCTCAGACCCAGAAGGAGAGCAGCGAGGCGGGCTGGGGCTGCCTGGAGGCTCTGGGTCTCAGTCAGAAGGAGCTGGTCCTTGCCGAGGCCCTGCAGATGGAGTATGACGCCCTCTCCAGACTCAAACAGGACAAGGGTGGTACTGGGACTAGCCACAGTCCTAGTTCTAGAGCTCAAAGCCAGACCCGCTCCAAAACCCCAAATCCCACCATCGAGCGACCCCGACCTGTCCCGAGCCAGCCCATAGGAGGAGGCCTGCTGAGGGGCCTCTCTGGGTCAGACTCATCTCTGAACCAGCCTTGGGGGTCACAGTCTCCTCCTTCTATCCCAGCAAGGATCCCCCCTCCTCAGGGAGGCTACATCAAAGAGTCCCTGTACATCCTGGACAGTCCAGAGGCCAACAAGTTCAGAGAGGGCTCTGGTTCAAGTCTGGGAGACTCTCATGGATCTGGATCAGGGTTTTTTTCTAAAGGCTTCCCCTCTCTTCCAGACGACATCCCCCCTGCCATTCCCCCGAGAAACCCAATCCCCCAGTCCTCAGGGTCGGAGAACCCCTTCCTGCCCTCTCGAGGGTCCACGGTGCCCCGCGATGTGAACCTGTTCACGCCGGACGTGGATCCGCCCAAAGTGACCTCAGGAGAGCTGAACTACGACAACATCAACGACTCGCTGGCCCGACTCAACGAGAGCCGTCAGGGGCCCCGAGGTCGGAGGGCCAACGGGGACCAATCAGGGAAGCCCGTGGCTCGGAGTAAGACCTTACCCCCTCAGGTCCCACCCAGGACATATATACCTGTTCCCAAGAGCAACAAGAACCAGCGCAGGGTTTCTGCAGACCCGGTAAGAATGAGTTACCAGATTCCACCACCTGATAGCTTTTCATGTTTCATTAACTTCAGCTGAGCCTGATTTATCCCACCTGAAGTCACCTGATCATTAAACTCTGATCAAACTGGAGCTATATTTCAAATTCATTTCTCTCTCTCTCTAAATTTCCTTTCACATGTGTTTCTCTCATGTTTTAAGTAAACAGGTTTCCTCTCTGTTCTCTGTGGACGAGTTTAAAGTGATCACACTCACAGTCTGTCTGTAAACAGTCAGAATAGACCAGTCTGACCAGCTGTAACCTGAAGCAGTGATGGAAATTAACAACAACCCCGGTCTATAGTCAGAGCTCTGCCCCTCAGAGTTTCCTCACGTCCTTCGAAGCATAAAGTCTTCCCTGTCAGACGAGAGTGAGATGGAAGGCAGAACATGAGATCAACTGCACAGTGTGATGTTGACAACATGATGTAGAACGAAGCTCCTGATGACAGTTTTCACATTTATAAATGGATGTGCAGACATCTTCACCAATCTCATCTTGAAAATGATTCTCCATCATTTCTATGTTGCTCTCTTTTTGGGCAAAACGATTCCCCGAATAATTCAAGTACCCCAATTACCAAAAAATGATAGGGAAATTTCCTCCACCCAGAGGAATAATTTCATGTTTTACAGCTCAAAGCATGGCCCAGATCACTTTTTTCATTAATGTGGCACATAGGGCAAAGGAAGAAGAAGGATGGGCAGGGTTGACAACTGAGTGACTTTTCAGACTCCTCTAGCAAGTTTTTTTTTTTTTTTTTTTTAAAGCGACAAATCCCAACCGTCCTCGAACCAAACACTCATAGACGGACTCCTCACTCACAGCAGTCTCTCTTAACTGCTGCAAAAGCAGGAGATGTCACACATGAATTGCACTGATGTTTGTCTCTTTTGGGTCACTTTTTCTGGTCTCAAGCCTGAATAAAGGAGGATGACAGATGTTTCACATAAATTAAACAAAACAAAAAACAAAACAAGAACCAACCGTTTGTGAATCTAAATACATTTACAGTGTTATTACATGCTTTCTGTCTCTACTTTCTTCCTCTCTTCTTCAGCATCCACGACAATTACATGCAAATGACTTGTTATGCAAATTAGACGATCTCATCAACCTGTTAAAAAAAACAATAAAAATGTATCCAACCCCTTTGAGGAATATCATTCCACTACAGGCAGCTGAAGTTGTATTTCTGCCTGTTTTAAAATTGCTGCTTTCAGGAAATTATCCGCACATTTTTTTTTCATGAAAACATAGCTAATTTTTAAGAAGTTGTGGTAGAATAACATCTAAATTATTACTCATTTTTTAAAATAAGTAATACGTTTTCTGCCTTGAAAAATATGCACATTTACCCAAAACTTTACTAAAAAAGTTGCCAAAAAAAAAAATTATCAAATGTGATACCAAAAAATATACCAAAACAAAATGATATATCAACATTTTTTGTGGATTTAGTTAAAAAGGTCACTAAACATCTCAGTCCTGAAAAAAATCAGAATTTTCTGGCAATTTCTTTATTGGGTCAGGCTTTTAAGGGTTAATCTGTAAAAACAGCACTGTAGAGTGACGAAGATGAAAAATAAAAACACAACAGAGCTAGCTGGGAAGTTGTTGAATTTAGCTCACCAGTCATTGATGGATAAAATATCAAGTAGCACTAGTGCCTCCAATACAGCAGGTATCAAAATTTTAGTTTGAACACTGCAACGACTCAAAATCTTATCATGAATATGTCTTATTCCTCGTTAAAATGTCTTATTTCTAGTCCAATCTCATTGAAATTAAACTATACCACCTAAAGTCACTTGTTTTTCACTTCTTTCAAACAAATTTGAGTTGGAAATAAATGCTCTTTAGCTAAACAAAAATGTTGTCTCTGATTACTTGATTAATTGATGGAATTTTCAGTTGAATACTCAAATACTAAAATATTTGACTTCTGCAGCCCTACTCTTTTGTGTTGGCACGACTCACATGATAATCCTGTCCTCACACTCACGGTGAAACTTTCAGGATATTCCCGTGCTGCGTTCTTGTGCTGACTCACTCTGACAGCTGATGGTAATTTATCAGCCTGACTTAAATTCAGATTATTTATTCATAGATAAACTTCTGTTCGCACATGCAGCTCAGCTCCATCGAAATGTTGTGAAGTGTTGTGCATGTGTGAACACAGCTCAAGTGATCAGAGGACCAGCTCACGTAAAGGTTTGAACACTGCAGAGGATTTAAGTCTGGACTTAAATAGAGACTTAAGGCTGATTTATACCTCTTCGTTAAATGGTAATATACGTTGTAGGTCTGTTGTTTGAATGCAGAAACTTTTACTCACATTTTAATGACTTCTTTTTCTCCTCATTTCTCCCTTCTATTTCTCCTCCGTGCTGTAAACAAAAATAATAGGGTAAATATTTTGTGGACCCTGCTCTGATTGGTCGGCTCTGTGTGATTGACAGGTGTCCCTCGGCTCCAGAATGAATGGATTTGGGTATGAACTGTTCCAGGTGTCTGAGGAGAGAGATGAGGAGGTGGCAGCCTTCTGTCACATGCTGGATGTGTGAGTAACAAACACTTACACACACACACACACACACACACACACACACACACACACACACACACACACACACACACACACACACACACACACACAAGTATATACAAATGTGCACTCATACTGAGCAGAAATTAACCAAAATTAACTCCTCTGGATTTTGAATAACAGACCAAACTTTAAACACACTGAGTACAAATGCCTGACTGAAGCCAGTAGAGAGCAGCTCCCACAGCTTTGGGGTTTTTGAACACCTGAGACCTTCTGCTCCTCAGTTTCTCCTGCAGAGCTCAGGGCTCAAACAGAACGAGGAAACATGGAGACGTAACAGTGTCTGTCAGTGCTTCTAACGCCTTGATACAAAGAACGTTTCCCAGACCCCGTCTGTGACCTCCAACTAAATTTAACCTGAAAATTCAAACTTCAAACATGCTGCTGGAGCTGTAAAAACAATTAGAAACGATGACACATGAGCATAAATATCCGAGCATTGCTGAAATGTATTCTTGGTGCAGAAAGGTCCCCTCAGTACAAATATTTACCCTAAGTTCAGAAATGTTTTCTTAAGGCAGAAATATCTGAGAGAGCAGAGATGTCGTCTTATCCTAGAGCTTCCTGCACATGCAGAAATATTTTCTTATCTCACAACTGTGCAACAACGACATCTTAGAGCAGAAATGTTTTCATCAATGTAGAAATGTCCTCAGGGTGCAGATATACCCCTAATTCCAGTGAAGTTGGGACGTTGTGTAAAACAGAGTACAGTGATTTGTAAATCCAGTTTAACCTAAATTCAACTGATAACACTACAAAGACAAGCTATTTATTGTTCAAACTGATAAACTTTTTTTTACTTTATTTTTTGCAAGTATTCTCTCATTCTGAATTTGATGGCTGTAACATGTTCCTAAAAAGCTGGGTCAAGGTCATGTTTCCACTGTGTTCCATCACCTTTCCTTTTAACAACACTCAATAAGTGTTTGTGAACTGAGGACACTAATTGTTGAAGCTTTGGAGGTGGAATTCTTTACCATTCTTGATTGATGAACAACTTCAGTTGATCAACAGTCCGGGGTCTCTGTTGTTGTATTTTGTGCTTCATAATGCTCCATACATTTTCAATGGGAGACAGGTCTGGACTACAGGCAGTCTAGTACCTGCACTCTTTTACTACGAAGGCACGCTGTTGTAACACGTGCAGAGATTTCTCCAGATTCTCTGAATCTTTTGATGATATTATGGACTGTAGATGATCAAATCCATCAATTCTTTGCAATTGTATGTTGAGAAACATTGTTCTTAAACTGTTGGACTATTTGCTCACACAGTTGTTTACAAAGTGGTGAACCTCACCCCATCCTTGCTTGTGAACGACTGAGCCTTTCGGGGATGCTCCTTTTTTACCCAATCATGACACTCACCTGTTTCCAGTGAACCTGTTCACCTGTGGAATGTTCCAAACAGGTGTTTTTGGAGCATTCCTCAACTTTCCCAGTCTTTTGTTGACCCTGTCCCAGCATTTAGGAACATGTAGCAGCCATCAAATTCAAAATGAGTAAATATTTGCAAAAAAACAAAGTTTTTCAGTTTGAACAATAAAGGTCTTGTCTTTGTAGTGTATTCAATTGAATATAAGTAAACAGGATTTACAAATCATTGAATTCTGTTTTACACAATGTCCCATCTTCATTGGAATTGAGGTTGTATTTACCCTGAGCACAGAGATGGCCTTCTTCTGCAGCTTTGTTTTCAGTGCAGCAATTTTTTTTTTTTAACGCTGAGGTCTTTTTGCATCTCAAAACTTCTTGCAGAAATGTCCTCAGAGTTTTGAAAAACAAGCTTGGTGCAGTGATGTTTTTTGTGCATTCATGGAAATGTCTTCTACATGCAGCAGTGTTTTTGTGCTGAATTGTCTTCACAGTGTGCAACAGTTGCAGTGCAAAAATGTCTGTGGTTAGAATTTGACTCACAATGCACAAACGTCCTCTGAGTGGATGAATTAAACACTATGCACAAATGTCTTCTCAGTGTGTTGATTTCTTTACAGCAGGGAAAAGTCCTCTGTGCAGGACTGTGTTTTGCAAAGCCCAGATAAATTTATCTGCTGAGCACGTCTTCACGCTGAAGAGCAGAGTAGTTTTCAGTGTGTAAAACATTACCGGTTCTGCAGAAATTAATTTGTAGTACTGAAAAAAATCCCTGAGCAGGAACGTTTCGCCGTACAGTAATCTACCTGCTGTGTGCTGATGCAGAAAAATCCCCAGTTTGCAAACATGCTGCAGAGAGGCCTTAGCAGCGTAAATCCCCCGCCCCCGACACTGTTTTCAAACTTGTAGTTCTGAGGAAGATAGCAGCTCACACACACACACACACACACACACACACACACACACACACACACACACACACACACACACACACACACACACACACACACACACACACACACACACACGTTCTGACCTTCACCCTGTCTGATAGAATGACACAAACAGCGTAATAAATGTTTATAATGAATGTTTACAGCCATCAGTAACAAACAGAGTCTCTTCTACAAGTCAGTAAATATTATAAATACAACTCAACTGAATCACAGCCGCCTGTCAGAGTGTTCAGGAATTAGAGATCATTTTTAAACATCTCTGTGAGGTTTAAGTCTGTGTTTTACTTTATTCTGACATATCAGGTCTTTGAACCCCAGGACAGAAAGGGTTTAACAACAAAAATGTGAATGTTCAAAGTCCAGATCTCAGCCTGATCCAGAATCAGTGCCCCACATCCAACCAACAAGGAAACACCTCTGACAAATCTGGCAGAAAGTTTGATCAATACATATCAAGACGGTGTTTTTAATACTGGGGAATATTAGACTGTTGGTTGTCAGAGATGTTTAAAGTTTGAATAAAAAGGAAGAGAAGAACCATAAAGTGAAGAACAGAGAGAAATCAGTGTGAAGTTTGAGGTCCTTAAACCCTGCAGGTCTCCATCTGTCTCTGCAGCAGGAAGGTACAAAGACATTTTACAGTCACATAAAAAACGATAATATAGAGGGCAGAGTTTCATTATTGTTAGTGTATTGTTATTAGAGAAAACTTGGTTCTACTATTCCAGCTTTAATTTATGCAATATTACAAGAAAAGGGCTTTAATTCTTTGAAGAATGTATAATTTCTATGAGGAAAAAAAAAAACTTTTTTTACATATTATGTTAGCCATTTTGTTATTTTAAAGAGAAACATCAGCAGAGCAGCTGCAAATGGAGCAACCTGTGAATCTTTTCTTTAATAAAAATTCCACAAAGATATGAATGGTTTTAATCTTTTGGCACATTGGCACCTCATCATCATACGTTTCAGGACTGTTGTGAATGAAAAGCAATCCAACAAACAGATACTACAACATTTGTCCTCTGTCTTAACTCTTGTAATTTCCCAAAAGGGAGTGTTGAATGTTCAGTTTTATTTCCTTTAAAAAAGTCTGATATCAGTTAATTCAACTCTTTTCTTTTGTCAAAGAAGGGCTATCATGCCTTTTTAGTCTTTATTCTGTTGCTACAGTGTCCCTGTAGTATCTTTAACTGATTAATAAAATTCTCTGTTTTTCCTCACTGGAGTTGTAAGATACACCTTTATTTGTCCCAAGACAGGGAATTGTACCGAGTTACAGCAGCAACAAGAAAGTGTATAGTGAAAAACATTACAATTAGAATATATTACATAGAATAATATCGAGAAAGTAACTTGGAAAAAAAGTGTGTACATATTAAGCATAACTTAAAGGTAAAAAGTCTCCTGAATGGGGTGAGACATGTTGTCCATCAGAGACGACAGCTTGGCCATTTTTCTCCTGGCAGCCTCCACCTCCACAGGGTCCAGAGGGCAGACCAAGACTGAGCTGGTCCTCTTCATCAGTTTGTTCAGTCTCTCTCTCCTTTGTCCTGTCCGCCCACACCAGGTTAAAACTTTCCCATCTGGCGTTCGTATCAGGTGTTAGCTCAGTTAGCCATGTCGCTGTGAATAGCATGTTACTTACCTGTTTGTTAATTGTTACTTCTTATCTTCTTTTTCTAAACATTCCTACATATATTAACAAAACTACTTCAGAACAGATTTTTCCCTCAACTGTGTCTAAGTCTTTGTTTAAATTGACATACATTTTTATCCCTGCACAGTTTGTATATTTCTTTTAATTTTTTTTTCCTCATTTCATGTACATTTTTTGTAACCTGCTACTGGATTCCTTGAATTTCCGTCGGGATCACTAGAGTATCTATCTTTCTATCTATCTTATATCCGTGATCAATTTATGGAAAAGAATAATAACCACTCTTTAAAGAATCTATGAAGTTTGGTCAGTTTTGGCGCCCCCTGAGGTAAAACTGTGCCAGTTATCGCTTCTTGTCTTGAACATGTATGAGTCATGTTAATTAACAATAAGTCATTCTCTGTTACGTTCACTGTCAAACCTGCTTTTGCGGGTCATATTGAGACATTTTATTTCAGTGTGTATGAAAGGTGACAGTGAGAGAATGCAGGTTTGCTGTGAGGCTCTTCACAGGCTCATGTATCAGAACTTCACTGAAGTTAGGGGTTGTTGATAAATCTATGGTTTATATTTTTTTATCTTCCACAAATTCATGTCTATGAATATCTGTGCCACTGAAGGTTTGTTCAGACCAGTTGTGAAGGATATTTTTGGCACTGCATGTTGACATTCAAGTCACAGTTTTGCCCCAGGTGATGTGAGTACAGAGAGTTACATCACTGTTTGCTAAGTTTAAGTTCAAGAATCTGTGCAGACCTTAGTCCCAAAGGCCTCACAGGGTTCAGATTTTACATGAAGGTGTAAGAGTTGAGTCAAAACAAACAAACAAACAGAATTTAAAAGTGTTTTTTTTTGTGTATTTGGGATCCAGAGAGACTGCTTAGCTCACAGATTTCAGCTGACGTCAGTGTGACTGATGAAAGCGAGTCCTGTGTCTTCACTGGTCTGAGCCAACAGTTCATCAAACGTGAGGTTAAAGGAGAGTTCATTTCTCAAAATGCTCCTTTCTAAAAATAGCATTAGATCCTTACAAGACCTGCTGAAATGATGAGGTAAACATAAAGATAACTGGTTTATGACACCAAGGTCTGCAAGTTGCTCCACTCCCCACAAGCCTCCAAAGAACAGACCAATCAGAGGGAAGGAGGGTTTTTCTTAAAGAGACAGCAGCTTAAACAAAATGTTTCAGACAGAGGTTGAAATAAGGGTTTTCTAAAACACCAAAGAGAGAAAACTGGAATTTCTTTGAGCTGCAAAAGCTTCTATGGAAGCACCAGAGGGACAAAATAAAGACTGAAGAAAAACCATTGAACCATTTTTCTCGTACAACAGTACATTTACAATAATGTGACTTTACTCTCTTAAATGTACCTTCCTCCTGCAGTGACAGATGGAAACCTGCAGGGTGTGAAACTCAGACTTTGTAGACTGATTTCTCTCTGTTCTCCTCTTTATGATTATTGTCTGCATCCTGCTGTTTCAGTCTTTTTATGACCATATCTGTCTGTACAGAGGTCCTCTTATCAAATATTCGACCAAACACCTGAGAATAATGTCTAGAAACTGGACAGGTGTGTATGCCAGCAAGGACACATCATTAAACATCTGTATTAGTGTGTAATAATCCTGGTGAGACCTCTACTACTGCTGACCTTTGACCTCACAGCTGTGCCTGAGTTAGTCTCTTCATGTTCTCTCTCTCTTTCTCTTCAGTCTGCGCTCGGCGTACCCGCACAGCGACCGCTCAAAGAACGCTGGCTTTGTGTGGTCACCGTCTGTCGGCGTGGAGGAGCTGCATCAGGGTCTGGGGGTCAGTGTGAAGGTCACGGTCATCAGCGAGCACTTCAGAGAGCCACTCACCTTTACATGCGATGGTGAGACACTGTGTGGGTGTAACTGTAACAGTGCTGCCAGCTGCTGCTTCCATTGTCCAACAGCAGGGTGTCAAACGGTTTCTGTCCCGTCAGACAGAGCCTTCAAAAAGGTTCAAAAAACATTCTGTTCAACAAAGTCCTAAAAAGATACGTTTTTCATTTTATTATTATTATTTTTTTTTCTGTCTTTATTCAGAGAGGACAGGACATAGAATAGATAACAGATGTTACAGAACAGGGAACAGGGTGAGACTGGGGGGTAACATGAGAAAGAGGCCACAGGTTGGACGACCTTGAACCGTAACTCGTATCAGTGCCCCCAAAAAAGTAATATTAATGGAATACCATTTTATAATTAGAATAAAGTTTATTAGAAATGAAGAAATTAAGTCTTCATAGATTTTTAAGAACACTTGATGACAATTTTCAAGTTTTATCTTTACTTTTATCCTATTTTATCTTACTCAAATGAATGTTTATATCATGTGTAGGATACTAATAAATCATTATTTAAATTTATATTTAAATCTTGATCTTGTATTTTTATATAGAACGATAATACTTAAAGTCCCTGTGAGGACTTTCTAAGCGATCCAGAAAAAGTCTCTCTTCTAGATATCTGCCTGATCCTAATCCACAACTTAATGAAGCTGAACTGACAGACAGAAAAAGGACAGAAGAGAAGAAAAAAAAATTAACAGGAGAGTGATAGAGCACAGGCTAAATGCTATAACGTGCTAAGGCTAAATCACAAGCTAAAGGCTAAGCCACGAGCTAAAGGCTAAACCACGAGCTAATCTGTTTGTGATAATGTCCATTCCAGCCCACATGCAGCAGTTATTCTGCAGTGATCTGATCAAACTTCGGAGTCTGTCAGTAAAATGAAGAGTGAGGTTATGTTAGCTCTGATTGGTAGATGAGCAGGACAGAAGGATTCACTAACGTTACACGTTAGCCTATGGATACGTCAGGTACCAGGATGCCAATAGCGCTTAATATAGCCAGCTACAAAACCACAGTAAAAACTGACAAAGTTTACTTGTCAGGTTTCAAACAACAGCGCTGTATAACTGTTGATAAATACCTTACCTCGTCAAATTGTATCTGATACAAAGTTGTTTTGAACAAAGAAAAGTAGTGTTAAAAAGATAAAATCTTCATTCTTTTCCAAAATAAACACGCCTTGCTAAGAGTCATGTCATCACCATAGTCTGCGCGCGATTCCAACCCAAAGATGATCGCTGTGATCCAATTCAAACAGAGAGTCCTCACAGACCCTTTAATACGAGTTAAAGTAATACATAATTACCGAGTTAAAAAATGAGAGAGAATGATCAAAATTACAACGATGAAGCATTTATTTTGAGAACAATGTCATAGATTCTGTCAAGGAGATGAGTCCATGTTACATTTAAAGAAATGTTCGATCTTAACTCATATTTTAAAAGATGTATAACAATAAAAAAGTCATAATTAAATGCTAAATATTATATGTGTTCATACATAATATGAAATAACAGCAATAAGAAATTAACAGATGTTGAGTTCTGCCTCATCAGTAGGTTCATTTAGATTTAAGAAAATTTACTTTAAAGTAAATTAAGTTACAAGGAGCAAATTTTATTGTTATGTTTTATTTCAATACAGAGAAATTCTGTAGCAACTCATTAATTAAAGCCATAAAAGATCCAGCAGAGAAGATTAGTTTGTTTTAGAACAGAAAGTCTCATTAAGAGATAAAAATGATTTAGTCAGATTATTAGACAGCTGTAACCTTTGGAAAAAATAAAGTGATATAATCAGTACTGCTGCTGATAAAGAACTCTAGAGGGAACAAAAAGCATCAGGATTAGAGTTTTATTTGATGTCAGCTCACTCTGTCACTTTCTGCTGTGTGAACTGTAGGAATGTTTCTGTCATATTGTGAACATTGAACATTCATACTTATACTCAGAATAAGTCAGCATGTGTTTATAAAGCTTGATGTTAAAACCCTGTGTGTGTGTGTGTTTGTTTGAGGTTCGTCCACGGTGGACCTGCTCATCTATCAGACTCTGTGTTACGCTCAGGATGATCTGGATCACCTGGACGTGGATCACTACTTGTTGAAGGTTCTGCGGACACGACGAGTTCCTCAACAAGTAAGAACCTGGATCCCTCAGAGTCCCTGAAAGAGGTCCTGATGTTACAGAACTGTTTTATCCATGAGGGGCTGCTGTGGTGGGCTCTCCTTTAACACAGAGGCTGCAGATTTAACACAAAAGTACAAAAACGTGACAGCAGAGCTTTTTACTAGAGCTTATGTAAGAAGGGCTAGCATATGTTAGCATATCCTAAATGTTAGCATAAAAACTAGCATTGGCTGAAATAAGATGGTGTTTTCTTTAAGATAAAACTTATCAACAACAGTCTGGCAGGTGTTCTGTCAGTTGTGTGTATTTAGTCTTTCTGATGTATGAATGAAGATGGGATGCAGCGCCCCCTCTCTGTGGTTTGTGGTTTGTGTTTCCAGAAATCTTTGTGACGCTTAAAGAAATAAAAAACCACTCAGTCTTTTCCCTCCTCTCTTTCACACAGTTTTATTACTACACTGTGTGTGTGTGTGTGTGTGTGTGTGTGTGTGTGTGTGTGTGTGTGTGTGTGTGTGTGTGTGTGTGTGTGTGTGTGTGTGTGTGTGTGTGTTGGTCCATCTGTGGTTGCAGCTCCAAACTCGTAATAACAGAGTACTGCTGAGCTGTGGTTGCTGCTAAACCAGCAACACTAATATACTAACCACAACACACACACACACACACACACACAACGGACAGACCACAACACACACACTCTACTGTACAGCAGCTCTCTGGGGGCTCAAACAGCAACATTAATGCAGAACGAGGTGGCACAGCTGCAGAGTGTGTGTGTGTGTGTGTGTGTTAGTGGGGGGGGGGGGGGTTGTGTGTGTGTGTCCTGTCAATGGAAGTGTGTTTCAGGCCGATAAGCTGAGGTCGGCTGAACTTCCTGTGCTAAAACAATAACTGAAAAACTGCTTCTTATGTCTGTCTCTCTCCCCCTCTATCTTTGTGTCTCCTTCATGTCCCTCTCTCTCTCTCTCTCTCTCTCTCTCTCTCTCTCTCTCTCTCTCTCTCTCTCTCTCTCTCTCTCTCTCTCTCCCATCTTGTCTGTCACTCACGGTCATAATTCTCTCATTTTCTGTCTGTTATCATATGTAGAAAGCTTGAATCACATCAACTTAAAGAAAGTTCTTACCATACTTTAAAAATCATCTGTGAACAAGGAAAAAGAAAAAAGGTGGAATCCTTCAGGAAATGTGACTGTTCAGTAACCAAGTCTCTCTCTCTCTGCACCCCCCCCCCCCCCCCCCCCCCCCCCCCAAGCTCTCAGACTCTGGCTGGTCTTGAGTTTGTCCAGCAGTGTCTAAAGTTCGACTGGGACGTCCGACTGTTCCTCACCAAGAGATCAGCCATCGACACAGAGCTGGCCCGCATGGTCTGAACAAACACACGCACACACACACGCACACACACACACACACACACACACACACACACACACACACACACACACACACACACACACACACACACAGTGAGGCTGTCTTTGTCAGAAGTGCTCTCACAGCTCAAAACTCTCTGAGTTGATAAAGGGCAGCTTGGCAGAGCGCACAGGAGGAGGAGAGGTCAGTGGTGGTGACTCTTTCTGTTTTAAAATCATCACAACATGTTTCAGGAAGTTTTCAGAGTAGAAAACATCAGGCAGACGACTGAGGAGAGCAAACCTCTAAAACAGAGATACTCTGCTCACTCAGCAGGTTCATGATCCAGACCTCTACCTGCTGTGTTCACACATCCACACCTCCAGACTAAACACAGACTCATTATCAAGACGCTGCCAGGAAAAAGTCTGGATAAGACGGGTGAAAGGTTCAACCATTTGGGTCACAGCAGCAGCTCAGCAGGACGAGAGAGGGATATTTTCAGGAGTGTGCACTGCAAAAAGTGGAATCTAAACAAGTTTCTGTGTCTTATTTAAAGTTAAAAAATGTCTTATTAGACTTAATTTGAGCCACATTCAGCTGACAGATGCAGAAAAATGTCTTATTTCAAAATATTTAAAGAAAAATGAGGCCAGAATTGTTTGTAATCTGGAGTCTATCCCAGCTGTCTTAGGGCGAGAGGCTGGGTACACCCTGGACTGGTCTCCAACCAATCACAGGGCTGACACACAGAGACAGACAACCTTTCACACAGACACTCACACCTACGAGCATTTTAGAATCACCAATTATTCTAGTGATGTTTTTGGACTGTGGGAGGAAGCCGGAGTACACGCAGAGAACCCACGCATGCACAGGGAGAACATGCACACTCCTCATGTGTTGTCTAATTAGACAATTTTTTTCTTAAAATAAGACATAAGCACTTCTTTAGATTGAAGTTTTTACACTTTGGCGTTTTGTGACACAGTAGGCAGTGCAGACTCTAAATACCCGACTGGGATTTGATCTTTTGAACTGGATATGTAACAACTGGCTATGAATTCAAGTCTTAAAAATGTTGTGAGAGAGATTGTTTTAGTAAAAGACGGTGCTTTGAGTTTAAATAAAATAAAATTTACTGATGAAAGCGAGCACTGCAGTGGATACAGTGTTATACTCCTAATGTTTGGGAAACTCAGACCTTCCTTTAATTTGTGACACCTACAGGTGAGAAAAAAGATACTGAAGAAGATTCCTCGTTGTTTGTTGACCTCTTAACTTTTCTTTCTCTGTTATAAACAGAAAGAAGACGATGACACGATGTCCACCATGAACCACAGCATCCTGCTGCAGGAGCGACCCATCAAACAGACCGTCACCAGGTGAGGGACCCGGCCTCAGACTACAACAGCTCCAAATAAGAACATTCATCTGGAATGAATTAACTCAGAAATGATCAAAAGGGAAAGATGAAACACGTCTGTCTGTTTTTTTTTTTCTTTCTCTATGATCAGGGAAGCTCTGACTCTGCTGCTCGATACTTTTCACAATGAAGCCGAGTCCTTCTTGCTGTCAGAGGTAACACACACACACACAACAGTACACACATAGATAATCAACTACAACTACATCCTGTGCAAATTATCAGCTCTGAAAATCAAGAGAATAAGAGATGACGGGTACAATTTGACGAGGAAAAGGAAAAATTGCACACACAGGGTGTTAGATGTGGATGAATGAATCTTTTCCCTCTTCTGTCGTCTTTCTCCCTGCAGGTGGAGCTGCCTCTACATGTGGAGCGTCTTGTCCAATCAGTGAAGGCGCTCTGTAGCTCGTTAGCTGCCGTGGAAACCCCTGACGTGACCTCCGCCCTCAGCCAGCTCCCAGCATGCCCCTGTCGCCTGCAGCCCAAAGTCCTCAAGGTGGAAGAAGCTCACGCTGCAGAGCGCGTCACGTAGAGTTCATGATGATAAAGACAGAAGGGTCATCACTCAGATTTGTTTTATAATTAATCTCTCTTTTTTTCCCAGGATGCTTCGGTGCTCGCCATCAGAGAAAACAGAGGTATGAAAACACACACCACAGATTAAATTTATGGAATAGAACCACTGCAGATCCTTTAGGAAACCATACGAGTGAGGTGTCTTTAGTAAAAATCATCCCAGACCAAATATGAGCTACATTCACCTGACATCCTGGTTCCACAGAGAAAGTGGTGGAAAAGTTGACTGCAGCCATCTTGGATCTGGTGGAGCTGTACTGCAGCACGTTCAACGCCAACTTCCACACCACGCCGCAGAGTCAGAGCTGCACAGCGCCGGTTCAGGAGGCCGGCCTTGTCAGCAACGTGCTCTCCTTCAACGTGTACGCTGCTCACCGCATCCCCATCACCTGGGCTGCCAGGTATGTGACCACACACACACACACACACATTCTCTCACACAGAATCGTAACTCATCAGCTGTCAGAGGGTTTGGCTGCTGGCGCCCCCTACAGGCTGCAGGGGGGTTTACAGACACAGTGAGAACAAACAGAGTGATGATTCAGCTGATCTCACACTCAGAAACAAAAGCAGCTCAGTCTGAGAACTGCTGCCCCTCCCCCACACTTTCTCTCTCTCTCTCTGTTACACACACACGCTCACACACACATACATACATACTTACACACTCTCCCTCTCTCTGCTGGAACAAAGGGCTGACTGCCTGGGAACCAGAGCTGACCTTTGACCCCTGAGAGGAGGCCTGGCACCTGGCTGTCAGCATCGCACACCATCTGTGTGTGTGTGTGTGTGTTTGTGTGTGCATGTAGAGGGGGATTATTGATGGTATTTAACAAAGTACATTAGTTAAAATTTGATAGTTTTCTGTTTGAGTATTTACATTTCTTTTTGCTTCAAACCGTCGGTGTTTATTTAAAGATTTTGAGTGTTTTGAAGCTGCGTGAGGAAAAAAAACACATTTGTGTCTTTAAGTGTTGTCTAAAGTAGGGCTGGACAATATATCCATTGAATCAATTAATTGAAATTATTTTCTAAATCAGATTTAAAATATTAAAAATCAAGGTTTTTTTTTTTTGCCTTCGTCCAATTATAATTTGTTGTAATGTTAGAAAAAAAGTAGAGTTTTCATGATGGTAGCTCCTGTCAGGTTTTGCATATGGACTTTTAAAGGCTTGTGTTTGTTTTTTAAATGAGATTAAATGTTGTTTAGAGAGTTTCATGTTAATGTGCTGTGAAAATACTCAGCCTTTAGTGTTTATGTCAAACCTGCCGACGTTTGAACTTCATCATCAAGATTTTATGACACACATTTTAACTCTAAGAGGGAAATTCTGTTTTGTTTGGGAAAATATTTTGACAGCATAGAGTCAAAACTTGAATCATGTAATTTTGAATCACTGGGAGCTTTTTTTTTTTCTTTTTGAGAGGGAAAGAATTGATTAAATTCAGAAAACGAGTGGGGAAAAGGTTGAGGATTTTATTTTTAGGCTGCATCGCCCAGTTTATGACTGAGGTTTAGGAGGGAAATGATTTTTAAAACCTCATCTTGCAATACCCTTCTTCTTTCATCAGATTTTACTCAAACTTTAAGTCCTGAATTCTTTGTCCAAAAATTATTAGGAGGCCTTTTTTTCTTGAACTCACACTCCTCAATGACAGCGTAGGTGTTTTGTATTTGTTGTTGTAATACTCTCTCTGTCCACATGGGGCTGAAGTGTACCACTGATCACAGTCTGCATCCTTGTGTTTAAAAAGGCTGGAGCTCTCCTTGTTTTTTCAGTTTTTACAGATAAGAAAACCTGGACTGAAAGAAAAGGATTCCAGCAAACTTTTGACATTGATTCCTCCTTTTTAACATCTCCTTGACTTCAACCTGAGAGCGAATCAGAAATACATTCTTTATCCAATCCTGGGGGAGATTTGGTCATCAAAGTTTCCCTTATACTCAATGAAGGAAGAGTGTTTGAGTAGAAATAGAAAGAACAAATAAATAAGGACATAAGAAATAAAATAAGAAGCGTAATAATGATAGTTGGAGAAAGCCTTCATTCTCTTGCTCCAGCTCTCTTTCCTCCTAGTTATTTTTCTCCTTTGCGTCCCTGTGCATCTTAAATATTCAGAGTTCTGCAGGAATCTCCAGCGGTTTGTCCGATTATTGAAACTATAGGAGCCTGAGCGTGTCAGGGACCAAACCAAAGATCAAAGTGGACACTGTGATTAGAGACGTCTGGCTTTTCTTAACTTCAGCCCCTCTCATATTAACACTACAATTAGACACTTTTATTTAGCGGACTCTTTTGTCCAAAGCGACGTACAACACAACAACCCTTAAAAATTTTCTCTCAAAAAAAACAAGCAAACAAAAAAAAAAAACAGGACTCTTAAGCCTGAAATTTAAAAGGTTGTTGTAAACATGTTTCATCACAGCATGCAGCTTGAACTCGGTGTTAAAACACAGATGGCAATACTGCATCAGCACCATAACAAAGCTCCATCATCATCACACCTTGATGTACTTACACATTGAATTCACAGCTGAGTCATGTTGGTATATGATTTCACTATTTTTAATGTAGTAACAGAAGCATAAGAGGCGTGCAAACACACAGCAGGAGACAGTTCACCGTTCTCCCCGTTCTGCCTCTGTCGATACTTCAGGTGTCAGATCAGACTTTACAGCATCACACCTCGGAGCGTTACACCTCGGCGAGGAAGAAACACCTCAGCTTGAAGCAACAATATGTTAAAACCCACCGAGTAATGTTTACAAGACAACTAAGACAGCAGGCGAAGCAGAGCCTGACTGTGTGATGATCTTTATGTTGATACTGTGAGTAACTTACAGGATGAAGAATGAGAGGAGAAGAAGATGCAGGGAACAGAATAGAGGATGGAGCAGCTTTGTTATGTGCACAAAGATTGCAAGTTTATGACACAAACATCATTACACAGCCTGAATTTTATGGCAAGAAAAAAATTGGGTGAAAAGTTCAACCTAAAATTTGTGCACGTCTGGAGCGCAGATGGCCTAGAAGTCTAGAAGCCCTTGAGCGGGCAGGCTGGGTTCAAGTTCAGCCTGTGGTGACTTTCCCGCATGTCACTCCCCACTCTCACCCTGTTTCCTACTCTATCTACAATCCTATCCTCTCACATTAAAGGCATAAAAAGCCTGAATAAATTACTTAAAAATGAAAACTGGGAATGTCTTAAGGTTTAAGTTCATGAGCGAATGAATGTGTAGAGACATGATCCAAGTAAAGCGCTCTTTTCACCTGCCGCAGCATAACTGAAGTCCCATTATGAGGTTAATTTCTATCCTATTCAACTTGGGATGCACAGTACTGGATTTTTTGCTGATATTTTACAACTCATTAGGCTGATCACAGATATTTATTCCAGTGGGGTTTTTTTTTTACCACGCACCTAATTGCAGAAATCGTCAACTCTCTTCTGTCTTGGAAGTAGCATGCATTATTATGGTGCTTACTCTAGCCATTATAGTTATATAAATTCATTGATTGGGTATCTTATTTATACATTAAATATATACACTTATCTTAGCATTTATACAGTATGCCTGCATATAAATTCAAATTTAACTTAAAACAGGAGCCAAACATGTGATTACCCAATGTGCATTGTGCAAACACAATCACAAAAAGTGAAAAAAAATATGTGCAGCTTCAGTCCCTGATCAGAGCATAAATGAATAGATGGGTTTCATCTACGCTGCACAATTCTATGAGCTACATAATTAACAGCCCATTATTTATCAGGATATAATATCAAAGTGTTGGCCGATGTCCCGTATTTTATTTTTAAACCAGTATTGGCTTATATCAACAATGTGGCGATAATATTGTGCATCCCTATTTTCAACATTTCCAACTCAAATCAATGACAAACTTTAAAATCGTTCCCTTCAAATAAAAGATCAAACTTTACTCAAATATTCCTCAAAACAGTTTCATTTGAAGTCCATGGGAGGAATGAAAGGGTATCTTTATCTCAGAGGTCCAAAGGTGAATTAAAGAAATTAAAGAATTCCCATGAAACAAACTTTTTTGTTAACCTTTTTTTTAAACCTGTTTGCATGAATGTAAAATGTAGGATTTTACTTAAAGCATGCAGTCAGAGGCTGAGAAAATGGACCGTAGTTGAAAAGAGGATCTGGATCTGACTTAATTTATGCTCCTTCTTTAAGATGCTTTCATGCTAAAATACTAGTTTAATGCAGGCTTCCACATTTTAGTTTAATGTTTGATTACAGAGTAAGGTTTCTCCCCGTTTGTGCACATATCTGTCTGAAAAACTGATCCTGGTTATTTCTCACTTTTCCCCCTCACGGTCTGAGAATCTTTAATACTTTGCTGTAAAGTAAAACATGTGACACTAACTTAACAAACTTTGAGTGATTATGAATCAGATTAAAGTCTTTGTGCTGTGATATTTGTTTATTCTCCGCATGGTTTCATTTAATTTGTTTTTATCTCACATGATGTTTAGAATCAGAGTCAGGATGTTTACGTTTTGTCTCTTTTGTGCTGCTCTCTGATTGGTCAGTTACGAGGGTTTCTTCCTATCCTGCTCTCTGACTCATGGAGGGGTGGAGCTCTGCGCGCCGCAGCACACCAGCAAACAGTCAGTCAGCAAATACCTCTTCCACCTGGTGATGTGGGACCAAAGGTACGAACGCCCGCCTGCCTTTCTGATGTCATCGCACTGTGGTACACTTCAGCTCACCTCTTCCCTTTCTCTTTTTGTGTGTGTGTGTGCAGAGTGTGTTTCCCTGTGCCCATCAACAAGCTGCCCCGGGAGTCCCAACTGACGGTAACTCTGTATGCCAGCTCTCTGCCGCCCCCCGGAGGAGCGGAGGAGAAAGGGAAGCAGCGGCGCAGCATCGAGGCTCTGGGCTGGGTCACCATGCCACTCTTCAACTTCAGACAGTGAGTCATGTGACCCTCTGAGACAGGATATCACAGCTGTGGGGTATACTCACAAGATAACCTTGATTATTTTGACCGATATTGATAGTGGAGTCATGAGACCAAATTTTAACTTGGAAATAAATTTGTGCCAAATTGTTGCATTTAATTTCCTGTAAGTGTGCCGCTGCTAAGCTAAGCGAAGATAAGCTAGGCTAGCCAAAACACACTGATACATTGATGTCCTTTTTTGTTGTCAGTGTAAGCTCACTCTCACTCCTTCCTTCACTCAGATATAAAGCCTTTTGTGACGTCATGTCCTCCACAGCAGCAGCTTATTTCCTGCTGATTAGGCATGTGTGTTGACTGATTAGAGTGTGTGTATGTGTGTGTGCACAGCATCCTGACATGTGGCAGGAAGCTACTTGGCTTGTGGCCTTCAACTCCAGGGAGTGGGAACGCCCGGACGAGCTCGCCAAACTTCAGCCAACCGGACAGCGTGATCCTGCAGGTGAGACAGGAGGTCTCACTCTGTGTGTTTTTTCAGCTCCAGCCTCAAACAGGACTCATCTTTACTAAAGAGAATAAGGCCTGATTAAAGCTGACACCATGTGAAAATTGTCTTTGAATTGTTTGGACCTGACATTGAGTTCAGAGGAGTGCTTTAATGGAAGAGCTGCAGGTACTGATGATGTTTGTGTCAGAAACACACTGACTCAGCTAACTACAAATCAGACCTCCAAAGTAATGAGCAGGTAGAGTTCAGACAAACAGACATTAAGTTTCACTCTCTGTATGAGGGTGTTATGAATTAGCAGCAGCAATTTACAGCCATCTGAGGGGTTAAAGAGAAAAAAAAAGCAGTAGCTCAGATCACATCTCCCTGAAGACAAGCTACAGAGCAGTCTATTAAAGAGTAATCGATCACCTGAAACAGCTTTAGATCATCATTAAATATTTTTCTTACATTCTCAAGGACTTCTTCTGTGTTTCAACAGCTGTTGTAAACTGGATATCCACTGACACTTTTAGCTGAAGGTTTTCAGTTTACAAGGTCACTCTGTGACTGTGAGGACTTTCTAAGTGATCTTGAAAAAGTCTCTCTTCTCTCTTCTATCCGCCTGATCCTAATCCACAACTTAAAATGAGATTATCAGCACCAATATAAATTATTTCTGAATGATATTTCTGGATTAACCACTCAGGTTGGGCAGGACCGGATTGATTTCTGGCACGTTGAAGTCTCTATGGCAACACCATGCCGGCTCATGAAGTTTAGTAGTGAGAAGAGAGATCTGTGTTTTTCTCTGCTGAAAACGATTTCTGTGATTAATTTAGTGGTGATGGTGGAGACTGGAGCTGAAGTGACAGACAGAAAAAAGACAGAAGAGAAGAAGAAAGATAAACCGGAGAGTGATAGAGCACGAGCTTAAGGCTAAAACACAAGCTAAAGGCTAAAACATAATGTTCATTCCAACCCTCATGCAGCAGTTATTCTGCAGTGATCTGATCAAACTTGAGAGTCTGTCAATAAAATGAAGAGTGAGGTTACGTTAGCTCTGATTGGTAGATGAGCAGGACATAATATATTCAGCTACTAAACTACAAACTGACATAGTTTGCTTGTTGTCATGTTTTAAACAGCAGCGCTGTGTAACTGTTTATAAAAACCTTACTTTGTCACGTTGTATCTGGTAAAAAGTTGTCTTGAACAAAGAAAAGTAGTGTTAAAAAGAAGATCTGATCTCCATTTATTTCCAAAATAAACAATGCCTTGTACAGAGTTGCTGTGATCCACCTCAAACAGACAGTCCTCACAGACCCTTTAAAGCTGGGAGCTGACAGAGACACATTCACATCAAGCAGCAACCTCCGTTCTGAAAATATGAGACAATGTGGAAGTGCTAAAGTCTGCAGTTTGTCGAATATCTGCTTGAGGCTGGCTCTGGAAGTACTCAGAGTCACAAACACGCTGAGCCAAAAAAAGCTGTTTTCACATGTTTACATGTGAAATAAACATTTACAGCCTGGTACAAAGAATGTCTCCCGTCTGAATCGCTAATTTCACTAACGGCACGCACTGTAGGGGGAGTGAATTTAGGTCCCTAAAGTTCTTCACATAGTTCTTCAGAAAGTCCCCAGTTCCTGTGTTAAAACACAGTTACAGATATCTGAGTATTTGACTGAAAAGTGAAGTTAAAACTGATGATTTAACTTAAACAAACAAGGAAACAGAATTTATTTAAAGGAGTTAATAACAGCAACCCACCTTTTAAATAAATTTGTTTATCAGTATTTTTAATGAAATTCTTTCATTTTTTTTCACAAGATTTTGTCGGTCACCGTATTTGGGTCATTACGGTATTTTTACTCTGCAGTCGAGGATTACAGCTCGATAGACCTACCATAGACTGCCTCAGTGTGTACTGAATGTGGTGTCATTTGAAACTTCTCTTCAAACTGACACATCATCAGTTTATACACTGTGACACGTTATATTCTGATCTCTGAAGAAAAGAGGATTTCTTCTCTCTATGCTCTCTCTCTCTCTGTGTCTCTCTCTCTCTCTTTCTCCTGCAGGTGATTTGCTGTTCTGACCTATCTGATTTTTAAGTTGGTGAAATGTCTCTGGTTCTGTTTGGTTTTCAGTCATATAGGTGACCTATTAAAAAAATTCCTCTGAATAATCTCATTTGTGTTTAATTTTGTGAGTTAGTATCTGGCGCCCTCTGGTGTACGTGAAGTGATGGACACAAACCAGGAATAAAGAGAAAAATATCTTCCTGCATCATCCTGACCAGATCAGGGGAATGAGAGCTCTGATTTTTATTTAAAAACATGGAGAGAGACCCAGCTCCTGTTTTAAAACTCTCTCTTTCACACACACACACACACACACACACATGCACACACTTATGCCTGTACACACACAGTGAGTGACTGTATGTAGGTCAGCCCAAATCTGTAACTCTTTGTTTCAGAGCAGTCGACCAAATCATGTTTGGAATGAAATGTTTTTAGTTTTACCTGATTAAAAAATCTCTTTAAAAAAGCTCAGGAGAGATCAAACACTCTCTCTCTCTCTCTCTCTCTCTCTTTGCCCCCCCCTTCTCTTAGGTGGACTTCCCCACCTCGTCGTTCGAGGTCCGGTTCAGCACTCCTCCCCCTGCAGACTTCTGTCCTCAGTACGACTTCTCCAGACTGGACACCATCAGTCAGATCCAGCTGCAGGATGTCCTGCACAAGAAGGCCTTCTTCTGGTCAGACACACACACACTCTCTCCCTCTCGCACATACATGCTCGGTTGTGATTGGTCTGCTTTGTGTGCTGAGTTTGGTTGATGCTGAATCTGATCTCAGCCTGTGATTTAAAGGAGCTTTGTCTTGTAGACAGGACAGTGTGAGCTCAAAGCTAATTACAGTCTTATTATGCTGTGTGTGTATTTAATTACTGTGCTGTGTGTGATACATATTGAATCAGTCTTTTTAACGTGACACGCTGACGATAAGGAGCAGGCTGAGGCCACATTAACAGAAACATATGTCAACAGGTGTTAACTTTAGCTGAGCTTTAGTGAGCTGCTGTCAGTGTTGACTCTTCAGTGTCTGTGGCGGCAGGTTGACCACAGAGGACAAACGTCTGCTGTGGGAGAAGAAGGCTTTCTGTCAGGCAGAGAGTGCAGCGCTGCCTCTGGTTCTAGCCAGCGCCCCCTGCTGGCAGTGGGCCTGTCTGCCTGAGATCTACGCCCTGCTGAAGCAGTGGGCCTGCCTGAGTCACCTGGACGCGCTGGGACTCCTCCACAGCTCGTACGTCCCCCTTTACCTGTCTGTTTCAGGCTCTGTGCCCCTGAGTGACATCATCATGTTAATCTGGGTGACATCACATGTGTGTTTCAGGTTTCCAGACCAGGAGTTGAGGAGGACAGCGGTCCAGTGGATGGACTCCATCTCAGACCCGGAGCTGCTGGACTTCCTGCCTCAGCTCGTCCAGGTAATGTGACGGCTAACAGCAGAGGCTTTTATTTTGTAAACTTCAGACGGATCAGGCTTTTATTCTCTAATATCTCCTTATTCACAAATAAAGACATGCATCTGTTCTCTAGTTAAGAAAAAAACATTTCTTTAGTTTGTAGAGGTGATTTTTTTAAAGAAAATAAACAAAACATTTTTTCTTACACCATTTTTACTCTTTACAAGAAATTCAGGCTTCATTTTTGTCTTTCCTGATGTCCCATAACTTGAAATGAGACATATCTCTGGATTTGTCAGCTAAATGTGGCTTAATTAAATTCTAATACGACAAATTTTACTAAAAAATTAGACGATTACATTAGATTAGATTTTACTTTGTGATTTTACTTGCGTTTCCTTACACTCTCAGTCTAACTACAAATTTGTGAAGCAGGAATCCCAGATCTGAGCGACATGTCTAAAAGTGAACTGTTTGCTGTATTTGTTTGTAGGAGTAAATAAAAATCCAGGTCCTGATGAAGTTGTGTGTGTTTGTGTTTCAGGCTCTGAAGTACGAGTGTTACCTGGACAGCTCTCTGGTTCGTTTCCTCCTGCGGAGAGCCATCGGGGACATTCGCATCGCTCACTACCTCTTCTGGTGAGCTGGTTTACTGTTCACACAGAAACACACACAGAGCTCACTAAAGTCTGACGGATCAGAGTGAACACCGGCCCAGTCCCAGTGTCCACACTCACTCTGACTTTGAGGCTCGTCCTCGTTAAGACTCTGAGAGCTTAGATCTGTCCCACTGCCAAACTGTGAAGTCTGTGAGGGCTCTCACACTGACTTTATTTTAGCCCTTAATGCACCCCTTCTGTCAATGGGCATATCTGCAGAGTTCATAGCAAAGTGACGTAAAACAGTTCTCAGAGAGAGCCTGTGAACACGGCAGAGTAAACGAACACTGAACACACAAATCAAAAAAGAGACGACAAACAAGAATCATGGAAATCAAACCAATGTTGACGCTTCAGAAATAAGTCTGCCTGAAGAAGAAGATTTATTAAACAGCCTTAATCCACCTAAATCTGTATATCTTCACACATACATGTATGTTTAGTTCAATTCATTTATTCAGATTTTTTTTTATATTAAAAAAAAAATTCGTTCAGTTTTGTAGCTATGCTGTTTTGACTAAAAGAGTGTTTGGTAAAAAATGTATTTATTTCGTAAATAAAACTTGTCCAATAATAATTCCTGATGCTGTTCAGGTGAGCTACATGATGACATGCAGGTTACATGAGAAGTTCCAAATCACTTATTATCCCACTTATTATTGTCCCATTACTACTTATAATATTGTGATCACAGTGATGTCAGTTTAGTCTGCCAGGGCTCAGGGTTTTAGTTTTGGGTTTTTGGGAGGACATTGAGGTTCAGCCTTTCAGGCTCTGCAGACGGGGGTCAGCTGTGAACACCTCATTTAGGTAATTTTAATGGTTTAACACCATCCAAAACACAAACTCTTTCTAGACATTTGAAACACTTATCTTTGCCATCAGAGAGCTCATTTGTTTTTGCACTGTTTGCAGAAATCTGTTCCTGCAGGCGGCTGCAGCGCTCAGATCAGCTGATCACCCTCCAAAAACCATCTGTGACAGCTCTCAGTTGTACTAAAACGTGTGCTCATTTTTCAGGAAGGTGAATTTAGCATCAAAGTTAACTTCACGTTGTGATTTAGAATTACAGACGAGGTGTTTGGGCGCATGTTAGCTGATAACGAGCACCTCAAACTCGTCTGTTAAAGCTTCTGTGAGGAATTTTTAGCTGGTTATGAAAGTGACTGAAAGTACAACTGATGCTTCTGTATGAGCTATTAAATCAAAACAGACCATCAAGAAGGCTGATCATTTTTGTTTCTAGTTATTCGGAATGCTTGAAACTGCTGCTGGGCGGAGTTGTGTGTCTGCAGGCTGCAGACGGAGCAGTTTTTTAATGAAAGAGATGCACAGTGAGATGAAAGCCTTCTCTCTAGTTTTTGAGAAAAGATCAGCAAAGAGATGAGAGGAACCGTTTCACCCACTGACAAACTCCCACAGGAGCTTTAAGACGGTTTAAAAAGTAGTTTCTGTTTCTGATCCAGCTGAAGCTGTTTGGTCCGTCAGAAATAATAATAACTCTGACCCTCAGCTCAGATCGTTTCTCCAGCTTCACTCCTCTCCTCTCTCTCTTTTTCTCTCAGGCTGCTGAAGGACAACCTGCAGGACAGCCAGTTCAGCGCTCGATACCAGCACCTGCTGGCCGCTCTGCTCTGCTGCGTCGGCCGAGGTCTCCGTGAAGAGTTTGACCGTCAGTGCTGGCTTGTCTCCGTCCTCACTAGGGTGGCTCACAAAGTCCGAGACGCCACGCCGTCCAGCAGACAGGTGAGAGGACAGAGCGATCCTGAGAATGTCCTAAAATCATGATGTGTACAGAGTGAAGAGCAAATGATCACAATTTAGGATTCCATGTGACCTGAAAACCCAAACAGAAACACATTCAATTATTTGTTAAATTTTCTGCTAAAATAACTCTCTTCAGTAATCTTGTTCCTAATTTGATCTACAGTCAGACTTTTGTGAGCTCCAATGCATTAACCATCCAGCAGGGGGCAGCAGGTCCCCGAGAATCAGAGACACCATGATATCAATAAATTAAATTAGATGAATAACGCCAATAATAAGAATAAAATGACAATGATGGTACAACTCCAGTTTCAATAAAGTCGGGACGTTGTGCAAAATGTAAATAAAACAGAATACAATGATTTACAAATCCTGTTTAACCTATATTCAACTGATACGCTACAAAGCATCTGTTAAAATGAAATCATAGAATTGTAGAAAGACAAGATATTTATAGTTCAAAATGATACACATTTTTTTTGTATGTTTGTTTTTCAAATATCCTCTCATTTTGAATTTAATGTCTGCAACACGATCCTAAAAGCTGGGACAGGGTCAACAACAGACTGAGAAAGTTGAGGAATGCTCCAAAAACACCTGTTTGGAACATTCCACAGGTGAACAGGTTCATTGGAAACAGGTGAGTGTCATGATTTGGTATAAAAGGAGCATCCTCGAAAGGCTCAGTCGTTCACAAGCAAGGATGGACTGAGGTTCACCACTTTGTTTCTCATTTTTGTTTTGTTTATTTTACATCACCCTTGCTTTGTCCTAATATATGACCCCAATGCATGCTACTACCCTTGTTCTTTGCCCTGTACTGCTGCTATACCTGAATTTCCCCTCTGGGGATCAATAAAGGATTATCTTATCTTATCTTTGTGAACAACTGCGTGAGCAAATAGTCCAACAGGTTAAGAACAAAGTTTCTCAGCAGTTTCAAAGAATTGATGGATTTTATCATCTTCAGTCCATAATATCATCAAAAGATTCAGAGAATCTGGAGAAATCTCTGCACGTAAGCAGCAAGTGTTAAGTGTTGCAGCCATCGAATTCAAAAGAAATGAACATTTTTCAAAGAAAATAAAGTTTAACAGTTTAAACAATAAATATCTAGTCTTTGTAGTGTATTCAGTTGAACAAAGGTTTGACAGGATTTGCAAATTGTTTGATTGTTTTTATTTACGTTTTACACAATGTCCAAACTTCATTGGAATTGAGGTTGTAATAACTTGACATGTTTGTGTCAGACTGTCCTCAGAGACGGTCTGGAGGAGATGAAGCAGTTCTTTACGGTGAACAGCAGCTGCAGACTTCCTCTGAACCCAGCGCTGCTCGTCACAGGAATCAACATCCAGGTACTGAACAAGACGCACACCTACCTCAAACACACACACACACACATGCATACACACACACACACACACACGCACACACACACACACGTCTCTGCCAGTTTTTAACTGTTTATGTTCTTTCAGTCGTGTTCCTTCTTCAACTCCAACGCCGTCCCTCTCAAACTGTCCTTCCAAAACCTTGACCCCCTGGGCGACCACATCAGCGTCATCTTCAAGGTCAGACGTCTCACCTGTCTGTCTCTGCTTCAAACAGCTGATTAACTGACCTGACCTTTGACCCTGCTGATGTCTCTGTCTCTGTCCAGTCAGGAGACGACCTGCGGCAGGACATGCTGACTCTGCAGGTGATCCGGATCATGAACAAGATCTGGATCCAGGAGGGTCTGGACATGAGGATGGTCATCTTCAAGTGTTTCTCTACAGGCAGAGGACGAGGTGAGGATGACTCAGGTGTTAACATGGTTGCAGGTGTGTACAGGTGTGTGCTTCAGGTAGACAGTTTGAAACTGATGTGGAGCAGGTGAGTAAAACAGGTATACACTAAAGAAGACAACAAGTTTCCCAGAGTAGCACCGACATGTATCATACTACACATCGGGCCTCAAAAGTGTGATTGACAGGTGTGTTTTTACCTGTCCTCAGGTATGGTTGAGATGATTCCTCAGGCCGACACGCTCAGAAAGATCCAGGTGGAACATGGAGTCACAGGGTCGTTTAAGGACCGGCCGCTAGCTGACTGGCTGCAGAAACACAACCCCACTGATGAGCAGTACGACAAGGTAAACACACCTGAACACATACCTGAACACACACCTGAACACACACCTGAACATGCTACCTGTCATGATGGTCTTTAGATTGACATGCAGGTGTAGAGTGAATAAAATGAAAACTCAAGCCCTCTCTCTCTGTCTCTCGGTCTCTCTGCGTTCAGGCGGTGGAAAACTTCATCTACTCATGTGCCGGCTGCTGTGTGGCAACCTACATCCTGGGAATCTGTGACCGCCACAACGACAATATCATGCTGAAGACCAGCGGTCACATGTTCCACATCGACTTCGGGAAGTTCTTGGGACACGCACAGATGTTTGGAAACATCAAACGGTGAGGATGTTACATAATAAGAGGACATGGGGTACAAAAAGTAAAACCAAAGCATGCAGGGTAACGGTATCATCACTCTGTCTGATCTGTGACCTTTCAGGGACCGTGCCCCCTTCGTGTTCACCTCAGACATGGCGTACGTCATCAACGGAGGAGACAAGCCATCGAGCCGCTTCCACGACTTTGTGGATCTGTGCTGTGAGGCGTACAACTTGATCAGGAAGCACACACACCTGTTCCTCAACCTGCTGGGCCTGGTGAGTACAACACACACACCTGTAAACACCTGGCCTGGTCCTTTTTTATCAATAAATGTATTTTGTAATTTTTTTTTCCACAATAGATTTCACTTTCAGAATCTCTCAAGAATTTGTCATTTTTTATGTTTTAGATGCTTTAAACTGTGTGAAATAACAACAAAATATAAAACAGATTTAATTTTTTATCAAGTTTTCTCTTTATAAAAAACTGTAGACATACAAGTCCAAAGGTTTTGAGATGCTAAAAATGTAATTTAAACCATAATAAACAACTAAAGCAGTTTTGTTGGCCTGGACTTTTTAATTTCACTGTTAAGGCTTGCTAAAGTACGGTAATGATCAGTTTCTCTCATGAGTGATTTTCCTGAAGTTGTTTCTTTCCAGGAATCTAGGTGAGCATTTCTGAGAAAAGTACAAAAATATAAGAAAAATAAAAGTAAAATAATAAAAGTAGTAAAGTAATTAATGAGCAGTAAAACAGGACTTTGGAATAAAGCCAATTAGAAAAAATGCAACAGATATTTAAATGATTAGTTGAATAAATCGGTGAATAAATAGTCTGAACAAACCGTTTCCTTACTGTTGAGGATGGCGATGTGCCCCCTGTCTCCTTCTGTATCTCCAGCTGCTCTCCTCTCCTCCACACATCTAGAAGAAACTCTGCTCTTCCTCGTAGATCGCCTCTACATTTTTTCCTTCACTGCGTACGGTACTACAAACACTATTTATGTATTCATTCATTTATTTATTTATTTAAATTAGTGATATGAAACTGTACAAGATGACAGGTGAGGAAACATACAACACCCACAACGTGGGACACAACACGTGACGGCAAAAACAAAGACAACACAATTGTCTAATACTATTTATTAAAAACAACCCACTGATTGATTAAATAAAAAGAGGAACTTTGTAAAAACAGTCGGGCAGAACACGACAAGAACACAACAAAACGAAACCAAAACTTTCAGAAAAAAACACCAATACTATTGGTTACACGACAAAAAATCTAAAGGCAAAGAAGACATCACTAAATGCCACTAAAACGTTGTTAAACACTCACTGTTTGCACTCGCTCTCAGCCCTGTCTCTCCCTCTGAGTGTTTTTCTCTCCCCATCTGGCTCTACTGTATCATGCTGTATTTCAGTGTTTATTATATTAATATATTACTGTATATCACGGTGTTTAGAAATTGTAGGTCATTTTCTGTTTGTGCCAACACGATTATAGTAAAAGGCCTAACACCAATATGATTCTCTCATGTCTGAGGACTTTCCTGGAAAGCTTATTAAAGAGGGGGTATTATCCTGAGATCTTCATGAGACTTGAAATGATGAGGTCATCACATAAGGATACCCTAACGGGTTTATGACACATTGAAAAGCAAGCATCAAGGTCTGTCTGTAGCTCCACCCCTGTCAAAAGGCTGACCAATCAGAGGAAAGGGGGCTTGTGAAGCAGAGATCCTTAAAGAGACAGCAGCTAAAATGAACGTTTTACAACAATAAAATAGGCTGAAATAAGAGTTTTCTAAAACACCAGTGAGAGGAAAAATAGGATTTTTTTAACCTGTAAATCATGAAAAGCTATGATGAGGGCACCAGAGGGAGAGAATGAAGACAGTACCCCTCTTTAAGTGTCATGTTTGTTTTTTTCATGCAGATGTTGTCCTGTGGGATCCCTGAACTCTCTGATCTGGATGATCTGAAGTACGTATATGACGCGCTGAGACCTCACGAGTCCGAGGCTGATGCCACCATGTACTTCACCAGGTACACAAACTGATGCACACACACTGAGCTTGTTGAATTTTAGTTCATGTACAGTCATGCTTCACGCTGCAGCACGTGTTTTATTTATTTATTTTTGGGTCAACAAATCAAAGCTTTTGAAAGAATGTGTGACACCCGTGAAGGGGTAATAAAAGTCAGGAGCTCCCTGAGAACAACTCTCACAACAACTTTTTTTTTTTTAAACTGTAATTAAAGGGCAATTCATATTGAAAACAAAACCAAAAGTAGATTCCACGCAGGGACTTTGAGTGTGAGCTCAAGGATCAACTTTCACAACAACTTGTTTTTTTTTCTGACTCATTTCCTGATGATAAACCTGTTATATGATATGATAACACATGAGCACTCACACTTAACAACCTGAGGTAAACAGGTCAGGGATGTTTCCCACAAACACATGAATATACAGAAATAAAAGACGTTCAATCGGACTGTTCCTCTAACCGTCCTCTCTGTGTGACCTGAGCAGGTTAATCGAGTCCAGCCTCGGCAGTGTCGCCACCAAACTCAACTTCTTCATCCACAATCTGGCTCAGATGAAGTTCGCCTCGTCAGAGGATCGGCCCACGCTGTCGTTCGCTCCCAGAGTCCACACGGCGAAGAGTGACGGCCTCATCAGGAACCTCTACATCTGCAGACACATCCGCACTGCCAACCCCAGCAAAGGATACGTGAGTCCAGCTCCGCACTGGAGATAAAACACCCCCATAATCTGTGGAGAAACTGGGCTCTGAACTTTAGAAAATACAAAAAAGTTTCTTTGTTTCTCCTGCTAACACCTGATTTTTTTTCCTGAAATCCAGAGTAACATCTCACCTGATCGTTCTGAAAAGGTGTTTGTTTTTGTTTTTCAGGCTTTTGTAGTGAAGGTGGAGCGAGAGGGGCAGCAGGAAGTGCAGCTGGTTCAGAGAACGTTTGAAGAGTTTCATGAATTTCACAGCAAACTGAGACTCATATTCCCCTCATCCAAACTCCCCAGGTACCCACACACATATTTAAACACACACAGCAGAATCATAAAATTTCTTTCTCAGGACAAAAGTCAAAGTAGAAAATAATTTCATCCGCTCTTTGTCCTGCTCTCAGTTTCCCAAGTCGCTTTGTGATTGGTCGGTCCCGCGGCGAGGCGACAGCTGATAGGAGGAAAGACGAGCTGAATGGTTATGTGTGGCACCTGATCCACGCTGCCCCTGAGGTTGCTCAGGTGAGTCGGTTGCACTTTTTACATTCTGTACATCACTCTTTATGAAGACTCATCAACACATCAGCAGAAAGAATCACCTCGATGTTGTTTTATAAATGCCGCACGGCTCTGCTCAAAGCTCGCATGCTCTGGATGCTGTGTATGATAAAGCTTTGAGGTTCATACTTGATATGAGCCACAACCACAAGGCCAGAAAAAGCTGTGAGGCGTCATTTTTGCTTAACGTTTTCAGGTTAATGTGACTCACATTTAGTCTAAAGCCCCATTTCCACCAAGTGCTCCGGTATGGATCAGTACAGTTTGGTTAAATGAGTCAGTTGCATAATAGCATGACGACACAGTGTACTGTGCTGATTGGAGAAAAAAAAAAAAAAAAAGGTTGTGTGTGTGTGTGTGGGTCTTCGGGCACTTGATGGCAGAGAACCTGTGGCCAAAAAAACTTAAACCATTTCTTCACACTAAATGAGGTTTTTCCTTCTTGCTTGTGTTGAGTGTTGCTTTGGACAAAAGCGTCTGCTAAATGAAAGAGTAGAATTTTAATAAATCCAGCAAAGAAGAAAAACACAACAGTCAACCGTGGAACGCTGTTTCGTGGCGTCATTTTTCCAAACAAAAAGAAAGTTTCCTTCACAAAGTGAACTGGAGATTTAAACATGGCAGTGTTATGTGTTGTTCTTTATTACCCCTATCGCACAGGAAGTGACGATTCTTTTGACCAATCAACGGACTGCAGTGTTTCTAGCTCCACCTTTTGGGGTTGCATCAGTATGTCTGGCACCCCAACAGAAGGGTACTAAAAGTGGGACAGTACAGGTCGCTTATTTGAGGACTTGTCCCGATTTTAGTCAAAGAAAATGCCACAAAATGTGTGCTGTACCGAGACGAACCAAACTGTGGAAACAAGGCTCAGTAAGACAATTTGTACTAGAAAATAAAAAAATAAAGATTTGTTTTTAGTTTTTTCAGTGCGCTCTGTGTGTGTGTGTCTGTGTGTTTGTGTGAGAGTGTGTGTGTGTGTGTGTGGCATTTCTTTTCAACTTCTTCAGTTTCGTTTTTGCTCAGCGATTTCTTAGAAGTGTTCCCAGTTAGAGAGAACATCAGTCTACACACCCTCACACCCACGCACACACACATATACACATACACACACACACACACACACACACACACACACACACACACACACACACACACACACTCTCTCAGGGTGTCGACTGCTGCTGTATCAGGTTTTTCCAGTTTTAGAAAGTTGGCAGGATGAAGGATGTCTGCTTTACCTGCAGCTCACAGCTCACTCTAGATATCATTTGACATGTTATGTCATCTGAAAGTTTTATTTATTTATTTGTTTGTTTATTAGTTGGATGTAGGCACATTTTTAGGCTCAGCATGTTTGGTCTTGATCATTGAGGGTTTTTTAAATCAGAAGAAGATAAACTCAGAGGTGATTGTAGCTGATAGAAGCAGCTTTATAACCTGATGAGTCCACTTCCTGGTTTGTAAATGAAACGGTTTCTGAAGAACGTCGAACATCAGTTATAAAACCTTTAATCCTACGATACTCCAGACTTTATCAGATAAAGAAACTCTTCTCTGTTTCTTTATTTCTAACATTTGATTTCCAATCTTCTGTGTAAAGATGGAATTAAAGAAATAAAACATTAAACTTGTGTGTTTGCAGTGTGACCTCGTCTACTCCTTCTTCCACCCGCTGCCCCGAGATGAAAGACCAGGAACTGCACCCAGCAAACCCGCAGGTACACACACACACACACACACACACACACACACACACACACACACACACACATTTATTTTTAGGGGACAGCAAACATTAGTCAACATTTCTCAATACCAGTGCTCATGTGTTCACTGTCAGCTCTAATCTGTCACCATGACTCCACTTTCCCTCTGACTGTAAATCATTAAACTTGGAAACAAAAAAACAGAACGTTTTGGAAAAGCACGAGTACGTTTCTTCATCCTGCAGCAGGTGACCAGGTTTCATCCTGGATTAAAAACTGCAGACAGAAAGAAAGCTCAGGAAGGTTTGTAACAGGAAAGAGTGATTTTCCAGGTTTGATCTCTGAGGCAAGAGAACGATGAATTCAGCATCTGTAAAACTCCAATAAAAACTCCATAGATGGATGTTTTTTGGTATGACAGAGGATAAGAGCCACGTTAGAGTTACGAGATTAATCTCTTAAAATAGAAGAAAATAATTATTATACTTAAGTATAACTTCACAAGATGCTCCTTGTTCCTCATTTTTGTACAGGTGGTTGCTGCTCTTCTCATAGCTTAGCTAGCTATTGACTAGTTTATTTTTATTCTCGTAATTAAAGACATTTTCTTTTAAATTTATGAGACTGTTCTTGTACATTTACAATATTTTCTCATAAATTTATTAGATTATTGTTGTAAATTTGTGACTGCATTTTCATAAATTTATGACTTTCTTCTTCTAATTTTATGTGATTATTCTCATAAATTTACCAAGTTATTCTTGTGAATTTATTAGATTACTCTTGGAAATTTCTTTCCATTTTTTTCTTGACCAGGCCCAAATCCTCCGTCTGATCCATTCAAGTCTGTTAAATGTTAATCTACTCGGCCCAAAACACACACACACACACACACACACACACACACACACACACACACACACACACACACACACACACACACACACACACACACACACACACACACACACACACCTGTTTTGCAGCCTGTTCTGTGGTTACACTGAACTTTATCAACAACAAATAAACTTTATTTCAGATGAACAATAATCAGAATCAACATACAGCTTCATTACTGCGTCTGAATAAAGCTGCCTTAAGATTTCACCCAATTAAACTGTTAATTGTGTATTTTACCTGTGTGTGTGTGTGTGTGTGTGTGTGTGTGTGTGTGTGTGTGTGTGTGTGTTTTGCAGAGGTGACGTGGTCTCCAGCTTCAGGAAAAGAGCTCGGCGAGGTCAAACTGTCCATTTCCTACAAGAACGACAAACTATTCATCATGGTCATGCACATACGAGGACTGGTCAGTGTGTGTGTGTGTGTGTGTGTGTGTGTGTGTGTGTGTGTGTGTGTGTGTGTGTGTGTCATTGTGTATGTGGACTTGTTTTTAGGTCACTGTTAATAAATAATTAAACTGAGGATCTTATGTATTCAGTTATTATTGAAACAAGCGTTAATGTTCTGCAGTTGGAACTGAGGGTCTGGTCTTTTCCTCCCTGCAGCAGCCCCTGCAGGACGGCACAGACCCAGACCCCTACGTGAAGCTGTACCTCCTTCCTGACCCCCAGAAGACCAGCAAGAGGAAGACCAAGGCGGCACGACGCACCTGTAACCCCACCTACAATGAGATGGTACAAAGTGCTCCTCCTGTCTGACCATCAGAGGCTGTGATTCATCCACAGGCAGACCTTGGTGTTTGAGGCCCTCTCCTCAAATGTGTCATGAACCATCTAGGAGAACCTTATGTAATGACCTCATCATTTCTGCATGTCTCGTGAAGACCTCGAGAAGATCTGGTGCTACTTTTAGAATGGAGCGTTTTGATCGGTTTACAGACAGATTCAGGGATTTATACAAAGCATGAATATGTAGAGGTTTGAAAATCTGCACGTTTAGTCTGAACATCCACTTTATATCCATGTTTAAAACACGAGAAAGCAGAATACACACTCTTTAATAAAACCAGACTAAAAACTAATAATAGCCAGCATATAAAATCAGTAGTTTTGTCTCTGACGCTCGTCAAAGTGTTTAGGCTTCAACAATGTCCACATTTTCTGCCTTTAGGTCTTTTCTTTTGTCTGTTATTTGTCTGTTTTATCTCATTTTTCTTTTCTCCTCTGTCCTGCAGCTGGTGTATGAGCGGATCCCTCGGGGGGACCTGGACCAGAGGGTGATCCACCTGCGGGTTCTAGGTGACGGTGCGTTCTGGGAGAACACTCTGCTGGGAGAGACCTTCATCCCCCTGAAGAAGCTGGTCCCGGGTCAGCACTGGGTAGACTGGCACAAACTGGGAGGTGCCAGCTCAGACTCCGCCCACTGATGGGGCAGGGAACAGGAAGTGGTCAAGTGGAAGGAAGAGTGCCAGCTCTCCTCAGCAGGACCGAAGAACAAAGGAAAATCCTTTCAAAGTAAAAGCCGTGTGGCTGATCCTCTCTCTGTGTTTGAGGGAGTTTAGGTTTAGAGTCGAGTTTAAAGCTGTGGTCTAACCTCATTGACGACTTCAGGATAATGTTTCTTTTTCTTTTTTATGTTTGTTTGATTTTAAACACAGACAGGAACATGTGGAACTTTTGGTAATTTATTGGATTAAAGACGCCACTAATTTAAGACGTTTTCTGAACAAGGCAGATTTGTTTTCATGATCAGGTCCTTTAATAAACTCTACAGTTAAACCCTTTGAAATTTAACAAACTAAATGAATAGTTCTAATGACTTAGGTTAAAATTTAACAAAAAGAAGTGGAGGAAAAATGGAAATTTAACATTAATTTAACAGTTTTAACGCTCAGATATCACAGTTAATGATTTAAAAGTGAAAATGTTGAAGTTGTCTTGGTTGAGAGAGAGTGTTCTCACTCTGATTCAAACTTTTATTTTGAAGAGACAGGAATGAAAGAGTTTCTGTTCAGATGTCCTCTGTTTCCCGTCTCCTGATGAAGTAATTTCCTGTTTTAGGATCACTTCCACTGACACGAGTCCAGATCTAATCCAAGTTTCTTTCTTCTTGTCTGCACATTTCTCAGAGGGTAGATTTGTAAATGTGGAACGCTGGAAACATTTCAGAGAAGAAAGAAAGAGTGAAAGTGTCTGAAGGATAGATTTACTTGGATAAGGATAACCTATTGATTAGTTGATGTGTCACAGGTCTTCAGTCAGCGCTGCTGAATGGTACAAAGACGGACGGCATGACTCCTCCTCTTGGACTAAAAGTGAAGCCCGAATGAACCTGTGACGTGTCGCACAACTCAAAAGATAAAATGCAGAAATCTCACTTTGATCTCAGAATTACACAAAAAAAGTAAAAGTTTTGAAAAAAAGTTGATCCAAGAAGGAAATATAATTAGCCCCTCCCCTTTCCCCTTTCCCCTGCTTTAAACCTCGTTTTATATCATCACATAACTAATTCAAAGTAAACTTGATATTAAAATGAGCACTGTGACCTAAATCTGCATTATAAAAATTAAATATGACGGCAGAAACCATGTTCGATAAACATCTGATAAACAACATTTGACCTAGAGTTAATATACTGTCTGTTACCAAGAAGGAGGCTTACAAGCTGCACTGCAGCCTGCCATCAGGGGGAGCTCCAAATGTTTTGGCTTCACTTTTGAGGAGAGCTGTTGTGTCAGCTATATCTACATGAAAAGAAGGGAAAAGAGGATAAACAGTGCATTTACAGCTCAGAGGTCGTTCACATTTCACTCAGTTTTTAATCGTAAAGATATATTTTAATGTTCCTGACGCAGTGAGAAATGTTCTCTATCATTTCAGAAGATACTGAACATATTTGAGTCATTTTCAATGACTTTCCAGGACCAGGAAGTTGCATTGATTTCCACAACCGTATTTGCAGCTTCATGTGACCTGAAAATAAAAGGTTGGGTTGGTTGGAGCTGTGGTTGTGTTTCGAGCACAGAAAAAAAAAAAAATCATTGAGAGAAGAGTTTAAACTTTGGGAGCTGCAGTGTTTTTGTGTACAGAGCTTTAGCCTAAATGTTGCTAACTGAAAGTAGCTGAAGTGAAGCGTGTGTACAGGCCGAAGGCAGACTGCAGGATATTTTTATAGTGAGGGTGTGTGGATTTGATTTTCTATCTGTGATGCATGAGAGCTTCTTACCGCCTGCAGGAGGCGCCGCTGCTCACTTTGCCTTCCAGCTCTTTGTCGCGCTCTGATTTCTGTTCTGACATTTCATTCCTTGTTTGTTTTTGTTTTTTTAACCCTCTCTGTGTGTGAATTTTGTACTTTTTGAGAAAGACTTTGTGGTCATTTTTAAAACTGCCTCTGTGGGTTTCTGATAATCCCGGCTGCAGTGATGCTGACGTGGACTGAGAGACTTCCTGCAGGATGTTTTTCTGCGCTGTAGACAAACTGAGGGGCTAAAACTGCAGGAAACAAACTGCCCATCTGAACAGTTCAACTTCCTTTTCCAGAAACATCAAACATGTTTAAAAAATACTAACAGAAACTCAAATTCATCTCTGGGTTATTTTTTTTGGCCTTGTGTGCACTTGACATGGAATTTGTTACCCCACCCATGATGAGTTGGTAAAAAGTGTATCTAATATCTGCCAATCAGAGATCATGATTCATCTCTGTTTATAAATATTCATCTTTACACAGATGATGTTCAGGTCTATGTTAGAGAAAGAAAGTGCTGTCAGCCAATCAGAGCTCTGCTGCAGTTACTGGTCAAATGCAGATGAATTAGATAAAGAGGAATCATAATTCTGCTGAACACTGGCGGTCAATAAAAAGTTTTATTCCACAGATGATCTTGTTCAAATTGCATATATAAAAAAAATCCACAGTGTTGACTTGATGGAGGAGAGCGTTGTTCAGTGAGGATGGAGGAGTTTGAGCCCCCGGGGAGAGAATGTAAGTTCAAACTGAACTGAACCTTTATGTACTGTATATACTGACCTTAAAGAAAATGTGATTCTGACCCACCGCTCTGACTTACAGGCTCTTATTAATGTGTAACTTTCATTTTGAAACATGTTTTGTATTATTTGCACTACAAATTAAACTTGAACTGAAAAAAAAGTAACTTCTTGTCTCACACTTTATCTACTCTTCATCATGACAGAATATCTACATGCTCCTTTTTCATTAACAGTTTTATAATCCAACAATTTTTTTGACCTGTGCTTGGATTGTGATCACAAGCTATTGAATACATTTTAATCAAGCTGATAAGTTTTCCATGAATCTCTTAAACCCCAGCCTCTTTTTTTTGGCCTCTACTCACAAAATACAGTTCCAGCAAATTGAAAAGAGTAAATCTCTGCATCTACAAACTCTGTTTGAATCATTCTGGTATCATAATACAGGGAGCACGACTGAAATTTGTTTAGATGTGTCAGTCTTAGTATTTTTGTCAGTGGCTCAGATTAAATTAAGATGGCACAGAGCAAAATTTAAGTTTTTTTTTTTTTTTTTTTTTTTTTTTTTAAATAAATAAATAATTAAGGACAAGGATTCATAAACGTTACACATAAGCCTATGGATACATCTCAGAGCACCAGGCTGTGAGTAGCACTAAAATAGCTGGCTACTAAACTAAAAACTGAAAGTTTACTTGTTGTCACATTTCAAACAACAGCGCTGCGTAACTGTTGATAAATACCTTACCTCGTCACCTTGTATCCAGTAAAAAGTTGGCTTGATCAAAGAAAAGTAGTGTTAAAAAGATCTGATCTCCATTCATTTCAAAACAAACACGTCTTGTTAAGAGTCATGACATCACCACAGTGTGTGCATGATTCCAGCCAAAAACTGTTGCTGCAATCCACTCCAAACAGTCCTCACAGACACTTTAAATTAATTTCTCAGAAAATTTCCGTTTTTTTTCTTGTTATCAACTTGATTTAAAAATACTGCATTAGACGTGTTTGTATGCATGACTGCTTATAACAAAACAAAATGTTTGTTCATACATGTATATGACCAGGTAAATGCAGTCATTATAAATCTCTGTTCATTTCTGATAATACTCAGAAAGTTTCCTTTGAAAATCCACTGGATTTTGTCACCCTTCTCTTATCCAATAAATAATTCTTTGAAATGATTTGGTTTCAGCTTTAAATTAAATTCAAAGCTCAGATAAATATGTCAACAATATTATCTCCCAGTTTTGATTCAAATAAAACAAGGGTGTGTGCGTGAATGGTTGTTTGTCTCTGTGTGTCAGCCCTGCGATTGACTGGCGTCCAGTCCAGGGTGTACCCTGCCTCTCGCCCTTAGCCAGCTGGGATAGGCTCCAGCCACCCGCGACCCTGAACAGGAGAAGATGTATAGAAGATGAATGAATGAATGATTGAATGAATGAAACAAGGCTGAGCAAAATTATAGAGATTTTTCAAACAGACATTAGGCAGAATATTTAAAAATGGTCATTTTGGCACCATCTGTGTCATTTGAAATTTCTGATGAACCAAACTATATATGTAACTTTTATGTCACTATTGGTGTTCATCACATCCATTTACAACAGTTTTAGACCTTATTTGAAAAATCAGTCAGACCTCTGTTACTGCTTTCAAAGACAACCAAAGGAACTGAAGTTTGAATCAAAGTAAAACTGATTTAATAAAACTGTGAACTGTAATGTGTAAACTGAAAAAAAAACACAACTTTTTACACAATTTAATTCAAAAATCGGTGAAGTGTTCGTCATGCCACAGCTGGAAACAGTTCTTTTTTGATGTGAGACAAAGGGGGACTTGACACTTTCTACAAAATATGCCTGTCTTCACCCTTGGGATCCCAGCGTCGAGGCACCTCTTGCAGTGCTTCCTCATTCTCGAGTCCCCACTTTCATAAAACAGGGGCATACATGTGATGGGGGAGGAGTCAGGCAGTGGGGAAGGTACTGAGCCTTCAGCAAACTCCAGCATCTGTGTGATCAGCTGCTCTCTGAAGATCTTCTGGGTGTGTGTCTTTGTTTGGGTGGGGTCATTCCTCAACTTGATCAGCTCCTTGTGAAGAATGAAACTGTTTACCACAGCGATGTCCACAAAATGAAAAAAGAAAGTTTTGTACCATTTCATGGTCTTGTGGAGGACACTGTAGTGGCCACTCAGGGCATCAAATACGTCCAAACCTCCCATGTTGTGACTGTAGTCCACTACAGCATCTGGAACAGGAATGGACTTCATCTGCCACACACCAGCCTCTTTCACCTTTCTCTTTACCGTCTGTCCACTGAAAGCCTCATGCACCGACGAGCACATGGTCACTTCTCGTGTGTCCATCCACTTCACAAAGAGAAGTCTGTTGCTCCTGATCCACCGCAGGTCACCTCTCTCAGCTTTTTTGGGCAGGTCGTTATTCAGAGTCTGAGGAAAACCAACATTATTCTTCCTTATGGTCCCACAACAGCCAATTTCCTTTTTGACCAAATCCTGAAAGAGGGCAGGGCTTGTGTGGAAGTTGTCAGTATACACAGTGTAGCCCCCACCGAGCAGAGAAAGTGGCAAAAGCTCCATCACTGCTGAGTAACTCAGATCCTGACCTGTGGTGGACACACTCTCGCCTGTATACACGAAAAAATTCCACGTGTAGCCTGTTGAAGCATCCGCCAGCACAAACAGTTTGTAACCCCACTTTGCAGGCTTGTCTTTCATGTGCTGCTTCAGGCTGATTCTGGCCTTGGTCGCGACCACACGCTCGTCGATGCTTATGTTCTTGTGAGGATGGAAATGAGCTTTGCAGGCTTGCACCATCTCATTGCAGAGCGGCTTTATTTTGAAAAGACGGTCGTACTCTGCAGTATTCCTCTTCCTCTCATTCTCCTCGTCCTCTTCAGGGTTGCTGAGGTGTAGCGACCACAGGATGGCCTCAAAATGCCAGCGTGACATCTTGTCACCTGGGAAGGAGAAGTTATAAGGGAATTTCTTCTTCCATAAGTCTGCTCTGTTGTGTACTGTGACAAGGCCAGAGAAAAATATGATAGCTAAAAATGTGTAAAAGCTCTTCACTGTGAGCTCTTCCCACCTGAACTGCTTTCCAGCTTGTTGTCTTTTGGCAGCATTGGCATTCGTGTTGTTGATTATAGTTTGAACAACAGAGGCTGAAAAGAACATCTGGAAGAGGGAAAGGGGAGACCAGGATGTTGTTGTGTCAAATGTAGGGCCGGGGATCCTAGCTGGCATGAATGGCAGAGGGTCAGGCTTCTGGTCTCTCTCCTGTCTCTCATGCCACCTCTCTTCTTCCTCTCTCACCTGTGATCTCTCGTACTCACCTCGTCTACACTTGCTTGGTGTTTTTTGCATGTGTTTCCCTTTTCGCTTTGGCTGCCTGTCCACAGGCGAGTTTGAAACAAAAGGGGATGAGAGCTGAGTAAGGGGAACAGACGTTGGACAGGTGGGGCGTCCTCTCTGAACACCCTCCTGTGATGTTGAGGGTTGTCGGGGATCATCATCATCACTGTCAAACCAAATGCAGAAGAAAAACAATAATATCTATTCAGTGACCTTGTTTCGAAAGTGTAATAAATACTGGACCTATATTTATAAATACATATTGCAAAATCAATAGATTTGTGATAATAATCAATAATAACAATCACCACACTGGGAAGTAAACAAACATGAATACACAGAAAGACACTCGTATACATGCATATAGCGTGCATATGGCTTGCATAAAACAGACATTATACACCTTTCAGACAGTGGAATGTAGTCAGAGTCACCGCTGTCAGGGCCATAGACCGTAAGGTCCGGATGCACCAGATCGTCATCGTCTGATGACGAGTCTGCAGGACAAACCGGGTGCTCCAGATCCTCCTCAAAAAACATGTGCAGGGCATCTTCCACTGAAAGTGTATTTTCTTTTCTTTCTGCCATTTTTATTTTATAAATACAACCAATTCCCTCTTCCCGCCCATCTATCCGTGCGCTCTGCCCTCTCGTGCGCAAGCTGATAACTCGGCAGTGGATTGGGCGCTTTGGATGATTGACACCTATATTGAATTTTTAGAGCAAATAGATTTGAAGGGGAGGTATTAACATTTTTTTTACCGCACACACCATTGGCTAATCACAATGAAGCAATGCGTTGATGTCAGGTGTCAATCGATCATCACTGTAACAAAAGCCCGCCTCAAAAGAACAGAAAGTTCGGTTGAAGTACAAACTATAATTTGACAAGGCTTGTAGCGGATTTACTTCTGTTAAATCTGATATGCAAGTGGTACGTTTTATGCCTTTTGTCGGTGAAACTTGGATTAAAATGTTAAAACCTTACATTTACACTGGGTGAAAAAAAAACAAAATCTAAAAACTAAATAGGAGCCACATTCACCTGACCAGTTTGATTTCAAGAAATCAAAATGACGCCTGAAAATTCTTTATAAGCGTTAAAAGGGGGATAAGAAAGATGTTCTTACAGTTATTCTTGGAGTTAACACGAATTTATTTATTTATTAATTAATTAATTTATTTGATTGTTTTGTTTGTTTATTTATTTAAATTACAGTTTAATGCTACAGGGTTTTTTTTTTTTCAAATGAATTAATAATGCATTAAAAAGGGTAATAAATGAAATAAGAACTGTATAAATCTGTTAGACCACGAGTATAACAACAGGAAAGTTTATGTCATGTCCCTCAGAAAATACTGAGTTAAAGCTGATAAAGTACCAGTGATAGAAATAGCAGCAAGTTTACACAGTGAGGATCTAAAATGTGAGCTGATGTAAGATGCAAGGTCCAATGTTAAGGTCAGAGCTAAAACAAAGTATTAAATGTAATAATGCAGCTACCGTACGGTATATTACTGTCTGCATATGGAGTGGTACATTAATAGTTTAAACGTAATTAAATATAAGAAATAAAGTACAAATGAAGTTTAACATTTATTGTCTAGGTTATCAACAATAGCACATACAACAATAATAAATAAACTTTTTTTTCTTTTTAACCTACGTGTATTTTAAAGACCGTCAGAATTTTATTATGGACTGTATTGATCTTGCTGCCTCGGGGTCTCGGGTAGAGACTGCGCGTGGGAACCTTGTGCTGATAAACACGTGGCTGCAAGCAGGTTCGCACACCGGGACCTTCGTACCACATTAATTATATAACTGAGCAGCAGGACACACGTGGTACTGTCACACGCTTTCCCTGATCCAGTAACACCGTGACGCTCCCTGTAGCTGATTCTTCATTAAATGAAACTGGGGTACTTGTACACGGTCCCTTAACTTGCTGATGAAATCTCTTACAGCAGCGGAAAGACGAACAGACGGAAGCGACACGACGGCTGAAATTACTCTTTAGAGGGAAACCTTAACAGTATTAGCACTGGATGGCGATTAAAGAGACTAAAATACACTAAAAAGCTGATTCATCGTGTTGCGAAGGATTAAAATTACAATCTTCCGTCGTGCTCTGGTGAAATAACCGCCGCGCTAGCTCCCCTGCTAAGCTAAGCTAACTCTTTACTGGCTGTTGGTTTAAACCAGAAGGAGACCTCGACCTGCCGCCGCTTGTTCAAGAATCCATAAATCTGTTAAAATGGCTCTTCTTTCCACATCAGGACTTTACTTTACATCGCACCCGGATTCAAGTGTGTTCGCTCTGTGTCTTCTCTCCAGCCCCGTCGCCGTTTTCATGAAGTTCTCCACCAGAAAGAAGTCAAACCACCACTCCCTGCAGCGCGCCGGGCACACGGATGATGTCTCCTGGATCCCCTCTGGTTCTGATCGTGGGTATGTGGGTCTGTCAGAGTAAAGAAGATGTTTGATAAAAGGACTTGTTGAAATGGAAAGCGCCAATTTCTGCCCCTGTTAGGCCGGGCTACAGCCTCCGACAGTTTGACAGCTGTCAGATCAGCAGCTAAACTAACAGAGATACAGGTTTACAGACAGATATTTATCACCGCTGCTCAGGTTATTTCCAGTAATCCATATTTTGCACTTTTAAGTTGAGGAAAATGATCAGAAATATGAGCGGCGAGGGACATTTGTCGAGCGGGCAGAGCTCGTCCTCCCCAACCGGGCATGGAGTCGCCTCCTCCGGTCTCGACAGTCAGGAAAGTACGTGGATCGGCCTGCTGTCCGTGGTATCTAGGCCTGCGATGTCATTTCTGCAGAAGTACCTTCCGGGTCGACCCCGAAATCTGGCCCTGCCCGATAAGGGAGCAGGGTGGATGGGTAGTGAACTGAAATCAAGCTTTGTTGAAGAGGAAAGAGAGTTTTTAAGACAGCTGGACGACATGATGCCGCAGCACCCTGCGCCTCACCTGACATACCTGCAGTGTCAGCACCACGGATCCCAGGACGGAGGCTCTCTGCCCTGGCTGACCCCTGATTCTCTGCGGGAAATAGGGATTCAAGGTACAGAGGAGTTAGACTTTAATCTGTGCCAGCAGACTCAGATTGGATATTTCTCCTCTTTCAGGACTTTTCTCAGTCTGCGTTCGGTGTCTTCTCAGGAAATCAAACCCACAGTGGGGAAGGACTGGGTAATGGAGGCAGTCAGCTCCACAGCAAAGAACAGTGGAGGTAAAAGTAGGACATGGTGGGACAGTTTTTGGGGAGGTGAGGAGCGCCTTCAGAAGGAGCTGTTGTCAGATTTGTCCCAGGCTAAGGAGAGGATGGTGACAGGCCGGCTTTGTCCAAAACAACCAGAGGCTGACATGAAAGCCCCTGCAGCAGGAACAACAGCTGTGTTTGTCCAGAGTGACATAAGAGGAGGGACGCAGGGAGAAAACACTGGACCGACTGACCACAATGACAGGCCAGCCAACAATGGAGGCCTTCACACAGTCGAGAACACAGAGACATCCACACCTGACCAGCATCTCAGCATCAGTAACCACCTGAGCAGATCAGGAGCTGCCACCGCCTGCAGTGAGGTGGCAGTTCTGACCCCTGATCAGGACCAGGGTTACTCCAGTCTGGAGGAGGAACACTTTCACATGTGCCACCAGGCTGAGGTGAGAGTCCTGTGTGAGGAGCCCCCTCAGCAGGAGCCTGAGACTGCTGAAACCAGAGCTGCCATCAAGACTGTCATGGAGGAGACCTCAGAGGAGGAAGAGTCTGCATCAGGACAAGCAGCTGAGGAAGAGGAGGTGAAGAAACGTGAGGAAAACCAGGAGGCAGCAGCGGAGGAGGATCCGTCTGCAGAGGCGGTGGTGCTCACAAACCCACAGTGCCAGAACAAGGCCATCGCCTTCATCATGGGTTGCCCCTGCAGTGACGACAGCAGCCAGTCTGAGGAGGGGTCCAGTGACGATGATGATGATGATGACGATGATGATGACGATGGCTTTGACAGTGAGGGCTCCTCTGATCTGTCTGACTCGTCTGATGAAGAGGATGAAGCAGACTCAGACAGTGAGGCAGACTCTGAAGCTGAGCGCCTCTGGACCTCACTTTCCCAAAACTCAGACCCGTACAACCCTCGAAACTTCACCGCCCACCTGCAGACCTGCAGCACCCTACCCAGGACCATCCCCACCTCCACACCTCCCTCCTCCACCCAGTCCACCCCTACCTCCTCTCCTGACACCTCCTCGCTGCCTGTGTCCTCCCTCGCTGCCTCTCCTCCTCTCGCTTCCTCCCCTCCCTCTGGGAGCGACTCTTGGGACGACTCGACCTCTGCCAGCGAGGTGGATGAAGCAGAGAGTCTCCGTCTGTGGGGCTCCTTCAGCTCCTCTGCAGACCCCTACAGCCCCTTTAACTTCCAGGCCTCCATCAGGACTCGAGGGCCTGCAGAGGCAGGGCCCCAGACCAGGGCCAAGGCTAAAAAGGCCTCAAAGACTCCTCCTTCCTCCAGCCACCAGAACCCAACATCCCCACCCGAGTACAGGAAGGAGGAGGCCGAGGACCGGCTGGACAGTGGCTTCTCTGAACCCTGCACCTCCAACAGCAGCAGCAGCAGCTCCAGAAAAAAGGTCAGTGTGTGTGTGCTCAGTCAGTGTGTGTGTGTGGACAGTTTCACAGATGATGAAGGTCAGATCATTCAGGTTTCTCCGTTTGTTTCAAAGTCGTGGTCAGACTTAGGAAAGTTTTTCACCCACGGATGTGCACAGGAAACCAGATTTAACTCTGAAGAAGTGAAAAATCTTTCTGACAGAGTGTATGTTGAAATCTTTAGCTCAACAGAGGGAGAAGTGAGATATGTAAAGTAAACTTGAAGAGAGTGATACTTTTCTTTGCTTCTGAATGTGTTTGAGTCTCAGTTTCAGTTTCCAGGGGCCTCATTCTATAAACGCTGCACACGCACAAAACAGGGCCTGAAACTGGCGTACATCTTCTCCCACGCAGAGTTTGTGATCTATAAAAACAAACCTGATGGTAAAATGTGCACCGATTAGCAAACTCTGAACCAGATGTACGTACATTTTTTGAAGTGGTGAATTGAAGCCTGTAGAAACATGTTGATGTCTGACTGACTGACTTTGATCTGACTGAATATCAAACGTTACTGACAGATCCACGTCATCACAAACATTCAAGACAACTGTTTTATTTAAGATAGTAATCACACATGTAACAAGCCGCTTTTAACGAGTCACTTTCATTATGACAGAATATAAACGTTAAAAAAAATAAAATAAAGTAAGTCCACCACATGCATGGTTCTTCAGCACAGTCTCTCCTTCATTATCCAGGTCAGACCTCACAGGATCAAACACTAATGTAATCACTCATGTAGAATTAAAAATCAGACTAACACAGAAACCACAAACATTGTGGTTTGTAGTATAATTTAATATATCAATTAAATTGATTAATTCAAATTATTTAATTATTCAATTATTATTAATTTAATTAGCGCTTAATTAAAAATCAAGATTTTTTCTTTGCCTTAGTCCAACTGTATGTTGTTGTAATGTTTGAAAAAAAAGTAGAGTTGTCATGATGGTAGGTCCTGTCAGGTTTTGAAGAAGGACTTTTAAAGGCTTGTTTTTTTTTTTTTTAAATGAGATTAAATGTTGATGATCAGAGAGTTTCATGTTAACAAACTGTGAAAATACTCAGCCTTCAGTGTTTATGTCAAACCTGCCACGTTTGAACTACATAATCAACATTTTATGACACACACTTTAACTCTAAGAGGGAAATTCAGTTTGGTTTGGGAAAATGTTTTGACAGCATAGAGTCAAAACTTGATTCATGTAATTCTTGTATCACTGGGAGCGTTGGTTTTTTTTTTGTTTTTGTTTTTTTGAGGGAAAAAAAATGCTTAAAATCAGAAGATGAGTTTTGTGGGGGAAAAATCGGGGGGGGGGGGGGGGGGTTAATTTTAGGCCATTTCACCCAGCCCTAGTTTGTAGTTTTAAGACAGATGCACACAGAGATGTGAAGCGGTGGCTTCACAGAACTCACCTCCTCCATATTTAGCACATCTTCATCAGCTGCAGGTATTTATTCTGTCAATAAGTCGAGTGTGGAGATGAAGTCAGGACGTCTCTGATCTGATCATCAGGACGATGTATCCTCAGAGTTACTCACAGAGCAGACAGATGTTCAACAACTTGGAGTCTTGTTGGTGGATCGAACCTTTGATTAATAATATAGAGTGAGGCAGACCGCTGACTGACATGTCCCCCCTGAACATACATGAAGAAGTCAGTGTGGCTCTGTAAACATGTAAACACTCGTGCGTAATGAAGAATGGTAGATGTTTTGGTTAGGGTTGGGTACCGAACTTCAGTTCTTTTATGGCACCGACTGAAATGCTTTGGTAGTACAGAGTATCATTTTTCGGTATTCAAAAGGTTAATCACGTGATTTTGATCTAATAATGCCGCTGGTGATTGGCTGTAACGTTACACGTGGTTGCTGTATGCAGGAAAGTGTTGCCAAATTAGCGTCTCTGTCGCTGTATTTAGTGACTTTCAGACCACTCTAGAGACTTTTTTTTATTTAAAAAACAACAAATCCAGAGACTTTTCTGCAGTTTGAGGACGGAGTGAAAGCATGTTTTGATCTTCAGCCGCTGCTTCTCAATGAGCAGCGGGCGCTGAGCCCCTCCCCTCTCCAAACACAGACTCCTCCCTCACAGCTCCAAGCTGCAGTCAGATCAGACGACTGCGTGCAAATGAATCGCAGTTATGTTTCTCTGTCAGGTCACTTTTGCCAGTCAAAGCCCGATAAAGGAGGAGGGTTTTTATTTTATCATAAAAAAACAAAACAAGAATCTACAGAAGAAAGTTCATTAATAGTTATAAACACATTTACAGTGTACTCAGAATAAACTGACCTGTCATTGTTTGCGCCTGTTCTTTTGCACTGGACTGCACAAATATTTGTTTTGTGTTTTATTTTTTTATGTAAGAAAACTGCTAAGAGTAGAAAATTAGATGTAGATGAAACATAAAACTCAAGATTTGTACCAAAACATGTAATGAAATGTTCTTTTTGTTAGGATTGATATGAAAATTGGTGTTGAAAAAAGTATCGTTCGGAAACCGGTATCAAAGTGAAGGTATCTTATCACTACAGGAACCAAATATTTGCAGCAGTGAGGTGGTGTCGTTCTCTGATTTTAGTGAGGTTTGTGATCCTCTGCTGTTGTAAACTACCCACATGTCCATTTTATCCCTCACTTCACTCACAGACTCCTCCATTTCTGGCTCAGAAAGGTTTGTTTCCTCGTCTGAACTTTCAGTGTTCTCTGCGATCAATCCAGCCCTGGAAACCATTAAACTACCTCCTCGTTTGTCTGCGTTTTCATTCAGGAGTTAAAACATGAATAATTTATAAGGTGTGAAGAAATGAGCAAAGTGTGGGGCAGGTGGTCTGATTGGTTGCCACTGTTGGGTGTAAAAGATGAGGAGTTATACGCATGAACATTCAGGAGGTGCTTTGCATCGATCATTGATGGTTTATTGTGTGCGTGTCAGGTTTGCTGCTCCAGGTGCGTACCTCTCAGAGTGGATCCTGGTTGATAAGGGAACATTTTTATAAATCTGAATCATTTTGTGCGCATGCCATTTCTGAGTTTTTGGCGCACATACATCTTTAGTAAGGATTCTGTGCACTCTTCTATAAACGAGGTCTTTAGAATGTTATTTTATTTTACTGCAGCTCTTCATGTGATGAAATCTGATGATAAGAAGAGAAACTCTCAGGACAGACTCACACTTTATGACTTTAGTGTCCCTGCTGGTTGAAGTCCGTCTCCTGACTCAGTCTGAACACTCTGAGCTCTGATTTGGTTCCTTCTTAGTGTTAAACAAAGTTTTCTGTGGAGTCAGATCAGTCTCAAAATCCACTAATGCACTCAGAAGGATTAACAAACGTATTTCTGATTCACACACAAATGTTTGTTTATATATATTTAAAAGAAATTCTCAAATATACGTCACATTTACGAGCTGCTTTTCATTTGTGAACCTCGCTGCATTTGTGTGGATTTTTGAGACTCCCCTGACGCGCTGAGATTAACAAATGCATTTTTTTTCAACAGGGAAATGTCTGTAGCCAATCAGATGTCTCTCCCCAGTTCAGCCAATCACAGTAGCATAGATTTGAGAGTGTTTTAATGTGATCGCTTTAGCGTATCACAACAGCATGGACATCACAGGAAACCACAACTAAAAACTGATCATAAGCTGTTAATATTTTTAAACACATTTCAAAGTGCTCAACTGGAGATTATTCAAGAACTTCATATGAATGCTGTACAAAAACAACAAAGTACTCTTTTAAATTCATTTCCTCACCCGCTGCTCTCTTTTTTTATTTACATTCGAGGTCATTCTCTGTTCATTTCATGTGTTGATGTGAGGGTAAGAAAGGTCAATATCTGATCCAGAGAACAAACATCAGGATACTTTGATGTGTTGATATTTATGGGGAGCTTCAGACCTCACTTGCTCCAGGCTGTGGTGTGGGGTTAAAGATTTCTTTGATGTCTGTTGTGAGCCTGTAGCTGCAACATAATGTAGCTGTAAAGTTTGTTTATCAAAGCATTTTGTCTTCTGCTGGATTTTCAAGCTTTGAGTCATCAGAGAGCTCAACAGGACCTTAAACTTTACACTGATGTAACTTATTGGTGGCTCTGAATGTTGAATAGAGGCTGACAGGTGTGTAAACATGCGTAACTTTGCTTTTAAGATTCTGTGGTATTTTCCATCCATCTTAAAGTTACTTCTTTTATTTTTAATGACTTTTATAAATAAAAAAATGAAACAGAAGCAAAGTTTTAAAGTTTAGTGTAGCCTTCACCGTCTGTTCTCCATCTTTATCTGATTGGCTGATTTAAAGAGCTCACAGTTAAGGCCTCAGCCTCTCAGGTGAGTCTGGAATATGGGACCTGGAGGACGGATCCTGATCCAGTCAGATATCAACAAACTAAAACAGTGGGACACATTGACTGTCTGCATGAAGCGTTGTGTGTTTGGATCGAGCGGAGCTGGAATGAGAGTTATTGTTGGAAGTCATTCTGAGCAGCGCTCACTCAGGACTCTTCTTCTTCTCTCCCTGTCAGGTTCGTTTCTGCGACGACGTGGAGGAGTTCTTTGCGAGCTGCAGTGAGGAGGAGGAGGACCGCCGGGGCCCCTGGGAGGAGCTGGCCAGAGACCGCTGCAGATTCGTGCGGCGCTGTCAGGAGGTGGAGCAGAGCATCGCCTTCTGCTTGCAGCCGCAGCACCGCAGCCTGGTGTTCCAACGCCTCGCCGTCCTGTACGTCCAGGACGCCTGAGTCACAGCGGCCTGAGGCAGGAGGAGGACTGACAGGTCCTCTGCAGGCCATCCAGAACACGAGGACAAAAGCTCTGTCCTCCAAAGAGCTGGGACTGAGTAAACCACTTGTTGTGTCTGTGCTGCATGAGGAGGACTGAGCTGACCCTTCATCACTCAGTTTGAGGCGTCACAGTGAGGACATGACGCGGCACGTGTTTGAGAGCGCAGCTGGACAGACTGAGAGCTGCTGAACTCTTAACCGACTCTCTCACCTCTCACATCCCAGTCCATGTTTGTTTCTACAGCTTCGTCCTGTCGACGTATTCGACTAATCTGACAGAGTCAGGGCTGCTTCAGAGCAGACTCCTTCAGTTAAACACTAGCAGAGGGTTTGAGGAGCTGAATCACTGTGAGGAACGTCTTTAGAGGGAACCTAAAAGCATCTGCAGCTTCTTATCAGAGTCACCGTTTTTTTTCAACCTCACCTCAGTTCATTCACCTCCTGTTATCAGTCAGTCTCCCAGTTTTAGTTTTTGTGCCAAAGGTCACATCTCAGACCCAAAAACCAGCTGCTGTTCTCATCCCACACGCAAAAGTCAAAGGAGTCAGAGGCGCCGATCGGTGATTAAAAAAATGAAAAACACATCTGTGTCAGTAAAAACCTACAAGGTGTGATTTAAAGATACAGGCCGTGCAGCAGGCCATTCATCAGAAATCCTCCATCATTCTCAACCTTTGATCCACTAATATTTAGTTCTGGATGAAAGCAGCAGCTTGTTCTCCTTCGTCTGCCTCGTGTCAAAGAAATCCACCCAGTAAACAGAATCCCTTCAAGTCTGTTAAAATGAACGAGCTCAGTTCAGTATTTCAACTCACTGCGCAGCAGGAAATGCTTCAGTTTTATCTTTAAAGCCAAAGATTGCTCGAGTCTGAGCAAAGATAAGGACGAGTCACGTGTTCGAATCTGATTTGCATGAATTTCTCTCTTAAATGTAAAAACTTCCTGCACCTGCTCGCTCTGAAGGAAACACAACCCCTGATAATCACCAAGCAGCAGCATTCTGCTCCTGATCGGTCCATCGATCACTGAACATCCTGTTAAAGTCTTTGTAAGTTCAACTTCTCTGATTTTTTTTTAGCTAAGATGCGACAGCTGACTTATTTCCCCACACACAGCCGCTCTGTGCGGTCTCCTTTTTCATCCACTGGGAGAGGGAAAAAAATTGAGATGATTCATAAAACTTGGAAGAAGAAAAGAAGTATCACAACCACCACGTCGTCCCTGCTCAGTCAGATTTTGGTTGAGTCCACAAAATGTCAGGATTTGAGCGAAAAGCTTCTTTTAATTTTTCCGACAAGTCCTGTTTTAAACAGGAAACAAGATGAGTAGCTTTTCAAAATAAAACAAAAAGATTACTGATAATCACTGAAGTTATTAATAATGCAGACAGACCTCAAAAGTCTTCAGTCTGGAGATTAACCTGCAGAATTAGTTTCAGAGCAACATAATAAAAAAATAAAAACTTTTTATAAGTCAAACTAATTCAGAGCCTCACCTGTTCTTATACAATTTAGTATATTACAATATAACAATTTATCAGATTAAACCAAATAATCCGTTAAAGGTTTGTTGGCATTTAAAATGAATGGATTATTTTGATTCTAAGTGTAAAAACAGTTTAAGGATTAAAATTCATTCAGAAACTGAGTAAATGCAGAAAAAAGGACATAAAGAACAAATCAGGGGTCCAAAGCGGGGCCACTTTTTTAAAGATATTTTGGGGTCTTGCCTGATTCATTCGGTGCAAATTTGAGATTATGAGCAGATCATTTACAGTCTGTAGAGACAGTAGTAGAGCGGCGCCCCCTGCTGTCAGACGATGTCACGTCTGTTTCTAGTTTAAAAACCTTTCAGCAAACTCTGTTGTCTCCACTTGTTTTGTGCAGATTTTGTCTTAAAAAAAATCCTGAAGTTGTTTTGTCGGACTCTTTGAGGAACAATCTGAGCCTGACGGTGACAAAAACAGGAGCTTTGAGTCTGTGGAGGGTTATGTAGCAGCATGTTTACTGAAACAGGTTGAAGAGTTTTTCCAGATCAGTTCTTCAACTTTTGGTCCCCGTCAGTCAGAGACAGCCCTGAAGAGTGTCTTTAAAGTGAGCCCAGGTTAACATGAAGCATTTTCTGAGTCTGCAGAGAGAAATCAGGTGAAACGTTTGTCATTCAGTGTTTGGTCCCGTCATGCTCACAGTGACGGGTGTTAAAACAGGTCACAGTGTGTGAGCGCTGCTCTGACAGAAGGTGGTCTCCATGTGGACTGAAGGATCTGAATGTTTGCTGTTGAATTACTGCTCAGTGTTAAATGAACCTCAGCCGTGTTTCTGTCATCTGATGTCCTTTGACTGAGGATTAAAATAAGGAGTGAACGCTGTGTTTAAAAACCATCCCATCTAAAGATCTGTTAGTCAGCAGGAGTTGAAGCAGATAAATCTCTGGTCATATTTTAATCATAAATGCTTATTTTTCTAAAGCATCTCTTGTTTGGTGGCTGGCTCCTTCTGCTTCACAAAAAAAAGTTTGAGGATTAAATATTAAACCAAGATTCAATGATCACACTTCGTCTGCTTTGTGTTCTCCTTCTCTTCACACGCCGATTACTGAGTTATAAAATGTGTAACCTGAAAGGATTCCAGTTTTGTCTTGAATCGGGGGCAGTCCTTAAACTGTCCCTCTTACCCAGCAGGTGTCTCCCTTCACATAGTCTAAAGACAGCGCTGCAGGTTTATTGATGTCTGGATGAAGACTCCATTACCCAGAGGCTCCAGACTTCCTGTTTGGTGTGGTTCTGGTGCCGTCTCTGGAGTGTGTGGTGTATGGTGCACAGGGTTTGTTTCATTCTGCTATTTATTCGTAAAGTTTACACAGTTTAGTCATTTAAAATTCTTCATTTATACATCCTAAAAAACAGCTCATAACATGAAGTGCTGCATCAATCAAAACCCACGACAGGAGGAAAATGAAACCAGATGGCACACATTCCAGTCAGGACTTCTGAATGCTAGTATTCTCTCCAAACAGTTCATCGCCTGTAAAGTGAGGCCTTCATGCCTGAGTCCAGCTGTCGCTGACAACTACAGCACCAGGAGGATGAGAGATGGAGACACAGTGATCGTCCAGGTCAACAAAACTCTAAAGTAGGAAGAGTTACGATGCTGATGGGGAGATCATGTAAAGGAGAGAAACGTATGAATGAAAGAAAAACACTTGCAGTCTTTTGTTCCAAACTGTCATGATTTTCAGTGCACATCAAACATCTGTTAAACAAAACTCAAAAGTGCAATTCACAACATTTAACATGCACCCAACACTTTATTTTGAATCTGGGGGGAGAAATAAAAAAAAAAAGAAGAAATGTTTGTTTCTGGCTTTCATTCCAAAACTGTAACATACAGATGCAAGCAACAAGCTCCCCCTACTGGCTAAAACAGGAAGTGTTAAACAACAAAAAAACGGACAAATCCAATGGATCACTGATGTAAATTTATGTTTTAAACAAAGCAGAAAGAAAAAGTTTTAGCATGACTTATTCTAAATTGAATTTTATAGTGTTTTTAAATGTAAACTAACTCTTTCTGGTAACCCTTTCTTTTACAGTCCACTAAGTACTGGGTATTTACCCAATAAATACATGGTAATAATAATTTGTTACTAGGTAATTACCACTGGTAATAACAGGTAAGTACGTAGTAACTACAGCTTTAATACTAGGTTTTTACCTGGGATATATATATAGTAAGTTATACTGTGTTATAGGGTAATTACCACTGGTTAAACAAGAAAAAAACATCAGGTTATCACAGAGAAATATTAGACAAAACACTAGGTATTTACCTGGTATGTATTTAGGAGACAGGGTAGAGCCATAATGTTTTTGGACCGCTCTCTTTGTTTGTTGATTTTCATTGCTGAAACTTGATTGTTTCAATTTCTAAGTTATTTTGGAATTGTTTCAATAAAGCTGTGAAAACGCAAAAATCAGCAAATCCTTTAATACAGCGCATCAAGACAGCAGGTCTTCCCTGCATAAAGAAAGGCGGCTTCCCTGGAATACGCCGCTACATACGGTATTAAGCTAAATTCATATCATTCCCATTGCCATTCAAAAATCATAAACCTGTACCATGTAGGATCTGATATATCACAGTGTAAAACATGACAATTTACTTGGTAACTAAAGGAAATCTGTACTGTAAAAGGAAGCGTGGTTTGTTACCATGTTATAACTATGTTGTTACAATGTGCTTACCATATATAATTTGTATCAGATTATTCACCTCTCTAATCATAAGAGAGAACTTGCACAATTTAGGATCTGATATATTTAACATGATGACATGTTAAAGTCACTGGGCTGTCATAGCTTAAATTGGTTTAAGTCCTACTTATCTGATAGATATCAGTTTGTACATGTTAACAACAAATCCTCTGTGTACACTAAAGTAAGTTATGGAGTTCCTCAAGGCTCAGTGTTAGGTCCAATTCTCTTCTCCATATATATGCTTCCTCTTGGTAATATCATGAGGAAATACTCTGTTAATTTTCACTGTTACGCTGACGACACACAGCTTTATGTATCTCTGAAGCCAGGTGAGACAAACCAATTATCTATACTAGATGCTTGTTTAAAGGACATCCGAACCTGGATGGCCAGGAATTTTCTTCTTCTTAACTCAGACAAGACAGAGATCATTGTGCTGGGCCCTCGACACCTTAGAGAAGCTCTCTCTAGTGATTTAATTGACATAGATGGCATTAGCCTGGCACCAAGCACAACTATTAGAAATCTCGGGGTCCTATTTGATCAGGATTTATCCTTTAACCTTCACATAAAACAAATTTCAAAAACAGCCTTTTTTCATCTTCGTAACATCGCTAAAATCAGGCCTATCCTGTCCCAGAGCGATGCTGAAAAGCTAGTCCATGCTTTTGTTACCTCTAGACTGGACTATTGTAATTCCCTGCTTTCAGGCTGTCCCAGCAAGTCGCTTAAGATGCTTCAGCTGGTCCAAAATGCTGCAGCACGTGTACTGACTGGAACTAGGAGAAGAGACCACATTACTCCTATATTAGCTTCTCTGCATTGGCTTCCTGTAAAATATAGAATAGAATTCAAGATTCTTCTTCTCACCTATAAAGCTCTCAATGGACAAGCCCCAGTCTATCTTAGACAGCTTGTAGTGCCATACAACCCCTCTAGAGCATTACGCTCCCAAAATGCTGGCCTGCTTGTAGTACCATCAATCTCCAAAAGTAGTATGGGAGGTAGAGCCTTCAGTTATCAGGCTCCCCTTCTCTGGAACCATTTACCAACCGCAGTTCGGGATGCAGAATCCCTCTCTACCTTTAAGGTTAGACTCAAAACATTCCTCTTTGATAAAGCTTTCAGTTAGGGACCAGTTTATAATCCATAAATTAGTCCATAAATTAGATCATAAATTAGACTCATAGTTTAGTTTAGATGCAATAGGCCTAGGCTGCCGGGGGGGATCTGGCACATTGGACTCTATCTCTTATTCTTAATCTCTCTCCGCATCTGCTTTTGCCCCTTTTGTCTGCTCCTGTACTCGTCTCTGGCTCTTGTCTTGTAGGTTGCCTGGGATCCTTGGTGGAGACTGCCTGCAGCTGTGGAGTCATGGAGACTTATTAACTGCACCCATAGACATGACACATTATTTGGCCATTTCATAATGAACATTCATTCCCACTATCATATAACTTCTAATGTAGATATTAGCCTGATCTCTTTATCTATGATCAATACATCTATAGTATCTATTTTTTATCAGCACATAGGCGTGAGGTTCCTCTGAAAATGGGATGTCACATCTCAAGAGGCCTTTAACACACCTTTACTTAACGGAGACAAATATGGTAGGGATGCACTTGTGGTCTGGGCGTCCATGAGTTCATCACTATCATAAATTCTTATTTTCAGTATGAACATCATTGATTATACTTCTATAAAATGATCACCACACCCATTCAAACATGAGGTCCCTCCCGAAAACGAGATGTAGCATCTCAAGAGGCTAACCTCTAATAAATCAGACGACAGGTCTATGGTTCATGGATCTGTCACTAACTTTAGTTCACACTTTAGTCCACTTGTCTCCTCCTACCTCCCTTCCTTCGCCCACACACCCAACACAGCATCGTGTGGATTTGCTGTTCATCATGAGACTGGGGTCCACATTCGAGATTTCCTGCTGCTTAACAGAAGGTTTTTTCTTGCCGCCATGATGGAGGGATTCATGATTGGCTATTTGGATTCATGTTGGGTGTTGGATGTATATATTTGTATATATATGTATATGTGTATCTTTATATGTATATATGTATCTATGCATATATGTATATCCTTAAAATGAGGAGCTTTGTGCTCTATTGTAAAGTGTCTTGAGATAACACTTGTTATGAATTGGCGCTATACAAATAAAGATTGATTGATTGATAGCTGCCAGTGAAACCAATCCGTGTTAAGGTCATATGACATTTTTGTATTTTAATAACAGATAAAGGCTTTGTTACCTGCTTCTTTCATCCTTCTCAGTTATCTGAGGTCAGAGGAAGGAAACTTAATATCTCTGACATTCAACGTAGCCATAGGGGAACAGCTAACAGACATCCACTTCACATCTGGCACTTTATCTTACTGTACTGTGGAAGAGAAAAAAAAGTGGGAAGCAATGGGCGAATCACCTTTATTTTTATATGCTCTAGTCTAGTGGTTTCAGACGCTTTCTAACTCAGGGCCCAATTTTAAGTCTCAGAACTTTTCACAGCCCACCTCTGACCCCATAAATACAGAGGCCATACAATGCCAGTGCACTTTTTTTTCCTTTTTTCTTTTTCTTTTTTTTTTTTTTTTTTTTTTCGGTTTAGTGAAGATTGAACATAAAGGATCGGAACTGATTACAGGAGAAACATGTTGGAAGCTACACAGTCATTAACACATTTAAACTTTATTCAACACATTTAAAACATTACTCTGTATATTTTTATCTTTATATAACCCCCCCCCCCCAAAAAAAAAAAAAAAAAGAATAAATAAAAGATCTTTTAAAGCGCCCTCTGGCTAATGTTGTACAGAAATCAAGAGTTGTTTGTGCAGGAGGGATATAATACTATGAAGTCTATAAGCTACAAACATCAGAAAATTAAGCAAACACTTGAGAAACAAACTGTCAACCTTTCAACTATCATCTGATGATAGGAGCGGCAAGAATTTCTTTTCCCAGCTCCTAAAGATGTCCGCCTCCGTTGCTCCCTGCTCAAAGTTGTCCCATGTGTGTGCTGTATTAAACGATGATACATTTTCATTGTTGCAGTTCTACAGTTTGTTTGCACTCATTTTTTATTGAATGTTCATGTTTTGCCAGTTGTTGCAACTCTGTTCTGTTTATTTATTATGTGAGTGTGAGCTCATGTGCAAACAGAAAGAGAGAAAGAGAGAGATAAAGGGTGAGAGAGAGAGTGACAGAAAGTTAGCGAAATGAAGAACCTTGGATATTACTGTAAGACCTTTGTTTGTTGTCCCATCACTTCCTTGTATTTCTTCTTGTTTTTCATTACGTTGCATCGATATAGTGGAAAAGCTGTAGCAGATGATTTTGCTACTATAAATGTATTTCAACAAATTGCCCATTTGAACAGGGGTAAAAATATGCCTATTTTGGTAAAAAAAAAAAAAATGGCAATGATTAAAAACACAGTCACAAACACTTCAAGTGAAAATCATACTATAGGCCTAAGATGATGATGTTTCTTATTCTTCCCAGCTTTCACTGAGCACTTTCACGTCTGTAATCTTCATAAATTTCAGTCACAGCATCAAAAGAAATGTATATTTGTGGGCAAAACAAGTGAAATCCTGCATGACTCTCATGAGTCTCATAGACGGCTGCGGCTGTTGAATGTTGGCAGTCCGAACAGAAGGCTGATGATTTGTGTTTAATGTATTTTCATGACGTATTTTGCCCTGCTCCACCTTCCTGTCCTTGAAAAAAATAAATTCATTAATTTAAAAAAAAATTCTCTTATATATTAAGATTATATGTTTTTTTTTTCTGTCAATTATAACATCACACAACTAGTTTTCCAATTTGCAGGGTTTTTCTTGTCTAAAGAAGCAATTTGCAAGTGTCACTTGGGCCTCTGGGAAATTGGATTGAGAATTTTTGGTACTTTTTGATGTTTCATAGAGTAGTCAATCTCATGGTGAATCGAGAAAAATTAGGGCTGCAGCTATCAATTCTTTAAGTAATCAAGTGTTCTATTAATTAATCTGGCAAACAAGTTTCCTAATCCATTTAATTTGCTTTAAGGACAATCCTAATATATAAAACAGAAAAAAAGACAAGTCTCTTAAAGAAGTAATTGTTTCCTTTTTTGAAAAGTCAATATTTTTATTACTTGAAGGAAAAAGTAATGGAATGGAGTGTACTTAAGGAATGAAATTCAGGATTATTATATGTATCTATACACCTTCGTACTTGTTGCTCAGGTGTATTGATTAAGTATTGGCTTTTTAATTGTTAGAGTTGTACTGAGCTTACAAAGAGTGAAGAGCAGAGTTTAAATCAGTTAAAACACTCTTTGAGTTGTTTCATTTGTTCCATCTCACCTTCTCTTCTGGTGACCTCTGAGTGCAAATGTGTACGTCCGTATGGATTTGGAGCTGCTTCGACACAGAAGTGAAGCACACAGAAGCAGCTATGTAAGTTAGTTTCCATTCCTTGAAATAACTATCCATGTGAAATAGGGCGCTGTGTAGGGCCTAAAAAAGGCTTGAGGCAAATTATTTGCCTTATTTGAGAAATCCTTTAAGCCCTAGTGAAAATGACACTGGATTATTAAGTGTGCAATCAGGCTTATAAATACATTTCAATCATGGAGAGACTTATACACCAGTTCAAATTTGTGAAAAGATTTAATGCAACAATTTTTAACATTACAGATTTGGCGGTTAGACCCCATCAAGCATAAAATAATAATTGGGGGTACAGTGACATGAAAATATGAATATCCCCAGATGGAGTCTAGACACTAGTGGTGGTAGATGTTCTTGAGTAGACTCTATTATCTGGATGACTTGAAGAGGACTGGAAGCTAAAGAACTGCGAACTGAAGCAATGAAGACTGGAGGTGCCTGGGGAGGAGGAGGGTCGTGACCTGAGTCTGAAAGACAGCTGACAAGCAAAAGAGACAGTATTTAAATTTTGACAGCTATGTGATGATTGGTTTGCGAGTGATGCTGAGAAGATGTGATTGGATGGATGGAAAAGTGACACACCCCTTAATCAGCTGATGAGAGAGAAGCGAGAAAGAGTAAGAGAAGGAACCAAAAGAGTGAGAGCATTAAGACAGTCTTCCTGATTGAACTTACACTAAGCTTCATTTGTTTGATCATCATGATACTAAATGAATCTGTATTTTTATCTTATTGGGGTCTTTTATCTTTTTGTCTTATATGTCTTGATAGTCCAGAGGATGTTGTCTACAGATACCGGGTGGTCCTCGAAGAGTTTAGGCGCACCAGGAGCCTCAATCTCAGCTACAAAACCCTGGATGTGGACAGGAATACAGTTGCCTTGACAGCTGTCATTGCTGACATCATAATTGCCTCAGAGGGTGAAGAGTTTGGACTACTGCCAGTGTTCACTGCCAAAGACCCCTTAGCCAGCGTCACAAATCCTGCAAGGACTTCCTAGACAACAACACACCTCTTAAGGAAAAGATAAAGAAAATGAAAACAGAATCTGAGCTGCTTCCTGTGAAAATATAAATTTATGAAGTGAGCAGCCACACCTACTCAGTGTTCCATCCCTGGATGTGCACTCCACAGTTCTTGAGCAGCTTTGCTAAAGCTAATGCCCACCCTCTGCTAAATTTTTTTTTACAATTGTATTTTCTAGATTTTACTATCACTGTTAAAATAAGGCAAAGAGGTAAAAGTTACAGACTGTAGATGCAATTTTAAGGAGTTTAGGAATATGCTTTTCTAAGTATTAATGTCGGGGGTGGGGGGTGGGGGGGGTGGGGTGGGGGGGGGTAGTGTACTTTTTTAGATGTATTTCCACATTTCTAGTTCCTACTGGTAGTTCTATAATTTTCTCCCTACTATCCTTTGCAAACACTTAATTATTAAATTGTCATGTGTTATATAGTAATGTTTCAGATCCTACATGGTACAAGATATATGGTAATAACATGGTTGAAAAATGGAAACAAACCACCTTTCCTTTTACAGTACAGTTTTACTTTACTTACTGAGAAAACTGTTGTGTTACATAAGAAATACATCAAAACCTTAAAGTTACTATTATTTTTTATTAGATCGATAAATAATCCATTACAAAGTATACAGGGTAAGAACATGGTAATAATGTGGTAACAAACCAAGCTCCCTTTGACAGAGCAATTTTACTTTACTTACTGAGATAAATTTCATGTCTTACATAGTAATATATCAGATCCTTGAAAGTACAAGTTTGTTTTTACTGTTTAGATTTGTAAATAATCTAATACAATATATATATATATATATATATATATATATATATATATATATATATATATATATATATACAAAGAAGACAGTAATAACGTGGTTGAAACGTGGAAACAAACAAGCTTCCTTTTACAGTACAGATTTACTTTACTTACTGAGTAAAATGTCACATGTCAGACCTATGACCGTACCTGACACAAAACAGGCCAGGCCACACAGCTCCTGGTTCAGGCTCTTGTGATTTCAAGCACTGACTGCTGCAGCTCTCTTCTAACAGGCCTCCTTGTGTAAACATTCAACCCTCTGCAGATGATCCAGAATGCAGCAGCACGTTTGGTCTTTAACCAGCCCAAAACAGCACATGTCACCCTGCTGTTAATCTTCACTGGCTTCCAGTGGCAGCTCCAATCAAACTCAAAGCTCTTCTTCTGGCTTATAAAACTGTGACTTAAACGGCTCCTTCCTACCTGGAGTCCCTCATTCAGGTCTACGCTCTCGCCTGGTGCTCCCAGCCCAGCATGGCTCTCAACCGCTACCAGACTCGAACAGACGATCCGCAGAGTCTTTACTTTGAAGTGACGACTGAAGACTCAGCTGTTCAGGGAACACTTGTGCACTTAATCTGAGCCGTCTTATCTTTTTCCTCAGGGGTCCAATGAATCAGAAGGTCTCAGAAGGTCTCAGACTGAGCTCTTAATGAATGAAAGCACCAAATGTTGAATGTTTTTGAATGTTGAAAGATATTGCTTATAATGGATTTTCATTGTTGCTACATTGTTTAGATGAAATGCTATTCTTACTGGTGTTGTACGTCGCTTTGGACAAAAGCGTCTGCTAAATGAAATTGTGGAATTGTAGAATTGTAGAATTGTAGTCAGCGGTCTGCCTCACTCGATAAGGTTTGTTTGGCCAACAAAGACTTTGAATTGTTGAATCTGCGTCTGCTCTGGGAGTAACACTGAGGATATATCAGTCTGGTGGTCATATCAGAGACACTCTGGCTTCATCTCCACACTTGACTTATTCACACAGGCGCAGCCAGAGCCGTTTCTTGCGATATGTGGACTATGTGAAGGTGCAGGGTCCCCAAGCCACTATGGGGCCCTGAAGCTGCATGTTATGCCTCACCTGTAGAGCTACCAAATAATATAACCTGTCTTTATCTGCAGCTATCTCGTGTTTATTATTTTCCTTATTTGCTAAAAAAAAAATCTGAAGAGATACAATCTACTGCTAAACGGACGAGGACATTGCCCCCCACCACCACCACACACACACACACACACACACACATGCAAGTTTTATCTATCTTGTGTCTGAAATTGTTTTTGTTGTTTTTTTACTATTTTCAAAGCAAAAAAAGACCAAAAGTATTTTGTAAAATACCAAAAAAAACATACAAAGAAACATAAAAAGAATACAAATCACATGTATAATACATGTGGGGAGATGAGTCTCCACCCCCAAAACCTCAGCCCCCACCCTTTGAACCCCATCTTCCACTACCCTGACCAGGGTTTTTAATCCCATATGTTTTGTATGTGTTTTTTTTTTTTTTTTTTATTTTTTTTTTTTAGGTGCCTTGGTCCTCGTGTTTTCTGCAACCACCTGAGTCCCTTGTCCCTTCCCAGCCCCCAAAGATGGGCAGAAAAGTGCACAAAGCCCTGAGCTGTCCCCCCAGGAACATGTATCTTCGTTCGTCTGTCATCAGCACCTTGGACAGCGCTGAACAGGTGAAGAGGACAGAGTTTCTCCAAAGTTACCTGGAAGAGCTGAAACTCGGCTGGATTCTGACTTGTTCCTGTTGCTCCCTGCTCATGTGTTTCTGTTCCTTTAGTCAACAGCAGCAGAAGAGAGAGTGTTTCAGCAGAGGGCGCTGATCCACCAGAAGCATCAAAATCCACCAAGACGACAAAAGAAAGAGGAGGAGGAAGAAACGCGCTGCCTCTGAGCTCCGCCACGTCCTCACGCAGTGTTTAAACCAGCCCGCAGTCCGATTTATGCCCCTCTCCGTTTATCAGAAGATATTTACAGAAATTTCAACAAAAAACTAGTAACACTGGCAATATTCTTTGACATTGAAAAAGCTTTTGATAAAGTATGGCACAACGGACTTATTTACAGACTTCTTGACAATAATCTCAAACTCCCCAAACCCACCCAATCCATCATCTCAAGCTTCCTCAACAACAGGCAAATAAAGGTCAAACTCTCCACCTCCATTTCAACCCCCTTCACACCACAAGCTGGTGTCCCTCAAGGCTCAGTCCTCAGTCCCCTCCTCTTCCTCATCTACATCTCCGACATCTATTACCCCCCACCCACCATAGCCAAAGTTTCACAGTTTGCTGATGATCTATGTTACTGGACCACCTCGAAATCCCCACAGCTAGCTGCCTCCAAACTACAACACTGCATCACTGAAGTAGAGGAATGGACCAATCTCTGGAGAATCTCACTAAACCCCATAAAAACACAATCAGTCATCTTTACCAGAAACCCGCACCTACAGTCCGCCCACATCAACCTCACACTCCATAACCAGCCAATAAATCTCAGCAAGGAAGCAACTTTCCTCGGCATCACATTTCAAAGCAATATGACCTGGTCCAAACACATCGATAACCTGGAACAGAAAGCAAACAACAGACTTAACCACCTCAAAGCCCTCTGTGGAAAGCGAGGTGCATCGTCCTCCACAGTCATAAAAGTCTACCTATCATACATCAGACCACTATTTGAATACTCTGTTCCCGCCTGGATTACAATCTCCAACCACCAACTCCACCGCCTGCAATTAATACAAAACAAAGCACTGAAACTAGCCCATAGACTCCCACCATATATCAACAACCACTACATTCACTCCATATCTGGCATCAAAACAGTTAAACAACGACACCAAACAATAGCCCAGAAGTACCTGGCATCTGCCCAAAACAACCCTGCCCTCAAGAAAACCATCAGGGAAGCCCATCAAACTGAAAACACCCCTCTGTCATACATCCTGACACTTCACCAAGACCCCCAGCCACCTAACCCACCATGACCTCACAGACACCCAACACTCCCACCACTGCTGCCTGATATCTAACTACTCTCACACACATAGACACACACACACACACATAGACACACACACACGCACACAGGCGCATACAAGTTTTATCTTGCATCTCAAAATTTCTCTCTTCTCTTATTAAACATAAAAAGACCAAAAAAATTAAAAATGCCAAAACACACATACAAAAAAACCCATAAAAGAATAAAAATCAAATGTTAAAAATAAATAAATGAATAAAAACAAATAAATAAAAAATGGGAGATGAGTCCCCACCTCCAAATCTCCACTACCCTAACCAGGGTTTTCATCCTTCCTCCCTCCCCCGTTTCCAACTCCCACTACCCTAACCAGGGTTTTCATCCTTCCTCCCTCCCCCGTTTCCAACTCCCACTACCCTAACCAGGGTTTTCATCCTTCTTCCCTCCCCCGTTTCCAACTCCCACTACCCTAACCAGGGTTTTCATCCTTCCTCCCTCCCCCGTTTCCAACTCCCACTACCCTAACCAGGGTTTTCATCCTTCTTCCCTCCCCCGTTTCCAACTCCCACTACCCTAACCAGGGTTTTCATCCCATACCCCCCCAGACACACACACACACACACACACTACAACTCCCACTACCCTAACCAGGGTTTTCATCCCTTCCCCAGATCCCAAACCAACCCCAGATGGAGGTGGGGACCCCTCACAGCCCCACAAGTTTGATCAGGCATATTTTCTCTATTACTTACCCGCTTACATATGGTTTCTACTCTTTTCTTGGTGCCTTGGTCCACATGTTTTCTACAACCACCTGAGTCCCTTGCCTCCCTTTGCCTCTGCCCTCCCCCCAAAGATGGGCAGAAAAGGGCAAAAGCCCTGAGCTGTCCCCCCAGGAACATGTAGCTTCGTTCGTTCGTTCGAATGGATCACTATTTCTCTGAGACCAGACTCTAGAAAGTCCAAGAATGAGTGGAAGAGGCAAGACAGGCGGAAAGGCCAGAGCTAAGGCTAAGACCCGTTCATCCCGTGCCGGGCTCCAGTTCCCGGTGGGTCGTGTCCACAGGCTGCTGCGTAAAGGTAACTACGCTCAGCGCGTTGGTGCCGGTGCCCCCGTGTACCTGGCGGCTGTGCTGGAGTACCTGACCGCTGAGATCCTGGAGTTGGCCGGAAACGCTGCCCGTGACAACAAGAAGACCCGTATCATCCCCCGTCACCTGCAGCTGGCTGTCCGCAACGACGAGGAGCTCAACAAGCTGCTGGGCGGAGTGACCATCGCTCAGGGAGGCGTGCTGCCCAACATCCAGGCTGTCCTGCTGCCCAAGAAGACCGAGAAGCCCGCCAAGAAGTAAATCCTCACACCGGACCAGAAACCACACAAAGGCTCTTTTAAGAGCCACACACTTGACCACAGAGAGCGTTTCCTGTTCAGAGCACTGAGCGAACATTTTAGTGAGAAAAGCAGCCGTGGAGCGCTCACACCGGCTCCGATATTCTCAAGCTCTCATAGAACCACGATTCCCCATCAGGAGCTGCGCAGAGCAGGAACAAAGCTGTTGAACTCGTTCAGAAATGGAAAGGACGAGCCTGCAGATTTAAGCCCGACACAGACCCAGATATGAAAAGAGAAAATATCATTAATAATGTCTCAGATGTTGTTGTAGGCGCTCTCTGATGCGGAATTTAGTTTATCATGAAGTTTTCAGACGCATGATCATCACATGTTTGAACAAATGGAGAAAAAAAAAATGTATAAAGGTTCATTTTCATGTTTGACTGATTAGCTGCCCTATAAAAGTCTACGATATGAACAAAAATTAAAGTATTTAAGGTAGTCTTTATTTAGTTTAGTTATTGTAATTGTATTACTCTGTTGCACCGTGGGTCCGAGAGGACTGACATTTTCATTTATGCTGTATGTCCAGCATGTACAACATAATTGACAATAAAGCTGACTTTGACTTTGAAAAATTACAATCACCATTTTTCCACCTCAGACATCCTCCTGCCTCGTCTGCTTTCATCTCAAAGTCACTGTCCCCACGTGTGATGGCATCAGTCACATCGTGAACATTGTGAAAACACCTCTTTGTGCTGGCGGCACTCTGAAACGCAAAAACCAAGAAACATGTCCATCAATAAGTTGATATATACACATATGAACAGTATGCTTAAGGCTGCATGATTCCAGTTCAGACTTATCCTAATCTTGAATTCACATTCAACTAAATTCACACAATAGTGTGTAGGACAGCCTGTTACACTCTTTACTTACCATCCTAAAGAGAAAACTTCACACAGAGAAAAAAAAATTAAAAAGAAACTTTTGGGCACTTTACTCACTTGAAACCTGAGAAATCCAGTCCAATGAAACAAAGAGTCTGAAGTCTGAAGAAAAGTTTGCATGTTGTGAGTTTGTGGCCTGATGGGTGGATCTATAAACACATTTACCATCCAACAGCACTGCAGGGTCAACAATGGGACCCACTGACAGTCTCCTTTACACAGCCCCAATGTACAGAGCTGCACTGATCAGACTGTGGACAACTTGTTTGGACATCTTTTCAATTCATGTTTTATTCCTTCGTGTAGTGCCGTTCTCTCTGAGAATCAGAAGTCACGTAATTCACACTCCACACACCAGATGGAATCTACTTTTGAATACAGCTCGAGAAAGCTGCTCTAACATCTAACAAGCTCTCCTGCTGATTGTCAGAGTCTGCTGGAGCTGCTGTAAAGATGGTTTCCTCTTTTTCTAAACTCTTCTTTAAACTCTAGCTTGTGTCTCACATCATTCTCTGTCCTGCTCTCACTCAGAATCCTCACATGAAGTCAGTTGACTTGATCAGGACGCACAGAGAAATATTGCGCGCAGCACATGAACCAAGCGGGAATCGCTCAACGATTTCACACAAAGCCCGAACCCCCCTCTCTCCCCCTCGTGTCCAGTCTCCGTTTCAAACACCAATCCTTCATGAGCTACAGCACAGCTTTATTAGCATGGGGAGCCTGCAATAGCAGCGCCCCCAGCTCACGAAGCTCATGTTTCTCTCAGACTCATCTGTCTGCAGTCATGCCTGATCCAGTGAAAGCGCCCAAGAAGGGCTCCAAGAAAGCCGTCTCCAAGGCCACCAAGAGCGGCAAGAAGAGGAAGAGGTCCAGGAAGGAGAGCTATGCCATCTACGTCTACAAGGTCCTGAAGCAGGTCCACCCCGACACCGGGATCTCCTCCAAGGCCATGGGCATCATGAACTCGTTTGTGAGCGACATCTTTGAGCGCATCGCTGGTGAGGCCTCTCGTCTGGCTCACTACAACAAGCGCTCCACCATCACCTCCAGGGAGATCCAGACCGCCGTCCGCCTGCTGCTGCCCGGTGAGCTGGCCAAGCACGCCGTGTCTGAAGGCACCAAGGCTGTGACCAAGTACACCAGCTCCAAGTGAAGTGGTCCGCTGTCCAAACCAACCAACGGCTCTTTTAAGAGCCACCCACTCCACTCTGAAGTCACGTTGTTCCTCTCATCAAAGATTCAGCATCATTGTGTTCAGTCTCCTCATCCATCTTTCTGTCTGCGAGGTGCAGTCAAACTTCAAAGTATGAATTAATGCATTAACAAATTCAATCGCCGCGGTGTGTTACAGCAGTGAATAAGAATAATGATGTCGTGCAAAATAATAATGCACAGCACGTTGTTTCAGCTGTGCTTCTTTTTTATGGGGTTGAATTGTATTCATTCTGGTCTCTAAAGGCTCTAATTTGACTCATTGAAAGCTGCACAGAGTCTGGTTGTTTGACCCAGTCCCAGTCGAATTCTGCATGGAGTCCAAACTGTGATGAAAAATCATGCATGACGCAGCATCGCTGCCTCCATATAGAAGAATAATGAACTGATAATAAGAAGATGTGAAAGAAACGCCAGATACTGTCTCCATGTCAAACGAACTGACGTGGAGTGTTGAGCAAAGCATCATTTGCTAAATGTCTTTGAACTCTTCAGACTGAGATCAGCACAGACTGATTTTCTAAAAGCATTGAAAGTGAAGTGAGGAGGAGGGAAACTGCAGACATGAAGAGGGGAAGCCCTCTGTGCTGGATGATTTTCAAGCTGTGAATTGATTTGATTTCTTCCTCCGCTCTTTTCACTGCTGCTGTTTATTTTTGTGCTGTACTGCTGTTGGCTGCTGAGTGTCTTATTGTTTGTTGTGATGGAAAGTCCTGAGTTGTTGGATCTCGAGGTTAAAATGAGTTTTTCAAATGGCGCTGCCTATAGGACGCAAAACCCTGCGTCACAATAACAGGTGAGCATAACACAAAATACCACTCAAAGATGCACTTTCATCATTTCTAAATCAACTACAAACCAACATAAAGGGGCGGGATAAAAATGGAGGATGAGTTTTTCAAATCAAACAAGAGGAAAAGACTCTTTGAGTGTGAGGTGTGCGTGGCTCTTAAAAGAGCCTTTTGTGTGTGTGTGTGTGTGTGTGTGTGTCAGGTGTGTGTTGAGGTGATCTCAGCTCACTTCTTCTTGGCTGCTGTCTTCTTGGCTTTGGGCTTGGCCACCTTCTTAGCGGGTGCTTTCTTGGCTGCAGGGGCCTTCTTCACCGCCTTCTTGGGGCTCTTGGCGGCCTTGGTCTTCTTTGGACTCTTGGTGGCCTTCTTGGGGCTCTTGGTTGCAGCTTTCTTTGCCGCTGCGGGTTTCTTGGCCTTCTTCGGGGTTGCTGCCTTCTTAGCTGCCGCTGCCTTGGGTTTCTTGGCCCCTGCTGCGGGTTTCTTTGCTGCGGGCTTCTTGGCTTTAGGAGCAGCCTTCTTGGCGGGCTTCTTGGCCGCCTTCTCTGCCACCTTCTTGTTCATCTTGAAGGATCCGGAGGCCCCTGTTCCCTTGGTCTGGACCAGAGTTCCCTTAGCTACGAGGCTCTTGACGGCGGTCTTGACGCGGACCTTGTTCTTGTCCACATCGTATCCTCCGGCAGCCAGAGCCTTCTTGAGGGCGGCCAGCGACACGCCGCTGCGCTCCTTGGAGGCAGCCACGGCTTTGAGGATGAGCTCGCGGACGCTGGGGCCGCTCTTGACCGGCTTGCTGCTCTTCTTCTTGGCCGCTTTGGCCGGAGCGGCGGCGGCGGGAGCTGGAGCCTCTTCTGCCATAGTTTACTGTGTTCAGTGTTCACAACAGGAGCCGTGCGGATAGTTCTCTGGGTTGAGTGTTGAGAATTCCTGAGCGGGAGGCGGTCCTTAAAGCACACGTGAGAACCGCAGAGACTCAACCAAGCAACGGCTTGTCTGCGCCGCTTGAAAATCGGGTAACTTGTGTTTTCTATTTCCCAGAAAAAAGCTCCAAAGTGTGTGTTTTGACAGAGCTCAGGGCTGATTTGAAAAGCAGGAAACACTCGAGCCTTTCCTCTTCACAGTGAACTCACGTTGGGCTCTCAGCATGTTGTGCTTTTGTTCAGGGAGACTCCAAACATCACATATTTATCATGGTGAGAAGAGCTGCTCATCCACTTGTCCTTCTCTTTTCTTGAATAAAACCAAGTAAACGCATCACAGCACAGAGATGTCCGCTCTTTCTGTCCACCTACAAGTTGATTTAGAAACGCAAACCCTGAAAACTCATGTACAGGTCGAGCTTTATTGAAAATATCAGGTTTTTATGGACGCAGCAAACACACTGATGGAGGCCGAGGCCTCTACACTTTCTCACTGCGATAAAAGACAGTTCTGCTGGTATTCAGGATTGGATATCATTTCTTTTGTTCAATCATTCGTACTTTTGGGTACTTATATCATCATATATCCATACCTATGTTAGTGTTAACTGTAAAATCTGGACCTTTGTTTAGATGACACACCATGAAAATAATCAGAGACATTTTCAATGACTGTTTTTGATCAACTCCGATCCGTGATTTTAAGCTCCCTCCAAATTATTTGCTCCAGTTTGGTCAATAATATTCAATGAAAGTGTTGAATTAATAGAGATGTTTTATGGTAGTATCAGCTTTGTGGTTTATTGTTATTATTTTATTTTCACCACTGAAAGTCTCTCTTTAACTGCTGCATAACAAAAATTGCAGGTTTTCAGTTTCATGTTTTGAATCTTACTGATAACTTTCATTCAGTGGATTCCATGTATCTCAGTCTGAAATTCTAACTAAGGATGTTAACCTGAAACCAAACTGAAGAAACCTGAGCAGCAACATGTTTAGACTTTAATTTTGACCTCACGTTTTGTCTCTGTTCTTCGTGAAGAGCTCTGTTTTGACGCTCAGACTTTGTCAGTTGTGTTAAATCTCCAGGGGATTCTTTGAGAGAAGTTAACAGTCCAGAAAAGGACCAGGTGAAATAAGAAAAACACTAATTTACTCACAGATTCACCTTAAATCAATATTTTAAACTGAAACCAAGCAAATCAAAAAGGCTTTCAGTCAATGGCGGGTCCTTTGGTGAGGAAAAACCCCTACGTCACAGCAACAAGTGAATAAAACACAAAAGACCACACAAAAATGCACATTTATAATTTCAAAATACACTAAATTGCCCTCTAATGACATAAAAAAACAAAAAACAAAAAAAAAAAAACTATCAAAATCTGCAGGATGAAGACTCTCTTAAGTTAAATCAAAGTCCGTCCGCGCCCTCGTGATCTTTCGGCCGCGATCCAGACTATCCTCTCCCACAAGGGAGATAAAGAAGTAAATCATTTTAAAAAAAGACAGTTCATACAAAAAAAAATATTTAACAATATAAATGACCTAAACCTCATCCTGAGTAAACGGAGCATGCAGCTCTGCGCGAGGACTCGTGCTGAGCTACTTTAATGTAGTTAATTTGTGAGCACCTGAAAGAGTTTATTGTCAGAGTGTTGGAACGATCAGACATGAGGCTTGAACACGTTGTGAATTCTGCTCTTCACAGGATGGCAGTGGGTGGCCCTGAAAAGGACCTTTGGGTTTTCTGGAGTCAGGCGTGCAGAGCTTAACCTCCGAATCCGTACAGGGTGCGTCCCTGTCTCTTCAGAGCGTAAACCACGTCCATGGCGGTGACAGTCTTCCTCTTGGCGTGCTCGGTGTAGGTGACGGCATCACGGATCACGTTCTCCAGGAAGACCTTGAGCACACCGCGGGTCTCCTCGTAGATCAGACCGGAGATACGCTTGACTCCGCCACGGCGAGCCAGACGGCGGATAGCGGGCTTGGTGATGCCCTGGATGTTATCACGGAGGACTTTACGGTGACGCTTAGCGCCTCCTTTGCCGAGTCCTTTTCCTCCCTTGCCTCGTCCACTCATTCTGGATGATCAGATTAAAGGTTCAATGTGGGGCATAAATCGGACTGCGGGCTGGTTTAAACACTGCGTGAGGACGTGTCGGAGCTCAGAGGCAGCGCGTTTCTTCCTTCTCCTCCTCTTTCCTTTGTCGTCTTTGTGGATTTTGATGCTTCTGGTGGATCAGCGCCCTCTGCTGAAACACTCTCTCTTCTGCTGCTGTTGACTAAAGGCACAGAAACACATGAGCAGGGAGCAACAGGAACAAGTCAGAATCCAGCCGAGTTTCAGCCCTTCCAGGTAACTTTGGAGAAACTCTGTCCTCTTCACCTGTTCAGCGCTGTCCAAGGTGCTGATAACAGACGATCGAAGATACATGTCTCTGGGGGGACAGCTCAGGGCTTTGTGCACTTTTCTGCCCATCTTTTGGGGCCGGGCAGGGACAAAGGACTCAAGTGGTTGCAGAAAACACTAGGACCAAGGCACCAAAAAATAAATAAATAAATAATAATAAAAATAAATAAATAAATAGAAATCATATGGGATTAAAAACCCTGGTCAGGGTAGTGGAAGATGGGGTTCAAAGGGTGGGGGCTGAGGTTTTGGAGGTAGGGACTCATCTTCCCACATGTATTATACATGTGATTTTTATTCTTTTTATGTTTCTTTGTATGTTTTTTTGGTATTTTACGGAATACTTTTGGTCTTTTTTGCTTTAAAAATAGTAAAAAAAACAACAAAAACAATTTCAGACACAAGATAGATAAAACTTGCGTGTGTGTGTGTGTGTGTGTGTGTGTGTGTGTGTGTGTGGTGTGGTGGTGGTGGTGTGGGGGGGGGGCAATGTCCTCGTCCTTTTAGCAGTAGATTGTATCTCTTCAGTTTTTTTTTTTTTTTAGCACATAAGGAAAATAATAAACACGAGATAGCTGCAGATAAAGACAGGTTATATTATTTGGTAGCTCTTCAGCTGAGGCTGAACATGCAGCTTCAGGGCCCCATAGTGGCTTGGGGACCCTGCGCCTTCACATAGTCCACATGTCGCAAGAAACGGCTCTGGCTGCGCCTGTGTGAATAAGTCAAGTGTGGAGATGAAGTCAGAGTGTCTCTGACATGAATACCAGAATGATTTATCCTCAGTGTTACTCACAGAGCAGACGCAGATTCAACAATTCAAAGTCTTTGGTGGTCAAACAAACCTTATCGAGTGAGGCAGACCGCTGACTACAATTCTACAATTCCACAATTTCATTTAGCAGACGCTTTTGTCCAAAGCGACGTACAACACCAGCAAGAATAGCATTTCATCTAAATAATGTAGCCACAAGGAAAATTCATTATCGGCAATATCTTTCAACATTCAACAACATTCAATATCCGGTGCTTTCATTCATGAAGAGCTCAGTCTGAGACCTTCTGAGACCTTCTGATTGGACCCATGAGGACAAAGATGAGACGGGTCAGATTAAGTGCCAAAGTGTTCCCTGAACAGGTGAGTCTTCAGTCGTCACTTCAAAGTAAAGACTCTGCGGATCGTACAGAGATGAGTAATTCATTCCACTATTTGGGAAAAATAGAGGACAAGAGTCTGGTAGCGGTTTAGAGCCATGCTGGGCTGGGAGCACCAGGCAAGAGCATAGACTTGGATGAGGGACTCCAGGTAGGAAGGAGCCGTTTAAGTCACAGTTTTATAAGCCAGAAGAAGAGCTTTGAGTTCGATGGGAGCTGCCACTGGAAGCCAGTGAAGATTAACAGCAGGGTGACGTGTGCTGTTTTGGGCTGGTTAAAGACCAGACATGCTGCTGCATTCTGGATCATCTGCAGAGGGTTGAATGTTCACACAGGGAGGCCTGCTAGAAGAGAGCTGCAGGAGTCAGTGCTTGAAATCACAAGAGTCTGTACCAGAAGCTGTGTGGCCTGTTTTGTGTCAGGTAGGGTCATAGGTCTGAAAATACATGAAGAAGCCAGTGTGGGATCATCTTCAAGATGACAATGCCCTAAAGAATGGTTCAGTGAGCGTGAGACATTTCCACGCACGGATTGGCCTCCACAGAAACAAGAATGTGTGACATAGAAGTTGTGATATGACAGAAGTTTATCAAAACAATGCCACAGTGAATGTCGCAAACAAACTCATAGCTAATCCAATGAAATATTAGTGTGTGATGTCAAAGTGGATGACTTGGTTAAAAACATTAAAAAACACATTTAAAACAGTAATCTTGAGCTAAAATAACATGTTAAGAAAGAGGATAACCCCTTCTTTTACAGTCCACTAAGTACTGGGTATTTACCCAATAAATACATGGTAACAATAATTTGTTACTAGGTAATTACCACTGGTAATAACAGGTAAGTGCATAGTAACTACAGCTATAGCAGAGCGCCCGCACATTTAAATGATTTTTATTCATTCGATTAACTTTCCTGTGTGCTTTCTCATCCAGCTGTGATGCTGTCATCACTAAAACATGTCGCTTCATGTGACGCTCCAGAGAAGAGGACGTCTCATTTCTCTTGAAACACATCTAGTCTCCTCTGCTCTCTCTCCCCTTGCATCTCTGGTGGTAGGGACTAAGACGCAAGTGAACGACTCAAGTGGAGGAAGGAAACACGGACATTTGGAGCTTTGAGACCCTTTTTACTTTCAGCTTCAGTTTGTTAATGCCAGTCATTTAAAAATAAGTTGTATTTTGAACCATCCGGCGGGTTTGGGACTTTTCCATTTTCAACAAAATAAACTGAACAACAACATGAGAGCACCTTATTTTACACAGAACACAGTGAGCCAAGACTCCTGCACTGTAAGTAACTGATAGAAGAAATAAAATCAAAAGAAAATTACGAAATACCAAACAACACAGGAAAGACAGAAAGCAATACATAGAAATAAGCACAAAATACCACAACAGCTGTTGATCAACTGAAGTTGTTCATCAATCAAGAATGTAAATAATTCCACCTCCAAAGCTTCAACAATTAGTAGGAGTCCTCAGTTCACAAACACTTATTGAGTGTTGTTCAAAGGAAAGCTGATGGAACACAGTGGAACGTGTTGCAGACATCAAATTCAAAATGAGGGAATATCTTTTCTTATCTCAGACTTTTTTTAAAGTCCGAGATTCATTAACTGTTCAATGAAATCAAAGATTTTTTTTTTTTTTTTTTTTTTTTTTTTTTTTGAGTTTGGTAGTGAAGGAATATACATCAGTTTTTCTCAGGACATGCACACTCTATTATGTGAGCCGACAATCAAATGAAATGCATTTATCTTTGCTTATTTGTATGCATTAAAAAATCAGAATTAAAAGGTTAAAGCTTCAAATAATAATAATAATCATCATCATCATCATCATCATCATCATCATCATCATCAAACTAGACTGAAACAAATCATTAAAAACATTTAAAGCTTTTGAAAATGTAACTAAGCAGTGCTGCAGCTTGTACTTCCCTACAAGCTGCTTTGTTGTACTTTCACATTCAAAACATATGAAATCAAAACTTGCTTGTTATGAATTGATACGTACTTTTTTTTTTTACAACTGCTAGTAATCTATTTATGTTATTTTATAACAAAGCATATAGACTAAAATTATTATTTGTCATAATTTTAAAACGCAAAATAGTCACAATATCAATCGCACAATTGTGGGATCAGTCTAATGTTCTCTTGTGTGTCTCCATCTTGAACATCTTCATTTATTTGGACTGATTTTGTTCATACGTTTGAAAAGCACAAATATATTTCATGTAGCTTTGTACAGGATGAGACTCATCAATAGAGGGACACGTTTTGAATGCATAATAAACATGAAGCTCATCTGGCTCATGTTATATTAACATTACTGTTACAATGGACGGCCTGCTGCAGGTCAGTATGTTTAAGACACTTTGAGAACAAATCCTCACAGAGTGGAAATTATCTCTGTAGTAGAGTGAGGTGGCTCTTTGAAAAGCTTTAATACCACTGATAGAACCAGTTTGAGCTGAGGACGTTCAGCACCTCGGACAGCGACAGTAGCGCTACACTTCCAGAAGATGAGGACACAGATGGAGAGAAAGTTATGAGAAGACTTTCTGTGGATGTAAGTAAAAACAATGGCTAAAGACAAGAATAGATTGTGCTGTGGATTTCAAAGGCTTCCTGAAACTGCAGAAACTGATGCTGAAGCTTGAAATCACCACAGGGTGGACGCGTTCCTGCCAGAATCTGCCTCACCGGGAGGAAATCCTGGAGTATTTGGTCCTGATGGAGAAGAGAGGCGGCTTCAGTCCCGAGTGAGTCGTAGCAGTGCCAGTTGATGCCAACGTTTGAAAGGGTAAAACAAGCCAGCAGGTCAGAGAAAACTGGATCATCAACAGGACAACACAACACTTCATTAATTATGCGCGCTCACCACTAACTGGACAGGAGGTCTGCTGCAGGTCAGATATGTGATTGATGAATGGCTGTGTGACAGTTGAAGTGGACTGGATCACTGTCGGGGTTTCTAATGCGTCAAAATGACCTTCGGATTTTTTGTTGGGCTTTGAGGTGGTGGTGCTGGGACTGCGGATGATCTGAACAAAGTGTTTCTGTAACTGGAGGTTTCATCACATTCAGTCATTGTTGACACTTGATTTATCTGATCAATGATTGATCTAAAGTGATGAGGAGGTTCGCTCTCTGGTTTTGGTGAGGTGGCTCTTAAAAGAGCCGTTGTGTTGTTGTTACGGAGCTGCGCACAGTCTAAGCTCTCTCTCCACGGATGCGGCGGGCCAGCTGGATGTCTTTGGGCATGATGGTCACTCTCTTGGCGTGGATGGCGCACAGGTTGGTGTCCTCGAACAGACCCACCAGGTAAGCCTCGCTGGCCTCCTGCAGAGCCATGACAGCCGAGCTCTGGAAGCGCAGGTCGGTCTTGAAGTCCTGAGCGATTTCTCGCACCAGGCGCTGGAAGGGCAGCTTGCGGATGAGCAGCTCGGTGGATTTCTGGTAACGACGGATCTCCCTCAGAGCCACGGTACCGGGCCTGTAACGGTGAGGCTTCTTGACGCCGCCGGTGGCCGGGGCGCTCTTACGGGCAGCCTTGGTGGCCAGCTGCTTCCTGGGAGCTTTGCCTCCGGTGGATTTACGAGCGGTCTGCTTGGTTCTGGCCATTGCGTCCTCTTCTTCTTCTTTCTCTGACTTGGAGAAAAACTAGTGGAGAGCGGAGCCGAGCTGCTCTTAAAGCGGAGGAGCGGATTTCAAACTGTGACGCAGACGCCGCTTGAGAGCTCCGGCTCGTGATTGGTGAGAGGCCGCTCCTGGAGCTCAGCCCCGCCGAGGAGGGGGACAGAGCCCCCGCCTCAAGCTCCGCTGCTTATTGGACCGAAATGGGTTGCGAGGGGAGCGGAGCGGAGCTCGGGCCGCCCTCTGCTGCTCTGCTGGAAGCCTCTTTTCTGGTTGGTGCGCCGGGACAATGCGCGCGCTCTCAGCGTATATGAAGAGGACTTGGAGCCGAATGGATCACTATTTCTCTGAGACCAGACTCTAGAAAGTCCAAGAATGAGTGGAAGAGGCAAGACAGGCGGAAAGGCCAGAGCTAAGGCTAAGACCCGTTCATCCCGTGCCGGGCTCCAGTTCCCGGTGGGTCGTGTCCACAGGCTGCTGCGTAAAGGTAACTACGCTCAGCGCGTTGGTGCCGGTGCCCCCGTGTACCTGGCGGCTGTGCTGGAGTACCTGACCGCTGAGATCCTGGAGTTGGCCGGAAACGCTGCCCGTGACAACAAGAAGACCCGTATCATCCCCCGTCACCTGCAGCTGGCTGTCCGCAACGACGAGGAGCTCAACAAGCTGCTGGGCGGAGTGACCATCGCTCAGGGAGGCGTGCTGCCCAACATCCAGGCTGTCCTGCTGCCCAAGAAGACCGAGAAGCCCGCCAAGAAGTAAATCCTCACACCGGACCAGAAACCACACAAAGGCTCTTTTAAGAGCCACACACTTGACCACAGAGAGCGTTTCCTGTTCAGAGCACTGAGCGAACATTTTAGTGAGAAAAGCAGCCGTGGAGCGCTCACACCGGCTCCGATATTCTCAAGCTCTCATAGAACCACGATTCCCCATCAGGAGCTGCGCAGAGCAGGAACAAAGCTGTTGAACTCGTTCAGAAATGGAAAGGACGAGCCTGCAGATTTAAGCCCGACACAGACCCAGATATGAAAAGAGAAAATATCATTAATAATGTCTCAGATGTTGTTGTAGGCGCTCTCTGATGCGGAATTTAGTTTATCATGAAGTTTTCAGACGCATGATCATCACATGTTTGAACAAATGAAAAAAAAAAATGTATAAAGGTTCATTTTCATGTTTGACTGATTAGCTGCCCTACGTCTACGACGACTTTTTTTTTTTTTTTTTTTTTTTTTTTTTTAATTTTTAAAGATCTTTATTTAATACTAAATTCGTACATAGATACAAAAAGAAGAATACCACGATACAATACAATACAAAAAAAAAAAAAAAAAAAAAAAAAAAAAAAAAAAAAATTCAATATACCAATACAAAATACAGTGCCAATATGTTTTCAGAGATGAAAGATATTCCAGGGCAGAGGGCTTCCCCTCTTCAAATCCACAGTCTTCCTCTTCCTTAAGTCGGTTATAATGTTTTTAAAAACGGTGTCACTGGTGATCACAGTCTGATGAATAACAGTCTTCGCGCGAGTTTTCCAGATGTGTGTGTTGGTGATGGACATGATGAGCCAGAACAGTCTTCGGGTTGTGTCTGTGAATGTTTCCTGAAAGAGTCCGTACATGACTGACTGTTCGTTGATTGTGATGTTAAAGCCGATTCCAGTCATTTTGTGTCGGATCTCTTTTGTTCTGTAACAGTCCAGGAGCAGATGTTGAACCGTTTCATCCTCATCACATGAGGGCATTGGACACTTTTTGGTTGTAACAAAACAACTCCACTGAACCACAGCTCTCACAGGAAGTCTGTTCACACTCACCAACCACATAACATCTTTGAGTTTTTCAGACAATATTTTATCATTTATATTTTTTATAATCTGAGGAAACTCAAATTCACGAGCGTATTTATATTGGACCAGACCCCCATTTTTTTGGTCATTAATAATTTTATAGATTTGTTTAGAAGGTGAGTCTGTCCACTTTATTTGTAAGTGGTTATAAAGTGATGTGAAATCACCGAAAGTAAGTTTATAATATGGGACATGTGACCTCGATTTTCCTTTAAGTTTGGTCCAGTGGGTGTTATTTTTTTCTACCCAGCTGGCACTCCTGTTCAGAGCATTGAAGACATTTTTGATAAAGGGGATAATGAGGACCGTGCTGAGGTCAGGAGCCCCTAAGCCTCCATTTAATTTACTTTTGAACAAAGTGTTTCTTTTGGTCACTTCTCTGTTTGTGTCCCAGATGAATTTAACACATATTTTATTAAATTTAAGAACAGTTTTATAGGTCGGAGGGAAGACCGTAGATAAAAAAAGAAGTTTTGATATAATATGAGTTTTAACAATGTTGATACGGGAATTATAAAAGGTGTTTTTATTTTCCCATTTCTGAACCTCTTCTTTTATCTCATTTTCCTTTTTATTCCAATTAAGTTGACAACAATCATTACCATTTATCCAAATACCCAGTACTTTGATTTCATCTTTTACTTGTGTATTAATATGCGTTTTATTTTGTTCCTTACCTATCCACACTGCTTCAGTTTTATTCTGATTTAATTTGGCACCTGAAGCCTCTTCATAAAGCGCAAGGTGGGAATTCAACACATCCATTTCTGCCTGATTTCTGATGATGACCGTGATGTCATCAGCATAAGCCAGAGCAGCCACTCTGAAGGAGTGTCCAAAGGGAGCACCTTCAATACGGTAATCATTGTTTATTCTTTTAATCAGAGGGCTTATCGCAATGACATATAGAGCAGCACTTAGAGGGCAGCCCTGCTTCACGCCACGAGATACCTGAAAGGGTTCAGTTAAAACACCGTTTATATTTACCTGTACAGTGGATTTCTTATACAACAACTGAATCATTTGAATAAAGTCATATGGGAAACCATATGCTGTCAAAACAGACCATAAATACTCATGTGACAAATAATCAAAGGCTTTTTTCTGGTCTAACCCCAGCACATAAAAATCGGTATTGTCACTATATATAATTTCTCTCAGACAGCTGAGGTTGTCCCACATTAAACGGCCTTTAATGGCACATGTTTGTTCCTTTTCTATTATGATATCTAGGACATCATTTAGTCTATTCATTATTATTTTAGCTAAGATTTTATAATCACTGTTCATAATAGTCAGTTGTCTATAATTATCAATATCATATTCAAAACCCTTTTTATACAATAAACACATCACACCATGATAAAAGGTATCGCACAGGATACCATCTTTAAAACCAGAGTTAAAAACTGAAACTAAGAGGTCGATGACATCATCACCGACCAGTTTATAAAACTCAGAGGGCAGGCCGTCAGGACCTGGACATTTTCCCGGGTTAAGCTGGTTTATAGCTATAGTCACTTCATCTTTCCTAATATCACCTAAAAGTGAGGTAAAGAAGGAAGGGTCGTATGGCTTGATGACGTCAATAAAGGAGTTAATGACGTCCGCATTAGAAGCTAAACTCCCGTACATAAGAGAGCAGCTTTCTACTACAGCTCGTCTTTTCTCCTCTTCATCAAAACATAACCTACCTGAAGGATCTTTAACGCATTTTATGAAGTTACTTTTTCTCCTTTTCTGACTGGCAGAGATAGAATAAGATATATTACCTCTGTCATCATTTCCACCTACCCTCTGTATATTAAACAATAACTCATTATTTATCATATCTATTTGACTTTTCAAATCATTCATTACATTTTCTTCTTGTTCACCTCTATTTTTATTACACATTAATTCAACATATCTTTTAACTGTATCATTATACTCGAGGTTTTTTATTCTGTTTAATTCACGGCATTTAAATTTAAAGAAGTTCTTCACCCTGTTTTTCATCAACTCCCACAGTTCAACATCAGACTTCACAAACACTTTTAGATCTGAAACTTTTCTCATCTCTCCTTTCAGTTCATTTATGAGTTCAATATTATTAAGACATTTAACATTAAGCTTCCAGAACCCCTTTACATCATTATCATTACACATAATGGAAGCTTTAAGAATTAAATGATCAGAGTAATTAGTGAGAAGAGTTTCGTACTTTATCGATTTAATTTGTGCGGATAAATAAATCCGATCGATCCTAGTTTTAGTTTTTCCATCAAATCGTGTGAAATTGACTCCTTGGGGATTTAAGACTCTATAAATGTCGTTAAGAGAAGCATCATTACAAATCTCTTTTAATAATTTACCTTCTCTTGACATTCTGAAGGGAGTGGCAGCAACTCTATCATTTTCCTCCGTGACAGTATTAAAATCTCCACATAAGATGATGTTGAACCCGACATGAATGATTTCTTTCAGTTTTTTAAATAACTGCATCTTACTAGTTCTGTCAGGTGCAGTGTACACATTAATAATACGAATTTTTTTATTCCTATAAAAACAGTCAATCATTACTAATCTACCAGGTATAATATCTCTGCGTTTTATAATACTGATATTATGATTGTTAAAGAAAATGCCAACACCATCAGCACTACTTTCTCCGATTGATATTGCGCTGGTACCTTTGGACCAACGACGACAAACATCCTCTACATCTGTGCTACTTTTGAGTCGGAGTTCTTGTAAACACAATACATCGAAATCAGTGTTTAACATATAGTTCACCTTTTCACTTCGAGAATGATCGGATTGTATTCCTCTCACATTCCAAGAGCCGACATGAATAAGGCACATAGAGAGAGAGAGAAAAGGGGGAGTTATTTTGGACTTATCTTTGTATCTGCTCTTTTCTCTCGTCCATGATCCGCTGTGGAGCCTGGACGCTTCTTTCTGTTAATAGGAATACGATCCGGGGGGGAGGATGAAGAAGTGCTGGAGGAGGACGGAAGGTTCAACACCTCCACTTCTCCTGATGGGGTTAAGGGGGAACTGGTGTGTTGTCCTCCATGGACAGGGGAAGAACAAGAAATTTCACTTTCACTGGCGCTCTCGTACTGCTCTGAAAACTCTCCATCACTGTCGGATACATCATCATCACCGCTAACTTCGTCATCCTCAGCCACACTGTCTCCATCTCCGATGTTACCGCTTTCAACAGCCGCATCGTCTCCATCTGCCTCATCATCCCCTATGCTGGTGTTTCCCTCAGGGAGAGCTGGAGCAGGAGTGGGGACTCTGCGCGGTTCAGGAGCCTCGCACTCGGCCGGCGGCTCCGTGGCTGGGGGCTCCTCAGCTCCCTGCTGGCTGTCTTGCTGCAAGGGGGGAGGCGGCTGATCTGGAGGCTGCTCTGGAACCTGCTGGAAATCCGGTTGAGGCTGCAAAACCTCCGAGGGCTGTAGGGAAGAGGGAGGAGCAGCTTCATCCTCGGAGACAGCCTGGGAAGATGGAGGGGGAGGATGTGGGTGGACAGGAGTCACGGTGTGAACTCGTGAGCTTTTAGCACTCCTGGCTTTATTGGCATATGACAGGGGGCAGTCAAAGTAAGTGTGTCCTCTCTGTCCACAAAGGGAACACTCGCTTTCTCCCCGGCAGTATATGGCTTTGTGGCCCAGCTGACCACAGCGCCAACACTTGACAGTGGGGCAGTCTTTGACTTGATGGTCTGTTGCCTGGCAGATGAAACACTTGGCTACTTGGCCACTGTAAATCACTCGGCCGTTGTAGGGACCCAGTGAGATCGAGTTTGGAATCTGCACAGGATGTCCACTGCTGTCCTTGAGAAACTTTACTTTGTATCTCCGCACTCCGTACCAAATCCCATATTTATAAACAGGTTTGGTGGGAGGCTGAAGTATCTCACAGTATCGTTTCAGGAAAATCTCAACGTCAGAGTCGGCGATTTTGCCAGTCCAGAATTTTACCACAATGTGTGTGACGTCCAAATCCAGAGCTGACTCAATCATCCACTTCTTCCAAAGTGGATCATTTCTTCTGGTAGAGACGATTCCCAGAAACCGTCGAAGAGGAGCCTCTTGACAGAAAATCAACTCAAAATCTTTTTTGTTTGGTAAAGCTATGAACGAGTAAATGTCTTGAGCACTGATCCATGTGGTTTTTAATAAAAGCTCTTCAGCAACCAGGTCTCTGGAAGGAGCTTCGCCATCACCAACATATTTCAGTCTCACCCATAAGTTTCCGAACCTGGAAACATAAGGAGCAGGACCAAGGGGTGCCATAACGACCAAATGCAGTGGAAGGGGCACAGAGGATTATTAACTATATTTTCCTCCCTTGCCTCGTCCACTCATCGTGAAGTTTTGCTGCTCAAACTCGAATGACTCCGCTTCAGATTTCACAGTTATTTAAATATTTGCTGAGAACCTGAGAGAAACCAGCGGCACATGTTCTCTTCTTCCTCTTTGAATTTTAATGGCGCCTGACAACTCCTCCGTGAGCCAGCACCATCTACTGACCTCTCTGCAGAGCCGGAGACCAGGACTTCATTTCTGGGACCACGACTCTTCAACTGTCTTTATTTTCGACCTTAGCAGCAGTATATTGATTTTCAATCGGTCAGTCTGTTTCGATCGTTCGCAGCTGATGATATCTCATCATGACTCATTATAAACAGAGCAGGTCTGGAGCGTGTTTCACATGATTCATTCCACAGAGACTTCTGTTCCCTGACTGAGACTTTTTTTTTCTTTAACAAACCAAAAATTAAAAATAGAAAATTCCTGAAAATCTCATAGAATTTGGAACCTCTCTTAAAGCTGAAAAACACCACATTAAAGTTAAATGTGGTTTATTAAACATTTAATCCAGATCTTTTAAAGCAGTTTTTATAAATGAACTGATATCACAGGGTGCTTAAAGCTATTTATTGGAACGTGATGCTGATGTGCCAAAAGAACCACTTTTTATTTCTTATTTGTGAAACCTGTATTAAAGTATAACTTCACGTGATGCTTCACGTTCCTCATTTTCTGATACTGTAGTGACTAAAACAGGGATTTGATTCTCATTAATTTATGTTTGTTTTTGTGTTATTTAATTTTGTTTTTCCAACTTACTTAGCACCAGTAGAATGGAGGTGTTCAATACTAGTGAAGTATGATGCGATTGGCAGTAAAGGGTTGTTGAATGCTGAGACAAACCAGGGAAAATATGACATCTGAATAAGTGTTAAAAAGAAAATGCACACTGCATGTTTGTGGTGTAATTCACCTCTATCAAGTTTTTTTTTTAAGAAATAAGCTGTACCATATCCAATATCGCCTTTTCCAGCGCTTTTCAGGAATATAGTCGCTTCAGTTGTGAGTGGGTGGCTCTTAAAAGAGCCGTTGGTTTGTGTTGACAGCAGATCTGTTTACGTGGAGCTGGTGTACTTGGTCACAGCCTTGGTGCCTTCAGACACGGCGTGCTTGGCCAGCTCACCGGGCAGCAGCAGGCGGACGGCGGTCTGGATCTCCCTGGAGGTGATGGTGGAGCGCTTGTTGTAGTGAGCCAGACGAGAGGCCTCACCGGCGATGCGCTCGAAGATGTCGCTCACAAACGAGTTCATGATGCCCATGGCCTTAGAGGAGATCCCGGTGTCGGGATGGACCTGCTTCAGGACCTTGTAGACGTAGATGGCGTAGCTCTCCTTCCTGGTCCTCCTCCTCTTCTTGCCGCTCTTGGTGGCTTTAGAGACGGCTTTCTTGGAGCCCTTCTTGGGAGCTTTCACGGTATCAGGCATGTTTCCTGGCTGCAAAGTCAGATGTACCTCTGAACGAATGAAGCTACATGTTCCTGGGGGGGACAGCTCAGGGCTTTTGCCCTTTTCTGCCCATCTTTGGGGGGAGGGCAGAGGCAAAGGGAGGCAAGGGACTCAGGTGGTTGTAGAAAACATGTGGACCAAGGCACCAAGAAAAGAGTAGAAACCATGTGTAAGCGGGTAAGTAATAGAGAAAATATGCCTGATCAAACTTGTGGGGCTGTGAGGGGTCCCCACCTCCATCTGGGGTTGGTTTGGGATCTGGGGAAGGGATGAAAACCCTGTTTAGGGTAGTGGGAGTTGGAAACGGGGGAGGGAGGAAGGATGAAAACCCTGGTTAGGGTAGTGGGAGTTGGAAACGGGGGAGGGAGGAAGGATGAAAACCCTGGTTAGGGTAGTGGGAGATGTAGTGTGTGTGTGTGTGTGTGTGTGTGTGTGTGTGTGTGTCTGGGGGGGTATGGGATGAAAACCCTGGTTAGGGTAGTGGGAGTTGGAAACGGGGGAGGGAAGAAGGATGAAAACCCTGGTTAGGGTAGTGGGAGTTGGAAACGGGGGAGGGAGGAAGGATGAGAACCCTGGTTAGGGTAGTGGAGATTTGGAGGTGGGGACTCATCTCCCATTTTTTATTTATATAAATATATATAAAGGTTCATTTTCATGTTTGACTGATTAGCTGCCCTATAAAAGTCTACGATATGAACAAAAATTAAAGTATTTAAGGTAGTCTTTATTTAGTTTAGTTATTGTAATTGTATTACTCTGTTGCACCGTGGGTCTGAGAGGACTGACATTTTCATTTATGCTGTATGTCCAGCATGTACAACATAATTGACAATAAAGCTGACTTTGACTTTGAAAAATTACAATCACCATTTTTCCACCTCAGACATCCTCCTGCCTCGTCTGCTTTCATCTCAAAGTCACTGTCCCCACGTGTGATGGCATCAGTCACATCGTGAACATTGTGAAAACACCTCTTTGTGCTGGCGGCACTCTGAAACGCAAAAACCAAGAAACATGTCCATCAATAAGTTGATATATACACATATGAACAGTATGCTTAAGGCTGCATGATTCCAGTTCAGACTTATCCTAATCTTGAATTCACATTCAACTAAATTCACACAATAGTGTGTAGGACAGCCTGTTACACTCTTTACTTACCATCCTAAAGAGAAAACTTCACACAGAGAAAAAAAAATTAAAAAGAAACTTTTGGGCACTTTACTCACTTGAAACCTGAGAAATCCAGTCCAATGAAACAAAGAGTCTGAAGTCTGAAGAAAAGTTTGCATGTTGTGAGTTTGTGGCCTGATGGGTGGATCTATAAACACATTTACCATCCAACAGCACTGCAGGGTCAACAATGGGACCCACTGACAGTCTCCTTTACACAGCCCCAATGTACAGAGCTGCACTGATCAGACTGTGGACAACTTGTTTGGACATCTTTTCAATTCATGTTTTATTCCTTCGTGTAGTGCCGTTCTCTCTGAGAATCAGAAGTCACGTAATTCACACTCCACACACCAGATGGAATCTACTTTTGAATACAGCTCGAGAAAGCTGCTCTAACATCTAACAAGCTCTCCTGCTGATTGTCAGAGTCTGCTGGAGCTGCTGTAAAGATGGTTTCCTCTTTTTCTAAACTCTTCTTTAAACTCTAGCTTGTGTCTCACATCATTCTCTGTCCTGCTCTCACTCAGAATCCTCACATGAAGTCAGTTGACTTGATCAGGACGCACAGAGAAATATTGCGCGCAGCACATGAACCAAGCGGGAATCGCTCAACGATTTCACACAAAGCCCGAACCCCCCTCTCTCCCCCTCGTGTCCAGTCTCCGTTTCAAACACCAATCCTTCATGAGCTACAGCACAGCTTTATTAGCATGGGGAGCCTGCAATAGCAGCGCCCCCAGCTCACGAAGCTCATGTTTCTCTCAGACTCATCTGTCTGCAGTCATGCCTGATCCAGTGAAAGCGCCCAAGAAGGGCTCCAAGAAAGCCGTCTCCAAGGCCACCAAGAGCGGCAAGAAGAGGAAGAGGTCCAGGAAGGAGAGCTATGCCATCTACGTCTACAAGGTCCTGAAGCAGGTCCACCCCGACACCGGGATCTCCTCCAAGGCCATGGGCATCATGAACTCGTTTGTGAGCGACATCTTTGAGCGCATCGCTGGTGAGGCCTCTCGTCTGGCTCACTACAACAAGCGCTCCACCATCACCTCCAGGGAGATCCAGACCGCCGTCCGCCTGCTGCTGCCCGGTGAGCTGGCCAAGCACGCCGTGTCTGAAGGCACCAAGGCTGTGACCAAGTACACCAGCTCCAAGTGAAGTGGTCCGCTGTCCAAACCAACCAACGGCTCTTTTAAGAGCCACCCACTCCACTCTGAAGTCACGTTGTTCCTCTCATCAAAGATTCAGCATCATTGTGTTCAGTCTCCTCATCCATCTTTCTGTCTGCGAGGTGCAGTCAAACTTCAAAGTATGAATTAATGCATTAACAAATTCAATCGCCGCGGTGTGTTACAGCAGTGAATAAGAATAATGATGTCGTGCAAAATAATAATGCACAGCACGTTGTTTCAGCTGTGCTTCTTTTTTATGGGGTTGAATTGTATTCATTCTGGTCTCTAAAGGCTCTAATTTGACTCATTGAAAGCTGCACAGAGTCTGGTTGTTTGACCCAGTCCCAGTCGAATTCTGCATGGAGTCCAAACTGTGATGAAAAATCATGCATGACGCAGCATCGCTGCCTCCATATAGAAGAATAATGAACTGATAATAAGAAGATGTGAAAGAAACGCCAGATACTGTCTCCATGTCAAACGAACTGACGTGGAGTGTTGAGCAAAGCATCATTTGCTAAATGTCTTTGAACTCTTCAGACTGAGATCAGCACAGACTGATTTTCTAAAAGCATTGAAAGTGAAGTGAGGAGGAGGGAAACTGCAGACATGAAGAGGGGAAGCCCTCTGTGCTGGATGATTTTCAAGCTGTGAATTGATTTGATTTCTTCCTCCGCTCTTTTCACTGCTGCTGTTTATTTTTGTGCTGTACTGCTGTTGGCTGCTGAGTGTCTTATTGTTTGTTGTGATGGAAAGTCCTGAGTTGTTGGATCTCGAGGTTAAAATGAGTTTTTCAAATGGCGCTGCCTATAGGACGCAAAACCCTGCGTCACAATAACAGGTGAGCATAACACAAAATACCACTCAAAGATGCACTTTCATCATTTCTAAATCAACTACAAACCAACATAAAGGGGCGGGATAAAAATGGAGGATGAGTTTTTCAAATCAAACAAGAGGAAAAGACTCTTTGAGTGTGAGGTGTGCGTGGCTCTTAAAAGAGCCTTTTGTGTGTGTGTGTGTGTGTGTGTGTGTGTCAGGTGTGTGTTGAGGTGATCTCAGCTCACTTCTTCTTGGCTGCTGTCTTCTTGGCTTTGGGCTTGGCCACCTTCTTAGCGGGTGCTTTCTTGGCTGCAGGGGCCTTCTTCACCGCCTTCTTGGGGCTCTTGGCGGCCTTGGTCTTCTTTGGACTCTTGGTGGCCTTCTTGGGGCTCTTGGTTGCAGCTTTCTTTGCCGCTGCGGGTTTCTTGGCCTTCTTCGGGGTTGCTGCCTTCTTAGCTGCCGCTGCCTTGGGTTTCTTGGCCCCTGCTGCGGGTTTCTTTGCTGCGGGCTTCTTGGCTTTAGGAGCAGCCTTCTTGGCGGGCTTCTTGGCCGCCTTCTCTGCCACCTTCTTGTTCATCTTGAAGGATCCGGAGGCCCCTGTTCCCTTGGTCTGGACCAGAGTTCCCTTAGCTACGAGGCTCTTGACGGCGGTCTTGACGCGGACCTTGTTCTTGTCCACATCGTATCCTCCGGCAGCCAGAGCCTTCTTGAGGGCGGCCAGCGACACGCCGCTGCGCTCCTTGGAGGCAGCCACGGCTTTGAGGATGAGCTCGCGGACGCTGGGGCCGCTCTTGACCGGCTTGCTGCTCTTCTTCTTGGCCGCTTTGGCCGGAGCGGCGGCGGCGGGAGCTGGAGCCTCTTCTGCCATAGTTTACTGTGTTCAGTGTTCACAACAGGAGCCGTGCGGATAGTTCTCTGGGTTGAGTGTTGAGAATTCCTGAGCGGGAGGCGGTCCTTAAAGCACACGTGAGAACCGCAGAGACTCAACCAAGCAACGGCTTGTCTGCGCCGCTTGAAAATCGGGTAACTTGTGTTTTCTATTTCCCAGAAAAAAGCTCCAAAGTGTGTGTTTTGACAGAGCTCAGGGCTGATTTGAAAAGCAGGAAACACTCGAGCCTTTCCTCTTCACAGTGAACTCACGTTGGGCTCTCAGCATGTTGTGCTTTTGTTCAGGGAGACTCCAAACATCACATATTTATCATGGTGAGAAGAGCTGCTCATCCACTTGTCCTTCTCTTTTCTTGAATAAAACCAAGTAAACGCATCACAGCACAGAGATGTCCGCTCTTTCTGTCCACCTACAAGTTGATTTAGAAACGCAAACCCTGAAAACTCATGTACAGGTCGAGCTTTATTGAAAATATCAGGTTTTTATGGACGCAGCAAACACACTGATGGAGGCCGAGGCCTCTACACTTTCTCACTGCGATAAAAGACAGTTCTGCTGGTATTCAGGATTGGATATCATTTCTTTTGTTCAATCATTCGTACTTTTGGGTACTTATATCATCATATATCCATACCTATGTTAGTGTTAACTGTAAAATCTGGACCTTTGTTTAGATGACACACCATGAAAATAATCAGAGACATTTTCAATGACTGTTTTTGATCAACTCCGATCCGTGATTTTAAGCTCCCTCCAAATTATTTGCTCCAGTTTGGTCAATAATATTCAATGAAAGTGTTGAATTAATAGAGATGTTTTATGGTAGTATCAGCTTTGTGGTTTATTGTTATTATTTTATTTTCACCACTGAAAGTCTCTCTTTAACTGCTGCATAACAAAAATTGCAGGTTTTCAGTTTCATGTTTTGAATCTTACTGATAACTTTCATTCAGTGGATTCCATGTATCTCAGTCTGAAATTCTAACTAAGGATGTTAACCTGAAACCAAACTGAAGAAACCTGAGCAGCAACATGTTTAGACTTTAATTTTGACCTCACGTTTTGTCTCTGTTCTTCGTGAAGAGCTCTGTTTTGACGCTCAGACTTTGTCAGTTGTGTTAAATCTCCAGGGGATTCTTTGAGAGACGTTAACAGTCCAGAAAAGGACCAGGTGAAATAAGAAAAACACTAATTTACTCACAGATTCACCTTAAATCAATATTTTAAACTGAAACCAAGCAAATCAAAAAGGCTTTCAGTCAATGGCGGGTCCTTTGGTGAGGAAAAACCCCTACGTCACAGCAACAAGTGAATAAAACACAAAAGACCACACAAAAATGCACATTTATAATTTCAAAATACACTAAATTGCCCTCTAATGACATAAAAAAAAAAAAAAAAAAAAAAAAAAAAACCTATCAAAATCTGCAGGATGAAGACTCTCTTAAGTTAAATCAAAGTCCGTCCGCGCCCTCGTGATCTTTCGGCCGCGATCCAGACTATCCTCTCCCACAAGGGAGATAAAGAAGTAAATCATTTTAAAAAAAGACAGTTCATACAAAAAAAAATATTTAACAATATAAATGACCTAAACCTCATCCTGAGTAAACGGAGCATGCAGCTCTGCGCGAGGACTCGTGCTGAGCTACTTTAATGTAGTTAATTTGTGAGCACCTGAAAGAGTTTATTGTCAGAGTGTTGGAACGATCAGACATGAGGCTTGAACACGTTGTGAATTCTGCTCTTCACAGGATGGCAGTGGGTGGCCCTGAAAAGGACCTTTGGGTTTTCTGGAGTCAGGCGTGCAGAGCTTAACCTCCGAATCCGTACAGGGTGCGTCCCTGTCTCTTCAGAGCGTAAACCACGTCCATGGCGGTGACAGTCTTCCTCTTGGCGTGCTCGGTGTAGGTGACGGCATCACGGATCACGTTCTCCAGGAAGACCTTGAGCACACCGCGGGTCTCCTCGTAGATCAGACCGGAGATACGCTTGACTCCGCCACGGCGAGCCAGACGGCGGATAGCGGGCTTGGTGATGCCCTGGATGTTATCACGGAGGACTTTACGGTGACGCTTAGCGCCTCCTTTGCCGAGTCCTTTTCCTCCCTTGCCTCGTCCACTCATTCTGGATGATCAGATTAAAGGTTCAATGTGGGGCATAAATCGGACTGCGGGCTGGTTTAAACACTGCGTGAGGACGTGTCGGAGCTCAGAGGCAGCGCGTTTCTTCCTTCTCCTCCTCTTTCCTTTGTCGTCTTTGTGGATTTTGATGCTTCTGGTGGATCAGCGCCCTCTGCTGAAACACTCTCTCTTCTGCTGCTGTTGACTAAAGGCACAGAAACACATGAGCAGGGAGCAACAGGAACAAGTCAGAATCCAGCCGAGTTTCAGCCCTTCCAGGTAACTTTGGAGAAACTCTGTCCTCTTCACCTGTTCAGCGCTGTCCAAGGTGCTGATAACAGACGATCGAAGATACATGTCTCTGGGGGGACAGCTCAGGGCATCTTCCCACATGTATTATACATGTGATTTTTATTCTTTTTATGTTTCTTTGTATGTTTTTTTGGTATTTTACGGAATACTTTTGGTCTTTTTTGCTTTAAAAATAGTAAAAAAAACAACAAAAACAATTTCAGACACAAGATAGATAAAACTTGCGTGTGTGTGTGTGTGTGTGTGTGTGTGTGTGTGTGTGTGGTGTGGTGGTGGTGGTGTGGGGGGGGGGCAATGTCCTCGTCCTTTTAGCAGTAGATTGTATCTCTTCAGTTTTTTTTTTTTTTTAGCACATAAGGAAAATAATAAACACGAGATAGCTGCAGATAAAGACAGGTTATATTATTTGGTAGCTCTTCAGCTGAGGCTGAACATGCAGCTTCAGGGCCCCATAGTGGCTTGGGGACCCTGCGCCTTCACATAGTCCACATGTCGCAAGAAACGGCTCTGGCTGCGCCTGTGTGAATAAGTCAAGTGTGGAGATGAAGTCAGAGTGTCTCTGACATGAATACCAGAATGATTTATCCTCAGTGTTACTCACAGAGCAGACGCAGATTCAACAATTCAAAGTCTTTGGTGGTCAAACAAACCTTATCGAGTGAGGCAGACCGCTGACTACAATTCTACAATTCCACAATTTCATTTAGCAGACGCTTTTGTCCAAAGCGACGTACAACACCAGCAAGAATAGCATTTCATCTAAATAATGTAGCCACAAGGAAAATTCATTATCGGCAATATCTTTCAACATTCAACAACATTCAATATCCGGTGCTTTCATTCATGAAGAGCTCAGTCTGAGACCTTCTGAGACCTTCTGATTGGACCCCTGAGGACAAAGATGAGACGGGTCAGATTAAGTGCCAAAGTGTTCCCTGAACAGGTGAGTCTTCAGTCGTCACTTCAAAGTAAAGACTCTGCGGATCGTACAGAGATGAGTAATTCATTCCACTATTTGGGAAAAATAGAGGACAAGAGTCTGGTAGCGGTTTAGAGCCATGCTGGGCTGGGAGCACCAGGCAAGAGCATAGACTTGGATGAGGGACTCCAGGTAGGAAGGAGCCGTTTAAGTCACAGTTTTATAAGCCAGAAGAAGAGCTTTGAGTTCGATGGGAGCTGCCACTGGAAGCCAGTGAAGATTAACAGCAGGGTGACGTGTGCTGTTTTGGGCTGGTTAAAGACCAGACATGCTGCTGCATTCTGGATCATCTGCAGAGGGTTGAATGTTCACACAGGGAGGCCTGCTAGAAGAGAGCTGCAGGAGTCAGTGCTTGAAATCACAAGAGTCTGTACCAGAAGCTGTGTGGCCTGTTTTGTGTCAGGTAGGGTCATAGGTCTGAAAATACATGAAGAAGCCAGTGTGGGATCATCTTCAAGATGACAATGCCCTAAAGAATGGTTCAGTGAGCGTGAGACATTTCCACGCACGGATTGGCCTCCACAGAAACAAGAATGTGTGACATAGAAGTTGTGATATGACAGAAGTTTATCAAAACAATGCCACAGTGAATGTCGCAAACAAACTCATAGCTAATCCAATGAAATATTAGTGTGTGATGTCAAAGTGGATGACTTGGTTAAAAACATTAAAAAACACATTTAAAACAGTAATCTTGAGCTAAAATAACATGTTAAGAAAGAGGATAACCCCTTCTTTTACAGTCCACTAAGTACTGGGTATTTACCCAATAAATACATGGTAACAATAATTTGTTACTAGGTAATTACCACTGGTAATAACAGGTAAGTGCATAGTAACTACAGCTATAGCAGAGCGCCCGCACATTTAAATGATTTTTATTCATTCGATTAACTTTCCTGTGTGCTTTCTCATCCAGCTGTGATGCTGTCATCACTAAAACATGTCGCTTCATGTGACGCTCCAGAGAAGAGGACGTCTCATTTCTCTTGAAACACATCTAGTCTCCTCTGCTCTCTCTCCCCTTGCATCTCTGGTGGTAGGGACTAAGACGCAAGTGAACGACTCAAGTGGAGGAAGGAAACACGGACATTTGGAGCTTTGAGACCCTTTTTACTTTCAGCTTCAGTTTGTTAATGCCAGTCATTTAAAAATAAGTTGTATTTTGAACCATCCGGCGGGTTTGGGACTTTTCCATTTTCAACAAAATAAACTGAACAACAACATGAGAGCACCTTATTTTACACAGAACACAGTGAGCCAAGACTCCTGCACTGTAAGTAACTGATAGAAGAAATAAAATCAAAAGAAAATTACGAAATACCAAACAACACAGGAAAGACAGAAAGCAATACATAGAAATAAGCACAAAATACCACAACAGCTGTTGATCAACTGAAGTTGTTCATCAATCAAGAATGTAAATAATTCCACCTCCAAAGCTTCAACAATTAGTAGGAGTCCTCAGTTCACAAACACTTATTGAGTGTTGTTCAAAGGAAAGCTGATGGAACACAGTGGAACGTGTTGCAGACATCAAATTCAAAATGAGGGAATATCTTTTCTTATCTCAGACTTTTTTTAAAGTCCGAGATTCATTAACTGTTCAATGAAATCAAAGATTTTTTTTTTTTTTTTTTTTTTTTTTTTTTTTTGAGTTTGGTAGTGAAGGAATATACATCAGTTTTTCTCAGGACATGCACACTCTATTATGTGAGCCGACAATCAAATGAAATGCATTTATCTTTGCTTATTTGTATGCATTAAAAAATCAGAATTAAAAGGTTAAAGCTTCAAATAATAATAATCATCATCATCATCATCATCATCATCATCATCATCAAACTAGACTGAAACAAATCATTAAAAACATTTAAAGCTTTTGAAAATGTAACTAAGCAGTGCTGCAGCTTGTACTTCCCTACAAGCTGCTTTGTTGTACTTTCACATTCAAAACATATGAAATCAAAACTTGCTTGTTATGAATTGATACGTACTTTTTTTTTTTACAACTGCTAGTAATCTATTTATGTTATTTTATAACAAAGCATATAGACTAAAATTATTATTTGTCATAATTTTAAAACGCAAAATAGTCACAATATCAATCGCACAATTGTGGGATCAGTCTAATGTTCTCTTGTGTGTCTCCATCTTGAACATCTTCATTTATTTGGACTGATTTTGTTCATACGTTTGAAAAGCACAAATATATTTCATGTAGCTTTGTACAGGATGAGACTCATCAATAGAGGGACACGTTTTGAATGCATAATAAACATGAAGCTCATCTGGCTCATGTTATATTAACATTACTGTTACAATGGACGGCCTGCTGCAGGTCAGTATGTTTAAGACACTTTGAGAACAAATCCTCACAGAGTGGAAATTATCTCTGTAGTAGAGTGAGGTGGCTCTTTGAAAAGCTTTAATACCACTGATAGAACCAGTTTGAGCTGAGGACGTTCAGCACCTCGGACAGCGACAGTAGCGCTACACTTCCAGAAGATGAGGGCACAGATGGAGAGAAAGTTATGAGAAGACTTTCTGTGGATGTAAGTAAAAACAATGGCTAAAGACAAGAATAGATTGTGCTGTGGATTTCAAAGGCTTCCTGAAACTGCAGAAACTGATGCTGAAGCTTGAAATCACCACAGGGTGGACGCGTTCCTGCCAGAATCTGCCTCACCGGGAGGAAATCCTGGAGTATTTGGTCCTGATGGAGAAGAGAGGCGGCTTCAGTCCCGAGTGAGTCGTAGCAGTGCCAGTTGATGCCAACGTTTGAAAGGGTAAAACAAGCCAGCAGGTCAGAGAAAACTGGATCATCAACAGGACAACACAACACTTCATTAATTATGCACGCTCACCACTAACTGGACAGGGGGTCTGCTGCAGGTCAGATATGTGATTGATGAATGGCTGTGTGACAGCTGAAGTGGACTGGATCACTGTCGGGGTTTCTAATGCGTCAAAATGACCTTCGGATTTTTTGTTGGGCTTTGAGGTGGTGGTGCTGGGACTGCGGATGATCTGAACAAAGTGTTTCTGTAACTGGAGGTTTCATCACATTCAGTCATTGTTGACACTTGATTTATCTGATCAATGATTGATCTAAAGTGATGAGGAGGTTCGCTCTCTGGTTTTGGTGAGGTGGCTCTTAAAAGAGCCGTTGTGTTGTTGTTACGGAGCTGCGCACAGTCTAAGCTCTCTCTCCACGGATGCGGCGGGCCAGCTGGATGTCTTTGGGCATGATGGTCACTCTCTTGGCGTGGATGGCGCACAGGTTGGTGTCCTCGAACAGACCCACCAGGTAAGCCTCGCTGGCCTCCTGCAGAGCCATGACAGCCGAGCTCTGGAAGCGCAGGTCGGTCTTGAAGTCCTGAGCGATTTCTCGCACCAGGCGCTGGAAGGGCAGCTTGCGGATGAGCAGCTCGGTGGATTTCTGGTAACGACGGATCTCCCTCAGAGCCACGGTACCGGGCCTGTAACGGTGAGGCTTCTTGACGCCGCCGGTGGCCGGGGCGCTCTTACGGGCAGCCTTGGTGGCCAGCTGCTTCCTGGGAGCTTTGCCTCCGGTGGATTTACGAGCGGTCTGCTTGGTTCTGGCCATTGCGTCCTCTTCTTCTTCTTTCTCTGACTTGGAGAAAAACTAGTGGAGAGCGGAGCCGAGCTGCTCTTAAAGCGGAGGAGCGGATTTCAAACTGTGACGCAGACGCCGCTTGAGAGCTCCGGCTCGTGATTGGTGAGAGGCCGCTCCTGGAGCTCAGCCCCGCCGAGGAGGGGGACAGAGCCCCCGCCTCAAGCTCCGCTGCTTATTGGACCGAAATGGGTTGCGAGGGGAGCGGAGCGGAGCTCGGGCCGCCCTCTGCTGCTCTGCTGGAAGCCTCTTTTCTGGGTTGGTGCGCCGGGACAATGCGCGCGCTCTCAGCGTATATGAAGAGGACTTGGAGCCGAATGGATCACTATTTCTCTGAGACCAGACTCTAGAAAGTCCAAGAATGAGTGGAAGAGGCAAGACAGGCGGAAAGGCCAGAGCTAAGGCTAAGACCCGTTCATCCCGTGCCGGGCTCCAGTTCCCGGTGGGTCGTGTCCACAGGCTGCTGCGTAAAGGTAACTACGCTCAGCGCGTTGGTGCCGGTGCCCCCGTGTACCTGGCGGCTGTGCTGGAGTACCTGACCGCTGAGATCCTGGAGTTGGCCGGAAACGCTGCCCGTGACAACAAGAAGACCCGTATCATCCCCCGTCACCTGCAGCTGGCTGTCCGCAACGACGAGGAGCTCAACAAGCTGCTGGGCGGAGTGACCATCGCTCAGGGAGGCGTGCTGCCCAACATCCAGGCTGTCCTGCTGCCCAAGAAGACCGAGAAGCCCGCCAAGAAGTAAAGCCTCACACCGGACCAGAAACCACACAAAGGCTCTTTTAAGAGCCACACACTTGACCACAGAGAGCGTTTCCTGTTCAGAGCACTGAGCGAACATTTTAGTGAGAAAAGCAGCCGTGGAGCGCTCAGACCGGCTCCGATATTCTCAAGCTCTCATAGAACCACGATTCCCCATCAGGAGCTGCGCAGAGCAGGAACAAAGCTGTTGAACTCGTTCAGAAATGGAAAGGACGAGCCTGCAGATTTAAGCCCGACACAGACCCAGATATGAAAAGAGAAAATATCATTAATAATGTCTCAGATGTTGTTGTAGGCGCTCTCTGATGCGGAATTTAGTTTATCATGAAGTTTTCAGACGCATGATCATCACATGTTTGAACAAATGGAGAAAAAAAAAATGTATAAAGGTTCATTTTCATGTTTGACTGATTAGCTGCCCTATAAAAGTCTACGATATGAACAAAAATTAAAGTATTTAAGGTAGTCTTTATTTAGTTTAGTTATTGTAATTGTATTACTCTGTTGCACCGTGGGTCCGAGAGGACTGACATTTTCATTTATGCTGTATGTCCAGCATGTACAACATAATTGACAATAAAGCTGACTTTGACTTTGAAAAATTACAATCACCATTTTTCCACCTCAGACATCCTCCTGCCTCGTCTGCTTTCATCTCAAAGTCACTGTCCCCACGTGTGATGGCATCAGTCACATCGTGAACATTGTGAAAACACCTCTTTGTGCTGGCGGCACTCTGAAACGCAAAAACCAAGAAACATGTCCATCAATAAGTTGATATATACACATATGAACAGTATGCTTAAGGCTGCATGATTCCAGTTCAGACTTATCCTAATCTTGAATTCACATTCAACTAAATTCACACAATAGTGTGTAGGACAGCCTGTTACACTCTTTACTTACCATCCTAAAGAGAAAACTTCACACAGAGAAAAAAAAATTAAAAAGAAACTTTTGGGCACTTTACTCACTTGAAACCTGAGAAATCCAGTCCAATGAAACAAAGAGTCTGAAGTCTGAAGAAAAGTTTGCATGTTGTGAGTTTGTGGCCTGATGGGTGGATCTATAAACACATTTACCATCCAACAGCACTGCAGGGTCAACAATGGGACCCACTGACAGTCTCCTTTACACAGCCCCAATGTACAGAGCTGCACTGATCAGACTGTGGACAACTTGTTTGGACATCTTTTCAATTCATGTTTTATTCCTTCGTGTAGTGCCGTTCTCTCTGAGAATCAGAAGTCACGTAATTCACACTCCACACACCAGATGGAATCTACTTTTGAATACAGCTCGAGAAAGCTGCTCTAACATCTAACAAGCTCTCCTGCTGATTGTCAGAGTCTGCTGGAGCTGCTGTAAAGATGGTTTCCTCTTTTTCTAAACTCTTCTTTAAACTCTAGCTTGTGTCTCACATCATTCTCTGTCCTGCTCTCACTCAGAATCCTCACATGAAGTCAGTTGACTTGATCAGGACGCACAGAGAAATATTGCGCGCAGCACATGAACCAAGCGGGAATCGCTCAACGATTTCACACAAAGCCCGAACCCCCCTCTCTCCCCCTCGTGTCCAGTCTCCGTTTCAAACACCAATCCTTCATGAGCTACAGCACAGCTTTATTAGCATGGGGAGCCTGCAATAGCAGCGCCCCCAGCTCACGAAGCTCATGTTTCTCTCAGACTCATCTGTCTGCAGTCATGCCTGATCCAGTGAAAGCGCCCAAGAAGGGCTCCAAGAAAGCCGTCTCCAAGGCCACCAAGAGCGGCAAGAAGAGGAAGAGGTCCAGGAAGGAGAGCTATGCCATCTACGTCTACAAGGTCCTGAAGCAGGTCCACCCCGACACCGGGATCTCCTCCAAGGCCATGGGCATCATGAACTCGTTTGTGAGCGACATCTTTGAGCGCATCGCTGGTGAGGCCTCTCGTCTGGCTCACTACAACAAGCGCTCCACCATCACCTCCAGGGAGATCCAGACCGCCGTCCGCCTGCTGCTGCCCGGTGAGCTGGCCAAGCACGCCGTGTCTGAAGGCACCAAGGCTGTGACCAAGTACACCAGCTCCAAGTGAAGTGGTCCGCTGTCCAAACCAACCAACGGCTCTTTTAAGAGCCACCCACTCCACTCTGAAGTCACGTTGTTCCTCTCATCAAAGATTCAGCATCATTGTGTTCAGTCTCCTCATCCATCTTTCTGTCTGCGAGGTGCAGTCAAACTTCAAAGTATGAATTAATGCATTAACAAATTCAATCGCCGCGGTGTGTTACAGCAGTGAATAAGAATAATGATGTCGTGCAAAATAATAATGCACAGCACGTTGTTTCAGCTGTGCTTCTTTTTTATGGGGTTGAATTGTATTCATTCTGGTCTCTAAAGGCTCTAATTTGACTCATTGAAAGCTGCACAGAGTCTGGTTGTTTGACCCAGTCCCAGTCGAATTCTGCATGGAGTCCAAACTGTGATGAAAAATCATGCATGACGCAGCATCGCTGCCTCCATATAGAAGAATAATGAACTGATAATAAGAAGATGTGAAAGAAACGCCAGATACTGTCTCCATGTCAAACGAACTGACGTGGAGTGTTGAGCAAAGCATCATTTGCTAAATGTCTTTGAACTCTTCAGACTGAGATCAGCACAGACTGATTTTCTAAAAGCATTGAAAGTGAAGTGAGGAGGAGGGAAACTGCAGACATGAAGAGGGGAAGCCCTCTGTGCTGGATGATTTTCAAGCTGTGAATTGATTTGATTTCTTCCTCCGCTCTTTTCACTGCTGCTGTTTATTTTTGTGCTGTACTGCTGTTGGCTGCTGAGTGTCTTATTGTTTGTTGTGATGGAAAGTCCTGAGTTGTTGGATCTCGAGGTTAAAATGAGTTTTTCAAATGGCGCTGCCTATAGGACGCAAAACCCTGCGTCACAATAACAGGTGAGCATAACACAAAATACCACTCAAAGATGCACTTTCATCATTTCTAAATCAACTACAAACCAACATAAAGGGGCGGGATAAAAATGGAGGATGAGTTTTTCAAATCAAACAAGAGGAAAAGACTCTTTGAGTGTGAGGTGTGCGTGGCTCTTAAAAGAGCCTTTTGTGTGTGTGTGTGTGTGTGTGTGTGTCAGGTGTGTGTTGAGGTGATCTCAGCTCACTTCTTCTTGGCTGCTGTCTTCTTGGCTTTGGGCTTGGCCACCTTCTTAGCGGGTGCTTTCTTGGCTGCAGGGGCCTTCTTCACCGCCTTCTTGGGGCTCTTGGCGGCCTTGGTCTTCTTTGGACTCTTGGTGGCCTTCTTGGGGCTCTTGGTTGCAGCTTTCTTTGCCGCTGCGGGTTTCTTGGCCTTCTTCGGGGTTGCTGCCTTCTTAGCTGCCGCTGCCTTGGGTTTCTTGGCCCCTGCTGCGGGTTTCTTTGCTGCGGGCTTCTTGGCTTTAGGAGCAGCCTTCTTGGCGGGCTTCTTGGCCGCCTTCTCTGCCACCTTCTTGTTCATCTTGAAGGATCCGGAGGCCCCTGTTCCCTTGGTCTGGACCAGAGTTCCCTTAGCTACGAGGCTCTTGACGGCGGTCTTGACGCGGACCTTGTTCTTGTCCACATCGTATCCTCCGGCAGCCAGAGCCTTCTTGAGGGCGGCCAGCGACACGCCGCTGCGCTCCTTGGAGGCAGCCACGGCTTTGAGGATGAGCTCGCGGACGCTGGGGCCGCTCTTGACCGGCTTGCTGCTCTTCTTCTTGGCCGCTTTGGCCGGAGCGGCGGCGGCGGGAGCTGGAGCCTCTTCTGCCATAGTTTACTGTGTTCAGTGTTCACAACAGGAGCCGTGCGGATAGTTCTCTGGGTTGAGTGTTGAGAATTCCTGAGCGGGAGGCGGTCCTTAAAGCACACGTGAGAACCGCAGAGACTCAACCAAGCAACGGCTTGTCTGCGCCGCTTGAAAATCGGGTAACTTGTGTTTTCTATTTCCCAGAAAAAAGCTCCAAAGTGTGTGTTTTGACAGAGCTCAGGGCTGATTTGAAAAGCAGGAAACACTCGAGCCTTTCCTCTTCACAGTGAACTCACGTTGGGCTCTCAGCATGTTGTGCTTTTGTTCAGGGAGACTCCAAACATCACATATTTATCATGGTGAGAAGAGCTGCTCATCCACTTGTCCTTCTCTTTTCTTGAATAAAACCAAGTAAACGCATCACAGCACAGAGATGTCCGCTCTTTCTGTCCACCTACAAGTTGATTTAGAAACGCAAACCCTGAAAACTCATGTACAGGTCGAGCTTTATTGAAAATATCAGGTTTTTATGGACGCAGCAAACACACTGATGGAGGCCGAGGCCTCTACACTTTCTCACTGCGATAAAAGACAGTTCTGCTGGTATTCAGGATTGGATATCATTTCTTTTGTTCAATCATTCGTACTTTTGGGTACTTATATCATCATATATCCATACCTATGTTAGTGTTAACTGTAAAATCTGGACCTTTGTTTAGATGACACACCATGAAAATAATCAGAGACATTTTCAATGACTGTTTTTGATCAACTCCGATCCGTGATTTTAAGCTCCCTCCAAATTATTTGCTCCAGTTTGGTCAATAATATTCAATGAAAGTGTTGAATTAATAGAGATGTTTTATGGTAGTATCAGCTTTGTGGTTTATTGTTATTATTTTATTTTCACCACTGAAAGTCTCTCTTTAACTGCTGCATAACAAAAATTGCAGGTTTTCAGTTTCATGTTTTGAATCTTACTGATAACTTTCATTCAGTGGATTCCATGTATCTCAGTCTGAAATTCTAACTAAGGATGTTAACCTGAAACCAAACTGAAGAAACCTGAGCAGCAACATGTTTAGACTTTAATTTTGACCTCACGTTTTGTCTCTGTTCTTCGTGAAGAGCTCTGTTTTGACGCTCAGACTTTGTCAGTTGTGTTAAATCTCCAGGGGATTCTTTGAGAGACGTTAACAGTCCAGAAAAGGACCAGGTGAAATAAGAAAAACACTAATTTACTCACAGATTCACCTTAAATCAATATTTTAAACTGAAACCAAGCAAATCAAAAAGGCTTTCAGTCAATGGCGGGTCCTTTGGTGAGGAAAAACCCCTACGTCACAGCAACAAGTGAATAAAACACAAAAGACCACACAAAAATGCACATTTATAATTTCAAAATACACTAAATTGCCCTCTAATGACATAAAAAAAAAAAAAAAAAAAAAAAACTATCAAAATCTGCAGGATGAAGACTCTCTTAAGTTAAATCAAAGTCCGTCCGCGCCCTCGTGATCTTTCGGCCGCGATCCAGACTATCCTCTCCCACAAGGGAGATAAAGAAGTAAATCATTTTAAAAAAAGACAGTTCATACAAAAAAAATATTTAACAATATAAATGACCTAAACCTCATCCTGAGTAAACGGAGCATGCAGCTCTGCGCGAGGACTCGTGCTGAGCTACTTTAATGTAGTTAATTTGTGAGCACCTGAAAGAGTTTATTGTCAGAGTGTTGGAACGATCAGACATGAGGCTTGAACACGTTGTGAATTCTGCTCTTCACAGGATGGCAGTGGGTGGCCCTGAAAAGGACCTTTGGGTTTTCTGGAGTCAGGCGTGCAGAGCTTAACCTCCGAATCCGTACAGGGTGCGTCCCTGTCTCTTCAGAGCGTAAACCACGTCCATGGCGGTGACAGTCTTCCTCTTGGCGTGCTCGGTGTAGGTGACGGCATCACGGATCACGTTCTCCAGGAAGACCTTGAGCACACCGCGGGTCTCCTCGTAGATCAGACCGGAGATACGCTTGACTCCGCCACGGCGAGCCAGACGGCGGATAGCGGGCTTGGTGATGCCCTGGATGTTATCACGGAGGACTTTACGGTGACGCTTAGCGCCTCCTTTGCCGAGTCCTTTTCCTCCCTTGCCTCGTCCACTCATTCTGGATGATCAGATTAAAGGTTCAATGTGGGGCATAAATCGGACTGCGGGCTGGTTTAAACACTGCGTGAGGACGTGTCGGAGCTCAGAGGCAGCGCGTTTCTTCCTTCTCCTCCTCTTTCCTTTGTCGTCTTTGTGGATTTTGATGCTTCTGGTGGATCAGCGCCCTCTGCTGAAACACTCTCTCTTCTGCTGCTGTTGACTAAAGGCACAGAAACACATGAGCAGGGAGCAACAGGAACAAGTCAGAATCCAGCCGAGTTTCAGCCCTTCCAGGTAACTTTGGAGAAACTCTGTCCTCTTCACCTGTTCAGCGCTGTCCAAGGTGCTGATAACAGACGATCGAAGATACATGTCTCTGGGGGGACAGCTCAGGGCTTTGTGCACTTTTCTGCCCATCTTTTGGGGCCGGGCAGGGACAAAGGACTCAAGTGGTTGCAGAAAACACTAGGACCCAGGCACCAAAAAATAAATAAATAAATAATAATAAAAATAAATAAATAAATAGAAATCATATGGGATTAAAAACCCTGGTCAGGGTAGTGGAAGATGGGGTTCAAAGGGTGGGGGCTGAGGTTTTGGAGGTAGGGACTCATCTTCCCACATGTATTATACATGTGATTTTTATTCTTTTTATGTTTCTTTGTATGTTTTTTTGGTATTTTACGGAATACTTTTGGTCTTTTTTGCTTTAAAAATAGTAAAAAAAACAACAAAAACAATTTCAGACACAAGATAGATAAAACTTGCGTGTGTGTGTGTGTGTGTGTGTGTGTGTGTGTGTGTGTGTGGTGTGGTGGTGGTGGTGTGGGGGGGGGGCAATGTCCTCGTCCTTTTAGCAGTAGATTGTATCTCTTCAGTTTTTTTTTTTTTTTAGCACATAAGGAAAATAATAAACACGAGATAGCTGCAGATAAAGACAGGTTATATTATTTGGTAGCTCTTCAGCTGAGGCTGAACATGCAGCTTCAGGGCCCCATAGTGGCTTGGGGACCCTGCGCCTTCACATAGTCCACATGTCGCAAGAAACGGCTCTGGCTGCGCCTGTGTGAATAAGTCAAGTGTGGAGATGAAGTCAGAGTGTCTCTGACATGAATACCAGAATGATTTATCCTCAGTGTTACTCACAGAGCAGACGCAGATTCAACAATTCAAAGTCTTTGGTGGTCAAACAAACCTTATCGAGTGAGGCAGACCGCTGACTACAATTCTACAATTCCACAATTTCATTTAGCAGACGCTTTTGTCCAAAGCGACGTACAACACCAGCAAGAATAGCATTTCATCTAAATAATGTAGCCACAAGGAAAATTCATTATCGGCAATATCTTTCAACATTCAACAACATTCAATATCCGGTGCTTTCATTCATGAAGAGCTCAGTCTGAGACCTTCTGAGACCTTCTGATTGGACCCCTGAGGACAAAGATGAGACGGGTCAGATTAAGTGCCAAAGTGTTCCCTGAACAGGTGAGTCTTCAGTCGTCACTTCAAAGTAAAGACTCTGCGGATCGTACAGAGATGAGTAATTCATTCCACTATTTGGGAAAAATAGAGGACAAGAGTCTGGTAGCGGTTTAGAGCCATGCTGGGCTGGGAGCACCAGGCAAGAGCATAGACTTGGATGAGGGACTCCAGGTAGGAAGGAGCCGTTTAAGTCACAGTTTTATAAGCCAGAAGAAGAGCTTTGAGTTCGATGGGAGCTGCCACTGGAAGCCAGTGAAGATTAACAGCAGGGTGACGTGTGCTGTTTTGGGCTGGTTAAAGACCAGACATGCTGCTGCATTCTGGATCATCTGCAGAGGGTTGAATGTTCACACAGGGAGGCCTGCTAGAAGAGAGCTGCAGGAGTCAGTGCTTGAAATCACAAGAGTCTGTACCAGAAGCTGTGTGGCCTGTTTTGTGTCAGGTAGGGTCATAGGTCTGAAAATACATGAAGAAGCCAGTGTGGGATCATCTTCAAGATGACAATGCCCTAAAGAATGGTTCAGTGAGCGTGAGACATTTCCACGCACGGATTGGCCTCCACAGAAACAAGAATGTGTGACATAGAAGTTGTGATATGACAGAAGTTTATCAAAACAATGCCACAGTGAATGTCGCAAACAAACTCATAGCTAATCCAATGAAATATTAGTGTGTGATGTCAAAGTGGATGACTTGGTTAAAAACATTAAAAAACACATTTAAAACAGTAATCTTGAGCTAAAATAACATGTTAAGAAAGAGGATAACCCCTTCTTTTACAGTCCACTAAGTACTGGGTATTTACCCAATAAATACATGGTAACAATAATTTGTTACTAGGTAATTACCACTGGTAATAACAGGTAAGTGCATAGTAACTACAGCTATAGCAGAGCGCCCGCACATTTAAATGATTTTTATTCATTCGATTAACTTTCCTGTGTGCTTTCTCATCCAGCTGTGATGCTGTCATCACTAAAACATGTCGCTTCATGTGACGCTCCAGAGAAGAGGACGTCTCATTTCTCTTGAAACACATCTAGTCTCCTCTGCTCTCTCTCCCCTTGCATCTCTGGTGGTAGGGACTAAGACGCAAGTGAACGACTCAAGTGGAGGAAGGAAACACGGACATTTGGAGCTTTGAGACCCTTTTTACTTTCAGCTTCAGTTTGTTAATGCCAGTCATTTAAAAATAAGTTGTATTTTGAACCATCCGGCGGGTTTGGGACTTTTCCATTTTCAACAAAATAAACTGAACAACAACATGAGAGCACCTTATTTTACACAGAACACAGTGAGCCAAGACTCCTGCACTGTAAGTAACTGATAGAAGAAATAAAATCAAAAGAAAATTACGAAATACCAAACAACACAGGAAAGACAGAAAGCAATACATAGAAATAAGCACAAAATACCACAACAGCTGTTGATCAACTGAAGTTGTTCATCAATCAAGAATGTAAATAATTCCACCTCCAAAGCTTCAACAATTAGTAGGAGTCCTCAGTTCACAAACACTTATTGAGTGTTGTTCAAAGGAAAGCTGATGGAACACAGTGGAACGTGTTGCAGACATCAAATTCAAAATGAGGGAATATCTTTTCTTATCTCAGACTTTTTTTAAAGTCCGAGATTCATTAACTGTTCAATGAAATCAAAGATTTTTTTTTTTTTTTTTTTTTTTTTTTTTTTTTGAGTTTGGTAGTGAAGGAATATACATCAGTTTTTCTCAGGACATGCACACTCTATTATGTGAGCCGACAATCAAATGAAATGCATTTATCTTTGCTTATTTGTATGCATTAAAAAATCAGAATTAAAAGGTTAAAGCTTCAAATAATAATAATCATCATCATCATCATCATCATCATCATCATCATCATCATCAAACTAGACTGAAACAAATCATTAAAAACATTTAAAGCTTTTGAAAATGTAACTAAGCAGTGCTGCAGCTTGTACTTCCCTACAAGCTGCTTTGTTGTACTTTCACATTCAAAACATATGAAATCAAAACTTGCTTGTTATGAATTGATACGTACTTTTTTTTTTTACAACTGCTAGTAATCTATTTATGTTATTTTATAACAAAGCATATAGACTAAAATTATTATTTGTCATAATTTTAAAACGCAAAATAGTCACAATATCAATCGCACAATTGTGGGATCAGTCTAATGTTCTCTTGTGTGTCTCCATCTTGAACATCTTCATTTATTTGGACTGATTTTGTTCATACGTTTGAAAAGCACAAATATATTTCATGTAGCTTTGTACAGGATGAGACTCATCAATAGAGGGACACGTTTTGAATGCATAATAAACATGAAGCTCATCTGGCTCATGTTATATTAACATTACTGTTACAATGGACGGCCTGCTGCAGGTCAGTATGTTTAAGACACTTTGAGAACAAATCCTCACAGAGTGGAAATTATCTCTGTAGTAGAGTGAGGTGGCTCTTTGAAAAGCTTTAATACCACTGATAGAACCAGTTTGAGCTGAGGACGTTCAGCACCTCGGACAGCGACAGTAGCGCTACACTTCCAGAAGATGAGGACACAGATGGAGAGAAAGTTATGAGAAGACTTTCTGTGGATGTAAGTAAAAACAATGGCTAAAGACAAGAATAGATTGTGCTGTGGATTTCAAAGGCTTCCTGAAACTGCAGAAACTGATGCTGAAGCTTGAAATCACCACAGGGTGGACGCGTTCCTGCCAGAATCTGCCTCACCGGGAGGAAATCCTGGAGTATTTGGTCCTGATGGAGAAGAGAGGCGGCTTCAGTCCCGAGTGAGTCGTAGCAGTGCCAGTTGATGCCAACGTTTGAAAGGGTAAAACAAGCCAGCAGGTCAGAGAAAACTGGATCATCAACAGGACAACACAACACTTCATTAATTATGCGCGCTCACCACTAACTGGACAGGAGGTCTGCTGCAGGTCAGATATGTGATTGATGAATGGCTGTGTGACAGTTGAAGTGGACTGGATCACTGTCGGGGTTTCTAATGCGTCAAAATGACCTTCGGATTTTTTGTTGGGCTTTGAGGTGGTGGTGCTGGGACTGCGGATGATCTGAACAAAGTGTTTCTGTAACTGGAGGTTTCATCACATTCAGTCATTGTTGACACTTGATTTATCTGATCAATGATTGATCTAAAGTGATGAGGAGGTTCGCTCTCTGGTTTTGGTGAGGTGGCTCTTAAAAGAGCCGTTGTGTTGTTGTTACGGAGCTGCGCACAGTCTAAGCTCTCTCTCCACGGATGCGGCGGGCCAGCTGGATGTCTTTGGGCATGATGGTCACTCTCTTGGCGTGGATGGCGCACAGGTTGGTGTCCTCGAACAGACCCACCAGGTAAGCCTCGCTGGCCTCCTGCAGAGCCATGACAGCCGAGCTCTGGAAGCGCAGGTCGGTCTTGAAGTCCTGAGCGATTTCTCGCACCAGGCGCTGGAAGGGCAGCTTGCGGATGAGCAGCTCGGTGGATTTCTGGTAACGACGGATCTCCCTCAGAGCCACGGTACCGGGCCTGTAACGGTGAGGCTTCTTGACGCCGCCGGTGGCCGGGGCGCTCTTACGGGCAGCCTTGGTGGCCAGCTGCTTCCTGGGAGCTTTGCCTCCGGTGGATTTACGAGCGGTCTGCTTGGTTCTGGCCATTGCGTCCTCTTCTTCTTCTTTCTCTGACTTGGAGAAAAACTAGTGGAGAGCGGAGCCGAGCTGCTCTTAAAGCGGAGGAGCGGATTTCAAACTGTGACGCAGACGCCGCTTGAGAGCTCCGGCTCGTGATTGGTGAGAGGCCGCTCCTGGAGCTCAGCCCCGCCGAGGAGGGGGACAGAGCCCCCGCCTCAAGCTCCGCTGCTTATTGGACCGAAATGGGTTGCGAGGGGAGCGGAGCGGAGCTCGGGCCGCCCTCTGCTGCTCTGCTGGAAGCCTCTTTTCTGGTTGGTGCGCCGGGACAATGCGCGCGCTCTCAGCGTATATGAAGAGGACTTGGAGCCGAATGGATCACTATTTCTCTGAGACCAGACTCTAGAAAGTCCAAGAATGAGTGGAAGAGGCAAGACAGGCGGAAAGGCCAGAGCTAAGGCTAAGACCCGTTCATCCCGTGCCGGGCTCCAGTTCCCGGTGGGTCGTGTCCACAGGCTGCTGCGTAAAGGTAACTACGCTCAGCGCGTTGGTGCCGGTGCCCCCGTGTACCTGGCGGCTGTGCTGGAGTACCTGACCGCTGAGATCCTGGAGTTGGCCGGAAACGCTGCCCGTGACAACAAGAAGACCCGTATCATCCCCCGTCACCTGCAGCTGGCTGTCCGCAACGACGAGGAGCTCAACAAGCTGCTGGGCGGAGTGACCATCGCTCAGGGAGGCGTGCTGCCCAACATCCAGGCTGTCCTGCTGCCCAAGAAGACCGAGAAGCCCGCCAAGAAGTAAAGCCTCACACCGGACCAGAAACCACACAAAGGCTCTTTTAAGAGCCACACACTTGACCACAGAGAGCGTTTCCTGTTCAGAGCACTGAGCGAACATTTTAGTGAGAAAAGCAGCCGTGGAGCGCTCAGACCGGCTCCGATATTCTCAAGCTCTCATAGAACCACGATTCCCCATCAGGAGCTGCGCAGAGCAGGAACAAAGCTGTTGAACTCGTTCAGAAATGGAAAGGACGAGCCTGCAGATTTAAGCCCGACACAGACCCAGATATGAAAAGAGAAAATATCATTAATAATGTCTCAGATGTTGTTGTAGGCGCTCTCTGATGCGGAATTTAGTTTATCATGAAGTTTTCAGACGCATGATCATCACATGTTTGAACAAATGGAGAAAAAAAAAATGTATAAAGGTTCATTTTCATGTTTGACTGATTAGCTGCCCTATAAAAGTCTACGATATGAACAAAAATTAAAGTATTTAAGGTAGTCTTTATTTAGTTTAGTTATTGTAATTGTATTACTCTGTTGCACCGTGGGTCCGAGAGGACTGACATTTTCATTTATGCTGTATGTCCAGCATGTACAACATAATTGACAATAAAGCTGACTTTGACTTTGAAAAATTACAATCACCATTTTTCCACCTCAGACATCCTCCTGCCTCGTCTGCTTTCATCTCAAAGTCACTGTCCCCACGTGTGATGGCATCAGTCACATCGTGAACATTGTGAAAACACCTCTTTGTGCTGGCGGCACTCTGAAACGCAAAAACCAAGAAACATGTCCATCAATAAGTTGATATATACACATATGAACAGTATGCTTAAGGCTGCATGATTCCAGTTCAGACTTATCCTAATCTTGAATTCACATTCAACTAAATTCACACAATAGTGTGTAGGACAGCCTGTTACACTCTTTACTTACCATCCTAAAGAGAAAACTTCACACAGAGAAAAAAAAATTAAAAAAAAACTTTTGGGCACTTTACTCACTTGAAACCTGAGAAATCCAGTCCAATGAAACAAAGAGTCTGAAGTCTGAAGAAAAGTTTGCATGTTGTGAGTTTGTGGCCTGATGGGTGGATCTATAAACACATTTACCATCCAACAGCACTGCAGGGTCAACAATGGGACCCACTGACAGTCTCCTTTACACAGCCCCAATGTACAGAGCTGCACTGATCAGACTGTGGACAACTTGTTTGGACATCTTTTCAATTCATGTTTTATTCCTTCGTGTAGTGCCGTTCTCTCTGAGAATCAGAAGTCACGTAATTCACACTCCACACACCAGATGGAATCTACTTTTGAATACAGCTCGAGAAAGCTGCTCTAACATCTAACAAGCTCTCCTGCTGATTGTCAGAGTCTGCTGGAGCTGCTGTAAAGATGGTTTCCTCTTTTTCTAAACTCTTCTTTAAACTCTAGCTTGTGTCTCACATCATTCTCTGTCCTGCTCTCACTCAGAATCCTCACATGAAGTCAGTTGACTTGATCAGGACGCACAGAGAAATATTGCGCGCAGCACATGAACCAAGCGGGAATCGCTCAACGATTTCACACAAAGCCCGAACCCCCCTCTCTCCCCCTCGTGTCCAGTCTCCGTTTCAAACACCAATCCTTCATGAGCTACAGCACAGCTTTATTAGCATGGGGAGCCTGCAATAGCAGCGCCCCCAGCTCACGAAGCTCATGTTTCTCTCAGACTCATCTGTCTGCAGTCATGCCTGATCCAGTGAAAGCGCCCAAGAAGGGCTCCAAGAAAGCCGTCTCCAAGGCCACCAAGAGCGGCAAGAAGAGGAAGAGGAAGAGGTCCAGGAAGGAGAGCTATGCCATCTACGTCTACAAGGTCCTGAAGCAGGTCCACCCCGACACCGGGATCTCCTCCAAGGCCATGGGCATCATGAACTCGTTTGTGAGCGACATCTTTGAGCGCATCGCTGGTGAGGCCTCTCGTCTGGCTCACTACAACAAGCGCTCCACCATCACCTCCAGGGAGATCCAGACCGCCGTCCGCCTGCTGCTGCCCGGTGAGCTGGCCAAGCACGCCGTGTCTGAAGGCACCAAGGCTGTGACCAAGTACACCAGCTCCAAGTGAAGTGGTCCGCTGTCCAAACCAACCAACGGCTCTTTTAAGAGCCACCCACTCCACTCTGAAGTCACGTTGTTCCTCTCATCAAAGATTCAGCATCATTGTGTTCAGTCTCCTCATCCATCTTTCTGTCTGCGAGGTGCAGTCAAACTTCAAAGTATGAATTAATGCATTAACAAATTCAATCGCCGCGGTGTGTTACAGCAGTGAATAAGAATAATGATGTCGTGCAAAATAATAATGCACAGCACGTTGTTTCAGCTGTGCTTCTTTTTTATGGGGTTGAATTGTATTCATTCTGGTCTCTAAAGGCTCTAATTTGACTCATTGAAAGCTGCACAGAGTCTGGTTGTTTGACCCAGTCCCAGTCGAATTCTGCATGGAGTCCAAACTGTGATGAAAAATCATGCATGACGCAGCATCGCTGCCTCCATATAGAAGAATAATGAACTGATAATAAGAAGATGTGAAAGAAACGCCAGATACTGTCTCCATGTCAAACGAACTGACGTGGAGTGTTGAGCAAAGCATCATTTGCTAAATGTCTTTGAACTCTTCAGACTGAGATCAGCAGAGACTGATTTTCTAAAAGCATTGAAAGTGAAGTGAGGAGGAGGGAAACTGCAGACATGAAGAGGGGAAGCCCTCTGTGCTGGATGATTTTCAAGCTGTGAATTGATTTGATTTCTTCCTCCGCTCTTTTCACTGCTGCTGTTTATTTTTGTGCTGTACTGCTGTTGGCTGCTGAGTGTCTTATTGTTTGTTGTGATGGAAAGTCCTGAGTTGTTGGATCTCGAGGTTAAAATGAGTTTTTCAAATGGCGCTGCCTATAGGACGCAAAACCCTGCGTCACAATAACAGGTGAGCATAACACAAAATACCACTCAAAGATGCACTTTCATCATTTCTAAATCAACTACAAACCAACATAAAGGGGCGGGATAAAAATGGAGGATGAGTTTTTCAAATCAAACAAGAGGAAAAGACTCTTTGAGTGTGAGGTGTGCGTGGCTCTTAAAAGAGCCTTTTGTGTGTGTGTGTGTGTGTGTGTGTGTGTCAGGTGTGTGTTGAGGTGATCTCAGCTCACTTCTTCTTGGCTGCTGTCTTCTTGGCTTTGGGCTTGGCCACCTTCTTAGCGGGTGCTTTCTTGGCTGCAGGGGCCTTCTTCACCGCCTTCTTGGGGCTCTTGGCGGCCTTGGTCTTCTTTGGACTCTTGGTGGCCTTCTTGGGGCTCTTGGTTGCAGCTTTCTTTGCCGCTGCGGGTTTCTTGGCCTTCTTCGGGGTTGCTGCCTTCTTAGCTGCCGCTGCCTTGGGTTTCTTGGCCCCTGCTGCGGGTTTCTTTGCTGCGGGCTTCTTGGCTTTAGGAGCAGCCTTCTTGGCGGGCTTCTTGGCCGCCTTCTCTGCCACCTTCTTGTTCATCTTGAAGGATCCGGAGGCCCCTGTTCCCTTGGTCTGGACCAGAGTTCCCTTAGCTACGAGGCTCTTGACGGCGGTCTTGACGCGGACCTTGTTCTTGTCCACATCGTATCCTCCGGCAGCCAGAGCCTTCTTGAGGGCGGCCAGCGACACGCCGCTGCGCTCCTTGGAGGCAGCCACGGCTTTGAGGATGAGCTCGCGGACGCTGGGGCCGCTCTTGACCGGCTTGCTGCTCTTCTTCTTGGCCGCTTTGGCCGGAGCGGCGGCGGCGGGAGCTGGAGCCTCTTCTGCCATAGTTTACTGTGTTCAGTGTTCACAACAGGAGCCGTGCGGATAGTTCTCTGGGTTGAGTGTTGAGAATTCCTGAGCGGGAGGCGGTCCTTAAAGCACACGTGAGAACCGCAGAGACTCAACCAAGCAACGGCTTGTCTGCGCCGCTTGAAAATCGGGTAACTTGTGTTTTCTATTTCCCAGAAAAAAGCTCCAAAGTGTGTGTTTTGACAGAGCTCAGGGCTGATTTGAAAAGCAGGAAACACTCGAGCCTTTCCTCTTCACAGTGAACTCACGTTGGGCTCTCAGCATGTTGTGCTTTTGTTCAGGGAGACTCCAAACATCACATATTTATCATGGTGAGAAGAGCTGCTCATCCACTTGTCCTTCTCTTTTCTTGAATAAAACCAAGTAAACGCATCACAGCACAGAGATGTCCGCTCTTTCTGTCCACCTACAAGTTGATTTAGAAACGCAAACCCTGAAAACTCATGTACAGGTCGAGCTTTATTGAAAATATCAGGTTTTTATGGACGCAGCAAACACACTGATGGAGGCCGAGGCCTCTACACTTTCTCACTGCGATAAAAGACAGTTCTGCTGGTATTCAGGATTGGATATCATTTCTTTTGTTCAATCATTCGTACTTTTGGGTACTTATATCATCATATATCCATACCTATGTTAGTGTTAACTGTAAAATCTGGACCTTTGTTTAGATGACACACCATGAAAATAATCAGAGACATTTTCAATGACTGTTTTTGATCAACTCCGATCCGTGATTTTAAGCTCCCTCCAAATTATTTGCTCCAGTTTGGTCAATAATATTCAATGAAAGTGTTGAATTAATAGAGATGTTTTATGGTAGTATCAGCTTTGTGGTTTATTGTTATTGTTTTATTTTCACCCCTAAAAGTCTCTCTTTAACTGCTGCATAACAAAAATTGCAGGTTTTCAGTTTCATGTTTTGAATCTTACTGATAACTTTCATTCAGTGGATTCCATGTATCTCAGTCTGAAATTCTAACTAAGGATGTTAACCTGAAACCAAACTGAAGAAACCTGAGCAGCAACATGTTTAGACTTTAATTTTGACCTCACGTTTTGTCTCTGTTCTTCGTGAAGAGCTCTGTTTTGACGCTCAGACTTTGTCAGTTGTGTTAAATCTCCAGGGGATTCTTTGAGAGAAGTTAACAGTCCAGAAAAGGACCAGGTGAAATAAGAAAAACACTAATTTACTCACAGATTCACCTTAAATCAATATTTTAAACTGAAACCAAGCAAATCAAAAAGGCTTTCAGTCAATGGCGGGTCCTTTAGTGAGGAAAAACCCCTACGTCACAGCAACAAGTGAATAAAACACAAAAGACCACTCAAAAATGCACATTTATAATTTCAAAATACACTAAATTGCCCTCTAATGACATTAAAAAAAAAAAAAAAAAAAAACTATCAAAATCTGCAGGATGAAGACTCTCTTAAGTTAAATCAAAGTCCGTCCGCGCCCTCGTGATCTTTCGGCCGCGATCCAGACTATCCTCTCCCACAAGGGAGATAAAGAAGTAAATCATTTTAAAAAAAGACAGTTCATACAAAAAAAATATTTAACAATATAAATGACCTAAACCTCATCCTGAGTAAACGGAGCATGCAGCTCTGCGCGAGGACTCGTGCTGAGCTACTTTAATGTAGTTAATCTGTGAGCACCTGAAAGAGTTTATTGTCAGAGTGTTGGAACGATCAGACATGAGGCTTAAACACGTTGTGAATTCTGCTCTTCACAGGATGGCAGTGGGTGGCCCTGAAAAGGACCTTTGGGTTTTCTGGAGTCAGGCGTGCAGAGCTTAACCTCCGAATCCGTACAGGGTGCGTCCCTGTCTCTTCAGAGCGTAAACCACGTCCATGGCGGTGACAGTCTTCCTCTTGGCGTGCTCGGTGTAGGTGACGGCATCACGGATCACGTTCTCCAGGAAGACCTTGAGCACACCGCGGGTCTCCTCGTAGATCAGACCGGAGATACGCTTGACTCCGCCACGGCGAGCCAGACGGCGGATAGCGGGCTTGGTGATGCCCTGGATGTTATCACGGAGGACTTTACGGTGACGCTTAGCGCCTCCTTTGCCGAGTCCTTTTCCTCCCTTGCCTCGTCCACTCATTCTGGATGATCAGATTAAAGGTTCAATGTGGGGCATAAATCGGACTGCGGGCTGGTTTAAACACTGCGTGAGGACGTGTCGGAGCTCAGAGGCAGCGCGTTTCTTCCTTCTCCTCCTCTTTCCTTTGTCGTCTTTGTGGATTTTGATGCTTCTGGTGGATCAGCGCCCTCTGCTGAAACACTCTCTCTTCTGCTGCTGTTGACTAAAGGCACAGAAACACATGAGCAGGGAGCAACAGGAACAAGTCAGAATCCAGCCGAGTTTCAGCCCTTCCAGGTAACTTTGGAGAAACTCTGTCCTCTTCACCTGTTCAGCGCTGTCCAAGGTGCTGATAACAGACGATCGAAGATACATGTCTCTGGGGGGACAGCTCAGGGCTTTGTGCACTTTTCTGCCCATCTTTTGGGGCCGGGCAGGGACAAAGGACTCAAGTGGTTGCAGAAAACACTAGGACCAAGGCACCAAAAAATAAATAAATAAATAATAATAAAAATAAATAAATAAATAGAAATCATATGGGATTAAAAACCCTGGTCAGGGTAGTGGAAGATGGGGTTCAAAGGGTGGGGGCTGAGGTTTTGGAGGTAGGGACTCATCTTCCCACATGTATTATACATGTGATTTTTATTCTTTTTATGTTTCTTTGTATGTTTTTTTGGTATTTTACGGAATACTTTTGGTCTTTTTTGCTTTAAAAATAGTAAAAAAAACAACAAAAACAATTTCAGACACAAGATAGATAAAACTTGCGTGTGTGTGTGTGTGTGTGTGTGTGTGTGTGTGTGTGTGTGTGGTGTGGTGGTGGTGGTGTGGGGGGGGGGGGCAATGTCCTCGTCCTTTTAGCAGTAGATTGTATCTCTTCAGTTTTTTTTTTTTTTTAGCACATAAGGAAAATAATAAACACGAGATAGCTGCAGATAAAGACAGGTTATATTATTTGGTAGCTCTTCAGCTGAGGCTGAACATGCAGCTTCAGGGCCCCATAGTGGCTTGGGGACCCTGCGCCTTCACATAGTCCACATGTCGCAAGAAACGGCTCTGGCTGCGCCTGTGTGAATAAGTCAAGTGTGGAGATGAAGTCAGAGTGTCTCTGACATGAATACCAGAATGATTTATCCTCAGTGTTACTCACAGAGCAGACGCAGATTCAACAATTCAAAGTCTTTGGTGGTCAAACAAACCTTATCGAGTGAGGCAGACCGCTGACTACAATTCTACAATTCCACAATTTCATTTAGCAGACGCTTTTGTCCAAAGCGACGTACAACACCAGCAAGAATAGCATTTCATCTAAATAATGTAGCCACAAGGAAAATTCATTATCGGCAATATCTTTCAACATTCAACAACATTCAATATCCGGTGCTTTCATTCATGAAGAGCTCAGTCTGAGACCTTCTGAGACCTTCTGATTGGACCCCTGAGGACAAAGATGAGACGGGTCAGATTAAGTGCCAAAGTGTTCCCTGAACAGGTGAGTCTTCAGTCGTCACTTCAAAGTAAAGACTCTGCGGATCGTACAGAGATGAGTAATTCATTCCACTATTTGGGAAAAATAGAGGACAAGAGTCTGGTAGCGGTTTAGAGCCATGCTGGGCTGGGAGCACCAGGCAAGAGCATAGACTTGGATGAGGGACTCCAGGTAGGAAGGAGCCGTTTAAGTCACAGTTTTATAAGCCAGAAGAAGAGCTTTGAGTTCGATGGGAGCTGCCACTGGAAGCCAGTGAAGATTAACAGCAGGGTGACGTGTGCTGTTTTGGGCTGGTTAAAGACCAGACATGCTGCTGCATTCTGGATCATCTGCAGAGGGTTGAATGTTCACACAGGGAGGCCTGCTAGAAGAGAGCTGCAGGAGTCAGTGCTTGAAATCACAAGAGTCTGTACCAGAAGCTGTGTGGCCTGTTTTGTGTCAGGTAGGGTCATAGGTCTGAAAATACATGAAGAAGCCAGTGTGGGATCATCTTCAAGATGACAATGCCCTAAAGAATGGTTCAGTGAGCGTGAGACATTTCCACGCACGGATTGGCCTCCACAGAAACAAGAATGTGTGACATAGAAGTTGTGATATGACAGAAGTTTATCAAAACAATGCCACAGTGAATGTCGCAAACAAACTCATAGCTAATCCAATGAAATATTAGTGTGTGATGTCAAAGTGGATGACTTGGTTAAAAACATTAAAAAACACATTTAAAACAGTAATCTTGAGCTAAAATAACATGTTAAGAAAGAGGATAACCCCTTCTTTTACAGTCCACTAAGTACTGGGTATTTACCCAATAAATACATGGTAACAATAATTTGTTACTAGGTAATTACCACTGGTAATAACAGGTAAGTGCATAGTAACTACAGCTATAGCAGAGCGCCCGCACATTTAAATGATTTTTATTCATTCGATTAACTTTCCTGTGTGCTTTCTCATCCAGCTGTGATGCTGTCATCACTAAAACATGTCGCTTCATGTGACGCTCCAGAGAAGAGGACGTCTCATTTCTCTTGAAACACATCTAGTCTCCTCTGCTCTCTCTCCCCTTGCATCTCTGGTGGTAGGGACTAAGACGCAAGTGAACGACTCAAGTGGAGGAAGGAAACACGGACATTTGGAGCTTTGAGACCCTTTTTACTTTCAGCTTCAGTTTGTTAATGCCAGTCATTTAAAAATAAGTTGTATTTTGAACCATCCGGCGGGTTTGGGACTTTTCCATTTTCAACAAAATAAACTGAACAACAACATGAGAGCACCTTATTTTACACAGAACACAGTGAGCCAAGACTCCTGCACTGTAAGTAACTGATAGAAGAAATAAAATCAAAAGAAAATTACGAAATACCAAACAACACAGGAAAGACAGAAAGCAATACATAGAAATAAGCACAAAATACCACAACAGCTGTTGATCAACTGAAGTTGTTCATCAATCAAGAATGTAAATAATTCCACCTCCAAAGCTTCAACAATTAGTAGGAGTCCTCAGTTCACAAACACTTATTGAGTGTTGTTCAAAGGAAAGCTGATGGAACACAGTGGAACGTGTTGCAGACATCAAATTCAAAATGAGGGAATATCTTTTCTTATCTCAGACTTTTTTTAAAGTCCGAGATTCATTAACTGTTCAATGAAATCAAAGATTTTTTTTTTTTTTTTTTTTTTTTTTTTTTTTGAGTTTGGTAGTGAAGGAATATACATCAGTTTTTCTCAGGACATGCACACTCTATTATGTGAGCCGACAATCAAATGAAATGCATTTATCTTTGCTTATTTGTATGCATTAAAAAATCAGAATTAAAAGGTTAAAGCTTCAAATAATAATAATCATCATCATCATCATCATCATCATCATCATCATCATCATCAAACTAGACTGAAACAAATCATTAAAAACATTTAAAGCTTTTGAAAATGTAACTAAGCAGTGCTGCAGCTTGTACTTCCCTACAAGCTGCTTTGTTGTACTTTCACATTCAAAACATATGAAATCAAAACTTGCTTGTTATGAATTGATACGTACTTTTTTTTTTTACAACTGCTAGTAATCTATTTATGTTATTTTATAACAAAGCATATAGACTAAAATTATTATTTGTCATAATTTTAAAACGCAAAATAGTCACAATATCAATCGCACAATTGTGGGATCAGTCTAATGTTCTCTTGTGTGTCTCCATCTTGAACATCTTCATTTATTTGGACTGATTTTGTTCATACGTTTGAAAAGCACAAATATATTTCATGTAGCTTTGTACAGGATGAGACTCATCAATAGAGGGACACGTTTTGAATGCATAATAAACATGAAGCTCATCTGGCTCATGTTATATTAACATTACTGTTACAATGGACGGCCTGCTGCAGGTCAGTATGTTTAAGACACTTTGAGAACAAATCCTCACAGAGTGGAAATTATCTCTGTAGTAGAGTGAGGTGGCTCTTTGAAAAGCTTTAATACCACTGATAGAACCAGTTTGAGCTGAGGACGTTCAGCACCTCGGACAGCGACAGTAGCGCTACACTTCCAGAAGATGAGGACACAGATGGAGAGAAAGTTATGAGAAGACTTTCTGTGGATGTAAGTAAAAACAATGGCTAAAGACAAGAATAGATTGTGCTGTGGATTTCAAAGGCTTCCTGAAACTGCAGAAACTGATGCTGAAGCTTGAAATCACCACAGGGTGGACGCGTTCCTGCCAGAATCTGCCTCACCGGGAGGAAATCCTGGAGTATTTGGTCCTGATGGAGAAGAGAGGCGGCTTCAGTCCCGAGTGAGTCGTAGCAGTGCCAGTTGATGCCAACGTTTGAAAGGGTAAAACAAGCCAGCAGGTCAGAGAAAACTGGATCATCAACAGGACAACACAACACTTCATTAATTATGCGCGCTCACCACTAACTGGACAGGAGGTCTGCTGCAGGTCAGATATGTGATTGATGAATGGCTGTGTGACAGTTGAAGTGGACTGGATCACTGTCGGGGTTTCTAATGCGTCAAAATGACCTTCGGATTTTTTGTTGGGCTTTGAGGTGGTGGTGCTGGGACTGCGGATGATCTGAACAAAGTGTTTCTGTAACTGGAGGTTTCATCACATTCAGTCATTGTTGACACTTGATTTATCTGATCAATGATTGATCTAAAGTGATGAGGAGCTTCGCTCTCTGGTTTTGGTGAGGTGGCTCTTAAAAGAGCCGTTGTGTTGTTGTTACGGAGCTGCGCACAGTCTAAGCTCTCTCTCCACGGATGCGGCGGGCCAGCTGGATGTCTTTGGGCATGATGGTCACTCTCTTGGCGTGGATGGCGCACAGGTTGGTGTCCTCGAACAGACCCACCAGGTAAGCCTCGCTGGCCTCCTGCAGAGCCATGACAGCCGAGCTCTGGAAGCGCAGGTCGGTCTTGAAGTCCTGAGCGATTTCTCGCACCAGGCGCTGGAAGGGCAGCTTGCGGATGAGCAGCTCGGTGGATTTCTGGTAACGACGGATCTCCCTCAGAGCCACGGTACCGGGCCTGTAACGGTGAGGCTTCTTGACGCCGCCGGTGGCCGGGGCGCTCTTACGGGCAGCCTTGGTGGCCAGCTGCTTCCTGGGAGCTTTGCCTCCGGTGGATTTACGAGCGGTCTGCTTGGTTCTGGCCATTGCGTCCTCTTCTTCTTCTTTCTCTGACTTGGAGAAAAACTAGTGGAGAGCGGAGCCGAGCTGCTCTTAAAGCGGAGGAGCGGATTTCAAACTGTGACGCAGACGCCGCTTGAGAGCTCCGGCTCGTGATTGGTGAGAGGCCGCTCCTGGAGCTCAGCCCCGCCGAGGAGGGGGACAGAGCCCCCGCCTCAAGCTCCGCTGCTTATTGGACCGAAATGGGTTGCGAGGGGAGCGGAGCGGAGCTCGGGCCGCCCTCTGCTGCTCTGCTGGAAGCCTCTTTTCTGGTTGGTGCGCCGGGACAATGCGCGCGCTCTCAGCGTATATGAAGAGGACTTGGAGCCGAATGGATCACTATTTCTCTGAGACCAGACTCTAGAAAGTCCAAGAATGAGTGGAAGAGGCAAGACAGGCGGAAAGGCCAGAGCTAAGGCTAAGACCCGTTCATCCCGTGCCGGGCTCCAGTTCCCGGTGGGTCGTGTCCACAGGCTGCTGCGTAAAGGTAACTACGCTCAGCGCGTTGGTGCCGGTGCCCCCGTGTACCTGGCGGCTGTGCTGGAGTACCTGACCGCTGAGATCCTGGAGTTGGCCGGAAACGCTGCCCGTGACAACAAGAAGACCCGTATCATCCCCCGTCACCTGCAGCTGGCTGTCCGCAACGACGAGGAGCTCAACAAGCTGCTGGGCGGAGTGACCATCGCTCAGGGAGGCGTGCTGCCCAACATCCAGGCTGTCCTGCTGCCCAAGAAGACCGAGAAGCCCGCCAAGAAGTAAAGCCTCACACCGGACCAGAAACCACACAAAGGCTCTTTTAAGAGCCACACACTTGACCACAGAGAGCGTTTCCTGTTCAGAGCACTGAGCGAACATTTTAGTGAGAAAAGCAGCCGTGGAGCGCTCAGACCGGCTCCGATATTCTCAAGCTCTCATAGAACCACGATTCCCCATCAGGAGCTGCGCAGAGCAGGAACAAAGCTGTTGAACTCGTTCAGAAATGGAAAGGACGAGCCTGCAGATTTAAGCCCGACACAGACCCAGATATGAAAAGAGAAAATATCATTAATAATGTCTCAGATGTTGTTGTAGGCGCTCTCTGATGCGGAATTTAGTTTATCATGAAGTTTTCAGACGCATGATCATCACATGTTTGAACAAATGGAGAAAAAAAAAATGTATAAAGGTTCATTTTCATGTTTGACTGATTAGCTGCCCTATAAAAGTCTACGATATGAACAAAAATTAAAGTATTTAAGGTAGTCTTTATTTAGTTTAGTTATTGTAATTGTATTACTCTGTTGCACCGTGGGTCCGAGAGGACTGACATTTTCATTTATGCTGTATGTCCAGCATGTACAACATAATTGACAATAAAGCTGACTTTGACTTTGAAAAATTACAATCACCATTTTTCCACCTCAGACATCCTCCTGCCTCGTCTGCTTTCATCTCAAAGTCACTGTCCCCACGTGTGATGGCATCAGTCACATCGTGAACATTGTGAAAACACCTCTTTGTGCTGGCGGCACTCTGAAACGCAAAAACCAAGAAACATGTCCATCAATAAGTTGGTATATACACATATGAACAGTATGCTTAAGGCTGCATGATTCCAGTTCAGACTTATCCTAATCTTGAATTCACATTCAACTAAATTCACACAATAGTGTGTAGGACAGCCTGTTACACTCTTTACTTACCATCCTAAAGAGAAAACTTCACACAGAGAAAAAAAAATTAAAAAGAAACTTTTGGGCACTTTACTCACTTGAAACCTGAGAAATCCAGTCCAATAAAACAAAGAGTCTGAAGTCTGAAGAAAAGTTTGCATGTTGTGAGTTTGTGGCCTGATGGGTGGATCTATAAACACATTTACCATCCAACAGCACTGCAGGGTCAACAATGGGACCCACTGACAGTCTCCTTTACACAGCCCCAATGTACAGAGCTGCACTGATCAGACTGTGGACAACTTGTTTGGACATCTTTTCAATTCATGTTTTATTCCTTCGTGTAGTGCCGTTCTCTCTGAGAATCAGAAGTCACGTAATTCACACTCCACACACCAGATGGAATCTACTTTTGAATACAGCTCGAGAAAGCTGCTCTAACATCTAACAAGCTCTCCTGCTGATTGTCAGAGTCTGCTGGAGCTGCTGTAAAGATGGTTTCCTCTTTTTCTAAACTCTTCTTTAAACTCTAGCTTGTGTCTCACATCATTCTCTGTCCTGCTCTCACTCAGAATCCTCACATGAAGTCAGTTGACTTGATCAGGACGCACAGAGAAATATTGCGCGCAGCACATGAACCAAGCGGGAATCGCTCAACGATTTCACACAAAGCCCGAACCCCCCTCTCTCCCCCTCGTGTCCAGTCTCCGTTTCAAACACCAATCCTTCATGAGCTACAGCACAGCTTTATTAGCATGGGGAGCCTGCAATAGCAGCGCCCCCAGCTCACGAAGCTCATGTTTCTCTCAGACTCATCTGTCTGCAGTCATGCCTGATCCAGTGAAAGCGCCCAAGAAGGGCTCCAAGAAAGCCGTCTCCAAGGCCACCAAGAGCGGCAAGAAGAGGAAGAGGTCCAGGAAGGAGAGCTATGCCATCTACGTCTACAAGGTCCTGAAGCAGGTCCACCCCGACACCGGGATCTCCTCCAAGGCCATGGGCATCATGAACTCGTTTGTGAGCGACATCTTTGAGCGCATCGCTGGTGAGGCCTCTCGTCTGGCTCACTACAACAAGCGCTCCACCATCACCTCCAGGGAGATCCAGACCGCCGTCCGCCTGCTGCTGCCCGGTGAGCTGGCCAAGCACGCCGTGTCTGAAGGCACCAAGGCTGTGACCAAGTACACCAGCTCCAAGTGAAGTGGTCCGCTGTCCAAACCAACCAACGGCTCTTTTAAGAGCCACCCACTCCACTCTGAAGTCACGTTGTTCCTCTCATCAAAGATTCAGCATCATTGTGTTCAGTCTCCTCATCCATCTTTCTGTCTGCGAGGTGCAGTCAAACTTCAAAGTATGAATTAATGCATTAACAAATTCAATCGCCGCGGTGTGTTACAGCAGTGAATAAGAATAATGATGTCGTGCAAAATAATAATGCACAGCACGTTGTTTCAGCTGTGCTTCTTTTTTATGGGGTTGAATTGTATTCATTCTGGTCTCTAAAGGCTCTAATTTGACTCATTGAAAGCTGCACAGAGTCTGGTTGTTTGACCCAGTCCCAGTCGAATTCTGCATGGAGTCCAAACTGTGATGAAAAATCATGCATGACGCAGCATCGCTGCCTCCATATAGAAGAATAATGAACTGATAATAAGAAGATGTGAAAGAAACGCCAGATACTGTCTCCATGTCAAACGAACTGACGTGGAGTGTTGAGCAAAGCATCATTTGCTAAATGTCTTTGAACTCTTCAGACTGAGATCAGCACAGACTGATTTTCTAAAAGCATTGAAAGTGAAGTGAGGAGGAGGGAAACTGCAGACATGAAGAGGGGAAGCCCTCTGTGCTGGATGATTTTCAAGCTGTGAATTGATTTGATTTCTTCCTCCGCTCTTTTCACTGCTGCTGTTTATTTTTGTGCTGTACTGCTGTTGGCTGCTGAGTGTCTTATTGTTTGTTGTGATGGAAAGTCCTGAGTTGTTGGATCTCGAGGTTAAAATGAGTTTTTCAAATGGCGCTGCCTATAGGACGCAAAACCCTGCGTCACAATAACAGGTGAGCATAACACAAAATACCACTCAAAGATGCACTTTCATCATTTCTAAATCAACTACAAACCAACATAAAGGGGCGGGATAAAAATGGAGGATGAGTTTTTCAAATCAAACAAGAGGAAAAGACTCTTTGAGTGTGAGGTGTGCGTGGCTCTTAAAAGAGCCTTTTGTGTGTGTGTGTGTGTGTGTGTCAGGTGTGTGTTGAGGTGATCTCAGCTCACTTCTTCTTGGCTGCTGTCTTCTTGGCTTTGGGCTTGGCCACCTTCTTAGCGGGTGCTTTCTTGGCTGCAGGGGCCTTCTTCACCGCCTTCTTGGGGCTCTTGGCGGCCTTGGTCTTCTTTGGACTCTTGGTGGCCTTCTTGGGGCTCTTGGTTGCAGCTTTCTTTGCCGCTGCGGGTTTCTTGGCCTTCTTCGGGGTTGCTGCCTTCTTAGCTGCCGCTGCCTTGGGTTTCTTGGCCCCTGCTGCGGGTTTCTTTGCTGCGGGCTTCTTGGCTTTAGGAGCAGCCTTCTTGGCGGGCTTCTTGGCCGCCTTCTCTGCCACCTTCTTGTTCATCTTGAAGGATCCGGAGGCCCCTGTTCCCTTGGTCTGGACCAGAGTTCCCTTAGCTACGAGGCTCTTGACGGCGGTCTTGACGCGGACCTTGTTCTTGTCCACATCGTATCCTCCGGCAGCCAGAGCCTTCTTGAGGGCGGCCAGCGACACGCCGCTGCGCTCCTTGGAGGCAGCCACGGCTTTGAGGATGAGCTCGCGGACGCTGGGGCCGCTCTTGACCGGCTTGCTGCTCTTCTTCTTGGCCGCTTTGGCCGGAGCGGCGGCGGCGGGAGCTGGAGCCTCTTCTGCCATAGTTTACTGTGTTCAGTGTTCACAACAGGAGCCGTGCGGATAGTTCTCTGGGTTGAGTGTTGAGAATTCCTGAGCGGGAGGCGGTCCTTAAAGCACACGTGAGAACCGCAGAGACTCAACCAAGCAACGGCTTGTCTGCGCCTCTTGAAAATCGGGTAACTTGTGTTTTCTATTTCCCAGAAAAAAGCTCCAAAGTGTGTGTTTTGACAGAGCTCAGGGCTGATTTGAAAAGCAGGAAACACTCGAGCCTTTCCTCTTCACAGTGAACTCACGTTGGGCTCTCAGCATGTTGTGCTTTTGTTCAGGGAGACTCCAAACATCACATATTTATCATGGTGAGAAGAGCTGCTCATCCACTTGTCCTTCTCTTTTCTTGAATAAAACCAAGTAAACGCATCACAGCACAGAGATGTCCGCTCTTTCTGTCCACCTACAAGTTGATTTAGAAACGCAAACCCTGAAAACTCATGTACAGGTCGAGCTTTATTGAAAATATCAGGTTTTTATGGACGCAGCAAACACACTGATGGAGGCCGAGGCCTCTACACTTTCTCACTGCGATAAAAGACAGTTCTGCTGGTATTCAGGATTGGATATCATTTCTTTTGTTCAATCATTCGTACTTTTGGGTACTTATATCATCATATATCCATACCTATGTTAGTGTTAACTGTAAAATCTGGACCTTTGTTTAGATGACACACCATGAAAATAATCAGAGACATTTTCAATGACTGTTTTTGATCAACTCCGATCCGTGATTTTAAGCTCCCTCCAAATTATTTGCTCCAGTTTGGTCAATAATATTCAATGAAAGTGTTGAATTAATAGAGATGTTTTATGGTAGTATCAGCTTTGTGGTTTATTGTTATTATTTTATTTTCACCACTGAAAGTCTCTCTTTAACTGCTGCATAACAAAAATTGCAGGTTTTCAGTTTCATGTTTTGAATCTTACTGATAACTTTCATTCAGTGGATTCCATGTATCTCAGTCTGAAATTCTAACTAAGGATGTTAACCTGAAACCAAACTGAAGAAACCTGAGCAGCAACATGTTTAGACTTTAATTTTGACCTCACGTTTTGTCTCTGTTCTTCGTGAAGAGCTCTGTTTTGACGCTCAGACTTTGTCAGTTGTGTTAAATCTCCAGGGGATTCTTTGAGAGACGTTAACAGTCCAGAAAAGGACCAGGTGAAATAAGAAAAACACTAATTTACTCACAGATTCACCTTAAATCAATATTTTAAACTGAAACCAAGCAAATCAAAAAGGCTTTCAGTCAATGGCGGGTCCTTTGGTGAGGAAAAACCCCTACGTCACAGCAACAAGTGAATAAAACACAAAAGACCACACAAAAATGCACATTTATAATTTCAAAATACACTAAATTGCCCTCTAATGACATAAAAAAAAAAAAAAAAAAACTATCAAAATCTGCAGGATGAAGACTCTCTTAAGTTAAATCAAAGTCCGTCCGCGCCCTCGTGATCTTTCGGCCGCGATCCAGACTATCCTCTCCCACAAGGGAGATAAAGAAGTAAATCATTTTAAAAAAAGACAGTTCATACAAAAAAAATATTTAACAATATAAATGACCTAAACCTCATCCTGAGTAAACGGAGCATGCAGCTCTGCGCGAGGACTCGTGCTGAGCTACTTTAATGTAGTTAATTTGTGAGCACCTGAAAGAGTTTATTGTCAGAGTGTTGGAACGATCAGACATGAGGCTTGAACACGTTGTGAATTCTGCTCTTCACAGGATGGCAGTGGGTGGCCCTGAAAAGGACCTTTGGGTTTTCTGGAGTCAGGCGTGCAGAGCTTAACCTCCGAATCCGTACAGGGTGCGTCCCTGTCTCTTCAGAGCGTAAACCACGTCCATGGCGGTGACAGTCTTCCTCTTGGCGTGCTCGGTGTAGGTGACGGCATCACGGATCACGTTCTCCAGGAAGACCTTGAGCACACCGCGGGTCTCCTCGTAGATCAGACCGGAGATACGCTTGACTCCGCCACGGCGAGCCAGACGGCGGATAGCGGGCTTGGTGATGCCCTGGATGTTATCACGGAGGACTTTACGGTGACGCTTAGCGCCTCCTTTGCCGAGTCCTTTTCCTCCCTTGCTTTTTTTTTTTTTAAAGATCTTTATTTAATATTAAATTCGTACATAGATACAAAAAGAAGAATACCACGATACAATACAATACAAAAAAAAAAAAAAAAAAAACAAACAAACAAACAAAAAAACAAAAAAAACAATTCAATATACCAATACAAAATACAGTGCCAATATGTTTTCAGAGATGAAAGATATTCCAGGGCAGAGGGCTTCCCCTCTTCAAATCCACAGTCTTCCTCTTCCTTAAGTCAGTTATAATGTTTTTAAAAACGGTGTCACTGGTGATCACAGTCTGATGAATAACAGTCTTCGCGCGAGTTTTCCAGATGTGTGTGTTGGTGATGGACATGATGAGCCAGAACAGTCTTCGGGTTGTGTCTGTGAATGTTTCCTGAAAGAGTCCGTACATGACTGACTGTTCGTTGATTGTAATGTTAAAGCCGATTCCAGTCATTTTGTGTCGGATCTCTTTTGTTCTGTAACAGTCCAGGAGCAGATGTTGAACCGTTTCATCCTCATCACATGAGGGCATTGGACACTTTTTGGTTGTAACAAAACAACTCCACTGAACCACAGCTCTCACAGGAAGTCTGTTCACACTCACCAACCACATAACATCTTTGAGTTTTTCAGACAATATTTTATCATTTATATTTTTTATAATCTGAGGAAACTTAAATTCACGAGCGTATTTATATTGGACCAGACCCCCATTTTTTTGGTCATTAATAATTTTATAGATTTGTTTAGAAGGTGAGTCTGTCCACTTTATTTGTAAGTGGTTATAAAGTGATGTGAAATCACCGAAAATAAGTTTATAATATGGGACATGTGACCTCGATTTTCCTTTAAGTTTGGTCCAGTGGGTGTTATTTTTTTCTACCCAGCTGGCACTCCTGTTCAGAGCATTGAAGACATTTTTGATAAAGGGGATAATGAGGACCGTGCTGAGGTCAGGAGCCCCTAAGCCTCCATTTAATTTACTTTTGAACAAAGTGTTTCTTTTGGTCACTTCTCTGTTTGTGTCCCAGATGAATTTAACACATATTTTATTAAATTTAAGAACAGTTTTATAGGTCGGAGGGAAGACCGTAGATAAAAAAAGAAGTTTTGATATAATATGAGTTTTAACAATGTTGATACGGGAATTATAAAAGGTGTTTTTATTTTCCCATTTCTGAACCTCTTCTTTTATCTCATTTTCCTTTTTATTCCAATTAAGTTGACAACAATCATTACCATTTATCCAAATACCCAGTACTTTGATTTCATCTTTTACTTGTGTATTAATATGCGTTTTATTTTGTTCCTTACCTATCCACACTGCTTCAGTTTTATTCTGATTTAATTTGGCACCTGAAGCCTCTTCATAAAGCGCAAGGTGGGAATTCAACACATCCATTTCTGCCTGATTTCTGATGATGACCGTGATGTCATCAGCATAAGCCAGAGCAGCCACTCTGAAGGAGTGTCCAAAGGGAGCACCTTCAATACGGTAATCATTGTTTATTCTTTTAATCAGAGGGCTTATCGCAATGACATATAGAGCAGCACTTAGAGGGCAGCCCTGCTTCACGCCACGAGATACCTGAAAGGGTTCAGTTAAAACACCGTTTATATTTACCTGTACAGTGGATTTCTTATACAACAACTGAATCATTTGAATAAAGTCATATGGGAAACCATATGCTGTCAAAACAGACCATAAATACTCATGTGACAAATAATCAAAGGCTTTTTTCTGGTCTAACCCCAGCACATAAAAATCGGTATTGTCACTATATATAATTTCTCTCAGACAGCTGAGGTTGTCCCACATTAAACGGCCTTTAATGGCACATGTTTGTTCCTTTTCTATTATGATATCTAGGACATCATTTAGTCTATTCATTATTATTTTAGCTAAGATTTTATAATCACTGTTCATAATAGTCAGTTGTCTATAATTATCAATATCATATTCAAAACCCTTTTTATACAATAAACACATCACACCATGATAAAAGGTATCGCACAGGATACCATCTTTAAAACCAGAGTTAAAAACTGAAACTAAGAGGTCGATGACATCATCACCGACCAGTTTATAAAACTCAGAGGGCAGGCCGTCAGGACCTGGACATTTTCCCGGGTTAAGCTGGTTTATAGCTATAGTCACTTCATCTTTCCTAATATCACCTAAAAGTGAGGTAAAGAAGGAAGGGTCGTATGGCTTGATGACGTCAATAAAGGAGTTAATGACGTCCGCATTAGAAGCTAAACTCCCGTACATAAGAGAGCAGCTTTCTACTACAGCTCGTCTTTTCTCCTCTTCATCAAAACATAACCTACCTGAAGGATCTTTAACGCATTTTATGAAGTTACTTTTTCTCCTTTTCTGACTGGCAGAGATAGAATAAGATATATTACCTCTGTCATCATTTCCACCTACCCTCTGTATATTAAACAATAACTCATTATTTATCATATCTATTTGACTTTTCAAATCATTCATTACATTTTCTTCTTGTTCACCTCTATTTTTATTACACATTAATTCAACATATCTTTTAACTGTATCATTATACTCTAGGTTTTTTATTCTGTTTAATTCACGGCATTTAAATTTAAAGAAGTTCTTCACCCTGTTTTTCATCAACTCCCACAGTTCAACATCAGACTTCACAAACACTTTTAGATCTGAAACTTTTCTCATCTCTCCTTTCAGTTCATTTATGAGTTCAATATTATTAAGACATTTAACATTAAGCTTCCAGAACCCCTTTACATCATTATCATTACACATAATGGAAGCTTTAAGAATTAAATGATCAGAGTAATTAGTGAGAAGAGTTTCGTACTTTATCGATTTAATTTGTGCGGATAAATAAATCCGATCGATCCTAGTTTTAGTTTTTCCATCAAATCGTGTGAAATTGACTCCTTGGGGATTTAAGACTCTATAAATGTCGTTAAGAGAAGCATCATTACAAATCTCTTTTAATAATTTACCTTCTCTTGACATTCTGAAGGGAGTGGCAGCAAATCTATCATTTTCCTCCGTGACAGTATTAAAATCTCCACATAAGATGATGTTGAACCCGACATGAATGATTTCTTTCAGTTTTTTAAATAACTGCATCTTACTAGTTCTGTCAGGTGCAGTGTACACATTAATAATACGAATTTTTTTATTCCTATAAAAACAGTCAATCATTACTAATCTACCAGGTATAATATCTCTGCGTTTTATAATACTGATATTATGATTGTTAAAGAAAATGCCAACACCATCAGCACTACTTTCTCCGATTGATATTACACTGGTACCTTTGGTCCAACGACGACAAACATCCTCTACATCTGTGCTACTTTTGAGTCGGAGTTCTTGTAAACACAATACATCGAAATCAGTGTTTAACATATAGTTCACCTTTTCACTTCGAGAATGATCGGATTGTATTCCTCTCACATTCCAAGAGCCGACATGAATAAGGCACATAGAGAGAGATCGAAAAGGGGAGTTATTTTGGACTTATCTTTTTATCTGCTCTTTTCTCTCGTCCATGATCCGCTGTGGAGCCTGGACGCTTCTTTCTGTTAATAGGAATACGATCCGGGGGGGAGGATGAAGAAGTGCTGGAGGAGGACGGAAGGTTCAACACCTCCACTTCTCCTGGTGGGGTTAAGGGGGAACTGGTGTGTTGTCCTCCATGGACAGGGGAAGAACAAGAAATTTCACTTTCACTGGCGCTCTCGTACTGCTCTGAAAACTCTCCATCACTGTCGGATACATCATCATCACCGCTAACTTCGTCATCCTCAGCCACACTGTCTCCATCTCCGATGTTACCGCTTTCAACAGCCGCATCGTCTCCATCTGCCTCATCATCCCCTATGCTGGTGTTTCCCTCAGGGAGAGCTGGAGCAGGAGTGGGGACTCTGCGCGGTTCAGGAGCCTCGCACTCGGCCGGCGGCTCCGTGGCTGGGGGCTCCTCAGCTCCCTGCTGGCTGTCTTGCTGCAAGAGGGGAGGCGGCTGATCTGGAACCTGCTGGAAATCCGGTTGAGGCTGCAAAACCTCCGAGGGCTGTAGGGAAGAGGGAGGAGCAGCTTCATCCTCGGAGACAGCCTGGGGAGATGGAGGGGGAGGATGTGGGTGGACAGGAGTCACGGTGTGAACTCGTGAGCTTTTAGCACTCCTGGCTTTATTGGCATATGACAGGGGGCAGTCAAAGTAAGTGTGTCCTCTCTGTCCACAAAGGGAACACTCGCTTTCTCCCCGGCAGTATATGGCTTTGTGGCCCAGCTGACCACAGCGCCAACACTTGACAGTGGGGCAGTCTTTGACTTGATGGTCTGTTGCCTGGCAGATGAAACACTTGGCTACTTGGCCACTGTAAATCACTCGGCCGTTGTAGGGACCCAGTGAGATCGAGTTTGGAATCTGCACAGGATGTCCACTGCTGTCCTTGAGAAACTTTACTTTGTATCTCCGCACTCCGTACCAAATCCCATATTTATCAACAGGTTTGGTGGGAGGCTGAAGTATCTCACAGTATCGTTTCAGGAAAATCTCAACGTCAGAGTCGGCGATTTTGCCAGTCCAGAATTTTACCACAATGTGTGTGACGTCCAAATCCAGAGCTGACTCAATCATCCACTTCTTCCAAAGTGGATCATTTCTTCTGGTAGAGACGATTCCCAGAAACCGTCGAAGAGGAGCCTCTTGACAGAAAATCAACTCAAAATCTTTTTTGTTTGGTAAAGCTATGAACGAGTAAATGTCTTGAGCACTGATCCATGTGGTTTTTAATAAAAGCTCTTCAGCAACCAGGTCTCTGGAAGGAGCTTCGCCATCACCAACATATTTCAGTCTCACCCATAAGTTTCCGAACCTGGAAACATAAGGAGCAGGACCAAGGGGTGCCATAACGACCAAATGCAGTGGAAGGGGCACAGAGGATTATTAACTATATTTTCCTCCCTTGCCTCGTCCACTCATTCTGGATGATCAGATTAAAGGTTCAATGTGGGGCATAACGAACGAAGCTACATGTTCCTGGGGGGACAGCTCAGGGCTTTTGCCCTTTTCTGCCCATCTTTGGGGGGAGGGCAGAGGCAAAGGGAGGCAAGGGACTCAGGTGGTTGTAGAAAGCATGTGGACCAAGGCACCAAGAAAAGAGTAGAAACCATATGTAAGCGGGTAAGTAATAGAGAAAATATGCCTGATCAAACTTGTGGGGCTGTGAGGGGTGTGAGGGGTCCCCACCTCCATCTGGGGTTGGTTTGGGATCTGGGGAAGGGATGAAAACCCTGGTTAGGGTAGTGGGAGTTGGAAACGGGGGAGGGAGGAAGGATGAAAACCCTGGTTAGGGTAGTGGGAGTTGGAAACGGGGGAGGGAGGAAGGATGAAAACCCTGGTTAGGGTAGTGGGAGTTGTAGTGTGTGTGTGTGTGTGTCTGGGGGGGTATGGGATGAAAACCCTGGTTAGGGTAGTGGGAGTTGGAAACGGGGGAGGGAAGAAGGATGAAAACCCTGGTTAGGGTAGTGGGAGTTGGAAACGGGGGAGGGAGGAAGGATGAAAACCCTGGTTAGGGTAGTGGAGATTTGGAGGTGGGGACTCATCTCTCATTTTTTATTTATTTGTTTTTATTCATTTTTTTATTTTTAACATCTGATTTTTATTCATTTTTTTGGATGTGTGTTTTGGCATTTTTAAATTTTTTTTTGGTCTTTTTTATGTTATAATAATAGAAGAGAAAAAATTTTGAGATGCAAGATAAAACTTGTGTGTGTGTCTGTGTGTGTGAGAGTAGTTAGATATCAGGCAGCAGTGGTGGGAGGGTTGGGTGTCTGTGAGGTCATGGTGGGTTGGGTGGCTGGGGGTCTTGGTGAAGTGTCAGGATGTATGACAGAGGGGTGTTTTCAGTTTGGTGGGCTTCCCTGATGGTTTTCTTGAGGGCAGGGTTGTTTTTGGCAGATGCCAGGTACTTCTGGGCTATTGTTTGGTGTCGTTGTTTAACTGTTTTGATGCCAGATATGGAGTGAATGTAGTGGTTGTTGATATATTGTGGGAGTCTATGGGCTAGTTTCAGTGCTTTGTTTTGTATTAATTGCAGGCGGTGGAGTTGGTGGTTGGAGATTGTAATCCAGGCGGGAACAGAGTATTCAAATAGTGGTCTGATGTATGATAGGTAGACTTTTATGACTGTGGAGGACGATGCACCTCGCTTTCCACAGAGGGCTTTGAGGTGGTTAAGTCTGTTGTTTGCTTTCTGTTCCAGGTTATCGATGTGTTTGGACCAGGTCATATTGCTTTGAAATGTGATGCCGAGGAAAGTTGCTTCCTTGCTGAGATTTATTGGCTGGCTATGGAGTGTGAGGTTGATGTGGGCGGGCTGTAGGTGCGGGTTTCTGGTAAAGATGACTGATTGTGTTTTTATGGGGTTTAGTGAAATTCTCCAGAGATTGGTCCATTCCTCTACTTCAGTGATGCAGTGTTGTAGTTTGGAGGCAGCTAGCTGTGGGGATTTCGAGGTGGTCCAGTAACATAGGTCATCAGCAAACTGTGAGACTTTGGCTATGGTGGGTGGGGGGTAATAGATGTCGGAGATGTAGATGAGGAAGAGGAGGGGACTGAGGACTGAGCCTTGAGGGACACCAGCTTGTGGTGTGAAGGGGGTTGAAATGGAGGTGGAGATTTTGACCTTTATTTGCCTGTTGTTGAGGAAGCTTGAGATGATGGATTGGGTGGGTTTGGGGAGTTTGAGATTATTGTCAAGAAGTCTGTAAATAAGTCCGTTGTGCCATACTTTATCAAAAGCTTTTTCAATGTCAAAGAATATTGCCAGTGTTACTAGTTTTTTGTTGAAATTTCTGTAAATGTCTTCTGATAAACGGAGAATGTTGTCTGTAGCAGTTCTATTTTTTCTAAATCCAGCTTGGTGTAGTCCAATCAGCCCTATGGAGTCTATGTGGTTGGAGAGACGTAAGGTGAGGATGCGCTCAAATAGTTTGCCGATATGGCTGAGGAGGCTGATGGGGCGGTAACTGTTGGGGTTATGGGGGTCTTTGCCAGTTTTATGGATCATAGTAATGATTGCTGATTTCCAGGGTGAGGGGAAATGTCCTGTGGTGAGGCATGTGGTGAAGAGCTGACCAAGGTGCTGAAGGAAGGTGACTGGGGCTTGTTTAATCAGTATTGTGTGGACGTTATCTTCCCCAGGGGCTTTATTTTTCATTTTCTTGACATGTTGTAATATTTCTTTGGTTGTAACTGGGTTTGTGAGGGGATGGGGCTCTTGTGAAGGTTCGGTTGTGGTGGACTGTTTCCTGTTGTGGTTTGTTACTTCCATGTCAACATGATTTTTCCAAGTGTCATCAAAGTTTGGGTGGTTTGGGCAGGTGTGAATGGCTTCCAGGTGGTTCCTGAAGAGTAGTGCTTTGTCTTTGTTGTCAGTGATGATGACGCCTGATGATTTAAGGGGTGGTGTGTTGCTGTTATTGTCTGTGTTGCCGTTCAGATATTTGATTTTTTGCCAGAATGTCCGGGGGTTTGTATCTTTGTCTAGTTGTCGGTAGAAAGTGTTCCAGGTTTTCTGTCGGTGGAGGTTGAGTTGTGATTTTATGATTGTTTGAAGATGGTTTATTTTTGTTTTGGTTTGTGGTGATCTTGTTCGAATAAACTCCCTGCGGAGTTTTCTTCTTTGTCTGATGAGGTGGAGGAGGTGGGGGGGTAGGGACTGTGTATGAGGTTTTGCAGATTTAGGGGGTATGGTTTCTTCTCTGGCTTGAGTGAGTAAGTTCCCTAGCAGGGTGGCATGTTGGTCCAGGCTTTGGGGGGTGGGAGGTGTGGGTATTTGGTTAATGTTGTTTAGTTTATAGTCTATGGTTTGTCTGTAGGTGTCCCAATTAGCTTCCCTATAGTTGTAGTGTTTAGTTGTGGTTGATTGTAATTGGAAGGAGAAGGTGGTGAGGACTGGAAGGTGGTCACTCGAGAGGTGGTTAGTGGTGGTGAAGCTGTGGAGTCTGGTGGCAAGGTCGGGGGTGCAGAGGACGAGGTCCAAGATGTCTGTGTTGCCGGTCTGAGGGGAGATGTAGGTGGGTTCATTTGTATTGATTATTGACAGATTGATATCCTGAAGGATGTCCTTGAGTGCTATTCCATTTGAATTAGTTTTAGTGCAATGGAAGTCTGTGTGTTTGGAGTTCAGGTCACCCATTATCAGGGAGAGGCTAGGGGTAGTTGTGGCTTTAAGGAGTGGGGCTGAGGGTTTAATTCCAGGGGGGCAGTAGATGCTGGTGACTGTAATGGAGTGCTGCGAGTGGAGTTTTATTTTTATTGCTACATATTCATTATCTTTGAGTTGTTGTGGAGAGAGGCCAAAGTCTAATTGACTGTACTGTAGGTGGTTTTTGATTAAAATGGCAACTCCTCCTCCATGTCCTGTCTGACGTTCTTTGCGTATAATGTTGTAGCCTGGGATGCGGATGCGGGATGTGGTTGAGAGAAGGGTTTCATTTATTGATGCCACAGAGATGTTTCTGGTGGTGAGTAGGTGGATGAGTTCTTCTTTGTTGCCTCTGATTCCACGGATGTTGATATGTAAAAAAGTTGTGAGTGTCATTGTAGGTAGAAGGGGAATTAGACTTGTGTTTATCCTACTTGTTGGGGGTGGGTTGGGGGTATGTGGAGTCAGACAGTGAAGTTGGTGTGTTTTCTGATGCTCTGTATGACTTGGGTGATTTTGTTGTCATCCATGGACAGTTTTTTGAGGTCTTCACGGAGGTGGGTTAGGTGTATGCTGTCTGTACTGTGCTGGTTGAGGGGGTTGGTGGTGGATGGTTTTCTAGTAGGGTGTCTTGTGGGTGCGGGCTTTCCTGCTGACGGGTTCATGAGTGAAAGGTAAACTGGACAGGTTTTGGATGCAGAGGAATGTGGTCCGGAGCAGTTGGCGCATTTGGCATTGCTCTTATCTATACTGCATGATTTGTGATGGTGGTGTCCTCCACATCTGAGGCATGTTACAGGGTTATTGCAGCTGGAGGATATGTGGTTGAATTTTTGACATTTGTAGCACTGGCGGATGGAGGGTGGGGGGCGGGCCTTCTCTACTCTGTACTGAAATAGGTCCATGAAGAAGCCTTCATGGAGAAGGCTGACAGCTTGACTGGGGTCAGTGAGTAGGATTTTTATGAAGGTGGTGGGCTGTTGGGTGGTTTTGCTAGTGATTCTGTGAATTTTGGAGATGCTAATACCTTGCGATTCCAATTCTTTTTTAATGTGATCTTCGGTGATGTCAGTGTGAATACCTTTGATGACTAATTGTTTAGGAGGGGGTTCGGATGGAGGGGTGGATCCGGGTTTTCGTGCCAGTCTGCAGGTGATTTTTGTTCCATGAAATGCTTCTTCTGGCCAGGGTGAGAGAAGGGTGTTGAGGGACTGGATGTCCTTCGGGAAAATGAGGATGTTACCATTTTGCATATGGACCAGTTTTTGAAGCTTTGCCTGTGGTTTGTGTTTTTTGATTTCTTGGATGATTGACTGGTTAGTGGAGAACGAGCTGGTGGGAGATTTAAAATTGGACATAACAACTGGGGTGATGGGTTGGTTTTCTGTGGATTCTCTTCTTGGTCTTTTTCTGGTACCAGAGTTGAAGGTTGAGTATTTGTGCATGTTTGTTTGGACTATTTCAGTGAAGCTGGTAGAGAGTGGAGGGAGAGGAGTCTGTGGGTCTTGTTTACTCAGTAAGATTTGTTCCATTGTGTTTAGGGTTGACTGCATTTGGGTGATGGCGTTGCTGAAGGGGGCGGGTTGTGTGTATTTGCCAAGTTCAGAAAAGAGGTGGGTGAGTTGATCAAAAATGTTCTTTATAATTAAGTTGTCAATGTTTTCTTTGGTGGGGGGAATTATTGGAGGGGTTGGTGGCTGATCTGGAGTGGATGGGGCATTAGGAGGTAGTTTTCCGGTTTTGCTGGAGTGTGATATTTTTAGAGAGGGCAATGTTTTGTCTTTGCTGGCTGGTTTGGGGGGTGAAATACGAGCCATAGTGCTCAGGTCTTGCAAGGTGCTGTTGATGAAGGTGTTTAGTGATGGGGTTGAAGGAGGGTGGTTTCTGGCTGAGCTTTTCTGGGGTCTTGCGTCAAGTGTGGGTTTTTTTCGTTCAGTAGTTTTATCACTTAAAAAAGCGGATGCCCAGATTTGTTTTCTTTCTTGTGCTGAGGAGGGGTGCTTTGAGGTCGCCATTTGTCCTGGTTTCTGTGGAGATTCTGCTGCTGATTTTGTGTGTGTGGGTGTGTGAGTGTGTAGGAGGGAGAAAGGTGCGAAGATAAGTTGGGGAAAAGAGGGTGGGGGGAAGAGAAAGTGCTTTAACGTGTAAAGGTGCCTTGGTGCAGCATGTACTTATCCAATTGAGTCCGCGGTGCTGTTCTCTGGCGACGTGGTTGGAGACTACACAGGCAGCTGGCCACGGACGACGGTCTCTGAGGACGTAACTGGGGACGACACGGGCGGTCGACCACGGACGTCGGGCAGAAGTGCTGGTGGCGGGAGAGAGAGCGCGCGACTCTTGGTTCGACTCTGTCAATGATTAAACGCTTTTCGCTCGGAGGCAGGGTGACACACTCTGTACGGACTCTTCAGTCAGCTGTCAATGTCAATGTGACAATCTGTAGAAGAAGTAAATCATTTTAAAAAAAGACAGTTCATACAAAAAAAAATATTTAACAATATAAATGACCTAAACCTCATCCTGAGTAAACGGAGCATGCAGCTCTGCGCGAGGACTCGTGCTGAGCTACTTTAATGTAGTTAATTTGTGAGCACCTGAAAGAGTTTATTGTCAGAGTGTTGGAACGATCAGACATGAGGCTTGAACACGTTGTGAATTCTGCTCTTCACAGGATGGCAGTGGGTGGCCCTGAAAAGGACCTTTGGGTTTTCTGGAGTCAGGCGTGCAGAGCTTAACCTCCGAATCCGTACAGGGTGCGTCCCTGTCTCTTCAGAGCGTAAACCACGTCCATGGCGGTGACAGTCTTCCTCTTGGCGTGCTCGGTGTAGGTGACGGCATCACGGATCACGTTCTCCAGGAAGACCTTGAGCACACCGCGGGTCTCCTCGTAGATCAGACCGGAGATACGCTTGACTCCGCCACGGCGAGCCAGACGGCGGATAGCGGGCTTGGTGATGCCCTGGATGTTATCACGGAGGACTTTACGGTGACGCTTAGCGCCTCCTTTGCCGAGTCCTTTTCCTCCCTTGCCTCGTCCACTCATTCTGGATGATCAGATTAAAGGTTCAATGTGGGGCATAAATCGGACTGCGGGCTGGTTTAAACACTGCGTGAGGACGTGTCGGAGCTCAGAGGCAGCGCGTTTCTTCCTTCTCCTCCTCTTTCCTTTGTCGTCTTTGTGGATTTTGATGCTTCTGGTGGATCAGCGCCCTCTGCTGAAACACTCTCTCTTCTGCTGCTGTTGACTAAAGGCACAGAAACACATGAGCAGGGAGCAACAGGAACAAGTCAGAATCCAGCCGAGTTTCAGCCCTTCCAGGTAACTTTGGAGAAACTCTGTCCTCTTCACCTGTTCAGCGCTGTCCAAGGTGCTGATAACAGACGATCGAAGATACATGTCTCTGGGGGGACAGCTCAGGGCTTTGTGCACTTTTCTGCCCATCTTTTGGGGCCGGGCAGGGACAAAGGACTCAAGTGGTTGCAGAAAACACTAGGACCAAGGCACCAAAAAATAAATAAATAAATAATAATAAAAATAAATAAATAAATAGAAATCATATGGGATTAAAAACCCTGGTCAGGGTAGTGGAAGATGGGGTTCAAAGGGTGGGGGCTGAGGTTTTGGAGGTAGGGACTCATCTTCCCACATGTATTATACATGTGATTTTTATTCTTTTTATGTTTCTTTGTATGTTTTTTTGGTATTTTACGGAATACTTTTGGTCTTTTTTGCTTTAAAAATAGTAAAAAAAACAACAAAAACAATTTCAGACACAAGATAGATAAAACTTGCGTGTGTGTGTGTGTGTGTGTGTGTGTGTGTGTGTGTGTGGTGTGGTGGTGGTGGTGTGGGGGGGGGGCAATGTCCTCGTCCTTTTAGCAGTAGATTGTATCTCTTCAGTTTTTTTTTTTTTTTAGCACATAAGGAAAATAATAAACACGAGATAGCTGCAGATAAAGACAGGTTATATTATTTGGTAGCTCTTCAGCTGAGGCTGAACATGCAGCTTCAGGGCCCCATAGTGGCTTGGGGACCCTGCGCCTTCACATAGTCCACATGTCGCAAGAAACGGCTCTGGCTGCGCCTGTGTGAATAAGTCAAGTGTGGAGATGAAGTCAGAGTGTCTCTGACATGAATACCAGAATGATTTATCCTCAGTGTTACTCACAGAGCAGACGCAGATTCAACAATTCAAAGTCTTTGGTGGTCAAACAAACCTTATCGAGTGAGGCAGACCGCTGACTACAATTCTACAATTCCACAATTTCATTTAGCAGACGCTTTTGTCCAAAGCGACGTACAACACCAGCAAGAATAGCATTTCATCTAAATAATGTAGCCACAAGGAAAATTCATTATCGGCAATATCTTTCAACATTCAACAACATTCAATATCCGGTGCTTTCATTCATGAAGAGCTCAGTCTGAGACCTTCTGAGACCTTCTGATTGGACCCCTGAGGACAAAGATGAGACGGGTCAGATTAAGTGCCAAAGTGTTCCCTGAACAGGTGAGTCTTCAGTCGTCACTTCAAAGTAAAGACTCTGCGGATCGTACAGAGATGAGTAATTCATTCCACTATTTGGGAAAAATAGAGGACAAGAGTCTGGTAGCGGTTTAGAGCCATGCTGGGCTGGGAGCACCAGGCAAGAGCATAGACTTGGATGAGGGACTCCAGGTAGGAAGGAGCCGTTTAAGTCACAGTTTTATAAGCCAGAAGAAGAGCTTTGAGTTCGATGGGAGCTGCCACTGGAAGCCAGTGAAGATTAACAGCAGGGTGACGTGTGCTGTTTTGGGCTGGTTAAAGACCAGACATGCTGCTGCATTCTGGATCATCTGCAGAGGGTTGAATGTTCACACAGGGAGGCCTGCTAGAAGAGAGCTGCAGGAGTCAGTGCTTGAAATCACAAGAGTCTGTACCAGAAGCTGTGTGGCCTGTTTTGTGTCAGGTAGGGTCATAGGTCTGAAAATACATGAAGAAGCCAGTGTGGGATCATCTTCAAGATGACAATGCCCTAAAGAATGGTTCAGTGAGCGTGAGACATTTCCACGCACGGATTGGCCTCCACAGAAACAAGAATGTGTGACATAGAAGTTGTGATATGACAGAAGTTTATCAAAACAATGCCACAGTGAATGTCGCAAACAAACTCATAGCTAATCCAATGAAATATTAGTGTGTGATGTCAAAGTGGATGACTTGGTTAAAAACATTAAAAAACACATTTAAAACAGTAATCTTGAGCTAAAATAACATGTTAAGAAAGAGGATAACCCCTTCTTTTACAGTCCACTAAGTACTGGGTATTTACCCAATAAATACATGGTAACAATAATTTGTTACTAGGTAATTACCACTGGTAATAACAGGTAAGTGCATAGTAACTACAGCTATAGCAGAGCGCCCGCACATTTAAATGATTTTTATTCATTCGATTAACTTTCCTGTGTGCTTTCTCATCCAGCTGTGATGCTGTCATCACTAAAACATGTCGCTTCATGTGACGCTCCAGAGAAGAGGACGTCTCATTTCTCTTGAAACACATCTAGTCTCCTCTGCTCTCTCTCCCCTTGCATCTCTGGTGGTAGGGACTAAGACGCAAGTGAACGACTCAAGTGGAGGAAGGAAACACGGACATTTGGAGCTTTGAGACCCTTTTTACTTTCAGCTTCAGTTTGTTAATGCCAGTCATTTAAAAATAAGTTGTATTTTGAACCATCCGGCGGGTTTGGGACTTTTCCATTTTCAACAAAATAAACTGAACAACAACATGAGAGCACCTTATTTTACACAGAACACAGTGAGCCAAGACTCCTGCACTGTAAGTAACTGATAGAAGAAATAAAATCAAAAGAAAATTACGAAATACCAAACAACACAGGAAAGACAGAAAGCAATACATAGAAATAAGCACAAAATACCACAACAGCTGTTGATCAACTGAAGTTGTTCATCAATCAAGAATGTAAATAATTCCACCTCCAAAGCTTCAACAATTAGTAGGAGTCCTCAGTTCACAAACACTTATTGAGTGTTGTTCAAAGGAAAGCTGATGGAACACAGTGGAACGTGTTGCAGACATCAAATTCAAAATGAGGGAATATCTTTTCTTATCTCAGACTTTTTTTAAAGTCCGAGATTCATTAACTGTTCAATGAAATCAAAGATTTTTTTTTTTTTTTTTTTTTTTTTTTTTTTTGAGTTTGGTAGTGAAGGAATATACATCAGTTTTTCTCAGGACATGCACACTCTATTATGTGAGCCGACAATCAAATGAAATGCATTTATCTTTGCTTATTTGTATGCATTAAAAAATCAGAATTAAAAGGTTAAAGCTTCAAATAATAATAATCATCATCATCATCATCATCATCATCATCATCATCATCATCAAACTAGACTGAAACAAATCATTAAAAACATTTAAAGCTTTTGAAAATGTAACTAAGCAGTGCTGCAGCTTGTACTTCCCTACAAGCTGCTTTGTTGTACTTTCACATTCAAAACATATGAAATCAAAACTTGCTTGTTATGAATTGATACGTACTTTTTTTTTTTACAACTGCTAGTAATCTATTTATGTTATTTTATAACAAAGCATATAGACTAAAATTATTATTTGTCATAATTTTAAAACGCAAAATAGTCACAATATCAATCGCACAATTGTGGGATCAGTCTAATGTTCTCTTGTGTGTCTCCATCTTGAACATCTTCATTTATTTGGACTGATTTTGTTCATACGTTTGAAAAGCACAAATATATTTCATGTAGCTTTGTACAGGATGAGACTCATCAATAGAGGGACACGTTTTGAATGCATAATAAACATGAAGCTCATCTGGCTCATGTTATATTAACATTACTGTTACAATGGACGGCCTGCTGCAGGTCAGTATGTTTAAGACACTTTGAGAACAAATCCTCACAGAGTGGAAATTATCTCTGTAGTAGAGTGAGGTGGCTCTTTGAAAAGCTTTAATACCACTGATAGAACCAGTTTGAGCTGAGGACGTTCAGCACCTCGGACAGCGACAGTAGCGCTACACTTCCAGAAGATGAGGACACAGATGGAGAGAAAGTTATGAGAAGACTTTCTGTGGATGTAAGTAAAAACAATGGCTAAAGACAAGAATAGATTGTGCTGTGGATTTCAAAGGCTTCCTGAAACTGCAGAAACTGATGCTGAAGCTTGAAATCACCACAGGGTGGACGCGTTCCTGCCAGAATCTGCCTCACCGGGAGGAAATCCTGGAGTATTTGGTCCTGATGGAGAAGAGAGGCGGCTTCAGTCCCGAGTGAGTCGTAGCAGTGCCAGTTGATGCCAACGTTTGAAAGGGTAAAACAAGCCAGCAGGTCAGAGAAAACTGGATCATCAACAGGACAACACAACACTTCATTAATTATGCGCGCTCACCACTAACTGGACAGGAGGTCTGCTGCAGGTCAGATATGTGATTGATGAATGGCTGTGTGACAGTTGAAGTGGACTGGATCACTGTCGGGGTTTCTAATGCGTCAAAATGACCTTCGGATTTTTTGTTGGGCTTTGAGGTGGTGGTGCTGGGACTGCGGATGATCTGAACAAAGTGTTTCTGTAACTGGAGGTTTCATCACATTCAGTCATTGTTGACACTTGATTTATCTGATCAATGATTGATCTAAAGTGATGAGGAGCTTCGCTCTCTGGTTTTGGTGAGGTGGCTCTTAAAAGAGCCGTTGTGTTGTTGTTACGGAGCTGCGCACAGTCTAAGCTCTCTCTCCACGGATGCGGCGGGCCAGCTGGATGTCTTTGGGCATGATGGTCACTCTCTTGGCGTGGATGGCGCACAGGTTGGTGTCCTCGAACAGACCCACCAGGTAAGCCTCGCTGGCCTCCTGCAGAGCCATGACAGCCGAGCTCTGGAAGCGCAGGTCGGTCTTGAAGTCCTGAGCGATTTCTCGCACCAGGCGCTGGAAGGGCAGCTTGCGGATGAGCAGCTCGGTGGATTTCTGGTAACGACGGATCTCCCTCAGAGCCACGGTACCGGGCCTGTAACGGTGAGGCTTCTTGACGCCGCCGGTGGCCGGGGCGCTCTTACGGGCAGCCTTGGTGGCCAGCTGCTTCCTGGGAGCTTTGCCTCCGGTGGATTTACGAGCGGTCTGCTTGGTTCTGGCCATTGCGTCCTCTTCTTCTTCTTTCTCTGACTTGGAGAAAAACTAGTGGAGAGCGGAGCCGAGCTGCTCTTAAAGCGGAGGAGCGGATTTCAAACTGTGACGCAGACGCCGCTTGAGAGCTCCGGCTCGTGATTGGTGAGAGGCCGCTCCTGGAGCTCAGCCCCGCCGAGGAGGGGGACAGAGCCCCCGCCTCAAGCTCCGCTGCTTATTGGACCGAAATGGGTTGCGAGGGGAGCGGAGCGGAGCTCGGGCCGCCCTCTGCTGCTCTGCTGGAAGCCTCTTTTCTGGTTGGTGCGCCGGGACAATGCGCGCGCTCTCAGCGTATATGAAGAGGACTTGGAGCCGAATGGATCACTATTTCTCTGAGACCAGACTCTAGAAAGTCCAAGAATGAGTGGAAGAGGCAAGACAGGCGGAAAGGCCAGAGCTAAGGCTAAGACCCGTTCATCCCGTGCCGGGCTCCAGTTCCCGGTGGGTCGTGTCCACAGGCTGCTGCGTAAAGGTAACTACGCTCAGCGCGTTGGTGCCGGTGCCCCCGTGTACCTGGCGGCTGTGCTGGAGTACCTGACCGCTGAGATCCTGGAGTTGGCCGGAAACGCTGCCCGTGACAACAAGAAGACCCGTATCATCCCCCGTCACCTGCAGCTGGCTGTCCGCAACGACGAGGAGCTCAACAAGCTGCTGGGCGGAGTGACCATCGCTCAGGGAGGCGTGCTGCCCAACATCCAGGCTGTCCTGCTGCCCAAGAAGACCGAGAAGCCCGCCAAGAAGTAAAGCCTCACACCGGACCAGAAACCACACAAAGGCTCTTTTAAGAGCCACACACTTGACCACAGAGAGCGTTTCCTGTTCAGAGCACTGAGCGAACATTTTAGTGAGAAAAGCAGCCGTGGAGCGCTCAGACCGGCTCCGATATTCTCAAGCTCTCATAGAACCACGATTCCCCATCAGGAGCTGCGCAGAGCAGGAACAAAGCTGTTGAACTCGTTCAGAAATGGAAAGGACGAGCCTGCAGATTTAAGCCCGACACAGACCCAGATATGAAAAGAGAAAATATCATTAATAATGTCTCAGATGTTGTTGTAGGCGCTCTCTGATGCGGAATTTAGTTTATCATGAAGTTTTCAGACGCATGATCATCACATGTTTGAACAAATGGAGAAAAAAAAAATGTATAAAGGTTCATTTTCATGTTTGACTGATTAGCTGCCCTATAAAAGTCTACGATATGAACAAAAATTAAAGTATTTAAGGTAGTCTTTATTTAGTTTAGTTATTGTAATTGTATTACTCTGTTGCACCGTGGGTCCGAGAGGACTGACATTTTCATTTATGCTGTATGTCCAGCATGTACAACATAATTGACAATAAAGCTGACTTTGACTTTGAAAAATTACAATCACCATTTTTCCACCTCAGACATCCTCCTGCCTCGTCTGCTTTCATCTCAAAGTCACTGTCCCCACGTGTGATGGCATCAGTCACATCGTGAACATTGTGAAAACACCTCTTTGTGCTGGCGGCACTCTGAAACGCAAAAACCAAGAAACATGTCCATCAATAAGTTGATATATACACATATGAACAGTATGCTTAAGGCTGCATGATTCCAGTTCAGACTTATCCTAATCTTGAATTCACATTCAACTAAATTCACACAATAGTGTGTAGGACAGCCTGTTACACTCTTTACTTACCATCCTAAAGAGAAAACTTCACACAGAGAAAAAAAAATTAAAAAGAAACTTTTGGGCACTTTACTCACTTGAAACCTGAGAAATCCAGTCCAATGAAACAAAGAGTCTGAAGTCTGAAGAAAAGTTTGCATGTTGTGAGTTTGTGGCCTGATGGGTGGATCTATAAACACATTTACCATCCAACAGCACTGCAGGGTCAACAATGGGACCCACTGACAGTCTCCTTTACACAGCCCCAATGTACAGAGCTGCACTGATCAGACTGTGGACAACTTGTTTGGACATCTTTTCAATTCATGTTTTATTCCTTCGTGTAGTGCCGTTCTCTCTGAGAATCAGAAGTCACGTAATTCACACTCCACACACCAGATGGAATCTACTTTTGAATACAGCTCGAGAAAGCTGCTCTAACATCTAACAAGCTCTCCTGCTGATTGTCAGAGTCTGCTGGAGCTGCTGTAAAGATGGTTTCCTCTTTTTCTAAACTCTTCTTTAAACTCTAGCTTGTGTCTCACATCATTCTCTGTCCTGCTCTCACTCAGAATCCTCACATGAAGTCAGTTGACTTGATCAGGACGCACAGAGAAATATTGCGCGCAGCACATGAACCAAGCGGGAATCGCTCAACGATTTCACACAAAGCCCGAACCCCCCTCTCTCCCCCTCGTGTCCAGTCTCCGTTTCAAACACCAATCCTTCATGAGCTACAGCACAGCTTTATTAGCATGGGGAGCCTGCAATAGCAGCGCCCCCAGCTCACGAAGCTCATGTTTCTCTCAGACTCATCTGTCTGCAGTCATGCCTGATCCAGTGAAAGCGCCCAAGAAGGGCTCCAAGAAAGCCGTCTCCAAGGCCACCAAGAGCGGCAAGAAGAGGAAGAGGTCCAGGAAGGAGAGCTATGCCATCTACGTCTACAAGGTCCTGAAGCAGGTCCACCCCGACACCGGGATCTCCTCCAAGGCCATGGGCATCATGAACTCGTTTGTGAGCGACATCTTTGAGCGCATCGCTGGTGAGGCCTCTCGTCTGGCTCACTACAACAAGCGCTCCACCATCACCTCCAGGGAGATCCAGACCGCCGTCCGCCTGCTGCTGCCCGGTGAGCTGGCCAAGCACGCCGTGTCTGAAGGCACCAAGGCTGTGACCAAGTACACCAGCTCCAAGTGAAGTGGTCCGCTGTCCAAACCAACCAACGGCTCTTTTAAGAGCCACCCACTCCACTCTGAAGTCACGTTGTTCCTCTCATCAAAGATTCAGCATCATTGTGTTCAGTCTCCTCATCCATCTTTCTGTCTGCGAGGTGCAGTCAAACTTCAAAGTATGAATTAATGCATTAACAAATTCAATCGCCGCGGTGTGTTACAGCAGTGAATAAGAATAATGATGTCGTGCAAAATAATAATGCACAGCACGTTGTTTCAGCTGTGCTTCTTTTTTATGGGGTTGAATTGTATTCATTCTGGTCTCTAAAGGCTCTAATTTGACTCATTGAAAGCTGCACAGAGTCTGGTTGTTTGACCCAGTCCCAGTCGAATTCTGCATGGAGTCCAAACTGTGATGAAAAATCATGCATGACGCAGCATCGCTGCCTCCATATAGAAGAATAATGAACTGATAATAAGAAGATGTGAAAGAAACGCCAGATACTGTCTCCATGTCAAACGAACTGACGTGGAGTGTTGAGCAAAGCATCATTTGCTAAATGTCTTTGAACTCTTCAGACTGAGATCAGCACAGACTGATTTTCTAAAAGCATTGAAAGTGAAGTGAGGAGGAGGGAAACTGCAGACATGAAGAGGGGAAGCCCTCTGTGCTGGATGATTTTCAAGCTGTGAATTGATTTGATTTCTTCCTCCGCTCTTTTCACTGCTGCTGTTTATTTTTGTGCTGTACTGCTGTTGGCTGCTGAGTGTCTTATTGTTTGTTGTGATGGAAAGTCCTGAGTTGTTGGATCTCGAGGTTAAAATGAGTTTTTCAAATGGCGCTGCCTATAGGACGCAAAACCCTGCGTCACAATAACAGGTGAGCATAACACAAAATACCACTCAAAGATGCACTTTCATCATTTCTAAATCAACTACAAACCAACATAAAGGGGCGGGATAAAAATGGAGGATGAGTTTTTCAAATCAAACAAGAGGAAAAGACTCTTTGAGTGTGAGGTGTGCGTGGCTCTTAAAAGAGCCTTTTGTGTGTGTGTGTGTGTGTGTGTCAGGTGTGTGTTGAGGTGATCTCAGCTCACTTCTTCTTGGCTGCTGTCTTCTTGGCTTTGGGCTTGGCCACCTTCTTAGCGGGTGCTTTCTTGGCTGCAGGGGCCTTCTTCACCGCCTTCTTGGGGCTCTTGGCGGCCTTGGTCTTCTTTGGACTCTTGGTGGCCTTCTTGGGGCTCTTGGTTGCAGCTTTCTTTGCCGCTGCGGGTTTCTTGGCCTTCTTCGGGGTTGCTGCCTTCTTAGCTGCCGCTGCCTTGGGTTTCTTGGCCCCTGCTGCGGGTTTCTTTGCTGCGGGCTTCTTGGCTTTAGGAGCAGCCTTCTTGGCGGGCTTCTTGGCCGCCTTCTCTGCCACCTTCTTGTTCATCTTGAAGGATCCGGAGGCCCCTGTTCCCTTGGTCTGGACCAGAGTTCCCTTAGCTACGAGGCTCTTGACGGCGGTCTTGACGCGGACCTTGTTCTTGTCCACATCGTATCCTCCGGCAGCCAGAGCCTTCTTGAGGGCGGCCAGCGACACGCCGCTGCGCTCCTTGGAGGCAGCCACGGCTTTGAGGATGAGCTCGCGGACGCTGGGGCCGCTCTTGACCGGCTTGCTGCTCTTCTTCTTGGCCGCTTTGGCCGGAGCGGCGGCGGCGGGAGCTGGAGCCTCTTCTGCCATAGTTTACTGTGTGCAGTGTTGACAACAGGAGCCGTGCGGATAGTTCTCTGGGTTGAGTGTTGAGAATTCCTGAGCGGGAGGCGGTCCTTAAAGCACACGTGAGAACCGCAGAGACTCAACCAAGCAACGGCTTGTCTGCGCCGCTTGAAAATCGGGTAACTTGTGTTTTCTATTTCCCAGAAAAAAGCTCCAAAGTGTGTGTTTTGACAGAGCTCAGGGCTGATTTGAAAAGCAGGAAACACTCGAGCCTTTCCTCTTCACAGTGAACTCACGTTGGGCTCTCAGCATGTTGTGCTTTTGTTCAGGGAGACTCCAAACATCACATATTTATCATGGTGAGAAGAGCTGCTCATCCACTTGTCCTTCTCTTTTCTTGAATAAAACCAAGTAAACGCATCACAGCACAGAGATGTCCGCTCTTTCTGTCCACCTACAAGTTGATTTAGAAACGCAAACCCTGAAAACTCATGTACAGGTCGAGCTTTATTGAAAATATCAGGTTTTTATGGACGCAGCAAACACACTGATGGAGGCCGAGGCCTCTACACTTTCTCACTGCGATAAAAGACAGTTCTGCTGGTATTCAGGATTGGATATCATTTCTTTTGTTCAATCATTCGTACTTTTGGGTACTTATATCATCATATATCCATACCTATGTTAGTGTTAACTGTAAAATCTGGACCTTTGTTTAGATGACACACCATGAAAATAATCAGAGACATTTTCAATGACTGTTTTTGATCAACTCCGATCCGTGATTTTAAGCTCCCTCCAAATTATTTGCTCCAGTTTGGTCAATAATATTCAATGAAAGTGTTGAATTAATAGAGATGTTTTATGGTAGTATCAGCTTTGTGGTTTATTGTTATTATTTTATTTTCACCACTGAAAGTCTCTCTTTAACTGCTGCATAACAAAAATTGCAGGTTTTCAGTTTCATGTTTTGAATCTTACTGATAACTTTCATTCAGTGGATTCCATGTATCTCAGTCTGAAATTCTAACTAAGGATGTTAACCTGAAACCAAACTGAAGAAACCTGAGCAGCAACATGTTTAGACTTTAATTTTGACCTCACGTTTTGTCTCTGTTCTTCGTGAAGAGCTCTGTTTTGACGCTCAGACTTTGTCAGTTGTGTTAAATCTCCAGGGGATTCTTTGAGAGACGTTAACAGTCCAGAAAAGGACCAGGTGAAATAAGAAAAACACTAATTTACTCACAGATTCACCTTAAATCAATATTTTAAACTGAAACCAAGCAAATCAAAAAGGCTTTCAGTCAATGGCGGGTCCTTTGGTGAGGAAAAACCCCTACGTCACAGCAACAAGTGAATAAAACACAAAAGACCACACAAAAATGCACATTTATAATTTCAAAATACACTAAATTGCCCTCTAATGACATAAAAAAAAAAAAAAAAAAAAAAAAAAAAAAAACTATCAAAATGTGCAGGATGAAGACTCTCTTAAGTTAAATCAAAGTCCGTCCGCGCCCTCGTGATCTTTCGGCCGCGATCCAGACTATCCTCTCCCACAAGGGAGATAAAGAAGTAAATCATTTTAAAAAAAGACAGTTCATACAAAAAAAATATTTAACAATATAAATGACCTAAACCTCATCCTGAGTAAACGGAGCATGCAGCTCTGCGCGAGGACTCGTGCTGAGCTACTTTAATGTAGTTAATTTGTGAGCACCTGAAAGAGTTTATTGTCAGAGTGTTGGAACGATCAGACATGAGGCTTGAACACGTTGTGAATTCTGCTCTTCACAGGATGGCAGTGGGTGGCCCTGAAAAGGACCTTTGGGTTTTCTGGAGTCAGGCGTGCAGAGCTTAACCTCCGAATCCGTACAGGGTGCGTCCCTGTCTCTTCAGAGCGTAAACCACGTCCATGGCGGTGACAGTCTTCCTCTTGGCGTGCTCGGTGTAGGTGACGGCATCACGGATCACGTTCTCCAGGAAGACCTTGAGCACACCGCGGGTCTCCTCGTAGATCAGACCGGAGATACGCTTGACTCCGCCACGGCGAGCCAGACGGCGGATAGCGGGCTTGGTGATGCCCTGGATGTTATCACGGAGGACTTTACGGTGACGCTTAGCGCCTCCTTTGCCGAGTCCTTTTCCTCCCTTGCCTCGTCCACTCATTCTGGATGATCAGATTAAAGGTTCAATGTGGGGCATAAATCGGACTGCGGGCTGGTTTAAACACTGCGTGAGGACGTGTCGGAGCTCAGAGGCAGCGCGTTTCTTCCTTCTCCTCCTCTTTCCTTTGTCGTCTTTGTGGATTTTGATGCTTCTGGTGGATCAGCGCCCTCTGCTGAAACACTCTCTCTTCTGCTGCTGTTGACTAAAGGCACAGAAACACATGAGCAGGGAGCAACAGGAACAAGTCAGAATCCAGCCGAGTTTCAGCCCTTCCAGGTAACTTTGGAGAAACTCTGTCCTCTTCACCTGTTCAGCGCTGTCCAAGGTGCTGATAACAGACGATCGAAGATACATGTCTCTGGGGGGACAGCTCAGGGCTTTGTGCACTTTTCTGCCCATCTTTTGGGGCCGGGCAGGGACAAAGGACTCAAGTGGTTGCAGAAAACACTAGGACCAAGGCACCAAAAAATAAATAAATAAATACTAATAAAAATAAATAAATAAATAGAAATCATATGGGATTAAAAACCCTGGTCAGGGTAGTGGAAGATGGGGTTCAAAGGGTGGGGGCTGAGGTTTTGGAGGTAGGGACTCATCTTCCCACATGTATTATACATGTGATTTTTATTCTTTTTATGTTTCTTTGTATGTTTTTTTGGTATTTTACGGAATACTTTTGGTCTTTTTTGCTTTAAAAATAGTAAAAAAAACAACAAAAACAATTTCAGACACAAGATAGATAAAACTTGCGTGTGTGTGTGTGTGTGTGTGTGTGTGTGTGTGTGTGTGGTGTGGTGGTGGTGGTGTGGGGGGGGGGCAATGTCCTCGTCCTTTTAGCAGTAGATTGTATCTCTTCAGTTTTTTTTTTTTTTTTAGCACATAAGGAAAATAATAAACACGAGATAGCTGCAGATAAAGACAGGTTATATTATTTGGTAGCTCTTCAGCTGAGGCTGAACATGCAGCTTCAGGGCCCCATAGTGGCTTGGGGACCCTGCGCCTTCACATAGTCCACATGTCGCAAGAAACGGCTCTGGCTGCGCCTGTGTGAATAAGTCAAGTGTGGAGATGAAGTCAGAGTGTCTCTGACATGAATACCAGAATGATTTATCCTCAGTGTTACTCACAGAGCAGACGCAGATTCAACAATTCAAAGTCTTTGGTGGTCAAACAAACCTTATCGAGTGAGGCAGACCGCTGACTACAATTCTACAATTCCACAATTTCATTTAGCAGACGCTTTTGTCCAAAGCGACGTACAACACCAGCAAGAATAGCATTTCATCTAAATAATGTAGCCACAAGGAAAATTCATTATCGGCAATATCTTTCAACATTCAACAACATTCAATATCCGGTGCTTTCATTCATGAAGAGCTCAGTCTGAGACCTTCTGAGACCTTCTGATTGGACCCCTGAGGACAAAGATGAGACAGGTCAGATTAAGTGCCAAAGTGTTCCCTGAACAGGTGAGTCTTCAGTCGTCACTTCAAAGTAAAGACTCTGCGGATCGTACAGAGATGAGTAATTCATTCCACTATTTGGGAAAAATAGAGGACAAGAGTCTGGTAGCGGTTTAGAGCCATGCTGGGCTGGGAGCACCAGGCAAGAGCATAGACTTGGATGAGGGACTCCAGGTAGGAAGGAGCCGTTTAAGTCACAGTTTTATAAGCCAGAAGAAGAGCTTTGAGTTCGATGGGAGCTGCCACTGGAAGCCAGTGAAGATTAACAGCAGGGTGACGTGTGCTGTTTTGGGCTGGTTAAAGACCAGACATGCTGCTGCATTCTGGATCATCTGCAGAGGGTTGAATGTTCACACAGGGAGGCCTGCTAGAAGAGAGCTGCAGGAGTCAGTGCTTGAAATCACAAGAGTCTGTACCAGAAGCTGTGTGGCCTGTTTTGTGTCAGGTAGGGTCATAGGTCTGAAAATACATGAAGAAGCCAGTGTGGGATCATCTTCAAGATGACAATGCCCTAAAGAATGGTTCAGTGAGCGTGAGACATTTCCACGCACGGATTGGCCTCCACAGAAACAAGAATGTGTGACATAGAAGTTGTGATATGACAGAAGTTTATCAAAACAATGCCACAGTGAATGTCGCAAACAAACTCATAGCTAATCCAATGAAATATTAGTGTGTGATGTCAAAGTGGATGACTTGGTTAAAAACATTAAAAAACACATTTAAAACAGTAATCTTGAGCTAAAATAACATGTTAAGAAAGAGGATAACCCCTTCTTTTACAGTCCACTAAGTACTGGGTATTTACCCAATAAATACATGGTAACAATAATTTGTTACTAGGTAATTACCACTGGTAATAACAGGTAAGTGCATAGTAACTACAGCTATAGCAGAGCGCCCGCACATTTAAATGATTTTTATTCATTCGATTAACTTTCCTGTGTGCTTTCTCATCCAGCTGTGATGCTGTCATCACTAAAACATGTCGCTTCATGTGACGCTCCAGAGAAGAGGACGTCTCATTTCTCTTGAAACACATCTAGTCTCCTCTGCTCTCTCTCCCCTTGCATCTCTGGTGGTAGGGACTAAGACGCAAGTGAACGACTCAAGTGGAGGAAGGAAACACGGACATTTGGAGCTTTGAGACCCTTTTTACTTTCAGCTTCAGTTTGTTAATGCCAGTCATTTAAAAATAAGTTGTATTTTGAACCATCCGGCGGGTTTGGGACTTTTCCATTTTCAACAAAATAAACTGAACAACAACATGAGAGCACCTTATTTTACACAGAACACAGTGAGCCAAGACTCCTGCACTGTAAGTAACTGATAGAAGAAATAAAATCAAAAGAAAATTACGAAATACCAAACAACACAGGAAAGACAGAAAGCAATACATAGAAATAAGCACAAAATACCACAACAGCTGTTGATCAACTGAAGTTGTTCATCAATCAAGAATGTAAATAATTCCACCTCCAAAGCTTCAACAATTAGTAGGAGTCCTCAGTTCACAAACACTTATTGAGTGTTGTTCAAAGGAAAGCTGATGGAACACAGTGGAACGTGTTGCAGACATCAAATTCAAAATGAGGGAATATCTTTTCTTATCTCAGACTTTTTTTAAAGTCCGAGATTCATTAACTGTTCAATGAAATCAAAGATTTTTTTTTTTTTTTTTTTTTTTTTTTTTTTTTTGAGTTTGGTAGTGAAGGAATATACATCAGTTTTTCTCAGGACATGCACACTCTATTATGTGAGCCCACAATCAAATGAAATGCATTTATCTTTGCTTATTTGTATGCATTAAAAAATCAGAATTAAAAGGTTAAAGCTTCAAATAATAATAATCATCATCATCATCATCATCATCATCATCATCATCATCATCATCATCAAACTAGACTGAAACAAATCATTAAAAACATTTAAAGCTTTTGAAAATGTAACTAAGCAGTGCTGCAGCTTGTACTTCCCTACAAGCTGCTTTGTTGTACTTTCACATTCAAAACATATGAAATCAAAACTTGCTTGTTATGAATTGATACGTACTTTTTTTTTTTACAACTGCTAGTAATCTATTTATGTTATTTTATAACAAAGCATATAGACTAAAATTATTATTTGTCATAATTTTAAAACGCAAAATAGTCACAATATCAATCGCACAATTGTGGGATCAGTCTAATGTTCTCTTGTGTGTCTCCATCTTGAACATCTTCATTTATTTGGACTGATTTTGTTCATACGTTTGAAAAGCACAAATATATTTCATGTAGCTTTGTACAGGATGAGACTCATCAATAGAGGGACACGTTTTGAATGCATAATAAACATGAAGCTCATCTGGCTCATGTTATATTAACATTACTGTTACAATGGACGGCCTGCTGCAGGTCAGTATGTTTAAGACACTTTGAGAACAAATCCTCACAGAGTGGAAATTATCTCTGTAGTAGAGTGAGGTGGCTCTTTGAAAAGCTTTAATACCACTGATAGAACCAGTTTGAGCTGAGGACGTTCAGCACCTCGGACAGCGACAGTAGCGCTACACTTCCAGAAGATGAGGACACAGATGGAGAGAAAGTTATGAGAAGACTTTCTGTGGATGTAAGTAAAAACAATGGCTAAAGACAAGAATAGATTGTGCTGTGGATTTCAAAGGCTTCCTGAAACTGCAGAAACTGATGCTGAAGCTTGAAATCACCACAGGGTGGACGCGTTCCTGCCAGAATCTGCCTCACCGGGAGGAAATCCTGGAGTATTTGGTCCTGATGGAGAAGAGAGGCGGCTTCAGTCCCGAGTGAGTCGTAGCAGTGCCAGTTGATGCCAACGTTTGAAAGGGTAAAACAAGCCAGCAGGTCAGAGAAAACTGGATCATCAACAGGACAACACAACACTTCATTAATTATGCGCGCTCACCACTAACTGGACAGGAGGTCTGCTGCAGGTCAGATATGTGATTGATGAATGGCTGTGTGACAGTTGAAGTGGACTGGATCACTGTCGGGGTTTCTAATGCGTCAAAATGACCTTCGGATTTTTTGTTGGGCTTTGAGGTGGTGGTGCTGGGACTGCGGATGATCTGAACAAAGTGTTTCTGTAACTGGAGGTTTCATCACATTCAGTCATTGTTGACACTTGATTTATCTGATCAATGATTGATCTAAAGTGATGAGGAGCTTCGCTCTCTGGTTTTGGTGAGGTGGCTCTTAAAAGAGCCGTTGTGTTGTTGTTACGGAGCTGCGCACAGTCTAAGCTCTCTCTCCACGGATGCGGCGGGCCAGCTGGATGTCTTTGGGCATGATGGTCACTCTCTTGGCGTGGATGGCGCACAGGTTGGTGTCCTCGAACAGACCCACCAGGTAAGCCTCGCTGGCCTCCTGCAGAGCCATGACAGCCGAGCTCTGGAAGCGCAGGTCGGTCTTGAAGTCCTGAGCGATTTCTCGCACCAGGCGCTGGAAGGGCAGCTTGCGGATGAGCAGCTCGGTGGATTTCTGGTAACGACGGATCTCCCTCAGAGCCACGGTACCGGGCCTGTAACGGTGAGGCTTCTTGACGCCGCCGGTGGCCGGGGCGCTCTTACGGGCAGCCTTGGTGGCCAGCTGCTTCCTGGGAGCTTTGCCTCCGGTGGATTTACGAGCGGTCTGCTTGGTTCTGGCCATTGCGTCCTCTTCTTCTTCTTTCTCTGACTTGGAGAAAAACTAGTGGAGAGCGGAGCCGAGCTGCTCTTAAAGCGGAGGAGCGGATTTCAAACTGTGACGCAGACGCCGCTTGAGAGCTCCGGCTCGTGATTGGTGAGAGGCCGCTCCTGGAGCTCAGCCCCGCCGAGGAGGGGGACAGAGCCCCCGCCTCAAGCTCCGCTGCTTATTGGACCGAAATGGGTTGCGAGGGGAGCGGAGCGGAGCTCGGGCCGCCCTCTGCTGCTCTGCTGGAAGCCTCTTTTCTGGTTGGTGCGCCGGGACAATGCGCGCGCTCTCAGCGTATATGAAGAGGACTTGGAGCCGAATGGATCACTATTTCTCTGAGACCAGACTCTAGAAAGTCCAAGAATGAGTGGAAGAGGCAAGACAGGCGGAAAGGCCAGAGCTAAGGCTAAGACCCGTTCATCCCGTGCCGGGCTCCAGTTCCCGGTGGGTCGTGTCCACAGGCTGCTGCGTAAAGGTAACTACGCTCAGCGCGTTGGTGCCGGTGCCCCCGTGTACCTGGCGGCTGTGCTGGAGTACCTGACCGCTGAGATCCTGGAGTTGGCCGGAAACGCTGCCCGTGACAACAAGAAGACCCGTATCATCCCCCGTCACCTGCAGCTGGCTGTCCGCAACGACGAGGAGCTCAACAAGCTGCTGGGCGGAGTGACCATCGCTCAGGGAGGCGTGCTGCCCAACATCCAGGCTGTCCTGCTGCCCAAGAAGACCGAGAAGCCCGCCAAGAAGTAAAGCCTCACACCGGACCAGAAACCACACAAAGGCTCTTTTAAGAGCCACACACTTGACCACAGAGAGCGTTTCCTGTTCAGAGCACTGAGCGAACATTTTAGTGAGAAAAGCAGCCGTGGAGCGCTCAGACCGGCTCCGATATTCTCAAGCTCTCATAGAACCACGATTCCCCATCAGGAGCTGCGCAGAGCAGGAACAAAGCTGTTGAACTCGTTCAGAAATGGAAAGGACGAGCCTGCAGATTTAAGCCCGACACAGACCCAGATATGAAAAGAGAAAATATCATTAATAATGTCTCAGATGTTGTTGTAGGCGCTCTCTGATGCGGAATTTAGTTTATCATGAAGTTTTCAGACGCATGATCATCACATGTTTGAACAAATGGAGAAAAAAAAAATGTATAAAGGTTCATTTTCATGTTTGACTGATTAGCTGCCCTATAAAAGTCTACGATATGAACAAAAATTAAAGTATTTAAGGTAGTCTTTATTTAGTTTAGTTATTGTAATTGTATTACTCTGTTGCACCGTGGGTCCGAGAGGACTGACATTTTCATTTATGCTGTATGTCCAGCATGTACAACATAATTGACAATAAAGCTGACTTTGACTTTGAAAAATTACAATCACCATTTTTCCACCTCAGACATCCTCCTGCCTCGTCTGCTTTCATCTCAAAGTCACTGTCCCCACGTGTGATGGCATCAGTCACATCGTGAACATTGTGAAAACACCTCTTTGTGCTGGCGGCACTCTGAAACGCAAAAACCAAGAAACATGTCCATCAATAAGTTGATATATATACATATGAACAGTATGCTTAAGGCTGCATGATTCCAGTTCAGACTTATCCTAATCTTGAATTCACATTCAACTAAATTCACACAATAGTGTGTAGGACAGCCTGTTACACTCTTTACTTACCATCCTAAAGAGAAAACTTCACACAGAGAAAAAAAAATTAAAAAGAAACTTTTGGGCACTTTACTCACTTGAAACCTGAGAAATCCAGTCCAATGAAACAAAGAGTCTGAAGTCTGAAGAAAAGTTTGCATGTTGTGAGTTTGTGGCCTGATGGGTGGATCTATAAACACATTTACCATCCAACAGCACTGCAGGGTCAACAATGGGACCCACTGACAGTCTCCTTTACACAGCCCCAATGTACAGAGCTGCACTGATCAGACTGTGGACAACTTGTTTGGACATCTTTTCAATTCATGTTTTATTCCTTCGTGTAGTGCCGTTCTCTCTGAGAATCAGAAGTCACGTAATTCACACTCCACACACCAGATGGAATCTACTTTTGAATACAGCTCGAGAAAGCTGCTCTAACATCTAACAAGCTCTCCTGCTGATTGTCAGAGTCTGCTGGAGCTGCTGTAAAGATGGTTTCCTCTTTTTCTAAACTCTTCTTTAAACTCTAGCTTGTGTCTCACATCATTCTCTGTCCTGCTCTCACTCAGAATCCTCACATGAAGTCAGTTGACTTGATCAGGACGCACAGAGAAATATTGCGCGCAGCACATGAACCAAGCGGGAATCGCTCAACGATTTCACACAAAGCCCGAACCCCCCTCTCTCCCCCTCGTGTCCAGTCTCCGTTTCAAACACCAATCCTTCATGAGCTACAGCACAGCTTTATTAGCATGGGGAGCCTGCAATAGCAGCGCCCCCAGCTCACGAAGCTCATGTTTCTCTCAGACTCATCTGTCTGCAGTCATGCCTGATCCAGTGAAAGCGCCCAAGAAGGGCTCCAAGAAAGCCGTCTCCAAGGCCACCAAGAGCGGCAAGAAGAGGAAGAGGTCCAGGAAGGAGAGCTATGCCATCTACGTCTACAAGGTCCTGAAGCAGGTCCACCCCGACACCGGGATCTCCTCCAAGGCCATGGGCATCATGAACTCGTTTGTGAGCGACATCTTTGAGCGCATCGCTGGTGAGGCCTCTCGTCTGGCTCACTACAACAAGCGCTCCACCATCACCTCCAGGGAGATCCAGACCGCCGTCCGCCTGCTGCTGCCCGGTGAGCTGGCCAAGCACGCCGTGTCTGAAGGCACCAAGGCTGTGACCAAGTACACCAGCTCCAAGTGAAGTGGTCCGCTGTCCAAACCAACCAACGGCTCTTTTAAGAGCCACCCACTCCACTCTGAAGTCACGTTGTTCCTCTCATCAAAGATTCAGCATCATTGTGTTCAGTCTCCTCATCCATCTTTCTGTCTGCGAGGTGCAGTCAAACTTCAAAGTATGAATTAATGCATTAACAAATTCAATCGCCGCGGTGTGTTACAGCAGTGAATAAGAATAATGATGTCGTGCAAAATAATAATGCACAGCACGTTGTTTCAGCTGTGCTTCTTTTTTATGGGGTTGAATTGTATTCATTCTGGTCTCTAAAGGCTCTAATTTGACTCATTGAAAGCTGCACAGAGTCTGGTTGTTTGACCCAGTCCCAGTCGAATTCTGCATGGAGTCCAAACTGTGATGAAAAATCATGCATGACGCAGCATCGCTGCCTCCATATAGAAGAATAATGAACTGATAATAAGAAGATGTGAAAGAAACGCCAGATACTGTCTCCATGTCAAACGAACTGACGTGGAGTGTTGAGCAAAGCATCATTTGCTAAATGTCTTTGAACTCTTCAGACTGAGATCAGCACAGACTGATTTTCTAAAAGCATTGAAAGTGAAGTGAGGAGGAGGGAAACTGCAGACATGAAGAGGGGAAGCCCTCTGTGCTGGATGATTTTCAAGCTGTGAATTGATTTGATTTCTTCCTCCGCTCTTTTCACTGCTGCTGTTTATTTTTGTGCTGTACTGCTGTTGGCTGCTGAGTGTCTTATTGTTTGTTGTGATGGAAAGTCCTGAGTTGTTGGATCTCGAGGTTAAAATGAGTTTTTCAAATGGCGCTGCCTATAGGACGCAAAACCCTGCGTCACAATAACAGGTGAGCATAACACAAAACACCACTCAAAGATGCACTTTCATCATTTCTAAATCAACTACAAACCAACATAAAGGGGCGGGATAAAAATGGAGGATGAGTTTTTCAAATCAAACAAGAGGAAAAGACTCTTTGAGTGTGAGGTGTGCGTGGCTCTTAAAAGAGCCTTTTGTGTGTGTGTGTGTGTGTGTGTGTGTCAGGTGTGTGTTGAGGTGATCTCAGCTCACTTCTTCTTGGCTGCTGTCTTCTTGGCTTTGGGCTTGGCCACCTTCTTAGCGGGTGCTCTCTTGGCTGCAGGGGCCTTCTTCACCGCCTTCTTGGGGCTCTTGGCGGCCTTGGTCTTCTTTGGACTCTTGGTGGCCTTCTTGGGGCTCTTGGTTGCAGCTTTCTTTGCCGCTGCGGGTTTCTTGGCCTTCTTCGGGGTTGCTGCCTTCTTAGCTGCCGCTGCCTTGGGTTTCTTGGCCCCTGCTGCGGGTTTCTTTGCTGCGGGCTTCTTGGCTTTAGGAGCAGCCTTCTTGGCGGGCTTCTTGGCCGCCTTCTCTGCCACCTTCTTGTTCATCTTGAAGGATCCGGAGGCCCCTGTTCCCTTGGTCTGGACCAGAGTTCCCTTAGCTACGAGGCTCTTGACGGCGGTCTTGACGCGGACCTTGTTCTTGTCCACATCGTATCCTCCGGCAGCCAGAGCCTTCTTGAGGGCGGCCAGCGACACGCCGCTGCGCTCCTTGGAGGCAGCCACGGCTTTGAGGATGAGCTCGCGGACGCTGGGGCCGCTCTTGACCGGCTTGCTGCTCTTCTTCTTGGCCGCTTTGGCCGGAGCGGCGGCGGCGGGAGCTGGAGCCTCTTCTGCCATAGTTTACTGTGTGCAGTGTTGACAACAGGAGCCGTGCGGATAGTTCTCTGGGTTGAGTGTTGAGAATTCCTGAGCGGGAGGCGGTCCTTAAAGCACACGTGAGAACCGCAGAGACTCAACCAAGCAACGGCTTGTCTGCGCCGCTTGAAAATCGGGTAACTTGTGTTTTCTATTTCCCAGAAAAAAGCTCCAAAGTGTGTGTTTTGACAGAGCTCAGGGCTGATTTGAAAAGCAGGAAACACTCGAGCCTTTCCTCTTCACAGTGAACTCACGTTGGGCTCTCAGCATGTTGTGCTTTTGTTCAGGGAGACTCCAAACATCACATATTTATCATGGTGAGAAGAGCTGCTCATCCACTTGTCCTTCTCTTTTCTTGAATAAAACCAAGTAAACGCATCACAGCACAGAGATGTCCGCTCTTTCTGTCCACCTACAAGTTGATTTAGAAACGCAAACCCTGAAAACTCATGTACAGGTCGAGCTTTATTGAAAATATCAGGTTTTTATGGACGCAGCAAACACACTGATGGAGGCCGAGGCCTCTACACTTTCTCACTGCGATAAAAGACAGTTCTGCTGGTATTCAGGATTGGATATCATTTCTTTTGTTCAATCATTCGTACTTTTGGGTACTTATATCATCATATATCCATACCTATGTTAGTGTTAACTGTAAAATCTGGACCTTTGTTTAGATGACACACCATGAAAATAATCAGAGACATTTTCAATGACTGTTTTTGATCAACTCCGATCCGTGATTTTAAGCTCCCTCCAAATTATTTGCTCCAGTTTGGTCAATAATATTCAATGAAAGTGTTGAATTAATAGAGATGTTTTATGGTAGTATCAGCTTTGTGGTTTATTGTTATTATTTTATTTTCACCACTGAAAGTCTCTCTTTAACTGCTGCATAACAAAAATTGCAGGTTTTCAGTTTCATGTTTTGAATCTTACTGATAACTTTCATTCAGTGGATTCCATGTATCTCAGTCTGAAATTCTAACTAAGGATGTTAACCTGAAACCAAACTGAAGAAACCTGAGCAGCAACATGTTTAGACTTTAATTTTGACCTCACGTTTTGTCTCTGTTCTTCGTGAAGAGCTCTGTTTTGACGCTCAGACTTTGTCAGTTGTGTTAAATCTCCAGGGGATTCTTTGAGAGACGTTAACAGTCCAGAAAAGGACCAGGTGAAATAAGAAAAACACTAATTTACTCACAGATTCACCTTAAATCAATATTTTAAACTGAAACCAAGCAAATCAAAAAGGCTTTCAGTCAATGGCGGGTCCTTTGGTGAGGAAAAACCCCTACGTCACAGCAACAAGTGAATGAAACACAAAAGACCACTCAAAAATGCACATTTATAATTTCAAAATACACTAAATTGCCCTCTAATGACATAAAAAAAAAAATAAAAAAAAAAAAAAAAAAAACTATCAAAATCTGCAGGATGAAGACTCTCTTAAGTTAAATCAAAGTCCGTCCGCGCCCTCGTGATCTTTCGGCCGCGATCCAGACTATCCTCTCCCACAAGGGAGATAAAGAAGTAAATCATTTTAAAAAAAGACAGTTCATACAAAAAAAATATTTAACAATATAAATGACCTAAACCTCATCCTGAGTAAACGGAGCATGCAGCTCTGCGCGAGGACTCGTGCTGAGCTACTTTAATGTAGTTAATTTGTGAGCACCTGAAAGAGTTTATTGTCAGAGTGTTGGAACGATCAGACATGAGGCTTGAACACGTTGTGAATTCTGCTCTTCACAGGATGGCAGTGGGTGGCCCTGAAAAGGACCTTTGGGTTTTCTGGAGTCAGGCGTGCAGAGCTTAACCTCCGAATCCGTACAGGGTGCGTCCCTGTCTCTTCAGAGCGTAAACCACGTCCATGGCGGTGACAGTCTTCCTCTTGGCGTGCTCGGTGTAGGTGACGGCATCACGGATCACGTTCTCCAGGAAGACCTTGAGCACACCGCGGGTCTCCTCGTAGATCAGACCGGAGATACGCTTGACTCCGCCACGGCGAGCCAGACGGCGGATAGCGGGCTTGGTGATGCCCTGGATGTTATCACGGAGGACTTTACGGTGACGCTTAGCGCCTCCTTTGCCGAGTCCTTTTCCTCCCTTGCCTCGTCCACTCATTCTGGATGATCAGATTAAAGGTTCAATGTGGGGCATAAATCGGACTGCGGGCTGGTTTAAACACTGCGTGAGGACGTGTCGGAGCTCAGAGGCAGCGCGTTTCTTCCTTCTCCTCCTCTTTCCTTTGTCGTCTTTGTGGATTTTGATGCTTCTGGTGGATCAGCGCCCTCTGCTGAAACACTCTCTCTTCTGCTGCTGTTGACTAAAGGCACAGAAACACATGAGCAGGGAGCAACAGGAACAAGTCAGAATCCAGCCGAGTTTCAGCCCTTCCAGGTAACTTTGGAGAAACTCTGTCCTCTTCACCTGTTCAGCGCTGTCCAAGGTGCTGATAACAGACGATCGAAGATACATGTCTCTGGGGGGACAGCTCAGGGCTTTGTGCACTTTTCTGCCCATCTTTTGGGGCCGGGCAGGGACAAAGGACTCAAGTGGTTGCAGAAAACACTAGGACCAAGGCACCAAAAAATAAATAAATAAATACTAATAAAAATAAATAAATAAATAGAAATCATATGGGATTAAAAACCCTGGTCAGGGTAGTGGAAGATGGGGTTCAAAGGGTGGGGGCTGAGGTTTTGGAGGTAGGGACTCATCTTCCCACATGTATTATACATGTGATTTTTATTCTTTTTATGTTTCTTTGTATGTTTTTTTGGTATTTTACGGAATACTTTTGGTCTTTTTTGCTTTAAAAATAGTAAAAAAAACAACAAAAACAATTTCAGACACAAGATAGATAAAACTTGCGTGTGTGTGTGTGTGTGTGTGTGTGTGTGTGTGTGTGTGGTGTGGTGGTGGTGGTGTGGGGGGGGGGCAATGTCCTCGTCCTTTTAGCAGTAGATTGTATCTCTTCAGTTTTTTTTTTTTTTTAGCACATAAGGAAAATAATAAACACGAGATAGCTGCAGATAAAGACAGGTTATATTATTTGGTAGCTCTTCAGCTGAGGCTGAACATGCAGCTTCAGGGCCCCATAGTGGCTTGGGGACCCTGCGCCTTCACATAGTCCACATGTCGCAAGAAACGGCTCTGGCTGCGCCTGTGTGAATAAGTCAAGTGTGGAGATGAAGTCAGAGTGTCTCTGACATGAATACCAGAATGATTTATCCTCAGTGTTACTCACAGAGCAGACGCAGATTCAACAATTCAAAGTCTTTGGTGGTCAAACAAACCTTATCGAGTGAGGCAGACCGCTGACTACAATTCTACAATTCCACAATTTCATTTAGCAGACGCTTTTGTCCAAAGCGACGTACAACACCAGCAAGAATAGCATTTCATCTAAATAATGTAGCCACAAGGAAAATTCATTATCGGCAATATCTTTCAACATTCAACAACATTCAATATCCGGTGCTTTCATTCATGAAGAGCTCAGTCTGAGACCTTCTGAGACCTTCTGATTGGACCCCTGAGGACAAAGATGAGACGGGTCAGATTAAGTGCCAAAGTGTTCCCTGAACAGGTGAGTCTTCAGTCGTCACTTCAAAGTAAAGACTCTGCGGATCGTACAGAGATGAGTAATTCATTCCACTATTTGGGAAAAATAGAGGACAAGAGTCTGGTAGCGGTTTAGAGCCATGCTGGGCTGGGAGCACCAGGCAAGAGCATAGACTTGGATGAGGGACTCCAGGTAGGAAGGAGCCGTTTAAGTCACAGTTTTATAAGCCAGAAGAAGAGCTTTGAGTTCGATGGGAGCTGCCACTGGAAGCCAGTGAAGATTAACAGCAGGGTGACGTGTGCTGTTTTGGGCTGGTTAAAGACCAGACATGCTGCTGCATTCTGGATCATCTGCAGAGGGTTGAATGTTCACACAGGGAGGCCTGCTAGAAGAGAGCTGCAGGAGTCAGTGCTTGAAATCACAAGAGTCTGTACCAGAAGCTGTGTGGCCTGTTTTGTGTCAGGTAGGGTCATAGGTCTGAAAATACATGAAGAAGCCAGTGTGGGATCATCTTCAAGATGACAATGCCCTAAAGAATGGTTCAGTGAGCGTGAGACATTTCCACGCACGGATTGGCCTCCACAGAAACAAGAATGTGTGACATAGAAGTTGTGATATGACAGAAGTTTATCAAAACAATGCCACAGTGAATGTCGCAAACAAACTCATAGCTAATCCAATGAAATATTAGTGTGTGATGTCAAAGTGGATGACTTGGTTAAAAACATTAAAAAACACATTTAAAACAGTAATCTTGAGCTAAAATAACATGTTAAGAAAGAGGATAACCCCTTCTTTTACAGTCCACTAAGTACTGGGTATTTACCCAATAAATACATGGTAACAATAATTTGTTACTAGGTAATTACCACTGGTAATAACAGGTAAGTGCATAGTAACTACAGCTATAGCAGAGCGCCCGCACATTTAAATGATTTTTATTCATTCGATTAACTTTCCTGTGTGCTTTCTCATCCAGCTGTGATGCTGTCATCACTAAAACATGTCGCTTCATGTGACGCTCCAGAGAAGAGGACGTCTCATTTCTCTTGAAACACATCTAGTCTCCTCTGCTCTCTCTCCCCTTGCATCTCTGGTGGTAGGGACTAAGACGCAAGTGAACGACTCAAGTGGAGGAAGGAAACACGGACATTTGGAGCTTTGAGACCCTTTTTACTTTCAGCTTCAGTTTGTTAATGCCAGTCATTTAAAAATAAGTTGTATTTTGAACCATCCGGCGGGTTTGGGACTTTTCCATTTTCAACAAAATAAACTGAACAACAACATGAGAGCACCTTATTTTACACAGAACACAGTGAGCCAAGACTCCTGCACTGTAAGTAACTGATAGAAGAAATAAAATCAAAAGAAAATTACGAAATACCAAACAACACAGGAAAGACAGAAAGCAATACATAGAAATAAGCACAAAATACCACAACAGCTGTTGATCAACTGAAGTTGTTCATCAATCAAGAATGTAAATAATTCCACCTCCAAAGCTTCAACAATTAGTAGGAGTCCTCAGTTCACAAACACTTATTGAGTGTTGTTCAAAGGAAAGCTGATGGAACACAGTGGAACGTGTTGCAGACATCAAATTCAAAATGAGGGAATATCTTTTCTTATCTCAGACTTTTTTTAAAGTCCGAGATTCATTAACTGTTCAATGAAATCAAAGATTTTTTTTTTTTTTTTTTTTTTTTTTTTTTTTTTGAGTTTGGTAGTGAAGGAATATACATCAGTTTTTCTCAGGACATGCACACTCTATTATGTGAGCCCACAATCAAATGAAATGCATTTATCTTTGCTTATTTGTATGCATTAAAAAATCAGAATTAAAAGGTTAAAGCTTCAAATAATAATCATCATCATCATCATCATCATCATCATCATCATCATCATCATCATCATCAAACTAGACTGAAACAAATCATTAAAAACATTTAAAGCTTTTGAAAATGTAACTAAGCAGTGCTGCAGCTTGTACTTCCCTACAAGCTGCTTTGTTGTACTTTCACATTCAAAACATATGAAATCAAAACTTGCTTGTTATGAATTGATACGTACTTTTTTTTTTTACAACTGCTAGTAATCTATTTATGTTATTTTATAACAAAGCATATAGACTAAAATTATTATTTGTCATAATTTTAAAACGCAAAATAGTCACAATATCAATCGCACAATTGTGGGATCAGTCTAATGTTCTCTTGTGTGTCTCCATCTTGAACATCTTCATTTATTTGGACTGATTTTGTTCATACGTTTGAAAAGCACAAATATATTTCATGTAGCTTTGTACAGGATGAGACTCATCAATAGAGGGACACGTTTTGAATGCATAATAAACATGAAGCTCATCTGGCTCATGTTATATTAACATTACTGTTACAATGGACGGCCTGCTGCAGGTCAGTATGTTTAAGACACTTTGAGAACAAATCCTCACAGAGTGGAAATTATCTCTGTAGTAGAGTGAGGTGGCTCTTTGAAAAGCTTTAATACCACTGATAGAACCAGTTTGAGCTGAGGACGTTCAGCACCTCGGACAGCGACAGTAGCGCTACACTTCCAGAAGATGAGGACACAGATGGAGAGAAAGTTATGAGAAGACTTTCTGTGGATGTAAGTAAAAACAATGGCTAAAGACAAGAATAGATTGTGCTGTGGATTTCAAAGGCTTCCTGAAACTGCAGAAACTGATGCTGAAGCTTGAAATCACCACAGGGTGGACGCGTTCCTGCCAGAATCTGCCTCACCGGGAGGAAATCCTGGAGTATTTGGTCCTGATGGAGAAGAGAGGCGGCTTCAGTCCCGAGTGAGTCGTAGCAGTGCCAGTTGATGCCAACGTTTGAAAGGGTAAAACAAGCCAGCAGGTCAGAGAAAACTGGATCATCAACAGGACAACACAACACTTCATTAATTATGCACGCTCACCACTAACTGGACAGGGGGTCTGCTGCAGGTCAGATATGTGATTGATGAATGGCTGTGTGACAGTTGAAGTGGACTGGATCACTGTCGGGGTTTCTAATGCGTCAAAATGACCTTCGGATTTTTTGTTGGGCTTTGAGGTGGTGGTGCTGGGACTGCGGATGATCTGAACAAAGTGTTTCTGTAACTGGAGGTTTCATCACATTCAGTCATTGTTGACACTTGATTTATCTGATCAATGATTGATCTAAAGTGATGAGGAGCTTCGCTCTCTGGTTTTGGTGAGGTGGCTCTTAAAAGAGCCGTTGTGTTGTTGTTATGGAGCTGCGCACAGTCTAAGCTCTCTCTCCACGGATGCGGCGGGCCAGCTGGATGTCTTTGGGCATGATGGTCACTCTCTTGGCGTGGATGGCGCACAGGTTGGTGTCCTCGAACAGACCCACCAGGTAAGCCTCGCTGGCCTCCTGCAGAGCCATGACAGCCGAGCTCTGGAAGCGCAGGTCGGTCTTGAAGTCCTGAGCGATTTCTCGCACCAGGCGCTGGAAGGGCAGCTTGCGGATGAGCAGCTCGGTGGATTTCTGGTAACGACGGATCTCCCTCAGAGCCACGGTACCGGGCCTGTAACGGTGAGGCTTCTTGACGCCGCCGGTGGCCGGGGCGCTCTTACGGGCAGCCTTGGTGGCCAGCTGCTTCCTGGGAGCTTTGCCTCCGGTGGATTTACGAGCGGTCTGCTTGGTTCTGGCCATTGCGTCCTCTTCTTCTTCTTTCTCTGACTTGGAGAAAAACTAGTGGAGAGCGGAGCCGAGCTGCTCTTAAAGCGGAGGAGCGGATTTCAAACTGTGACGCAGACGCCGCTTGAGAGCTCCGGCTCGTGATTGGTGAGAGGCCGCTCCTGGAGCTCAGCCCCGCCGAGGAGGGGGACAGAGCCCCCGCCTCAAGCTCCGCTGCTTATTGGACCGAAATGGGTTGCGAGGGGAGCGGAGCGGAGCTCGGGCCGCCCTCTGCTGCTCTGCTGGAAGCCTCTTTTCTGGTTGGTGCGCCGGGACAATGCGCGCGCTCTCAGCGTATATGAAGAGGACTTGGAGCCGAATGGATCACTATTTCTCTGAGACCAGACTCTAGAAAGTCCAAGAATGAGTGGAAGAGGCAAGACAGGCGGAAAGGCCAGAGCTAAGGCTAAGACCCGTTCATCCCGTGCCGGGCTCCAGTTCCCGGTGGGTCGTGTCCACAGGCTGCTGCGTAAAGGTAACTACGCTCAGCGCGTTGGTGCCGGTGCCCCCGTGTACCTGGCGGCTGTGCTGGAGTACCTGACCGCTGAGATCCTGGAGTTGGCCGGAAACGCTGCCCGTGACAACAAGAAGACCCGTATCATCCCCCGTCACCTGCAGCTGGCTGTCCGCAACGACGAGGAGCTCAACAAGCTGCTGGGCGGAGTGACCATCGCTCAGGGAGGCGTGCTGCCCAACATCCAGGCTGTCCTGCTGCCCAAGAAGACCGAGAAGCCCGCCAAGAAGTAAAGCCTCACACCGGACCAGAAACCACACAAAGGCTCTTTTAAGAGCCACACACCTGACCACAGAGAGCGTTTCCTGTTCAGAGCACTGAGCGAACATTTTAGTGAGAAAAGCGGCCGTGGAGCGCTCACACCGGCTCCGATATTCTCAAGCTCTCATAGAACCACGATTCCCCATCAGGAGCTGCGCAGAGCAGGAACAAAGCTGTTGAACTCGTTCAGAAATGGAAAGGACGAGCCTGCAGATTTAAGCCCGACACAGACCCAGATATGAAAAGAGAAAATATCATTAATAATGTCTCAGATGTTGTTGTAGGCGCTCTCTGATGCGGAATTTAGTTTATCATGAAGTTTTCAGACGCATGATCATCACATGTTTGAACAAATGAAAAAAAAAAATGTATAAAGGTTCATTTTCATGTTTGACTGATTAGCTGCCCTATAAAAGTCTACGATATGAACAAAAATTAAAGTATTTAAGGTAGTCTTTATTTAGTTTAGTTATTGTAATTGTATTACTCTGTTGCACCGTGGGTCCGAGAGGACTGACATTTTCATTTATGCTGTATGTCCAGCATGTACAACATAATTGACAATAAAGCTGACTTTGACTTTGAAAAATTACAATCACCATTTTTCCACCTCAGACATCCTCCTGCCTCGTCTGCTTTCATCTCAAAGTCACTGTCCCCACGTGTGATGGCATCAGTCACATCGTGAACATTGTGAAAACACCTCTTTGTGCTGGCGGCACTCTGAAACGCAAAAACCAAGAAACATGTCCATCAATAAGTTGATATATACACATATGAACAGTATGCTTAAGGCTGCATGATTCCAGTTCAGACTTATCCTAATCTTGAATTCACATTCAACTAAATTCACACAATAGTGTGTAGGACAGCCTGTTACACTCTTTACTTACCATCCTAAAGAGAAAACTTCACACAGAGAAAAAAAATTAAAAAGAAACTTTTGGGCACTTTACTCACTTGAAACCTGAGAAATCCAGTCCAATGAAACAAAGAGTCTGAAGTCTGAAGAAAAGTTTGCATGTTGTGAGTTTGTGGCCTGATGGGTGGATCTATAAACACATTTACCATCCAACAGCACTGCAGGGTCAACAATGGGACCCACTGACAGTCTCCTTTACACAGCCCCAATGTACAGAGCTGCACTGATCAGACTGTGGACAACTTGTTTGGACATCTTTTCAATTCATGTTTTATTCCTTCGTGTAGTGCCGTTCTCTCTGAGAATCAGAAGTCACGTAATTCACACTCCACACACCAGATGGAATCTACTTTTGAATACAGCTCGAGAAAGCTGCTCTAACATCTAACAAGCTCTCCTGCTGATTGTCAGAGTCTGCTGGAGCTGCTGTAAAGATGGTTTCCTCTTTTTCTAAACTCTTCTTTAAACTCTAGCTTGTGTCTCACATCATTCTCTGTCCTACTCTCGCTCAGAATCCTCACATGAAGTCAGTTGACTTGATCAGGACGCACAGAGAAATATTGCGCGCAGCACATGAACCAAGCGGGAATCGCTCAACGATTTCACACAAAGCCCGAACCCCCCTCTCTCCCCCCCGTGTCCAGTCTCCGTTTCAAACACCAATCCTTCATGAGCTACAGCACAGCTTTATTAGCATGGGGAGCCTGCAATAGCAGCGCCCCCAGCTCACGAAGCTCATGTTTCTCTCAGACTCATCTGTCTGCAGTCATGCCTGATCCAGTGAAAGCGCCCAAGAAGGGCTCCAAGAAAGCCGTCTCCAAGGCCACCAAGAGCGGCAAGAAGAGGAAGAGGTCCAGGAAGGAGAGCTATGCCATCTACGTCTACAAGGTCCTGAAGCAGGTCCACCCCGACACCGGGATCTCCTCCAAGGCCATGGGCATCATGAACTCGTTTGTGAGCGACATCTTTGAGCGCATCGCTGGTGAGGCCTCTCGTCTGGCTCACTACAACAAGCGCTCCACCATCACCTCCAGGGAGATCCAGACCGCCGTCCGCCTGCTGCTGCCCGGTGAGCTGGCCAAGCACGCCGTGTCTGAAGGCACCAAGGCTGTGACCAAGTACACCAGCTCCAAGTGAAGTGGTCCGCTGTCCAAACCAACCAACGGCTCTTTTAAGAGCCACCCACTCCGCTCTGAAGTCACGTTGTTCCTCTCATCAAAGATTCAGCATCATTGTGTTCAGTCTCCTCATCCATCTTTCTGTCTGCGAGGTGCAGTCAAACTTCAAAGTATGAATTAATGCATTAACAAATTCAATCGCCGCGGTGTGTTACAGCAGTGAATAAGAATAATGATGTCATGCAAAATAATAATGCACAGCACGTTGTTTCAGCTGTACTTCTTTTTTATGGGGTTGAATTGTATTCATTCTGGTCTCTAAAGGCTCTAATTTGACTCATTGAAAGCTGCACAGAGTCTGGTTGTTTGACCCAGTCCCAGTCGAATTCTGCATGGAGTCCAAACTGTGATGAAAAATCATGCATGACGCAGCATCGCTGCCTCCATATAGAAGAATAATGAACTGATAATAAGAAGATGTGAAAGAAACGCCAGATACTGTCTCCATGTCAAACGAACTGACGTGGAGTGTTGAGCAAAGCATCATTTGCTAAATGTCTTTGAACTCTTCAGACTGAGATCAGCACAGACTGATTTTCTAAAAGCATTGAAAGTGAAGTGAGGAGGAGGGAAACTGCAGACATGAAGAGGGGAAGCCCTCTGTGCTGGATGATTTTTAAGCTGTGAATTGATTTGATTTCTTCCTCCGCTCTTTTCACTGCTGCTGTTTATTTTTGTGCTGTACTGCTGTTGGCTGCTGAGTGTCTTATTGTTTGTTGTGATGGAAAGTCCTGAGTTGTTGGATCTCGAGGTTAAAATGCGTTTTTCAAATGGCGCTGCCTATAGGACGCAAAACCCTGCGTCACAATAACAGGTGAGCATAACACAAAATACCACTCAAAGATGCACTTTCATCATTTCTAAATCAACTACAAACCAACATAAAGGGGCGGGATAAAAATGGAGGATGAGTTTTTCAAATCAAACAAGAGGAAAAGACTCTTTGAGTGTGAGGTGTGCGTGGCTCTTAAAAGAGCCTTTTGTGTGTGTGTGTGTGTCAGGTGTGTGTTGAGGTGATCTCAGCTCACTTCTTCTTGGCTGCTGTCTTCTTGGCTTTGGGCTTGGCCACCTTCTTAGCGGGTGCTTTCTTGGCTGCAGGGGCCTTCTTCACCGCCTTCTTGGGGCTCTTGGCGGCCTTGGTCTTCTTTGGACTCTTGGTGGCCTTCTTGGGGCTCTTGGTTGCAGCTTTCTTTGCCGCTGCGGGTTTCTTGGCCTTCTTCGGGGTTGCTGCCTTCTTAGCTGCCGCTGCCTTGGGTTTCTTGGCCCCTGCTGCGGGTTTCTTTGCTGCGGGCTTCTTGGCTTTAGGAGCAGCCTTCTTGGCGGGCTTCTTGGCCGCCTTCTCTGCCACCTTCTTGTTCATCTTGAAGGATCCGGAGGCCCCTGTTCCCTTGGTCTGGACCAGAGTTCCCTTAGCTACGAGGCTCTTGACGGCGGTCTTGACGCGGACCTTGTTCTTGTCCACATCGTATCCTCCGGCAGCCAGAGCCTTCTTGAGGGCGGCCAGCGACACGCCGCTGCGCTCCTTGGAGGCAGCCACGGCTTTGAGGATGAGCTCGCGGACGCTGGGGCCGCTCTTGACCGGCTTGCTGCTCTTCTTCTTGGCCGCTTTGGCCGGAGCGGCGGCGGCGGGAGCTGGAGCCTCTTCTGCCATAGTTTACTGTGTTCAGTGTTCACAACAGAAGCCGTGCGGATAGTTCTCTGGGTTGAGTGTTGAGAATTCCTGAGCGGGAGGCGGTCCTTAAAGCACACGTGAGAACCGCAGAGACTCAACCAAGCAACGGCTTGTCTGCGCCGCTTGAAAATCGGGTAACTTGTGTTTTCTATTTCCCAGAAAAAAGCTCCAAAGTGTGTGTTTTGACAGAGCTCAGGGCTGATTTGAAAAGCAGGAAACACTCGAGCCTTTCCTCTTCACAGTGAACTCACGTTGGGCTCTCAGCATGTTGTGCTTTTGTTCAGGGAGACTCCAAACATCACATATTTATCATGGTGAGAAGAGCTGCTCATCCACTTGTCCTTCTCTTTTCTTGAATAAAACCAAGTAAACGCATCACAGCACAGAGATGTCCGCTCTTTCTGTCCACCTACAAGTTGATTTAGAAACGCAAACCCTGAAAACTCATGTACAGGTCGAGCTTTATTGAAAATATCAGGTTTTTATGGACGCAGCAAACACACTGATGGAGGCCGAGGCCTCTACACTTTCTCACTGCGATAAAAGACAGTTCTGCTGGTATTCAGGATTGGATATCATTTCTTTTGTTCAATCATTCGTACTTTTGGGTACTTATATCATCATATATCCATACCTATGTTAGGGTTAACTGTAAAATCTGGACCTTTGTTTAGATGACACACCATGAAAATAATCAGAGACATTTTCAATGACTGTTTTTGATCAACTCCGATCCGTGATTTTAAGCTCCCTCCAAATTATTTGCTCCAGTTTGGTCAATAATATTCAATGAAAGTGTTGAATTAATAGAGATGTTTTATGGTAGTATCAGCTTTGTGGTTTATTGTTATTGTTTTATTTTCACCCCTAAAAGTCTCTCTTTAACTGCTGCATAACAAAAATTGCAGGTTTTCAGTTTCATGTTTTGAATCTTACTGATAACTTTCATTCAGTGGATTCCATGTATCTCAGTCTGAAATTCTAACTAAGGATGTTAACCTGAAACCAAACTGAAGAAACCTGAGCAGCAACATGTTTAGACTTTAATTTTGACCTCACGTTTTGTCTCTGTTCTTCGTGAAGAGCTCTGTTTTGACGCTCAGACTTTGTCAGTTGTGTTAAATCTCCAGGGGATTCTTTGAGAGAAGTTAACAGTCCAGAAAAGGACCAGGTGAAATAAGAAAAACACTAATTTACTCACAGATTCACCTTAAATCAATATTTTAAACTGAAACCAAGCAAATCAAAAAGGCTTTCAGTCAATGGCGGGTCCTTTAGTGAGGAAAAACCCCTACGTCACAGCAACAAGTGAATAAAACACAAAAGACCACTCAAAAATGCACATTTATAATTTCAAAATACACTAAATTGCCCTCTAATGACATAAAAAAAAAAAAAAAAAACTATCAAAATCTGCAGGATGAAGACTCTCTTAAGTTAAATCAAAGTCCGTCCGCGCCCTCGTGATCTTTCGGCCGCGATCCAGACTATCCTCTCCCACAAGGGAGATAAAGAAGTAAATCATTTTAAAAAAAGACAGTTCATACAAAAAAAATATTTAACAATATAAATGACCTAAACCTCATCCTGAGTAAACGGAGCATGCAGCTCTGCGCGAGGACTCGTGCTGAGCTACTTTAATGTAGTTAATCTGTGAGCACCTGAAAGAGTTTATTGTCAGAGTGTTGGAACGATCAGACATGAGGCTTAAACACGTTGTGAATTCTGCTCTTCACAGGATGGCAGTGGGTGGCCCTGAAAAGGACCTTTGGGTTTTCTGGAGTCAGGCGTGCAGAGCTTAACCTCCGAATCCGTACAGGGTGCGTCCCTGTCTCTTCAGAGCGTAAACCACGTCCATGGCGGTGACAGTCTTCCTCTTGGCGTGCTCGGTGTAGGTGACGGCATCACGGATCACGTTCTCCAGGAAGACCTTGAGCACACCGCGGGTCTCCTCGTAGATCAGACCGGAGATACGCTTGACTCCGCCACGGCGAGCCAGACGGCGGATAGCGGGCTTGGTGATGCCCTGGATGTTATCACGGAGGACTTTACGGTGACGCTTAGCGCCTCCTTTGCCGAGTCCTTTTCCTCCCTTGCCTCGTCCACTCATTCTGGATGATCAGATTAAAGGTTCAATGTGGGGCATAACGAACGAAGCTACATGTTCCTGGGGGGACAGCTCAGGGCTTTTGCCCTTTTCTGCCCATCTTTGGGGGGAGGGCAGAGGCAAAGGGAGGCAAAGGACTCAGGTGGTTGTAGAAAACATGTGAACCAAGGCATAACGAACGAACGAACGAACGAAGCTACATGTTCCTGGGGGGACAGCTCAGGGCTTTTGCCCTTTTCTGCCCATCTTTGGGGGGGAGGGCAGAGGCAAGGGGAGGCAAGGGACTCAGGTGGTTGTAGAAAACATGTGAACCAAGGCACCAAGAGAAGAGTAGAAACCATGTGTAAGCGGGTAAGTAATAGAGAAAATATGCCTGATCAAACTTGTGGGGCTGTGAGGGGTCCCCACCTCCATCTGGGGTTGGTTTGGGATCTGGGGAAGGGATGAAAACCCTGGTTAGGGTAGTGGGAGTTGGAAACGGGGGAGGGAGGAAGGATGAAAACCCTGGTTAGGGTAGTGGGAGTTGGAAACGGGGGAGGGAGGAAGGATGAAAACCCTGGTTAGGGTAGTGGGAGTTGTAGTGTGTGTGTGTGTGTGTGTGTGTGTGTGTGTGTGTGTGTGTGTGTGTGTGTGTGTGTGTGTCTGGGGGGGTATGGGATGAAAACCCTGGTTAGGGTAGTGGGAGTTGGAAACGGGGGAGGGAGGAAGGATGAAAACCCTGGTTAGGGTAGTGGGAGTTGGAAACGGGGGAGGGAAGAAGGATGAAAACCCTGGTTAGGGTAGTGGAGATTTGGAGGTGGGGGCTCATCTCCCATTTTTTTATTTATTTGTTTTTATTCATTTGTTTATTTTTTAAAATTTGATTTTTATTCTTTTATGGGTTTTTTTGTATGTGTGTTTTGGCATTTTTAATTTTTTTGGTCTTTTTTATGTTTTAATAAGAGAAGAGAGAAATTTTGAGATGCAAGATAAAACTTGTATGCGCCTGTGTGCGTGTGTGTGTGTCTATGTGTGTGTGTGTGTCTATGTGTGTGAGAGTAGTTAGATATCAGGCAGCAGTGGTGGGAGGGTTGGGTGTCTGTGAGGTCATGGTGGGTTAGGTGGCTGGGGGTCTTGGTGAAGTGTCAGGATGTATGACAGAGGGGTGTTTTCAGTTTGATGGGCTTCCCTGATGGTTTTCTTGAGGGCAGGGTTGTTTTTGGCAGATGCCAGGTACTTCTGGGCTATTGTTTGGTGTCGTTGTTTAACTGTTTTGATGCCAGATATGGAGTGTATGTAGTGGTTGTTGATATATGGTGGGAGTCTATGGGCTAGTTTCAGTGCTTTGTTTTGTATTAATTGCAGGCGGTGGAGTTGGTGGTTGGAGATTGTAATCCAGGCGGGAACAGAGTATTCAAATAGTGGTCTGATGTATGATAGGTAGACTTTTATGACTGTGGAGGACGATGCACCTCGCTTTCCACAGAGGGCTTTGAGGTGGTTAAGTCTGTTGTTTGCTTTCTGTTCCAGGTTATCGATGTGTTTGGACCAGGTCATATTGCTTTGAAATGTGATGCCGAGGAAAGTTGCTTCCTTGCTGAGATTTATTGGCTGGTTATGGAGTGTGAGGTTGATGTGGGCGGACTGTAGGTGCGGGTTTCTGGTAAAGATGACTGATTGTGTTTTTATGGGGTTTAATGAAATTCTCCAGAGATTGGTCCATTCCTCTACTTCAGTGATGCAGTGTTGTAGTTTGGAGGCAGCTAGCTGTGGGGATTTCGAGGTGGTCCAGTAACATAGATCATCAGCAAACTGTGAAACTTTGGCTATGGTGGGTGGGGGGTAATAGATGTCGGAGATGTAGATGAGGAAGAGGAGGGGACTGAGGACTGAGCCTTGAGGGACACCAGCTTGTGGTGTGAAGGGGGTTGAAATGGAGGTGGAGATTTTGACCTTTATTTGCCTGTTGTTGAGGAAGCTTGAGATAATGGATTGGGTGGGTTTGGGGAGTTTGAGATTATTGTCAAGAAGTCTGTAAATAAGTCCGTTGTGCCATACTTTATCAAAAGCTTTTTCAATGTCAAAGAATATTGCCAGTGTTACTAGTTTTTTGTTGAAATTTCTGTAAATATCTTCTGATAAACGGAGAATGTTGTCTGTAGCAGTTCTATTTTTTCTAAATCCAGCTTGGTGTAGTCCAATCAGCCCTATGGAGTCTATGTGGTTGGAGAGACGTAAGGTGAGGATGCGCTCAAATAGTTTGCCGATATGGCTGAGGAGGCTGATGGGGCGGTAACTGTTGGGGTTATGGGGATCTTTGCCAGTTTTATGGATCATAGTAATGATTGCTGATTTCCAGGGTGAGGGGAAATGTCCTGTGGTGAGGCATGTGGTGAAGAGCTGACCAAGGTGCTGAAGGAAGGTGACTGGGGCTTGTTTAATCAGTATTGTGTGGACGTTATCTTCCCCAGGGGCTTTATTTTTCATTTTCTTGACATGTTGTAATATTTCTTTGGTTGTAACTGGGTTTGTGAGGGGATGGGGCTCTGGTGAGGGTTCGGTTGTGGTGGACTGTTTCCTGTTGTGGTTTGTTACTTCCATGTCAACATGATTTTTCCAAGTGTCATCAAAGTTTGGGTGGTTTGGGCAGGTGTGAATGGCTTCCAGGTGGTTCCTGAAGAGTAATGCTTTGTCTTTGTTGGCAGTGATGATGACGCCTGATGATTTAAGGGGTGGTGTGTTGCTGTTATTGTCTGTGTTGCCGTTCAGATATTTGATTTTTTGCCAGAATGTCCGGGGGTTTGTATCTTTGTCTAGTTGTCGGTAGAAAGTGTTCCAGGTTTTCTGTCGGTGGAGGTTGAGTTGTGATTTTATGATTGTTTGAAGATGGTTTATTTTTGTTTTGGTTTGTGGTGATCTTGTTCGAATAAACTCCCTGCGGAGTTTTCTTCTTTGTCTGATGAGGTGGAGGAGGTGGGGGGGTAGGGACTGTGTATGAGGTTTTGCAGATTTAGGGGGTATGGTTTCTTCTCTGGCTTGAGTGAGTAAGTTCCCTAGCAGGGTGGCATGTTGGTCCAGGCTTTGGGGGGTGGGAGGTGTGGGTATTTGGTTAATGTTGTTTAGTTTATAGTCTATGGTTTGTCTGTAGGTGTCCCAATTAGCTTCCCTATAGTTGTAGTGTTTAGTTGTGGTTGATTGTAATTGGAAGGAGAAGGTGGTGAGGACTGGAAGGTGGTCACTCGAGAGGTGGTTAGTGGTGGTGAAGCTGTGGAGTCTGGTGGCAAGGTCGGGGGTGCAGAGGACGAGGTCCAAGATGTCTGTGTTGCCGGTCTGAGGGGAGATGTAGGTGGGTTCATTTGTATTGATTATTGACAGATTGATATCCTGAAGGATGTCCTTGAGTGCTATTCCATTTGAATTAGTTTTAGTGCAATGGAAGTCTGTGTGTTTGGAGTTCAGGTCACCCATTATCAGGGAGAGGCTAGGGGTAGTTGTGGCTTTAAGGAGTGGGGCTGAGGGTTTAATTCCAGGGGGGCAGTAGATGCTGGTGACTGTAATGGAGTGCTGCGAGTGGAGTTTTATTTTTATTGCTACATATTCATTATCTTTGAGTTGTTGTGGAGAGAGGCCAAAGTCTAATTGACTGTACTGTAGGTGGTTTTTGATTAAAATGGCAACTCCTCCTCCATGTCCTGTCTGACGTTCTTTGCGTATAATGTTGTAGCCTGGGATGCGGATGCGGGATGTGGTTGAGAGAAGGGTTTCATTTATTGATGCCACAGAGATGTTTCTGGTGGTGAGTAGGTGGATGAGTTCTTCTTTGTTGCCTCTGATTCCACGGATGTTGATATGTAAAAAAGTTGTGAGTGTCATTGTAGGTAGAAGGGGAATTAGACTTGTGTTTATCCTACTTGTTGGGGGTGGGTTGGGGGGATGTGGAGTCAGACAGTGAAGTTGGTGTGTTTTCTGATGCTCTGTATGACTTGGGTGATTTTATTGTCATCCATGGACAGTTTTTTGAGGTCTTCACGGAGGTGGGTTAGGTGTATGCTGTCTGTACTGTGCTGGTTGAGGGGGTTGGTGGTGGATGGTTTTCTAGTAGGGTGTCTTGTGGGTGCGGGCTTTCCTGCTGACGGGTTCATGAGTGAAAGGTAGACTGGACAGGTTTTGGATGCAGAGGAATGTGGTCCGGAGCAGTTGGCACATTTGGCATTGCTCTTATCTATACTGCATGATTTGTGGTGGTGGTGTCCTCCACATCTGAGGCATGTTACAGGGTTATTGCAGCTGGAGGATATGTGGTTGAATTTTTGACATTTGTAGCACTGGCGGATGGAGGGTGGGGGGCGGGCCTTCTCTACTCTGTACTGAAATAGGTCCATGAAGAAGCCTTCATGGAGAAGGCCGACAGCTTGACTGGGGTCAGTGAGTAGGATTTTTATGAAGGTGGTGGGCTGTTGGGTGGTTTTGCTAGTGATTCTGTGAATTTTGGAGATGCTAATACCTTGCGATTCCAATTCTTTTTTAATGTGATCTTCGGTGATGTCAGTGTGAATACCTTTGATGACTAATTGTTTAGGAGGGGGTTCGGATGGAGGGGTGGATCCGGGTTTTCGTGCCAGTCTGCAGGTGATTTTTGTTCCATGAAATGCTTCTTCTGGCCAGGGTGAGAGAAGGGTGTTGAGGGACTGGATGTCCTTCGGGAAAATGAGGATGTTACCATTTTGCATATGGACCAGTTTTTGAAGCTTTGCCTGTGGTTTGTGTTTTTTGATTTCTTGGATGATTGACTGGTTAGTGGAGAACGAGCTGGTGGGAGATTTAAAATTGGACATAACAACTGGGGTGATGGGTTGGTTTTCTGTGGATTCTCTTCTTGGTCTTTTTCTGGTACCAGAGTTGAAGGTTGAGTATTTGTGCATGTTTGTTTGGACTATTTCAGTGAAGCTGGTAGAGAGTGGAGGGAGAGGAGTCTGTGGGTCTTGTTTACTCAGTAAGATTTGTTCCATTGTGTTTAGGGTTGACTGCATTTGGGTGATGGCGTTGCTGAAGGGGGCGGGTTGTGTGTATTTGCCAAGTTCAGAAAAGAGGTGGGTGAGTTGATCAAAAATGTTCTTTATAATTAAGTTGTCAATGTTTTCTTTGGTGGGGGGAATTATTGGAGGGGTTGGTGGCTGATCTGGAGTGGGTGGGGCATTAGGAGGTAGTTTTCCGGTTTTGCTGGAGTGTGATATTTTTAGAGAGGGCAATGTTTTGTCTTTGCTGGCTGGTTTGGGGGGTGAAATACGAGCCATAGTGCTCAGGTCTTGCAAGGTGCTGTTGATGAAGGTGTTTAGTGATGGGGTTGAAGGAGGGTGGTTTCTGGCTGAGCTTTTCTGGGGTCTTGCGTCAAGTGTGGGTTTTTTTCGTTCAGTAGTTTTATCACTTAAAAAGGCGGATGCCCAGATTTGTTTTCTTTCTTGTGCTGAGGAGGGGTGCTTTGAGGTCGCCATTTGTCCTGGTTTCTGTGGAGATTCTGCTGCTGATTTTGTGTGTGTGGGTGTGTGAGTGTGTAGGAGGGAGAAAGGTGCGAAGATAAGTTGGGGAAAAGAGGGTGGGGGGAAGAGAAAGTGCTTTAACGTGTAAAGGTGCCTTGGTGCAGCATGTACTTATCCAATTGAGTCCGCGGTGCTGTTCTCTGGCGACGTGGTTGGAGACTACACAGGCAGCTGGCCACGGACGACGGTCTCTGAGGACGTAACTGGGGACGACACGGGCGGTCGACCACGGACGTCGGGCAGAAGTGCTGCTGGTGGCGGGAGAGAGAGCGCGCGACACTTGGTTCGACTCTGTCAATGATTAAACGCTTTTCGCTCGGAGGCAGGGTGACACACTCTGTCTTTATCAAGGCATATTACCAAGGCATAAATCGGACTGCGGGCTGGTTTAAACACTGCGTGAGGACGTGTCGGAGCTCAGAGGCAGCGCGTTTCTTCCTTCTCCTCCTCTTTCCTTTGTCGTCTTTGTGGATTTTGAGGCTTCTGGTGGATCAGCGCCCTCTGCTGAAACACTCTCTCTTCTGCTGCTGTTGACTAAAGGCACAGAAACACATGAGCAGGGAGCAACAGGAACAAGTCAGAATCCAGCCGAGTTTCAGCTCTTCCAGGTAACTTTGGAGAAACTCTGTCCTCTTCACCTGTTCAGCGCTGTCCAAGGTGCTGATAACAGACGATCGAAGATACATGTCTCTGGGGGGACAGCTCAGGGCTTTGTGCACTTTTCTGCCCATCTTTTGGGGCCGGGCAGGGACAAAGGACTCAGGTGGTTGCAGAAAACACTAGGACCAAGGCACCAAAAAATAAATAAATAAATAATAATAAAAAAAATAAATAAATAGAAATCATATGGGATTAAAAACCCTGGTCAGGGTAGTGGAAGATGGGGTTCAAAGGGTGGGGGCTGAGGTTTTGGAGGTAGGGACTCATCTCCCCACATGTATTATACATGTGATTTTTATTCTTTTTATGTTTCTTTGTATGTTTTTTTTTGGTATTTTACGGAATACTTTTGGTCTTTTTTGCTTTAAAAATAGTAAAAAAAACAACAAAAACAATTTCAGACACAAGATAGATAAAACTTGCGTGTGTGTGTGTGTGTGTGTGTGTGTGTGTGTGTGTGTGGTGTGGTGGTGGTGGTGTGGGGGGGGGGGGCAATGTCCTCGTCCTTTTAGCAGTAGATTGTATCTCTTCAGTTTTTTTTTTTTTTAGCACATAAGGAAAATAATAAACACGAGATAGCTGCAGATAAAGACAGGTTATATTATTTGGTAGCTCTTCAGCTGAGGCTGAACATGCAGCTTCAGGGCCCCATAGTGGCTTGGGGACCCTGCGCCTTCACATAGTCCACATGTCGCAAGAAACGGCTCTGGCTGCGCCTGTGTGAATAAGTCAAGTGTGGAGATGAAGTCAGAGTGTCTCTGACATGAATACCAGAATGATTTATCCTCAGTGTTACTCACAGAGCAGACGCAGATTCAACAATTCAAAGTCTTTGGTGGTCAAACAAACCTTATCGAGTGAGGCAGACCGCTGACTACAATTCTACAATTCCACAATTTCATTTAGCAGACGCTTTTGTCCAAAGCGACGTACAACACCAGCAAGAATAGCATTTCATCTAAATAATGTAGCCACAAGGAAAATTCATTATCGGCAATATCTTTCAACATTCAACAACATTCAATATCCGGTGCTTTCATTCATGAAGAGCTCAGTCTGAGACCTTCTGAGACCTTCTGATTGGACCCCTGAGGACAAAGATGAGACGGGTCAGATTAAGTGCCAAAGTGTTCCCTGAACAGGTGAGTCTTCAGTCGTCACTTCAAAGTAAAGACTCTGCGGATCGTACAGAGATGAGTAATTCATTCCACTATTTGGGAAAAATAGAGGACAAGAGTCTGGTAGCGGTTTAGAGCCATGCTGGGCTGGGAGCACCAGGCAAGAGCATAGACTTGGATGAGGGACTCCAGGTAGGAAGGAGCCGTTTAAGTCACAGTTTTATAAGCCAGAAGAAGAGCTTTGAGTTCGATGGGAGCTGCCACTGGAAGCCAGTGAAGATTAACAGCAGGGTGACGTGTGCTGTTTTGGGCTGGTTAAAGACCAGACATGCTGCTGCATTCTGGATCATCTGCAGAGGGTTGAATGTTCACACAGGGAGGCCTGCTAGAAGAGAGCTGCAGGAGTCAGTGCTTGAAATCACAAGAGTCTGTACCAGAAGCTGTGTGGCCTGTTTTGTGTCAGGTAGGGTCATAGGTCTGAAAATACATGAAGAAGCCAGTGTGGGATCATCTTCAAGATGACAATGCCCTAAAGAATGGTTCAGTGAGCGTGAGACATTTCCACGCACGGATTGGCCTCCACAGAAACAAGAATGTGTGACATAGAAGTTGTGATATGACAGAAGTTTATCAAAACAATGCCACAGTGAATGTCGCAAACAAACTCATAGCTAATCCAATGAAATATTAGTGTGTGATGTCAAAGTGGATGACTTGGTTAAAAACATTAAAAAACACATTTAAAACAGTAATCTTGAGCTAAAATAACATGTTAAGAAAGAGGATAACCCCTTCTTTTACAGTCCACTAAGTACTGGGTATTTACCCAATAAATACATGGTAACAATAATTTGTTACTAGGTAATTACCACTGGTAATAACAGGTAAGTGCATAGTAACTACAGCTATAGCAGAGCGCCCGCACATTTAAATGATTTTTATTCATTCGATTAACTTTCCTGTGTGCTTTCTCATCCAGCTGTGATGCTGTCATCACTAAAACATGTCGCTTCATGTGACGCTCCAGAGAAGAGGACGTCTCATTTCTCTTGAAACACATCTAGTCTCCTCTGCTCTCTCTCCCCTTGCATCTCTGGTGGTAGGGACTAAGACGCAAGTGAAGGACTCAAGTGGAGGAAGGAAACACGGACATTTGGAGCTTTGAGACCCTTTTTACTTTCAGCTTCAGTTTGTTAATGCCAGTCATTTAAAAATAAGTTGTATTTTGAACCATCCGGCGGGTTTGGGACTTTTCCATTTTCAACAAAATAAACTGAACAACAACACGAGAGCACCTTATTTTACACAGAACACAGTGAGCCAAGACTCCTGCACTGTGAGTAACTGATAGAAGAAATAAAATCAAAAGAAAATTACGAAATACCAAACAACACAGGAAAGACAGAAAGCAATACATAGAAATAAGCACAAAATACCACAACAGCTGTTGATCAACTGAAGTTGTTCATCAATCAAGAATGTAAATAATTCCACCTCCAAAGCTTCAACAATTAGTGTCCTCAGTTCACAAACACTTATTGAGTGTTGTTCAAAGGAAAGATGATGGAACACAGTGGAACGTGTTGCAGACATCAAAAATCAAAATGAGGGAATATCTTTTCTTATCTCAGACTTTTTTTAAAGTCCGAGATTCATTAACTGTTCAATGAAATCAAAGATTTTTTTTTTTTTTTTTTTTTTTTTTTTGAGTTTGGTAGTGAAGGAATATACATCAGTTTTTCTCAGGACATGCACACTCTATTATGTGAGCCGACAATCAAATGAAATGCATTTATCTTTGCTTATTTGTATGCATTAAAAAATCAGAATTAAAAGGTTAAAGCTTCAAATAATAATCATCATCATCATCATCATCATCATCATCATCATCATCATCATCAAACTAGACTGAAACAAATCATTAAAAACATTTAAAGCTTTTGAAAATGTAACTAAGCAGTGCTGCAGCTTGTACTTCCCTACAAGCTGCTTTGTTGTACTTTCACATTCAAAACATATGAAATCAAAACTTGCTTGTTATGAATTGATACGTACTTTTTTTTTTTTACAACTGCTAGTAATCTATTTATGTTATTTTATAACAAAGCATATAGACTAAAATTATTATTTGTCATAATTTTAAAACGCAAAATAGTCACAATATCAATCGCACAATTGTGGGATCAGTCTAATGTTCTCTTGTGTGTCTCCATCTTGAACATCTTCATTTATTTGGACTGATTTTGTTCATACGTTTGAAAAGCACAAATATATTTCATGTAGCTTTGTACAGGATGAGACTCATCAATAGAGGGACACGTTTTGAATGCATAATAAACATGAAGCTCATCTGGCTCATGTTATATTAACATTACTGTTACAATGGACGGCCTGCTGCAGGTCAGTATGTTTAAGACACTTTGAGAACAAATCCTCACAGAGTGGAAATTATCTCTGTAGTAGAGTGAGGTGGCTCTTTGAAAAGCTTTAATACCACTGATAGAACCAGTTTGAGCTGAGGACGTTCAGCACCTCGGACAGCGACAGTAGCGCTACACTTCCAGAAGATGAGGACACAGATGGAGAGAAAGTTATGAGAAGACTTTCTGTGGATGTAAGTAAAAACAATGGCTAAAGACAAGAATAGATTGTGCTGTGGATTTCAAAGGCTTCCTGAAACTGCAGAAACTGATGCTGAAGCTTGAAATCACCACAGGGTGGACGCGTTCCTGCCAGAATCTGCCTCACCGGGAGGAAATCCTGGAGTATTTGGTCCTGATGGAGAAGAGAGGCGGCTTCAGTCCCGAGTGAGTCGTAGCAGTGCCAGTTGATGCCAACGTTTGAAAGGGTAAAACAAGCCAGCAGGTCAGAGAAAACTGGATCATCAACAGGACAACACAACACTTCATTAATTATGCGCGCTCACCACTAACTGGACAGGAGGTCTGCTGCAGGTCAGATATGTGATTGATGAATGGCTGTGTGACAGTTGAAGTGGACTGGATCACTGTCGGGGTTTCTAATGCGTCAAAATGACCTTCGGATTTTTTGTTGGGCTTTGAGGTGGTGGTGCTGGGACTGCGGATGATCTGAACAAAGTGTTTCTGTAACTGGAGGTTTCATCACATTCAGTCATTGTTGACACTTGATTTATCTGATCAATGATTGATCTAAAGTGATGAGGAGCTTCGCTCTCTGGTTTTGGTGAGGTGGCTCTTAAAAGAGCCGTTGTGTTGTTGTTACGGAGCTGCGCACAGTCTAAGCTCTCTCTCCACGGATGCGGCGGGCCAGCTGGATGTCTTTGGGCATGATGGTCACTCTCTTGGCGTGGATGGCGCACAGGTTGGTGTCCTCGAACAGACCCACCAGGTAAGCCTCGCTGGCCTCCTGCAGAGCCATGACAGCCGAGCTCTGGAAGCGCAGGTCGGTCTTGAAGTCCTGAGCGATTTCTCGCACCAGGCGCTGGAAGGGCAGCTTGCGGATGAGCAGCTCGGTGGATTTCTGGTAACGACGGATCTCCCTCAGAGCCACGGTACCGGGCCTGTAACGGTGAGGCTTCTTGACGCCGCCGGTGGCCGGGGCGCTCTTACGGGCAGCCTTGGTGGCCAGCTGCTTCCTGGGAGCTTTGCCTCCGGTGGATTTACGAGCGGTCTGCTTGGTTCTGGCCATTGCGTCCTCTTCTTCTTCTTTCTCTGACTTGGAGAAAAACTAGTGGAGAGCGGAGCCGAGCTGCTCTTAAAGCGGAGGAGCGGATTTCAAACTGTGACGCAGACGCCGCTTGAGAGCTCCGGCTCGTGATTGGTGAGAGGCCGCTCCTGGAGCTCAGCCCCGCCGAGGAGGGGGACAGAGCCCCCGCCTCAAGCTCCGCTGCTTATTGGACCGAAATGGGTTGCGAGGGGAGCGGAGCGGAGCTCGGGCCGCCCTCTGCTGCTCTGCTGGAAGCCTCTTTTCTGGTTGGTGCGCCGGGACAATGCGCGCGCTCTCAGCGTATATGAAGAGGACTTGGAGCCGAATGGATCACTATTTCTCTGAGACCAGACTCTAGAAAGTCCAAGAATGAGTGGAAGAGGCAAGACAGGCGGAAAGGCCAGAGCTAAGGCTAAGACCCGTTCATCCCGTGCCGGGCTCCAGTTCCCGGTGGGTCGTGTCCACAGGCTGCTGCGTAAAGGTAACTACGCTCAGCGCGTTGGTGCCGGTGCCCCCGTGTACCTGGCGGCTGTGCTGGAGTACCTGACCGCTGAGATCCTGGAGTTGGCCGGAAACGCTGCCCGTGACAACAAGAAGACCCGTATCATCCCCCGTCACCTGCAGCTGGCTGTCCGCAACGACGAGGAGCTCAACAAGCTGCTGGGCGGAGTGACCATCGCTCAGGGAGGCGTGCTGCCCAACATCCAGGCTGTCCTGCTGCCCAAGAAGACCGAGAAGCCCGCCAAGAAGTAAAGCCTCACACCGGACCAGAAACCACACAAAGGCTCTTTTAAGAGCCACACACTTGACCACAGAGAGCGTTTCCTGTTCAGAGCACTGAGCGAACATTTTAGTGAGAAAAGCAGCCGTGGAGCGCTCAGACCGGCTCCGATATTCTCAAGCTCTCATAGAACCACGATTCCCCATCAGGAGCTGCGCAGAGCAGGAACAAAGCTGTTGAACTCGTTCAGAAATGGAAAGGACGAGCCTGCAGATTTAAGCCCGACACAGACCCAGATATGAAAAGAGAAAATATCATTAATAATGTCTCAGATGTTGTTGTAGGCGCTCTCTGATGCGGAATTTAGTTTATCATGAAGTTTTCAGACGCATGATCATCACATGTTTGAACAAATGGAGAAAAAAAAAATGTATAAAGGTTCATTTTCATGTTTGACTGATTAGCTGCCCTATAAAAGTCTACGATATGAACAAAAATTAAAGTATTTAAGGTAGTCTTTATTTAGTTTAGTTATTGTAATTGTATTACTCTGTTGCACCGTGGGTCCGAGAGGACTGACATTTTCATTTATGCTGTATGTCCAGCATGTACAACATAATTGACAATAAAGCTGACTTTGACTTTGAAAAATTACAATCACCATTTTTCCACCTCAGACATCCTCCTGCCTCGTCTGCTTTCATCTCAAAGTCACTGTCCCCACGTGTGATGGCATCAGTCACATCGTGAACATTGTGAAAACACCTCTTTGTGCTGGCGGCACTCTGAAACGCAAAAACCAAGAAACATGTCCATCAATAAGTTGATATATACACATATGAACAGTATGCTTAAGGCTGCATGATTCCAGTTCAGACTTATCCTAATCTTGAATTCACATTCAACTAAATTCACACAATAGTGTGTAGGACAGCCTGTTACACTCTTTACTTACCATCCTAAAGAGAAAACTTCACACAGAGAAAAAAAATTAAAAAGAAACTTTTGGGCACTTTACTCACTTGAAACCTGAGAAATCCAGTCCAATGAAACAAAGAGTCTGAAGTCTGAAGAAAAGTTTGCATGTTGTGAGTTTGTGGCCTGATGGGTGGATCTATAAACACATTTACCATCCAACAGCACTGCAGGGTCAACAATGGGACCCACTGACAGTCTCCTTTACACAGCCCCAATGTACAGAGCTGCACTGATCAGACTGTGGACAACTTGTTTGGACATCTTTTCAATTCATGTTTTATTCCTTCGTGTAGTGCCGTTCTCTCTGAGAATCAGAAGTCACGTAATTCACACTCCACACACCAGATGGAATCTACTTTTGAATACAGCTCGAGAAAGCTGCTCTAACATCTAACAAGCTCTCCTGCTGATTGTCAGAGTCTGCTGGAGCTGCTGTAAAGATGGTTTCCTCTTTTTCTAAACTCTTCTTTAAACTCTAGCTTGTGTCTCACATCATTCTCTGTCCTGCTCTCACTCAGAATCCTCACATGAAGTCAGTTGACTTGATCAGGACGCACAGAGAAATATTGCGCGCAGCACATGAACCAAGCGGGAATCGCTCAACGATTTCACACAAAGCCCGAACCCCCCTCTCTCCCCCTCGTGTCCAGTCTCCGTTTCAAACACCAATCCTTCCTGAGCTACAGCACAGCTTTATTAGCATGGGGAGCCTGCAATAGCAGCGCCCCCAGCTCACGAAGCTCATGTTTCTCTCAGACTCATCTGTCTGCAGTCATGCCTGATCCAGTGAAAGCGCCCAAGAAGGGCTCCAAGAAAGCCGTCTCCAAGGCCACCAAGAGCGGCAAGAAGAGGAAGAGGTCCAGGAAGGAGAGCTATGCCATCTACGTCTACAAGGTCCTGAAGCAGGTCCACCCCGACACCGGGATCTCCTCCAAGGCCATGGGCATCATGAACTCGTTTGTGAGCGACATCTTTGAGCGCATCGCTGGTGAGGCCTCTCGTCTGGCTCACTACAACAAGCGCTCCACCATCACCTCCAGGGAGATCCAGACCGCCGTCCGCCTGCTGCTGCCCGGTGAGCTGGCCAAGCACGCCGTGTCTGAAGGCACCAAGGCTGTGACCAAGTACACCAGCTCCAAGTGAAGTGGTCCGCTGTCCAAACCAACCAACGGCTCTTTTAAGAGCCACCCACTCCACTCTGAAGTCACGTTGTTCCTCTCATCAAAGATTCAGCATCATTGTGTTCAGTCTCCTCATCCATCTTTCTGTCTGCGAGGTGCAGTCAAACTTCAAAGTATGAATTAATGCATTAACAAATTCAATCGCCGCGGTGTGTTACAGCAGTGAATAAGAATAATGATGTCGTGCAAAATAATAATGCACAGCACGTTGTTTCAGCTGTACTTCTTTTTTATGGGGTTGAATTGTATTCATTCTGGTCTCTAAAGGCTCTAATTTGACTCATTGAAAGCTGCACAGAGTCTGGTTGTTTGACCCAGTCCCAGTCGAATTCTGCATGGAGTCCAAACTGTGATGAAAAATCATGCATGACGCAGCATCGCTGCCTCCATATAGAAGAATAATGAACTGATAATAAGAAGATGTGAAAGAAACGCCAGATACTGTCTCCATGTCAAACGAACTGACGTGGAGTGTTGAGCAAAGCATCATTTGCTAAATGTCTTTGAACTCTTCAGACTGAGATCAGCACAGACTGATTTTCTAAAAGCATTGAAAGTGAAGTGAGGAGGAGGGAAACTGCAGACATGAAGAGGGGAAGCCCTCTGTGCTGGATGATTTTCAAGCTGTGAATTGATTTGATTTCTTCCTCCGCTCTTTTCACTGCTGCTGTTTATTTTTGTGCTGTACTGCTGTTGGCTGCTGAGTGTCTTATTGTTTGTTGTGATGGAAAGTCCTGAGTTGTTGGATCTCGAGGTTAAAATGAGTTTTTCAAATGGCGCTGCCTATAGGACGCAAAACCCTGCGTCACAATAACAGGTGAGCATAACACAAAATACCACTCAAAGATGCACTTTCATCATTTCTAAATCAACTACAAACCAACATAAAGGGGCGGGATAAAAATGGAGGATGAGTTTTTCAAATCAAACAAGAGGAAAAGACTCTTTGAGTGTGAGGTGTGCGTGGCTCTTAAAAGAGCCTTTTGTGTGTGTGTGTGTGTGTGTGTGTGTGTCAGGTGTGTGTTGAGGTGATCTCAGCTCACTTCTTCTTGGCTGCTGTCTTCTTGGCTTTGGGCTTGGCCACCTTCTTAGCGGGTGCTTTCTTGGCTGCAGGGGCCTTCTTCACCGCCTTCTTGGGGCTCTTGGCGGCCTTGGTCTTCTTTGGACTCTTGGTGGCCTTCTTGGGGCTCTTGGTTGCAGCTTTCTTTGCCGCTGCGGGTTTCTTGGCCTTCTTCGGGGTTGCTGCCTTCTTAGCTGCCGCTGCCTTGGGTTTCTTGGCCCCTGCTGCGGGTTTCTTTGCTGCGGGCTTCTTGGCTTTAGGAGCAGCCTTCTTGGCGGGCTTCTTGGCCGCCTTCTCTGCCACCTTCTTGTTCATCTTGAAGGATCCGGAGGCCCCTGTTCCCTTGGTCTGGACCAGAGTTCCCTTAGCTACGAGGCTCTTGACGGCGGTCTTGACGCGGACCTTGTTCTTGTCCACATCGTATCCTCCGGCAGCCAGAGCCTTCTTGAGGGCGGCCAGCGACACGCCGCTGCGCTCCTTGGAGGCAGCCACGGCTTTGAGGATGAGCTCGCGGACGCTGGGGCCGCTCTTGACCGGCTTGCTGCTCTTCTTCTTGGCCGCTTTGGCCGGAGCGGCGGCGGCGGGAGCTGGAGCCTCTTCTGCCATAGTTTACTGTGTTCAGTGTTCACAACAGGAGCCGTGCGGATAGTTCTCTGGGTTGAGTGTTGAGAATTCCTGAGCGGGAGGCGGTCCTTAAAGCACACGTGAGAACCGCAGAGACTCAACCAAGCAACGGCTTGTCTGCGCCGCTTGAAAATCGGGTAACTTGTGTTTTCTATTTCCCAGAAAAAAGCTCCAAAGTGTGTGTTTTGACAGAGCTCAGGGCTGATTTGAAAAGCAGGAAACACTCGAGCCTTTCCTCTTCACAGTGAACTCACGTTGGGCTCTCAGCATGTTGTGCTTTTGTTCAGGGAGACTCCAAACATCACATATTTATCATGGTGAGAAGAGCTGCTCATCCACTTGTCCTTCTCTTTTCTTGAATAAAACCAAGTAAACGCATCACAGCACAGAGATGTCCGCTCTTTCTGTCCACCTACAAGTTGATTTAGAAACGCAAACCCTGAAAACTCATGTACAGGTCGAGCTTTATTGAAAATATCAGGTTTTTATGGACGCAGCAAACACACTGATGGAGGCCGAGGCCTCTACACTTTCTCACTGCGATAAAAGACAGTTCTGCTGGTATTCAGGATTGGATATCATTTCTTTTGTTCAATCATTCGTACTTTTGGGTACTTATATCATCATATATCCATACCTATGTTAGTGTTAACTGTAAAATCTGGACCTTTGTTTAGATGACACACCATGAAAATAATCAGAGACATTTTCAATGACTGTTTTTGATCAACTCCGATCCGTGATTTTAAGCTCCCTCCAAATTATTTGCTCCAGTTTGGTCAATAATATTCAATGAAAGTGTTGAATTAATAGAGATGTTTTATGGTAGTATCAGCTTTGTGGTTTATTGTTATTATTTTATTTTCACCACTGAAAGTCTCTCTTTAACTGCTGCATAACAAAAATTGCAGGTTTTCAGTTTCATGTTTTGAATCTTACTGATAACTTTCATTCAGTGGATTCCATGTATCTCAGTCTGAAATTCTAACTAAGGATGTTAACCTGAAACCAAACTGAAGAAACCTGAGCAGCAACATGTTTAGACTTTAATTTTGACCTCACGTTTTGTCTCTGTTCTTCGTGAAGAGCTCTGTTTTGACGCTCAGACTTTGTCAGTTGTGTTAAATCTCCAGGGGATTCTTTGAGAGACGTTAACAGTCCAGAAAAGGACCAGGTGAAATAAGAAAAACACTAATTTACTCACAGATTCACCTTAAATCAATATTTTAAACTGAAACCAAGCAAATCAAAAAGGCTTTCAGTCAATGGCGGGTCCTTTGGTGAGGAAAAACCCCTACGTCACAGCAACAAGTGAATAAAACACAAAAGACCACACAAAAATGCACATTTATAATTTCAAAATACACTAAATTGCCCTCTAATGACATAAAAAAAAAAAAAAAAAAAAAAAAAACAAAACTATCAAAATCTGCAGGATGAAGACTCTCTTAAGTTAAATCAAAGTCCGTCCGCGCCCTCGTGATCTTTCGGCCGCGATCCAGACTATCCTCTCCCACAAGGGAGATAAAGAAGTAAATCATTTTAAAAAAAGACAGTTCATACAAAAAAAATATTTAACAATATAAATGACCTAAACCTCATCCTGAGTAAACGGAGCATGCAGCTCTGCGCGAGGACTCGTGCTGAGCTACTTTAATGTAGTTAATTTGTGAGCACCTGAAAGAGTTTATTGTCAGAGTGTTGGAACGATCAGACATGAGGCTTGAACACGTTGTGAATTCTGCTCTTCACAGGATGGCAGTGGGTGGCCCTGAAAAGGACCTTTGGGTTTTCTGGAGTCAGGCGTGCAGAGCTTAACCTCCGAATCCGTACAGGGTGCGTCCCTGTCTCTTCAGAGCGTAAACCACGTCCATGGCGGTGACAGTCTTCCTCTTGGCGTGCTCGGTGTAGGTGACGGCATCACGGATCACGTTCTCCAGGAAGACCTTGAGCACACCGCGGGTCTCCTCGTAGATCAGACCGGAGATACGCTTGACTCCGCCACGGCGAGCCAGACGGCGGATAGCGGGCTTGGTGATGCCCTGGATGTTATCACGGAGGACTTTACGGTGACGCTTAGCGCCTCCTTTGCCGAGTCCTTTTCCTCCCTTGCCTCGTCCACTCATTCTGGATGATCAGATTAAAGGTTCAATGTGGGGCATAAATCGGACTGCGGGCTGGTTTAAACACTGCGTGAGGACGTGTCGGAGCTCAGAGGCAGCGCGTTTCTTCCTTCTCCTCCTCTTTCCTTTGTCGTCTTTGTGGATTTTGATGCTTCTGGTGGATCAGCGCCCTCTGCTGAAACACTCTCTCTTCTGCTGCTGTTGACTAAAGGCACAGAAACACATGAGCAGGGAGCAACAGGAACAAGTCAGAATCCAGCCGAGTTTCAGCCCTTCCAGGTAACTTTGGAGAAACTCTGTCCTCTTCACCTGTTCAGCGCTGTCCAAGGTGCTGATAACAGACGATCGAAGATACATGTCTCTGGGGGGACAGCTCAGGGCTTTGTGCACTTTTCTGCCCATCTTTTGGGGCCGGGCAGGGACAAAGGACTCAAGTGGTTGCAGAAAACACTAGGACCAAGGCACCAAAAAATAAATAAATAAATAATAATAAAAATAAATAAATAAATAGAAATCATATGGGATTAAAAACCCTGGTCAGGGTAGTGGAAGATGGGGTTCAAAGGGTGGGGGCTGAGGTTTTGGAGGTAGGGACTCATCTTCCCACATGTATTATACATGTGATTTTTATTCTTTTTATGTTTCTTTGTATGTTTTTTTGGTATTTTACGGAATACTTTTGGTCTTTTTTGCTTTAAAAATAGTAAAAAAAACAACAAAAACAATTTCAGACACAAGATAGATAAAACTTGCGTGTGTGTGTGTGTGTGTGTGTGTGTGTGTGTGTGTGTGTGTGTGTGGTGTGGTGGTGGTGGTGTGGGGGGGGGGGCAATGTCCTCGTCCTTTTAGCAGTAGATTGTATCTCTTCAGTTTTTTTTTTTTTTTAGCACATAAGGAAAATAATAAACACGAGATAGCTGCAGATAAAGACAGGTTATATTATTTGGTAGCTCTTCAGCTGAGGCTGAACATGCAGCTTCAGGGCCCCATAGTGGCTTGGGGACCCTGCGCCTTCACATAGTCCACATGTCGCAAGAAACGGCTCTGGCTGCGCCTGTGTGAATAAGTCAAGTGTGGAGATGAAGTCAGAGTGTCTCTGACATGAATACCAGAATGATTTATCCTCAGTGTTACTCACAGAGCAGACGCAGATTCAACAATTCAAAGTCTTTGGTGGTCAAACAAACCTTATCGAGTGAGGCAGACCGCTGACTACAATTCTACAATTCCACAATTTCATTTAGCAGACGCTTTTGTCCAAAGCGACGTACAACACCAGCAAGAATAGCATTTCATCTAAATAATGTAGCCACAAGGAAAATTCATTATCGGCAATATCTTTCAACATTCAACAACATTCAATATCCGGTGCTTTCATTCATGAAGAGCTCAGTCTGAGACCTTCTGAGACCTTCTGATTGGACCCCTGAGGACAAAGATGAGACGGGTCAGATTAAGTGCCAAAGTGTTCCCTGAACAGGTGAGTCTTCAGTCGTCACTTCAAAGTAAAGACTCTGCGGATCGTACAGAGATGAGTAATTCATTCCACTATTTGGGAAAAATAGAGGACAAGAGTCTGGTAGCGGTTTAGAGCCATGCTGGGCTGGGAGCACCAGGCAAGAGCATAGACTTGGATGAGGGACTCCAGGTAGGAAGGAGCCGTTTAAGTCACAGTTTTATAAGCCAGAAGAAGAGCTTTGAGTTCGATGGGAGCTGCCACTGGAAGCCAGTGAAGATTAACAGCAGGGTGACGTGTGCTGTTTTGGGCTGGTTAAAGACCAGACATGCTGCTGCATTCTGGATCATCTGCAGAGGGTTGAATGTTCACACAGGGAGGCCTGCTAGAAGAGAGCTGCAGGAGTCAGTGCTTGAAATCACAAGAGTCTGTACCAGAAGCTGTGTGGCCTGTTTTGTGTCAGGTAGGGTCATAGGTCTGAAAATACATGAAGAAGCCAGTGTGGGATCATCTTCAAGATGACAATGCCCTAAAGAATGGTTCAGTGAGCGTGAGACATTTCCACGCACGGATTGGCCTCCACAGAAACAAGAATGTGTGACATAGAAGTTGTGATATGACAGAAGTTTATCAAAACAATGCCACAGTGAATGTCGCAAACAAACTCATAGCTAATCCAATGAAATATTAGTGTGTGATGTCAAAGTGGATGACTTGGTTAAAAACATTAAAAAACACATTTAAAACAGTAATCTTGAGCTAAAATAACATGTTAAGAAAGAGGATAACCCCTTCTTTTACAGTCCACTAAGTACTGGGTATTTACCCAATAAATACATGGTAACAATAATTTGTTACTAGGTAATTACCACTGGTAATAACAGGTAAGTGCATAGTAACTACAGCTATAGCAGAGCGCCCGCACATTTAAATGATTTTTATTCATTCGATTAACTTTCCTGTGTGCTTTCTCATCCAGCTGTGATGCTGTCATCACTAAAACATGTCGCTTCATGTGACGCTCCAGAGAAGAGGACGTCTCATTTCTCTTGAAACACATCTAGTCTCCTCTGCTCTCTCTCCCCTTGCATCTCTGGTGGTAGGGACTAAGACGCAAGTGAACGACTCAAGTGGAGGAAGGAAACACGGACATTTGGAGCTTTGAGACCCTTTTTACTTTCAGCTTCAGTTTGTTAATGCCAGTCATTTAAAAATAAGTTGTATTTTGAACCATCCGGCGGGTTTGGGACTTTTCCATTTTCAACAAAATAAACTGAACAACAACATGAGAGCACCTTATTTTACACAGAACACAGTGAGCCAAGACTCCTGCACTGTAAGTAACTGATAGAAGAAATAAAATCAAAAGAAAATTACGAAATACCAAACAACACAGGAAAGACAGAAAGCAATACATAGAAATAAGCACAAAATACCACAACAGCTGTTGATCAACTGAAGTTGTTCATCAATCAAGAATGTAAATAATTCCACCTCCAAAGCTTCAACAATTAGTAGGAGTCCTCAGTTCACAAACACTTATTGAGTGTTGTTCAAAGGAAAGCTGATGGAACACAGTGGAACGTGTTGCAGACATCAAATTCAAAATGAGGGAATATCTTTTCTTATCTCAGACTTTTTTTAAAGTCCGAGATTCATTAACTGTTCAATGAAATCAAAGATTTTTTTTTTTTTTTTTTTTTTTTTTTTTTTTTTTGAGTTTGGTAGTGAAGGAATATACATCAGTTTTTCTCAGGACATGCACACTCTATTATGTGAGCCGACAATCAAATGAAATGCATTTATCTTTGCTTATTTGTATGCATTAAAAAATCAGAATTAAAAGGTTAAAGCTTCAAATAATAATAATCATCATCATCATCATCATCATCATCATCATCATCATCAAACTAGACTGAAACAAATCATTAAAAACATTTAAAGCTTTTGAAAATGTAACTAAGCAGTGCTGCAGCTTGTACTTCCCTACAAGCTGCTTTGTTGTACTTTCACATTCAAAACATATGAAATCAAAACTTGCTTGTTATGAATTGATACGTACTTTTTTTTTTTTACAACTGCTAGTAATCTATTTATGTTATTTTATAACAAAGCATATAGACTAAAATTATTATTTGTCATAATTTTAAAACGCAAAATAGTCACAATATCAATCGCACAATTGTGGGATCAGTCTAATGTTCTCTTGTGTGTCTCCATCTTGAACATCTTCATTTATTTGGACTGATTTTGTTCATACGTTTGAAAAGCACAAATATATTTCATGTAGCTTTGTACAGGATGAGACTCATCAATAGAGGGACACGTTTTGAATGCATAATAAACATGAAGCTCATCTGGCTCATGTTATATTAACATTACTGTTACAATGGACGGCCTGCTGCAGGTCAGTATGTTTAAGACACTTTGAGAACAAATCCTCACAGAGTGGAAATTATCTCTGTAGTAGAGTGAGGTGGCTCTTTGAAAAGCTTTAATACCACTGATAGAACCAGTTTGAGCTGAGGACGTTCAGCACCTCGGACAGCGACAGTAGCGCTACACTTCCAGAAGATGAGGACACAGATGGAGAGAAAGTTATGAGAAGACTTTCTGTGGATGTAAGTAAAAACAATGGCTAAAGACAAGAATAGATTGTGCTGTGGATTTCAAAGGCTTCCTGAAACTGCAGAAACTGATGCTGAAGCTTGAAATCACCACAGGGTGGACGCGTTCCTGCCAGAATCTGCCTCACCGGGAGGAAATCCTGGAGTATTTGGTCCTGATGGAGAAGAGAGGCGGCTTCAGTCCCGAGTGAGTCGTAGCAGTGCCAGTTGATGCCAACGTTTGAAAGGGTAAAACAAGCCAGCAGGTCAGAGAAAACTGGATCATCAACAGGACAACACAACACTTCATTAATTATGCGCGCTCACCACTAACTGGACAGGAGGTCTGCTGCAGGTCAGATATGTGATTGATGAATGGCTGTGTGACAGTTGAAGTGGACTGGATCACTGTCGGGGTTTCTAATGCGTCAAAATGACCTTCGGATTTTTTGTTGGGCTTTGAGGTGGTGGTGCTGGGACTGCGGATGATCTGAACAAAGTGTTTCTGTAACTGGAGGTTTCATCACATTCAGTCATTGTTGACACTTGATTTATCTGATCAATGATTGATCTAAAGTGATGAGGAGCTTCGCTCTCTGGTTTTGGTGAGGTGGCTCTTAAAAGAGCCGTTGTGTTGTTGTTACGGAGCTGCGCACAGTCTAAGCTCTCTCTCCACGGATGCGGCGGGCCAGCTGGATGTCTTTGGGCATGATGGTCACTCTCTTGGCGTGGATGGCGCACAGGTTGGTGTCCTCGAACAGACCCACCAGGTAAGCCTCGCTGGCCTCCTGCAGAGCCATGACAGCCGAGCTCTGGAAGCGCAGGTCGGTCTTGAAGTCCTGAGCGATTTCTCGCACCAGGCGCTGGAAGGGCAGCTTGCGGATGAGCAGCTCGGTGGATTTCTGGTAACGACGGATCTCCCTCAGAGCCACGGTACCGGGCCTGTAACGGTGAGGCTTCTTGACGCCGCCGGTGGCCGGGGCGCTCTTACGGGCAGCCTTGGTGGCCAGCTGCTTCCTGGGAGCTTTGCCTCCGGTGGATTTACGAGCGGTCTGCTTGGTTCTGGCCATTGCGTCCTCTTCTTCTTCTTTCTCTGACTTGGAGAAAAACTAGTGGAGAGCGGAGCCGAGCTGCTCTTAAAGCGGAGGAGCGGATTTCAAACTGTGACGCAGACGCCGCTTGAGAGCTCCGGCTCGTGATTGGTGAGAGGCCGCTCCTGGAGCTCAGCCCCGCCGAGGAGGGGGACAGAGCCCCCGCCTCAAGCTCCGCTGCTTATTGGACCGAAATGGGTTGCGAGGGGAGCGGAGCGGAGCTCGGGCCGCCCTCTGCTGCTCTGCTGGAAGCCTCTTTTCTGGTTGGTGCGCCGGGACAATGCGCGCGCTCTCAGCGTATATGAAGAGGACTTGGAGCCGAATGGATCACTATTTCTCTGAGACCAGACTCTAGAAAGTCCAAGAATGAGTGGAAGAGGCAAGACAGGCGGAAAGGCCAGAGCTAAGGCTAAGACCCGTTCATCCCGTGCCGGGCTCCAGTTCCCGGTGGGTCGTGTCCACAGGCTGCTGCGTAAAGGTAACTACGCTCAGCGCGTTGGTGCCGGTGCCCCCGTGTACCTGGCGGCTGTGCTGGAGTACCTGACCGCTGAGATCCTGGAGTTGGCCGGAAACGCTGCCCGTGACAACAAGAAGACCCGTATCATCCCCCGTCACCTGCAGCTGGCTGTCCGCAACGACGAGGAGCTCAACAAGCTGCTGGGCGGAGTGACCATCGCTCAGGGAGGCGTGCTGCCCAACATCCAGGCTGTCCTGCTGCCCAAGAAGACCGAGAAGCCCGCCAAGAAGTAAAGCCTCACACCGGACCAGAAACCACACAAAGGCTCTTTTAAGAGCCACACACCTGACCACAGAGAGCGTTTCCTGTTCAGAGCACTGAGCGAACATTTTAGTGAGAAAAGCGGCCGTGGAGCGCTCACACCGGCTCCGATATTCTCAAGCTCTCATAGAACCACGATTCCCCATCAGGAGCTGCGCAGAGCAGGAACAAAGCTGTTGAACTCGTTCAGAAATGGAAAGGACGAGCCTGCAGATTTAAGCCCGACACAGACCCAGATATGAAAAGAGAAAATATCATTAATAATGTCTCAGATGTTGTTGTAGGCGCTCTCTGATGCGGAATTTAGTTTATCATGAAGTTTTCAGACGCATGATCATCACATGTTTGAACAAATGAAAAAAAAAAATGTATAAAGGTTCATTTTCATGTTTGACTGATTAGCTGCCCTATAAAAGTCTACGATATGAACAAAAATTAAAGTATTTAAGGTAGTCTTTATTTAGTTTAGTTATTGTAATTGTATTACTCTGTTGCACCGTGGGTCCGAGAGGACTGACATTTTCATTTATGCTGTATGTCCAGCATGTACAACATAATTGACAATAAAGCTGACTTTGACTTTGAAAAATTACAATCACCATTTTTCCACCTCAGACATCCTCCTGCCTCGTCTGCTTTCATCTCAAAGTCACTGTCCCCACGTGTGATGGCATCAGTCACATCGTGAACATTGTGAAAACACCTCTTTGTGCTGGCGGCACTCTGAAACGCAAAAACCAAGAAACATGTCCATCAATAAGTTGATATATACACATATGAACAGTATGCTTAAGGCTGCATGATTCCAGTTCAGACTTATCCTAATCTTGAATTCACATTCAACTAAATTCACACAATAGTGTGTAGGACAGCCTGTTACACTCTTTACTTACCATCCTAAAGAGAAAACTTCACACAGAGAAAAAAAATTAAAAAGAAACTTTTGGGCACTTTACTCACTTGAAACCTGAGAAATCCAGTCCAATGAAACAAAGAGTCTGAAGTCTGAAGAAAAGTTTGCATGTTGTGAGTTTGTGGCCTGATGGGTGGATCTATAAACACATTTACCATCCAACAGCACTGCAGGGTCAACAATGGGACCCACTGACAGTCTCCTTTACACAGCCCCAATGTACAGAGCTGCACTGATCAGACTGTGGACAACTTGTTTGGACATCTTTTCAATTCATGTTTTATTCCTTCGTGTAGTGCCGTTCTCTCTGAGAATCAGAAGTCACGTAATTCACACTCCACACACCAGATGGAATCTACTTTTGAATACAGCTCGAGAAAGCTGCTCTAACATCTAACAAGCTCTCCTGCTGATTGTCAGAGTCTGCTGGAGCTGCTGTAAAGATGGTTTCCTCTTTTTCTAAACTCTTCTTTAAACTCTAGCTTGTGTCTCACATCATTCTCTGTCCTACTCTCGCTCAGAATCCTCACATGAAGTCAGTTGACTTGATCAGGACGCACAGAGAAATATTGCGCGCAGCACATGAACCAAGCGGGAATCGCTCAACGATTTCACACAAAGCCCGAACCCCCCTCTCTCCCCCCCGTGTCCAGTCTCCGTTTCAAACACCAATCCTTCATGAGCTACAGCACAGCTTTATTAGCATGGGGAGCCTGCAATAGCAGCGCCCCCAGCTCACGAAGCTCATGTTTCTCTCAGACTCATCTGTCTGCAGTCATGCCTGATCCAGTGAAAGCGCCCAAGAAGGGCTCCAAGAAAGCCGTCTCCAAGGCCACCAAGAGCGGCAAGAAGAGGAAGAGGTCCAGGAAGGAGAGCTATGCCATCTACGTCTACAAGGTCCTGAAGCAGGTCCACCCCGACACCGGGATCTCCTCCAAGGCCATGGGCATCATGAACTCGTTTGTGAGCGACATCTTTGAGCGCATCGCTGGTGAGGCCTCTCGTCTGGCTCACTACAACAAGCGCTCCACCATCACCTCCAGGGAGATCCAGACCGCCGTCCGCCTGCTGCTGCCCGGTGAGCTGGCCAAGCACGCCGTGTCTGAAGGCACCAAGGCTGTGACCAAGTACACCAGCTCCAAGTGAAGTGGTCCGCTGTCCAAACCAACCAACGGCTCTTTTAAGAGCCACCCACTCCGCTCTGAAGTCACGTTGTTCCTCTCATCAAAGATTCAGCATCATTGTGTTCAGTCTCCTCATCCATCTTTCTGTCTGCGAGGTGCAGTCAAACTTCAAAGTATGAATTAATGCATTAACAAATTCAATCGCCGCGGTGTGTTACAGCAGTGAATAAGAATAATGATGTCATGCAAAATAATAATGCACAGCACGTTGTTTCAGCTGTACTTCTTTTTTATGGGGTTGAATTGTATTCATTCTGGTCTCTAAAGGCTCTAATTTGACTCATTGAAAGCTGCACAGAGTCTGGTTGTTTGACCCAGTCCCAGTCGAATTCTGCATGGAGTCCAAACTGTGATGAAAAATCATGCATGACGCAGCATCGCTGCCTCCATATAGAAGAATAATGAACTGATAATAAGAAGATGTGAAAGAAACGCCAGATACTGTCTCCATGTCAAACGAACTGACGTGGAGTGTTGAGCAAAGCATCATTTGCTAAATGTCTTTGAACTCTTCAGACTGAGATCAGCACAGACTGATTTTCTAAAAGCATTGAAAGTGAAGTGAGGAGGAGGGAAACTGCAGACATGAAGAGGGGAAGCCCTCTGTGCTGGATGATTTTTAAGCTGTGAATTGATTTGATTTCTTCCTCCGCTCTTTTCACTGCTGCTGTTTATTTTTGTGCTGTACTGCTGTTGGCTGCTGAGTGTCTTATTGTTTGTTGTGATGGAAAGTCCTGAGTTGTTGGATCTCGAGGTTAAAATGCGTTTTTCAAATGGCGCTGCCTATAGGACGCAAAACCCTGCGTCACAATAACAGGTGAGCATAACACAAAATACCACTCAAAGATGCACTTTCATCATTTCTAAATCAACTACAAACCAACATAAAGGGGCGGGATAAAAATGGAGGATGAGTTTTTCAAATCAAACAAGAGGAAAAGACTCTTTGAGTGTGAGGTGTGCGTGGCTCTTAAAAGAGCCTTTTGTGTGTGTGTGTGTGTCAGGTGTGTGTTGAGGTGATCTCAGCTCACTTCTTCTTGGCTGCTGTCTTCTTGGCTTTGGGCTTGGCCACCTTCTTAGCGGGTGCTTTCTTGGCTGCAGGGGCCTTCTTCACCGCCTTCTTGGGGCTCTTGGCGGCCTTGGTCTTCTTTGGACTCTTGGTGGCCTTCTTGGGGCTCTTGGTTGCAGCTTTCTTTGCCGCTGCGGGTTTCTTGGCCTTCTTCGGGGTTGCTGCCTTCTTAGCTGCCGCTGCCTTGGGTTTCTTGGCCCCTGCTGCGGGTTTCTTTGCTGCGGGCTTCTTGGCTTTAGGAGCAGCCTTCTTGGCGGGCTTCTTGGCCGCCTTCTCTGCCACCTTCTTGTTCATCTTGAAGGATCCGGAGGCCCCTGTTCCCTTGGTCTGGACCAGAGTTCCCTTAGCTACGAGGCTCTTGACGGCGGTCTTGACGCGGACCTTGTTCTTGTCCACATCGTATCCTCCGGCAGCCAGAGCCTTCTTGAGGGCGGCCAGCGACACGCCGCTGCGCTCCTTGGAGGCAGCCACGGCTTTGAGGATGAGCTCGCGGACGCTGGGGCCGCTCTTGACCGGCTTGCTGCTCTTCTTCTTGGCCGCTTTGGCCGGAGCGGCGGCGGCGGGAGCTGGAGCCTCTTCTGCCATAGTTTACTGTGTTCAGTGTTCACAACAGAAGCCGTGCGGATAGTTCTCTGGGTTGAGTGTTGAGAATTCCTGAGCGGGAGGCGGTCCTTAAAGCACACGTGAGAACCGCAGAGACTCAACCAAGCAACGGCTTGTCTGCGCCGCTTGAAAATCGGGTAACTTGTGTTTTCTATTTCCCAGAAAAAAGCTCCAAAGTGTGTGTTTTGACAGAGCTCAGGGCTGATTTGAAAAGCAGGAAACACTCGAGCCTTTCCTCTTCACAGTGAACTCACGTTGGGCTCTCAGCATGTTGTGCTTTTGTTCAGGGAGACTCCAAACATCACATATTTATCATGGTGAGAAGAGCTGCTCATCCACTTGTCCTTCTCTTTTCTTGAATAAAACCAAGTAAACGCATCACAGCACAGAGATGTCCGCTCTTTCTGTCCACCTACAAGTTGATTTAGAAACGCAAACCCTGAAAACTCATGTACAGGTCGAGCTTTATTGAAAATATCAGGTTTTTATGGACGCAGCAAACACACTGATGGAGGCCGAGGCCTCTACACTTTCTCACTGCGATAAAAGACAGTTCTGCTGGTATTCAGGATTGGATATCATTTCTTTTGTTCAATCATTCGTACTTTTGGGTACTTATATCATCATATATCCATACCTATGTTAGTGTTAACTGTAAAATCTGGACCTTTGTTTAGATGACACACCATGAAAATAATCAGAGACATTTTCAATGACTGTTTTTGATCAACTCCGATCCGTGATTTTAAGCTCCCTCCAAATTATTTGCTCCAGTTTGGTCAATAATATTCAATGAAAGTGTTGAATTAATAGAGATGTTTTATGGTAGTATCAGCTTTGTGGTTTATTGTTATTGTTTTATTTTCACCCCTAAAAGTCTCTCTTTAACTGCTGCATAACAAAAATTGCAGGTTTTCAGTTTCATGTTTTGAATCTTACTGATAACTTTCATTCAGTGGATTCCATGTATCTCAGTCTGAAATTCTAACTAAGGATGTTAACCTGAAACCAAACTGAAGAAACCTGAGCAGCAACATGTTTAGACTTTAATTTTGACCTCACGTTTTGTCTCTGTTCTTCGTGAAGAGCTCTGTTTTGACGCTCAGACTTTGTCAGTTGTGTTAAATCTCCAGGGGATTCTTTGAGAGAAGTTAACAGTCCAGAAAAGGACCAGGTGAAATAAGAAAAACACTAATTTACTCACAGATTCACCTTAAATCAATATTTTAAACTGAAACCAAGCAAATCAAAAAGGCTTTCAGTCAATGGCGGGTCCTTTAGTGAGGAAAAACCCCTACGTCACAGCAACAAGTGAATAAAACACAAAAGACCACTCAAAAATGCACATTTATAATTTCAAAATACACTAAATTGCCCTCTAATGACATAAAAAAAAAAAAAAAAAACTATCAAAATCTGCAGGATGAAGACTCTCTTAAGTTAAATCAAAGTCCGTCCGCGCCCTCGTGATCTTTCGGCCGCGATCCAGACTATCCTCTCCCACAAGGGAGATAAAGAAGTAAATCATTTTAAAAAAAGACAGTTCATACAAAAAAAATATTTAACAATATAAATGACCTAAACCTCATCCTGAGTAAACGGAGCATGCAGCTCTGCGCGAGGACTCGTGCTGAGCTACTTTAATGTAGTTAATCTGTGAGCACCTGAAAGAGTTTATTGTCAGAGTGTTGGAACGATCAGACATGAGGCTTAAACACGTTGTGAATTCTGCTCTTCACAGGATGGCAGTGGGTGGCCCTGAAAAGGACCTTTGGGTTTTCTGGAGTCAGGCGTGCAGAGCTTAACCTCCGAATCCGTACAGGGTGCGTCCCTGTCTCTTCAGAGCGTAAACCACGTCCATGGCGGTGACAGTCTTCCTCTTGGCGTGCTCGGTGTAGGTGACGGCATCACGGATCACGTTCTCCAGGAAGACCTTGAGCACACCGCGGGTCTCCTCGTAGATCAGACCGGAGATACGCTTGACTCCGCCACGGCGAGCCAGACGGCGGATAGCGGGCTTGGTGATGCCCTGGATGTTATCACGGAGGACTTTACGGTGACGCTTAGCGCCTCCTTTGCCGAGTCCTTTTCCTCCCTTGCCTCGTCCACTCATTCTGGATGATCAGATTAAAGGTTCAATGTGGGGCATAACGAACGAAGCTACATGTTCCTGGGGGGACAGCTCAGGGCTTTTGCCCTTTTCTGCCCATCTTTGGGGGGAGGGCAGAGGCAAAGGGAGGCAAAGGACTCAGGTGGTTGTAGAAAACATGTGAACCAAGGCATAACGAACGAACGAACGAACGAAGCTACATGTTCCTGGGGGGACAGCTCAGGGCTTTTGCCCTTTTCTGCCCATCTTTGGGGGGGAGGGCAGAGGCAAGGGGAGGCAAGGGACTCAGGTGGTTGTAGAAAACATGTGAACCAAGGCACCAAGAGAAGAGTAGAAACCATGTGTAAGCGGGTAAGTAATAGAGAAAATATGCCTGATCAAACTTGTGGGGCTGTGAGGGGTCCCCACCTCCATCTGGGGTTGGTTTGGGATCTGGGGAAGGGATGAAAACCCTGGTTAGGGTAGTGGGAGTTGGAAACGGGGGAGGGAGGAAGGATGAAAACCCTGGTTAGGGTAGTGGGAGTTGGAAACGGGGGAGGGAGGAAGGATGAAAACCCTGGTTAGGGTAGTGGGAGTTGTAGTGTGTGTGTGTGTGTGTGTGTGTGTGTGTGTGTGTGTGTGTGTGTGTGTGTCTGGGGGGGTATGGGATGAAAACCCTGGTTAGGGTAGTGGGAGTTGGAAACGGGGGAGGGAGGAAGGATGAAAACCCTGGTTAGGGTAGTGGGAGTTGGAAACGGGGGAGGGAAGAAGGATGAAAACCCTGGTTAGGGTAGTGGAGATTTGGAGGTGGGGGCTCATCTCCCATTTTTTTATTTATTTGTTTTTATTCATTTGTTTATTTTTTAAAATTTGATTTTTATTCTTTTATGGGTTTTTTTGTATGTGTGTTTTGGCATTTTTAATTTTTTTGGTCTTTTTTATGTTTTAATAAGAGAAGAGAGAAATTTTGAGATGCAAGATAAAACTTGTATGCGCCTGTGTGCGTGTGTGTGTGTCTATGTGTGTGTGTGTGTCTATGTGTGTGAGAGTAGTTAGATATCAGGCAGCAGTGGTGGGAGGGTTGGGTGTCTGTGAGGTCATGGTGGGTTAGGTGGCTGGGGGTCTTGGTGAAGTGTCAGGATGTATGACAGAGGGGTGTTTTCAGTTTGATGGGCTTCCCTGATGGTTTTCTTGAGGGCAGGGTTGTTTTTGGCAGATGCCAGGTACTTCTGGGCTATTGTTTGGTGTCGTTGTTTAACTGTTTTGATGCCAGATATGGAGTGTATGTAGTGGTTGTTGATATATGGTGGGAGTCTATGGGCTAGTTTCAGTGCTTTGTTTTGTATTAATTGCAGGCGGTGGAGTTGGTGGTTGGAGATTGTAATCCAGGCGGGAACAGAGTATTCAAATAGTGGTCTGATGTATGATAGGTAGACTTTTATGACTGTGGAGGACGATGCACCTCGCTTTCCACAGAGGGCTTTGAGGTGGTTAAGTCTGTTGTTTGCTTTCTGTTCCAGGTTATCGATGTGTTTGGACCAGGTCATATTGCTTTGAAATGTGATGCCGAGGAAAGTTGCTTCCTTGCTGAGATTTATTGGCTGGTTATGGAGTGTGAGGTTGATGTGGGCGGACTGTAGGTGCGGGTTTCTGGTAAAGATGACTGATTGTGTTTTTATGGGGTTTAATGAAATTCTCCAGAGATTGGTCCATTCCTCTACTTCAGTGATGCAGTGTTGTAGTTTGGAGGCAGCTAGCTGTGGGGATTTCGAGGTGGTCCAGTAACATAGATCATCAGCAAACTGTGAAACTTTGGCTATGGTGGGTGGGGGGTAATAGATGTCGGAGATGTAGATGAGGAAGAGGAGGGGACTGAGGACTGAGCCTTGAGGGACACCAGCTTGTGGTGTGAAGGGGGTTGAAATGGAGGTGGAGATTTTGACCTTTATTTGCCTGTTGTTGAGGAAGCTTGAGATAATGGATTGGGTGGGTTTGGGGAGTTTGAGATTATTGTCAAGAAGTCTGTAAATAAGTCCGTTGTGCCATACTTTATCAAAAGCTTTTTCAATGTCAAAGAATATTGCCAGTGTTACTAGTTTTTTGTTGAAATTTCTGTAAATATCTTCTGATAAACGGAGAATGTTGTCTGTAGCAGTTCTATTTTTTCTAAATCCAGCTTGGTGTAGTCCAATCAGCCCTATGGAGTCTATGTGGTTGGAGAGACGTAAGGTGAGGATGCGCTCAAATAGTTTGCCGATATGGCTGAGGAGGCTGATGGGGCGGTAACTGTTGGGGTTATGGGGATCTTTGCCAGTTTTATGGATCATAGTAATGATTGCTGATTTCCAGGGTGAGGGGAAATGTCCTGTGGTGAGGCATGTGGTGAAGAGCTGACCAAGGTGCTGAAGGAAGGTGACTGGGGCTTGTTTAATCAGTATTGTGTGGACGTTATCTTCCCCAGGGGCTTTATTTTTCATTTTCTTGACATGTTGTAATATTTCTTTGGTTGTAACTGGGTTTGTGAGGGGATGGGGCTCTGGTGAGGGTTCGGTTGTGGTGGACTGTTTCCTGTTGTGGTTTGTTACTTCCATGTCAACATGATTTTTCCAAGTGTCATCAAAGTTTGGGTGGTTTGGGCAGGTGTGAATGGCTTCCAGGTGGTTCCTGAAGAGTAATGCTTTGTCTTTGTTGGCAGTGATGATGACGCCTGATGATTTAAGGGGTGGTGTGTTGCTGTTATTGTCTGTGTTGCCGTTCAGATATTTGATTTTTTGCCAGAATGTCCGGGGGTTTGTATCTTTGTCTAGTTGTCGGTAGAAAGTGTTCCAGGTTTTCTGTCGGTGGAGGTTGAGTTGTGATTTTATGATTGTTTGAAGATGGTTTATTTTTGTTTTGGTTTGTGGTGATCTTGTTCGAATAAACTCCCTGCGGAGTTTTCTTCTTTGTCTGATGAGGTGGAGGAGGTGGGGGGGTAGGGACTGTGTATGAGGTTTTGCAGATTTAGGGGGTATGGTTTCTTCTCTGGCTTGAGTGAGTAAGTTCCCTAGCAGGGTGGCATGTTGGTCCAGGCTTTGGGGGGTGGGAGGTGTGGGTATTTGGTTAATGTTGTTTAGTTTATAGTCTATGGTTTGTCTGTAGGTGTCCCAATTAGCTTCCCTATAGTTGTAGTGTTTAGTTGTGGTTGATTGTAATTGGAAGGAGAAGGTGGTGAGGACTGGAAGGTGGTCACTCGAGAGGTGGTTAGTGGTGGTGAAGCTGTGGAGTCTGGTGGCAAGGTCGGGGGTGCAGAGGACGAGGTCCAAGATGTCTGTGTTGCCGGTCTGAGGGGAGATGTAGGTGGGTTCATTTGTATTGATTATTGACAGATTGATATCCTGAAGGATGTCCTTGAGTGCTATTCCATTTGAATTAGTTTTAGTGCAATGGAAGTCTGTGTGTTTGGAGTTCAGGTCACCCATTATCAGGGAGAGGCTAGGGGTAGTTGTGGCTTTAAGGAGTGGGGCTGAGGGTTTAATTCCAGGGGGGCAGTAGATGCTGGTGACTGTAATGGAGTGCTGCGAGTGGAGTTTTATTTTTATTGCTACATATTCATTATCTTTGAGTTGTTGTGGAGAGAGGCCAAAGTCTAATTGACTGTACTGTAGGTGGTTTTTGATTAAAATGGCAACTCCTCCTCCATGTCCTGTCTGACGTTCTTTGCGTATAATGTTGTAGCCTGGGATGCGGATGCGGGATGTGGTTGAGAGAAGGGTTTCATTTATTGATGCCACAGAGATGTTTCTGGTGGTGAGTAGGTGGATGAGTTCTTCTTTGTTGCCTCTGATTCCACGGATGTTGATATGTAAAAAAGTTGTGAGTGTCATTGTAGGTAGAAGGGGAATTAGACTTGTGTTTATCCTACTTGTTGGGGGTGGGTTGGGGGGATGTGGAGTCAGACAGTGAAGTTGGTGTGTTTTCTGATGCTCTGTATGACTTGGGTGATTTTATTGTCATCCATGGACAGTTTTTTGAGGTCTTCACGGAGGTGGGTTAGGTGTATGCTGTCTGTACTGTGCTGGTTGAGGGGGTTGGTGGTGGATGGTTTTCTAGTAGGGTGTCTTGTGGGTGCGGGCTTTCCTGCTGACGGGTTCATGAGTGAAAGGTAGACTGGACAGGTTTTGGATGCAGAGGAATGTGGTCCGGAGCAGTTGGCACATTTGGCATTGCTCTTATCTATACTGCATGATTTGTGGTGGTGGTGTCCTCCACATCTGAGGCATGTTACAGGGTTATTGCAGCTGGAGGATATGTGGTTGAATTTTTGACATTTGTAGCACTGGCGGATGGAGGGTGGGGGGCGGGCCTTCTCTACTCTGTACTGAAATAGGTCCATGAAGAAGCCTTCATGGAGAAGGCCGACAGCTTGACTGGGGTCAGTGAGTAGGATTTTTATGAAGGTGGTGGGCTGTTGGGTGGTTTTGCTAGTGATTCTGTGAATTTTGGAGATGCTAATACCTTGCGATTCCAATTCTTTTTTAATGTGATCTTCGGTGATGTCAGTGTGAATACCTTTGATGACTAATTGTTTAGGAGGGGGTTCGGATGGAGGGGTGGATCCGGGTTTTCGTGCCAGTCTGCAGGTGATTTTTGTTCCATGAAATGCTTCTTCTGGCCAGGGTGAGAGAAGGGTGTTGAGGGACTGGATGTCCTTCGGGAAAATGAGGATGTTACCATTTTGCATATGGACCAGTTTTTGAAGCTTTGCCTGTGGTTTGTGTTTTTTGATTTCTTGGATGATTGACTGGTTAGTGGAGAACGAGCTGGTGGGAGATTTAAAATTGGACATAACAACTGGGGTGATGGGTTGGTTTTCTGTGGATTCTCTTCTTGGTCTTTTTCTGGTACCAGAGTTGAAGGTTGAGTATTTGTGCATGTTTGTTTGGACTATTTCAGTGAAGCTGGTAGAGAGTGGAGGGAGAGGAGTCTGTGGGTCTTGTTTACTCAGTAAGATTTGTTCCATTGTGTTTAGGGTTGACTGCATTTGGGTGATGGCGTTGCTGAAGGGGGCGGGTTGTGTGTATTTGCCAAGTTCAGAAAAGAGGTGGGTGAGTTGATCAAAAATGTTCTTTATAATTAAGTTGTCAATGTTTTCTTTGGTGGGGGGAATTATTGGAGGGGTTGGTGGCTGATCTGGAGTGGGTGGGGCATTAGGAGGTAGTTTTCCGGTTTTGCTGGAGTGTGATATTTTTAGAGAGGGCAATGTTTTGTCTTTGCTGGCTGGTTTGGGGGGTGAAATACGAGCCATAGTGCTCAGGTCTTGCAAGGTGCTGTTGATGAAGGTGTTTAGTGATGGGGTTGAAGGAGGGTGGTTTCTGGCTGAGCTTTTCTGGGGTCTTGCGTCAAGTGTGGGTTTTTTTCGTTCAGTAGTTTTATCACTTAAAAAGGCGGATGCCCAGATTTGTTTTCTTTCTTGTGCTGAGGAGGGGTGCTTTGAGGTCGCCATTTGTCCTGGTTTCTGTGGAGATTCTGCTGCTGATTTTGTGTGTGTGGGTGTGTGAGTGTGTAGGAGGGAGAAAGGTGCGAAGATAAGTTGGGGAAAAGAGGGTGGGGGGAAGAGAAAGTGCTTTAACGTGTAAAGGTGCCTTGGTGCAGCATGTACTTATCCAATTGAGTCCGCGGTGCTGTTCTCTGGCGACGTGGTTGGAGACTACACAGGCAGCTGGCCACGGACGACGGTCTCTGAGGACGTAACTGGGGACGACACGGGCGGTCGACCACGGACGTCGGGCAGAAGTGCTGCTGGTGGCGGGAGAGAGAGCGCGCGACACTTGGTTCGACTCTGTCAATGATTAAACGCTTTTCGCTCGGAGGCAGGGTGACACACTCTGTCTTTATCAAGGCATATTACCAAGGCATAAATCGGACTGCGGGCTGGTTTAAACACTGCGTGAGGACGTGTCGGAGCTCAGAGGCAGCGCGTTTCTTCCTTCTCCTCCTCTTTCCTTTGTCGTCTTTGTGGATTTTGAGGCTTCTGGTGGATCAGCGCCCTCTGCTGAAACACTCTCTCTTCTGCTGCTGTTGACTAAAGGCACAGAAACACATGAGCAGGGAGCAACAGGAACAAGTCAGAATCCAGCCGAGTTTCAGCTCTTCCAGGTAACTTTGGAGAAACTCTGTCCTCTTCACCTGTTCAGCGCTGTCCAAGGTGCTGATAACAGACGATCGAAGATACATGTCTCTGGGGGGACAGCTCAGGGCTTTGTGCACTTTTCTGCCCATCTTTTGGGGCCGGGCAGGGACAAAGGACTCAGGTGGTTGCAGAAAACACTAGGACCAAGGCACCAAAAAATAAATAAATAAATAATAATAAAAAAAATAAATAAATAGAAATCATATGGGATTAAAAACCCTGGTCAGGGTAGTGGAAGATGGGGTTCAAAGGGTGGGGGCTGAGGTTTTGGAGGTAGGGACTCATCTCCCCACATGTATTATACATGTGATTTTTATTCTTTTTATGTTTCTTTGTATGTTTTTTTTTGGTATTTTACGGAATACTTTTGGTCTTTTTTGCTTTAAAAATAGTAAAAAAAACAACAAAAACAATTTCAGACACAAGATAGATAAAACTTGCGTGTGTGTGTGTGTGTGTGTGTGTGTGTGTGTGTGTGTGTGTGGTGTGGTGGTGGTGGTGTGGGGGGGGGGGGCAATGTCCTCGTCCTTTTAGCAGTAGATTGTATCTCTTCAGTTTTTTTTTTTTTTAGCACATAAGGAAAATAATAAACACGAGATAGCTGCAGATAAAGACAGGTTATATTATTTGGTAGCTCTTCAGCTGAGGCTGAACATGCAGCTTCAGGGCCCCATAGTGGCTTGGGGACCCTGCGCCTTCACATAGTCCACATGTCGCAAGAAACGGCTCTGGCTGCGCCTGTGTGAATAAGTCAAGTGTGGAGATGAAGTCAGAGTGTCTCTGACATGAATACCAGAATGATTTATCCTCAGTGTTACTCACAGAGCAGACGCAGATTCAACAATTCAAAGTCTTTGGTGGTCAAACAAACCTTATCGAGTGAGGCAGACCGCTGACTACAATTCTACAATTCCACAATTTCATTTAGCAGACGCTTTTGTCCAAAGCGACGTACAACACCAGCAAGAATAGCATTTCATCTAAATAATGTAGCCACAAGGAAAATTCATTATCGGCAATATCTTTCAACATTCAACAACATTCAATATCCGGTGCTTTCATTCATGAAGAGCTCAGTCTGAGACCTTCTGAGACCTTCTGATTGGACCCCTGAGGACAAAGATGAGACGGGTCAGATTAAGTGCCAAAGTGTTCCCTGAACAGGTGAGTCTTCAGTCGTCACTTCAAAGTAAAGACTCTGCGGATCGTACAGAGATGAGTAATTCATTCCACTATTTGGGAAAAATAGAGGACAAGAGTCTGGTAGCGGTTTAGAGCCATGCTGGGCTGGGAGCACCAGGCAAGAGCATAGACTTGGATGAGGGACTCCAGGTAGGAAGGAGCCGTTTAAGTCACAGTTTTATAAGCCAGAAGAAGAGCTTTGAGTTCGATGGGAGCTGCCACTGGAAGCCAGTGAAGATTAACAGCAGGGTGACGTGTGCTGTTTTGGGCTGGTTAAAGACCAGACATGCTGCTGCATTCTGGATCATCTGCAGAGGGTTGAATGTTCACACAGGGAGGCCTGCTAGAAGAGAGCTGCAGGAGTCAGTGCTTGAAATCACAAGAGTCTGTACCAGAAGCTGTGTGGCCTGTTTTGTGTCAGGTAGGGTCATAGGTCTGAAAATACATGAAGAAGCCAGTGTGGGATCATCTTCAAGATGACAATGCCCTAAAGAATGGTTCAGTGAGCGTGAGACATTTCCACGCACGGATTGGCCTCCACAGAAACAAGAATGTGTGACATAGAAGTTGTGATATGACAGAAGTTTATCAAAACAATGCCACAGTGAATGTCGCAAACAAACTCATAGCTAATCCAATGAAATATTAGTGTGTGATGTCAAAGTGGATGACTTGGTTAAAAACATTAAAAAACACATTTAAAACAGTAATCTTGAGCTAAAATAACATGTTAAGAAAGAGGATAACCCCTTCTTTTACAGTCCACTAAGTACTGGGTATTTACCCAATAAATACATGGTAACAATAATTTGTTACTAGGTAATTACCACTGGTAATAACAGGTAAGTGCATAGTAACTACAGCTATAGCAGAGCGCCCGCACATTTAAATGATTTTTATTCATTCGATTAACTTTCCTGTGTGCTTTCTCATCCAGCTGTGATGCTGTCATCACTAAAACATGTCGCTTCATGTGACGCTCCAGAGAAGAGGACGTCTCATTTCTCTTGAAACACATCTAGTCTCCTCTGCTCTCTCTCCCCTTGCATCTCTGGTGGTAGGGACTAAGACGCAAGTGAAGGACTCAAGTGGAGGAAGGAAACACGGACATTTGGAGCTTTGAGACCCTTTTTACTTTCAGCTTCAGTTTGTTAATGCCAGTCATTTAAAAATAAGTTGTATTTTGAACCATCCGGCGGGTTTGGGACTTTTCCATTTTCAACAAAATAAACTGAACAACAACACGAGAGCACCTTATTTTACACAGAACACAGTGAGCCAAGACTCCTGCACTGTGAGTAACTGATAGAAGAAATAAAATCAAAAGAAAATTACGAAATACCAAACAACACAGGAAAGACAGAAAGCAATACATAGAAATAAGCACAAAATACCACAACAGCTGTTGATCAACTGAAGTTGTTCATCAATCAAGAATGTAAATAATTCCACCTCCAAAGCTTCAACAATTAGTGTCCTCAGTTCACAAACACTTATTGAGTGTTGTTCAAAGGAAAGATGATGGAACACAGTGGAACGTGTTGCAGACATCAAAAATCAAAATGAGGGAATATCTTTTCTTATCTCAGACTTTTTTTAAAGTCCGAGATTCATTAACTGTTCAATGAAATCAAAGATTTTTTTTTTTTTTTTTTTTTTTTTTTGAGTTTGGTAGTGAAGGAATATACATCAGTTTTTCTCAGGACATGCACACTCTATTATGTGAGCCGACAATCAAATGAAATGCATTTATCTTTGCTTATTTGTATGCATTAAAAAATCAGAATTAAAAGGTTAAAGCTTCAAATAATAATCATCATCATCATCATCATCATCATCATCATCAAGCTAGACTGAAACAAATCATTAAAAACATTTAAAGCTTTTGAAAATGTAACTAAGCAGTGCTGCAGCTTGTACTTCCCTACAAGCTGTTTTGTTGTACTTTCACATTCAAAACATATGAAATCAAAACTTGCTTGTTATGAATTGATACATACTTTTTTTTTTTTTTTACAACTGCTAGTAATCTATTTATGTTATTTTATAACAAAGCATATAGACTAAAATTATTATTTGTCATAATTTTAAAACGCAAAATAGTCACAATATCAATCGCACAATTGTGGGATCAGTCTAATGTTCTCTTGTGTGACTCCATCTTGAACATCTTCATTTATTTGGACTGATTTTGTTCATACGTTTGAAAAGCACAAATATATTTCATGTAGCTTTGTACAGGATGAGACTCATCAATAGAGGGACACGTTTTGAATGCATAATAAACATGAAGCTCATCTGGCTCATGTTATATTAACATTACTGTTACAATGGACGGCCTGCTGCAGGTCAGTATGTTTAAGACACTTTGAGAACAAATCCTCACAGAGTGGAAATTATCTCTGTAGTAGAGTGAGGTGGCTCTTTGAAAAGCTTTAATACCACTGATAGAACCAGTTTGAGCTGAGGACGTTCAGCACCTCGGACAGCGACAGTAGCGCTACACTTCCAGAAGATGAGGACACAGATGGAGAGAAAGTTATGAGAAGACTTTCTGTGGATGTAAGTAAAAACAATGGCTAAAGACAAGAATAGATTGTGCTGTGGATTTCAAAGGCTTCCTGAAACTGCAGAAACTGATGCTGAAGCTTGAAATCACCACAGGGTGGACGCGTTCCTGCCAGAATCTGCCTCACCGGGAGGAAATCCTGGAGTATTTGGTCCTGATGGAGAAGAGAGGCGGCTTCAGTCCCGAGTGAGTCGTAGCAGTGCCAGTTGATGCCAACGTTTGAAAGGGTAAAACAAGCCAGCAGGTCAGAGAAAACTGGATCATCAACAGGACAACACAACACTTCATTAATTATGCACGCTCACCACTAACTGGACAGGGGGTCTGCTGCAGGTCAGATATGTGATTGATGAATGGCTGTGTGACAGTTGAAGTGGACTGGATCACTGTCGGGGTTTCTAATGCGTCAAAATGACCTTCGGATTTTTTGTTGGGCTTTGAGGTGGTGGTGCTGGGACTGCGGATGATCTGAACAAAGTGTTTCTGTAACTGGAGGTTTCATCACATTCAGTCATTGTTGACACTTGATTTACCTGATCAATGATTGATCTAAAGTGATGAGGAGCTTCGCTCTCTGGTTTTGGTGAGGTGGCTCTTAAAAGAGCCGTTGTGTTGTTGTTACGGAGCTGCGCACAGTCTAAGCTCTCTCTCCACGGATGCGGCGGGCCAGCTGGATGTCTTTGGGCATGATGGTCACTCTCTTGGCGTGGATGGCGCACAGGTTGGTGTCCTCGAACAGACCCACCAGGTAAGCCTCGCTGGCCTCCTGCAGAGCCATGACAGCCGAGCTCTGGAAGCGCAGGTCGGTCTTGAAGTCCTGAGCGATTTCTCGCACCAGGCGCTGGAAGGGCAGCTTGCGGATGAGCAGCTCGGTGGATTTCTGGTAACGACGGATCTCCCTCAGAGCCACGGTACCGGGCCTGTAACGGTGAGGCTTCTTGACGCCGCCGGTGGCCGGGGCGCTCTTACGGGCAGCCTTGGTGGCCAGCTGCTTCCTGGGAGCTTTGCCTCCGGTGGATTTACGAGCGGTCTGCTTGGTTCTGGCCATTGCGTCCTCTTCTTCTTCTTTCTCTGACTTGGAGAAAAACTAGTGGAGAGCGGAGCCGAGCTGCTCTTAAAGCGGAGGAGCGGATTTCAAACTGTGACGCAGACGCCGCTTGAGAGCTCCGGCTCGTGATTGGTGAGAGGCCGCTCCTGGAGCTCAGCCCCGCCGAGGAGGGGGACAGAGCCCCCGCCTCAAGCTCCGCTGCTTATTGGACCGAAATGGGTTGCGAGGGGAGCGGAGCGGAGCTCGGGCCGCCCTCTGCTGCTCTGCTGGAAGCCTCTTTTCTGGTTGGTGCGCCGGGACAATGCGCGCGCTCTCAGCGTATATGAAGAGGACTTGGAGCCGAATGGATCACTATTTCTCTGAGACCAGACTCTAGAAAGTCCAAGAATGAGTGGAAGAGGCAAGACAGGCGGAAAGGCCAGAGCTAAGGCTAAGACCCGTTCATCCCGTGCCGGGCTCCAGTTCCCGGTGGGTCGTGTCCACAGGCTGCTGCGTAAAGGTAACTACGCTCAGCGCGTTGGTGCCGGTGCCCCCGTGTACCTGGCGGCTGTGCTGGAGTACCTGACCGCTGAGATCCTGGAGTTGGCCGGAAACGCTGCCCGTGACAACAAGAAGACCCGTATCATCCCCCGTCACCTGCAGCTGGCTGTCCGCAACGACGAGGAGCTCAACAAGCTGCTGGGCGGAGTGACCATCGCTCAGGGAGGCGTGCTGCCCAACATCCAGGCTGTCCTGCTGCCCAAGAAGACCGAGAAGCCCGCCAAGAAGTAAAGCCTCACACCGGACCAGAAACCACACAAAGGCTCTTTTAAGAGCCACACACTTGACCACAGAGAGCGTTTCCTGTTCAGAGCACTGAGCGAACATTTTAGTGAGAAAAGCGGCCGTGGAGCGCTCAGACCGGCTCCGATATTCTCAAGCTCTCATAGAACCACGATTCCTCATCAGGAGCTGCGCAGAGCAGGAACAAAGCTGTTGAACTCGTTCAGAAATGGAGAGGACGAGCCTGCAGATTTAAGCCCGACACAGACCCAGATATGAAAAGAGAAAATATCATTAATAATGTCTCAGATGTTGTTGTAGGCGCTCTCTGATGCGGAATTTAGTTTATCATGAAGTTTTCAGACGCATGATCATCACATGTTTGAACAAATGAAAAAAAAAAATGTATAAAGGTTCATTTTCATGTTTGACTGATTAGCTGCCCTATAAAAGTCTACGATATGAACAAAAATTAAAGTATTTAAGGTAGTCTTTATTTAGTTTAGTTATTGTAATTGTATTACTCTGTTGCACCGTGGGTCCGAGAGGACTGACATTTTCATTTATGCTGTATGTCCAGCATGTACAACATAATTGACAATAAAGCTGACTTTGACTTTGAAAAATTACAATCACCATTTTTCCACCTCAGACATCCTCCTGCCTCGTCTGCTTTCATCTCAAAGTCACTGTCCCCACGTGTGATGGCATCAGTCACATCGTGAACATTGTGAAAACACCTCTTTGTGCTGGCGGCACTCTGAAACGCAAAAACCAAGAAACATGTCCATCAATAAGTTGATATATACACATATGAACAGTATGCTTAAGGCTGCATGATTCCAGTTCAGACTTATCCTAATCTTGAATTCACATTCAACTAAATTCACACAATAGTGTGTAGGACAGCCTGTTACACTCTTTACTTACCATCCTAAAGAGAAAACTTCACACAGAGAAAAAAAAATAAAAAGAAACTTTTGGGTGCTTTACTCACTTGAAACCTGAGAAATCCAGTCCAATGAAACAAAGAGTCTGAAGTCTGAAGAAAAGTTTGCATGTTGTGAGTTTGTGGCCTGATGGGTGGATCTATAAACACATTTACCATCCAACAGCACTGCAGGGTCAACAATGGGACCCACTGACAGTCTCCTTTACACAGCCCCAATGTACAGAGCTGCACTGATCAGACTGTGGACAACTTGTTTGGACATCTTTTCAATTCATGTTTTATTCCTTCGTGTAGTGCCGTTCTCTCTGAGAGTCAGAAGTCACGTAATTCACACTCCACACATCAGATGGAATCTACTTTTGAATACAGCTCGAGAAAGCTGCTCTAACATCTAACAAGCTCTCCTGCTGATTGTCAGAGTCTGCTGGAGCTGCTGTAAAGATGGTTTCCTCTTTTTCCAAACTCTTCTTTAAACTCTAGCTTGTGTCTCACATCATTCTCTGTCCTGCTCTCACTCAGAATCCTCACATGAAGTCAGTTGACTTGATCAGGACGCACAGAGAAATATTGCGCGCAGCACATGAACCAAGCGGGAATCGCTCAACGATTTCACACAAAGCCCGAACCCCCCTCTCTCCCCCTCGTGTCCAGTCTCCGTTTCAAACACCAATCCTTCATGAGCTACAGCACAGCTTTATTAGCATGGGGAGCCTGCAATAGCAGCGCCCCCAGCTCACGAAGCTCATGTTTCTCTCAGACTCATCTGTCTGCAGTCATGCCTGATCCAGTGAAAGCGCCCAAGAAGGGCTCCAAGAAAGCCGTCTCCAAGGCCACCAAGAGCGGCAAGAAGAGGAAGAGGTCCAGGAAGGAGAGCTATGCCATCTACGTCTACAAGGTCCTGAAGCAGGTCCACCCCGACACCGGGATCTCCTCCAAGGCCATGGGCATCATGAACTCGTTTGTGAGCGACATCTTTGAGCGTATCGCTGGTGAGGCCTCTCGTCTGGCTCACTACAACAAGCGCTCCACCATCACCTCCAGGGAGATCCAGACCGCCGTCCGCCTGCTGCTGCCCGGTGAGCTGGCCAAGCACGCCGTGTCTGAAGGCACCAAGGCTGTGACCAAGTACACCAGCTCCAAGTGAAGTGGTCCGCTGTCCAAACCAACCAACGGCTCTTTTAAGAGCCACCCACTCCACTCCGAAGTCACGTTGTTCCTCTCATCAAAGATTCAGCATCATTGTGTTCAGTCTCCTCTTCCATCTTTCTGTCTGCGAGGTGCAGTCAAACTTCAAAGTATGAATTAATGCATTAACAAATTCAATCGCCGCGGTGTGTTACAGCAGTGAATAAGAATAATGATGTCGTGCAAAATAATAATGCACAGCACGTTGTTTCAGCTGTACTTCTTATTTATGGGGTTGAATTGTATTCATTCTGGTCTCTAAAGGCTCTAATTTGACTCATTGAAAGCTGCACACAGTCTGGTTGTTTGACCCAGTCCCAGTCGATTTCTGCATGGAGTCCAAACTGTGATGAAAAATCATGCATGACGCAGCATCGCTGCCTCCATATAGAAGAATAATGAACTGATAATAAGAAGATGTGAAAGAAACGCCAGATACTGTCTCCATGTCAAACGAACTGACGTGGAGTGTTGAGCAAAGCATCATTTGCTAAATGTCTTTGAACTCTTCAGACTGAGATCAGCACAGACTGATTTTCTAAAAGCATTGAAAGTGAAGTGAGGAGGAGGGAAACTGCAGACATGGAGAGGGGAAGTCCTCTGTGCTGGATGATTTTCAAGCTGTGAATTGATTTGATTTCTTCCTCCGCTCTTTTCACTGCTGCTGTTTATTTTTGTGCTGTACTGCTGTTGGCTGCTGAGTGTCTTATTGTTTGTTGTGATGGAAAGTCCTGAGTTGTTGGATCTCGAGGTTAAAATGCGTTTTTCAAATGGCGCTGCCTATAGGACGCAAAACCCTGCGTCACAATAACAGGTGAGCATAACACAAAATACCACTCAAAGATGCACTTTCATCATTTCTAAATCAACTACAAACCAACATAAAGGGGCGGGATAAAAATGGAGGATGAGTTTTTCAAATCAAACAAGAGGAAAAGACTCTTTGAGTGTGAGGTGTGCGTGGCTCTTAAAAGAGCCTTTTGTGTGTGTGTGTCAGGTGTGTGTTGAGGTGATCTCAGCTCACTTCTTCTTGGCTGCTGTCTTCTTGGCTTTGGGCTTGGCCACCTTCTTAGCGGGGGCTTTCTTGGCTGCAGGGGCCTTCTTCACCGCCTTCTTGGGGCTCTTGGCGGCCTTGGTCTTCTTTGGACTCTTGGTGGCCTTCTTGGGGCTCTTGGTTGCAGCTTTCTTTGCCGCTGCGGGTTTCTTGGCCTTCTTCGGGGTTGCTGCCTTCTTAGCTGCCGCTGCCTTGGGTTTCTTGGCCCCTGCTGCGGGTTTCTTTGCTGCGGGCTTCTTGGCTTTAGGAGCAGCCTTCTTGGCGGGCTTCTTGGCCGCCTTCTCTGCCACCTTCTTGTTCATCTTGAAGGATCCGGAGGCCCCTGTTCCCTTGGTCTGGACCAGAGTTCCCTTAGCTACGAGGCTCTTGACGGCGGTCTTGACGCGGACCTTGTTCTTGTCCACATCGTATCCTCCGGCAGCCAGAGCCTTCTTGAGGGCGGCCAGCGACACGCCGCTGCGCTCCTTGGAGGCAGCCACGGCTTTGAGGATGAGCTCGCGGACGCTGGGGCCGCTCTTGACCGGCTTGCTGCTCTTCTTCTTGGCCGCTTTGGCCGGAGCGGCGGCGGCGGGAGCTGGAGCCTCTTCTGCCATAGTTTACTGTGTTCAGTGTTCACAACAGAAGCCGTGCGGATAGTTCTCTGGGTTGAGTGTTGAGAATTCCTGAGCGGGAGGCGGTCCTTAAAGCACACGTGAGAACCGCAGAGACTCAACCAAGCAACGGCTTGTCTGCGCCGCTTGAAAATCGGGTAACTTGTGTTTTCTATTTCCCAGAAAAAAGCTCCAAAGTGTGTGTTTTGACAGAGCTCAGGGCTGATTTGAAAAGCAGGAAACACTCGAGCCTTTCCTCTTCACAGTGAACTCACGTTGGGCTCTCAGCATGTTGTGCTTTTGTTCAGGGAGACTCCAAACATCACATATTTATCATGGTGAGAAGAGCTGCTCATCCACTTGTCCTCCTCTTTTCTTGAATAAAACCAAGTAAACGCATCACAGCACAGAGATGTCCGCTCTTTCTGTCCACCTACAAGTTGATTTAGAAACGCAAACCCTGAAAACTCATGTACAGGTCGAGCTTTATTGAAAATATCAGGTTTTTATGGACGCAGCAAACACACTGATGGAGGCCGAGGCCTCTACACTTTCTTACTGCGATAAAAGACAGTTCTGCTGGTATTCAGGATTGGATATCATTTCTTTTGTTCAATCATTCGTACTTTTGGGTACTTATATCATCATATATCCATACCTATGTTAGTGTTAACTGTAAAATCTGGACCTTTGTTTAGGTGACACACCATGAAAATAATCAGAGACATTTTCAATGACTGTTTTTGATCAACTCCGATCCGTGATTTTAAGCTCCCTCCAAATTATTTGCTCCAGTTTGGTCAATAATATTCAATGAAAGTGTTGAATTAATAGAGATGTTTTATGGTAGTATCAGCTTTGTGGTTTATTGTTATTGTTTTATTTTCACCCCTAAAAGTCTCTCTTTAACTGCTGCATAACAAAAATTGCAGGTTTTCAGTTTCATGTTTTGAATCTTACTGATAACTTTCATTCAGTGGATTCCATGTATCTCAGTCTGAAATTCTAACTAAGGATGTTAACCTGAAACCAAACTGAAGAAACCTGAGCAGCAACATGTTTAGACTTTAATTTTGACCTCACGTTTTGTCTCTGTTCTTCGTGAAGAGCTCTGTTTTGACGCTCAGACTTTGTCAGTTGTGTTAAATCTCCAGGGGATTCTTTGAGAGAAGTTAACAGTCCAGAAAAGGACCAGGTGAAATAAGAAAAACACTAATTTACTCACAGATTCACCTTAAATCAATATTTTAAACTGAAACCAAGCAAATCAAAAAGGCTTTCAGTCAATGGCGGGTCCTTTAGTGAGGAAAAACCCCTACGTCACAGCAACAAGTGAATAAAACACAAAAGACCACTCAAAAATGCACATTTATAATTTCAAAATACACTAAATTGCCCTCTAATGACATTAAAAAAAAAAAAAAAAAAAAACTATCAAAATCTGCAGGATGAAGACTCTCTTAAGTTAAATCAAAGTCCGTCCGCGCCCTCGTGATCTTTCGGCCGCGATCCAGACTATCCTCTCCCACAAGGGAGATAAAGAAGTAAATCATTTTAAAAAAAGACAGTTCATACAAAAAAAATATTTAACAATATAAATGACCTAAACCTCATCCTGAGTAAACGGAGCATGCAGCTCTGCGCGAGGACTCGTGCTGAGCTACTTTAATGTAGTTAATCTGTGAGCACCTGAAAGAGTTTATTGTCAGAGTGTTGGAACGATCAGACATGAGGCTTAAACACGTTGTGAATTCTGCTCTTCACAGGATGGCAGTGGGTGGCCCTGAAAAGGACCTTTGGGTTTTCTGGAGTCAGGCGTGCAGAGCTTAACCTCCGAATCCGTACAGGGTGCGTCCCTGTCTCTTCAGAGCGTAAACCACGTCCATGGCGGTGACAGTCTTCCTCTTGGCGTGCTCGGTGTAGGTGACGGCATCACGGATCACGTTCTCCAGGAAGACCTTGAGCACACCGCGGGTCTCCTCGTAGATCAGACCGGAGATACGCTTGACTCCGCCACGGCGAGCCAGACGGCGGATAGCGGGCTTGGTGATGCCCTGGATGTTATCACGGAGGACTTTACGGTGACGCTTAGCGCCTCCTTTGCCGAGTCCTTTTCCTCCCTTGCCTCGTCCACTCATTCTGGATGATCAGATTAAAGGTTCAATGTGGGGCATAACGAACGAAGCTACATGTTCCTGGGGGGACAGCTCAGGGCTTTTGCCCTTTTCTGCCCATCTTTGGGGGGAGGGCAGAGGCAAAGGGAGGCAAGGGACTCAGGTGGTTGTAGAAAGCATGTGGACCAAGGCACCAAGAAAAGAGTAGAAACCATATGTAAGTGGGTAAGTAATAGAGAAAATATGCCTGATCAAACCTGTGCGACTGTGAGGGGTCCCCACCTCCATCTGGGGTTGGTTTGGGATCTGGGGAAGGGATGAAAACCCTGGTTAGGGTAGTGGGAGTTGGAAACGGGGGAGGGAGGAAGGATGAAAACCCTGGTTAGGGTAGTGGGAGTTGGAAACGGGGGAGGGAGGAAGGATGAAAACCCTGGATAGGGTAGTGGGAGTTGTAGTGTGTTTGTGTGTGTGTGTGTGTGTGTGTCTGGGGGGGTATGGGATGAAAACCCTGGTTAGGGTAGTGGGAGTTGGAAACGGGGGAGGGAGGAAGGATGAAAACCCTGGTTAGGGTAGTGGAGATTTGGAGGTGGGGACTCATCTCCCATTTTATTTATTTGTTTTTATTCATTTATTTATTTTTAACATTTGATTTTTATTCTTTTATGGTTTTTATTGTATGTGTGTTTTGGCATTTTTAATTTTTTTTTTTTTTTTGGTCTTTTTTTTATGTTTTAATAAGAGAAGAGAAAGATTTTGAGATGCAAGATAAAACTTGTATGCGCCTGTGTGCGTGTGTGTGTGTGTGTCTATGTGTGTGTGTGTGTGTGTCTATGTGTGTGTGAGTAGTTAGATATCAGGCAGCAGTGGTGGGAGTGTTGGGTGTCTGTGAGGTCATGGTGGGTTAGGTGGCTGGGGGTCTTGGTGAAGTTGCAGGATGTATGACAGAGGGGTGTTTTCAGTTTGATGGGCTTCCCTGATGGTTTTCTTGAGGGCAGGGTTGTTTTTGGCAGATGCCAGGTACTTCTGGGCTATTGTTTGGTGTCGTTGTTTAACTGTTTTGATGCCAGATATGGAGTGAATGTAGTGGTTGTTGATATATTGTGGGAGTCTATGGGCTAGTTTCAGTGCTTTGTTTTGTATTAATTGCAGGCGGTGGAGTTGGTGGTTGGAGATTGTAATCCAGGCAGGAACAGAGTATTCAAATAGTGGTCTGATGTATGATAGGTAGACTTTTATGACTGTGGAGGACGATGCACCTCGCTTTCCACAGAGGGCTTTGAGGTGGTTAAGTCGGTTGTTTGCTTTCTGTTCCAGGTTATCGATGTGTTTGGACCAGGTCATATTGCTTTGAAATGTGATGCCGAGGAAAGTTGCTTCCTTGCTGAGATTTATTGGCTGGTTATGGAGTGTGAGGTTGATGTGGGCGGACTGTAGGTGCGGGTTTCTGGTAAAGATGACTGATTGTGTTTTTATGGGGTTTAGTGAAATTCTCCAGAGATTGGTCCATTCCTCTACTTCAGTGATGCAGTGTTGTAGTTTGGAGGCAGCTAGCTGTGGGGATTTCGAGGTGGTCCAGTAACATAGATCATCAGCAAACTGTGAAACTTTGGCTATGGTGGGTGGGGGGTAATAGATGTCGGAGATGTAGATGAGGAAGAGGAGGGGACTGAGGACTGAGCCTTGAGGGACACCAGCTTGTGGTGTGAAGGGGGTTGAAATGGAGGTGGAGATTTTGACCTTTATTTGCCTGTTGTTGAGGAAGCTTGAGATGATGGATTGGGTGGGTTTGGGGAGTTTGAGATTATTGTCAAGAAGTCTGTAAATAAGTCCGTTGTGCCATACTTTATCAAAAGCTTTTTCAATGTCAAAGAATATTGCCAGTGTTACTAGTTTTTTGTTGAAGTTTCTGTAAATATCTTCTGATAAACGGAGAATGTTGTCTGTAGCAGTTCTATTTTTTCTGAATCCAGCTTGGTGTAGTCCAATCAGCCCTATGGAGTCTATGTGGTTGGAGAGACGTAAGGTGAGGATGCGCTCAAATAGTTTGCCGATATGGCTGAGGAGGCTGATGGGGCGGTAACTGTTGGGGTTATGGGGATCTTTGCCAGTTTTATGGATCATAGTAATGATTGCTGATTTCCAGGGTGAGGGGAAATGTCCTGTGGTGAGGCAGGTGGTGAAGAGCTGACCAAGGTGCTGAAGGAAGGTGACTGGGGCTTGTTTAATCAGTATTGTGTGGACGTTATCTTCCCCAGGTGCTTTATTTTTCATTTTCTTGACATGTTGTAATATTTCTTTGGTTGTAACTGGGTTTGTGAGGGGATGGGGCTCTGGTGAAGGTTCGGTTGTGGTGGACTGTTTCCTGTTGTGGTTTGTTACTTCCATGTCAACATGATTTTTCCAAGTGTCATCAAAGTTTGGGTGGTTTGGGCAGGTGTGAATGGCTTCCAGGTGGTTCCTGAAGAGTAATGCTTTGTCTTTGTTGTCAGTGATGATGACGCCTGATGATTTAAGGGGTGGTGTGTTGCTGTTATTGTCTGTGTTGCCGTTCAGATATTTGATTTTTTGCCAGAATGTCCGGGGGTTTGTATCTTTGTCTAGTTGTCGGTAGAAAGGGTTCCAGGTTTTCTGTCGGTGGAGGTTGAGTTGTGATTTTATGATTGTTTGGAGATGGTTTATTTTTGTTTTGGTTTGTGGTGATCTTGTTCGAATAAACTCCCTGCGGTGGGGCATAAATCGGACTGCGGGCTGGTTTAAACACTGCGTGAGGACGTGTCGGAGCTCAGAGGCAGCGCGTTTCTTCCTTCTCCTCCTCTTTCCTTTGTCGTCTTTGTGGATTTTGATGCTTCTGGTGGATCAGCGCCCTCTGCTGAAACACTCTCTCTTCTGCTGCTGTTGACTAAAGGCACAGAAACACATGAGCAGGGAGCAACAGGAACAAGTCAGAATCCAGCCGAGTTTCAGCCCTTCCAGGTAACTTTGGAGAAACTCTGTCCTCTTCACCTGTTCAGCGCTGTCCAAGGTGCTGATAACAGACGATCGAAGATACATGTCTCTGGGGGGACAGCTCAGGGCTTTGTGCACTTTTCTGCCCATCTTTTGGGGCCGGGCAGGGACAAAGGACTCAGGTGGTTGCAGAAAACACTAGGACCAAGGCACCAAAAAATAAATAAATAAATAATAAAAAAATAAATAAATAAATAGAAATCATATGGGATTAAAAACCCTGGTCAGGGTAGTGGAAGATGGGGTTCAAAGGGTGGGGGCTGAGGTTTTGGAGGTAGGGACTCATCTTCCCACATGTATTATACATGTGATTTTTATTCTTTTTATGTTTCTTTGTATGTTTTTTTGGTATTTTACGGAATACTTTTGGTCTTTTTTGCTTTAAAAATAGTAAAAAAAACAACAAAAACAATTTCAGACACAAGATAGATAAAACTTGCGTGTGTGTGTGTGTGTGTGTGTGTGTGTGTGTGGTGTGGTGGTGTGGGGGGGGGGCAATGTCCTCGTCCTTTTAGCAGTAGATTGTATCTCTTCAGTTTTTTTTTTTTTTTTTAGCACATAAGGAAAATAATAAACACGAGATAGCTGCAGATAAAGACAGGTTATATTATTTGGTAGCTCTTCAGCTGAGGCTGAACATGCAGCTTCAGGGCCCCATAGTGGCTTGGGGACCCTGCGCCTTCACATAGTCCACATGTCGCAAGAAACGGCTCTGGCTGCGCCTGTGTGAATAAGTCAAGTGTGGAGATGAAGTCAGAGTGTCTCTGACATGAATACCAGAATGATTTATCCTCAGTGTTACTCACAGAGCAGACGCAGATTCAACAATTCAAAGTCTTTGGTGGTCAAACAAACCTTATCGAGTGAGGCAGACCGCTGACTACAATTCTACAATTCCACAATTTCATTTAGCAGACGCTTTTGTCCAAAGCGACGTACAACACCAGCAAGAATAGCATTTCATCTAAATAATGTAGCCACAAGGAAAATTCATTATCGGCAATATCTTTCAACATTCAACAACATTCAATATCCGGTGCTTTCATTCATGAAGAGCTCAGTCTGAGACCTTCTGAGACCTTCTGATTGGACCCATGAGGACAAAGATGAGACGGGTCAGATTAAGTGCCAAAGTGTTCCCTGAACAGGTGAGTCTTCAGTCGTCACTTCAAAGTAAAGACTCTGCGGATCGTACAGAGATGAGTAATTCATTCCACTATTTGGGAAAAATAGAGGACAAGAGTCTGGTAGCGGTTTAGAGCCATGCTGGGCTGGGAGCACCAGGCAAGAGCATAGACTTGGATGAGGGACTCCAGGTAGGAAGGAGCCGTTTAAGTCACAGTTTTATAAGCCAGAAGAAGAGCTTTGAGTTCGATGGGAGCTGCCACTGGAAGCCAGTGAAGATTAACAGCAGGGTGACGTGTGCTGTTTTGGGCTGGTTAAAGACCAGACATGCTGCTGCATTCTGGATCATCTGCAGAGGGTTGAATGTTCACACAGGGAGGCCTGCTAGAAGAGAGCTGCAGGAGTCAGTGCTTGAAATCACAAGAGTCTGTACCAGAAGCTGTGTGGCCTGTTTTGTGTCAGGTAGGGTCATAGGTCTGAAAATACATGAAGAAGCCAGTGTGGGATCATCTTCAAGATGACAATGCCCTAAAGAATGGTTCAGTGAGCGTGAGACATTTCCACGCACGGATTGGCCTCCACAGAAACAAGAATGTGTGACATAGAAGTTGTGATATGACAGAAGTTTATCAAAACAATGCCACAGTGAATGTCGCAAACAAACTCATAGCTAATCCAATGAAATATTAGTGTGTGATGTCAAAGTGGATGACTTGGTTAAAAACATTAAAAAACACATTTAAAACAGTAATCTTGAGCTAAAATAACATGTTAAGAAAGAGGATAACCCCTTCTTTTACAGTCCACTAAGTACTGGGTATTTACCCAATAAATACATGGTAACAATAATTTGTTACTAGGTAATTACCACTGGTAATAACAGGTAAGTGCATAGTAACTACAGCTATAGCAGAGCGCCCGCACATTTAAATGATTTTTATTCATTCGATTAACTTTCCTGTGTGCTTTCGCATCCAGCTGTGATGCTGTCATCACTAAAACATGTCGCTTCATGTGACGCTCCAGAGAAGAGGACGTCTCATTTCTCTTGAAACACATCTAGTCTCCTCTGCTCTCTCTCCCCTTGCATCTCTGGTGGTAGGGACTAAGACGCAAGTGAACGACTCAAGTGGAGGAAGGAAACACGGACATTTGGAGCTTTGAGACCCTTTTTACTTTCAGCTTCAGTTTGTTAATGCCAGTCATTTAAAAATAAGTTGTATTTTGAACCATCCGGCGGGTTTGGGACTTTTCCATTTTCAACAAAATAAACTGAACAACAACATGAGAGCACCTTATTTTACACAGAACACAGTGAGCCAAGACTCCTGCACTGTAAGTAACTGATAGAAGAAATAAAATCAAAAGAAAATTACGAGATACCAAACAACACAGGAAAGACAGAAAGCAATACATAGAAATAAGCACAAAATACCACAACAGCTGTTGATCAACTGAAGTTGTTCATCAATCAAGAATGTAAATAATTCCACCTCCAAAGCTTCAACAATTAGTAGGAGTCCTCAGTTCACAAACACTTATTGAGTGTTGTTCAAAGGAAAGCTGATGGAACACAGTGGAACGTGTTGCAGACATCAAATTCAAAATGAGGGAATATCTTTTCTTATCTCAGACTTTTTTTAAAGTCCGAGATTCATTAACTGTTCAATGAAATCAAAGATTTTTTTTTTATTATTTTTTTATTTATTTTTTTTTTTTTTTTTGAGTTTGGTAGTGAAGGAATATACATCAGTTTTTCTCAGGACATGCACACTCTATTATGTGAGCCGACAATCAAATGAAATGCATTTATCTTTGCTTATTTGTATGCATTAAAAAATCAGAATTAAAAGGTTAAAGCTTCAAATAATAATCATCATCATCATCATCATCATCATCATCATCATCATCATCAAACTAGACTGAAACAAATCATTAAAAACATTTAAAGCTTTTGAAAATGTAACTAAGCAGTGCTGCAGCTTGTACTTCCCTACAAGCTGTTTTGTTGTACTTTCACATTCAAAACATATGAAATCAAAACTTGCTTGTTATGAATTGATACGTACTTTTTTTTTTTTTTTACAACTGCTAGTAATCTATTTATGTTATTTTATAACAAAGCATATAGACTAAAATTATTATTTGTCATAATTTTAAAACGCAAAATAGTCACAATATCAATCGCACAATTGTGGGATCAGTCTAATGTTCTCTTGTGTGTCTCCATCTTGAACATCTTCATTTATTTGGACTGATTTTGTTCATACGTTTGAAAAGCACAAATATATTTCATGTAGCTTTGTACAGGATGAGACTCATCAATAGAGGGACACGTTTTGAATGCATAATAAACATGAAGCTCATCTGGCTCATGTTATATTAACATTACTGTTACAATGGACGGCCTGCTGCAGGTCAGTATGTTTAAGACACTTTGAGAACAAATCCTCACAGAGTGGAAATTATCTCTGTAGTAGAGTGAGGTGGCTCTTTGAAAAGCTTTAATACCACTGATAGAACCAGTTTGAGCTGAGGACGTTCAGCACCTCGGACAGCGACAGTAGCGCTACACTTCCAGAAGATGAGGACACAGATGGAGAGAAAGTTATGAGAAGACTTTCTGTGGATGTAAGTAAAAACAATGGCTAAAGACAAGAATAGATTGTGCTGTGGATTTCAAAGGCTTCCTGAAACTGCAGAAACTGATGCTGAAGCTTGAAATCACCACAGGGTGGACGCGTTCCTGCCAGAATCTGCCTCACCGGGAGGAAATCCTGGAGTATTTGGTCCTGATGGAGAAGAGAGGCGGCTTCAGTCCCGTGTGAGTCGTAGCAGTGCCAATTGATGCCAACGTTTGAAAGGGTAAAACAAGCCAGCAGGTCAGAGAAAACTGGATCATCAACAGGACAACACAACACTTCATTAATTATGCACGCTCACCACTAACTGGACAGGGGGTCTGCTGCAGGTCAGATATGTGATTGATGAATGGCTGTGTGACAGCTGAAGTGGACTGGATCACTGTCGGGGTTTCTAATGCGTCAAAATGACCTTCGGATTTTTTGTTGGGCTTTGAGGTGGTGGTGCTGGGACTGCGGATGATCTGAACAAAGTGTTTCTGTAACTGGAGGTTTCATCACATTCAGTCATTGTTGACACTTGATTTATCTGATCAATGATTGATCTAAAGTGATGAGGAGCTTCGCTCTCTGGTTTTGGTGAGGTGGCTCTTAAAAGAGCCGTTGTGTTGTTGTTACGGAGCTACGCACAGTCTAAGCTCTCTCTCCACGGATGCGGCGGGCCAGCTGGATGTCTTTGGGCATGATGGTCACTCTCTTGGCGTGGATGGCGCACAGGTTGGTGTCCTCGAACAGACCCACCAGGTAAGCCTCGCTGGCCTCCTGCAGAGCCATGACAGCCGAGCTCTGGAAGCGCAGGTCGGTCTTGAAGTCCTGAGCGATTTCTCGCACCAGGCGCTGGAAGGGCAGCTTGCGGATGAGCAGCTCGGTGGATTTCTGGTAACGACGGATCTCCCTCAGAGCCACGGTACCGGGCCTGTAACGGTGAGGCTTCTTGACGCCGCCGGTGGCCGGGGCGCTCTTACGGGCAGCCTTGGTGGCCAGCTGCTTCCTGGGAGCTTTGCCTCCGGTGGATTTACGAGCGGTCTGCTTGGTTCTGGCCATTGCGTCCTCTTCTTCTTCTTTCTCTGACTTGGAGAAAAACTAGTGGAGAGCGGAGCCGAGCTGCTCTTAAAGCGGAGGAGCGGATTTCAAACTGTGACGCAGACGCCGCTTGAGAGCTCCGGCTCGTGATTGGTGAGAGGCCGCTCCTGGAGCTCAGCCCCGCCGAGGAGGGGGACAGAGCCCCCGTCTCAAGCTCCGCTGCTTATTGGACCGAAATGGGTTGCGAGGGGAGCGGAGCGGAGCTCGGGCCGCCCTCTGCTGCTCTGCTGGAAGCCTCTTTTCTGGTTGGTGCGCCGGGACAATGCGCGCGCTCTCAGCGTATATGAAGAGGACTTGGAGCCGAATGGATCACTATTTCTCTGAGACCAGACTCTAGAAAGTCCAAGAATGAGTGGAAGAGGCAAGACAGGCGGAAAGGCCAGAGCTAAGGCTAAGACCCGTTCATCCCGTGCCGGGCTCCAGTTCCCGGTGGGTCGTGTCCACAGGCTGCTGCGTAAAGGTAACTACGCTCAGCGCGTTGGTGCCGGTGCCCCCGTGTACCTGGCGGCTGTGCTGGAGTACCTGACCGCTGAGATCCTGGAGTTGGCCGGAAACGCTGCCCGTGACAACAAGAAGACCCGTATCATCCCCCGTCACCTGCAGCTGGCTGTCCGCAACGACGAGGAGCTCAACAAGCTGCTGGGCGGAGTGACCATCGCTCAGGGAGGCGTGCTGCCCAACATCCAGGCTGTCCTGCTGCCCAAGAAGACCGAGAAGCCCGCCAAGAAGTAAAGCCTCACACCGGACCAGAAACCACACAAAGGCTCTTTTAAGAGCCACACACTTGACCACAGAGAGCGTTTCCTGTTCAGAGCACTGAGCGAACATTTTAGTGAGAAAAGCAGCCGTGGAGCGCTCACACCGGCTCCGATATTTTCAAGCTCTCATAGAACCACGATTCCCCATCAGGAGCTGCGCAGAGCAGGAACAAAGCTGTTGAACTCGTTCAGAAATGGAAAGGACGAGCCTGCAGATTTAAGCCCGACACAGACCCAGATATGAAAAGAGAAAATATCATTAATAATGTCTCAGATGTTGTTGTAGGCGCTCTCTGATGCGGAATTTAGTTTATCATGAAGTTTTCAGACGCATGATCATCACATGTTTGAACAAATGAAAAAAAAAAAATGTATAAAGGTTCATTTTCATGTTTGACTGATTAGCTGCCCTATAAAAGTCTACGATATGAACAAAAATTAAAGTATTTAAGGTAGTCTTTATTTAGTTTAGTTATTGCAATTGTATTACTCTGTTGCACCGTGGGTCCGAGAGGACTGACATTTTCATTTATGCTGTATGTCCAGCATGTACAACATAATTGACAATAAAGCTGACTTTGACTTTGAAAAATTACAATCACCATTTTTCCACCTCAGACATCCTCCTGCCTCGTCTGCTTTCATCTCAAAGTCACTGTCCCCACGTGTGATGGCATCAGTCACATCGTGAACATTGTGAAAACACCTCTTTGTGCTGGCGGCACTCTGAAACGCAAAAACCAAGAAACATGTCCATCAATAAGTTGGTATATACACATATGAACAGTATGCTTAAGGCTGCATGATTCCAGTTCAGACTTATCCTAATCTTGAATTCACATTCAACTAAATTCACACAATAGTGTGTAGGACAGCCTGTTACACTCTTTACTTACCATCCTAAAGAGAAAACTTCACACAGAGAAAAAAAATTAAAAAGAAACTTTTGGGCACTTTACTCACTTGAAACCTGAGAAATCCAGTCCAATGAAACAAAGAGTCTGAAGTCTGAAGAAAAGTTTGCATGTTGTGAGTTTTTGTGGCCTGATGGGTGGATCTATAAACACATTTACCATCCAACAGCACTGCAGGGTCAACAATGGGACCCACTGACAGTCTCCTTTACACAGCCCCAATGTACAGAGCTGCACTGATCAGACTGTGGACAACTTGTTTGGACATCTTTTCATTTCATGTTTTATTCCTTCGTGTAGTGCCGTTCTCTCTGAGAATCAGAAGTCACGTAATTCACACTCCACACACCAGATGGAATCTACTTTTGAATACAGCTCGAGAAAGCTGCTCTAACATCTAACAAGCTCTCCTGCTGATTGTCAGAGTCTGCTGGAGCTGCTGTAAAGATGGTTTCCTCTTTTTCTAAACTCTTCTTTAAACTCTAGCTTGTGTCTCACATCATTCTCTGTCCTGCTCTCGCTCAGAATCCTCACATGAAGTCAGTTGACTTGATCAGGACGCACAGAGAAATATTGCGCGCAGCACATGAACCAAGCGGGAATCGCTCAACGATTTCACACAAAGCCCGAACCCCCCTCTCTCCCCCTCGTGTCCAGTCTCCGTTTCAAACACCAATCCTTCATGAGCTACAGCACAGCTTTATTAGCATGGGGAGCCTGCAATAGCAGCGCCCCCAGCTCACGAAGCTCATGTTTCTCTCAGACTCATCTGTCTGCAGTCATGCCTGATCCAGTGAAAGCGCCCAAGAAGGGCTCCAAGAAAGCCGTCTCCAAGGCCACCAAGAGCGGCAAGAAGAGGAAGAGGTCCAGGAAGGAGAGCTATGCCATCTACGTCTACAAGGTCCTGAAGCAGGTCCACCCCGACACCGGGATCTCCTCCAAGGCCATGGGCATCATGAACTCGTTTGTGAGCGACATCTTTGAGCGCATCGCTGGTGAGGCCTCTCGTCTGGCTCACTACAACAAGCGCTCCACCATCACCTCCAGGGAGATCCAGACCGCCGTCCGCCTGCTGCTGCCCGGTGAGCTGGCCAAGCACGCCGTGTCTGAAGGCACCAAGGCTGTGACCAAGTACACCAGCTCCAAGTGAAGTGGTCCGCTGTCCAAACCAACCAACGGCTCTTTTAAGAGCCACCCACTCCACTCTGAAGTCACGTTGTTCCTCTCATCAAAGATTCAGCATCATTGTGTTCAGTCTCCTCATCCATCTTTCTGTCTGCGAGGTGCAGTCAAACTTCAAAGTATGAATTAATGCATTCACAAATTCAATCGCCGCGGTGTGTTACAGCAGTGAATAAGAATAATGATGTCGTGCAAAATAATCATGCACAGCACGTTGTTTCAGCTGTACTTCTTTTTTATGGGGTTGAATTGTATTCATTCTGGTCTCTAAAGGCTCTAATTTGACTCATTGAAAGCTGCACAGAGTCTGGTTGTTTGACCCAGTCCCAGTCGAATTCTGCATGGAGTCCAAACTGTGATGAAAAATCATGCATGACGCAGCATCGCTGCCTCCATATAGAAGAATAATGAACTGATAATAAGAAGATGTGAAAGAAACGCCAGATACTGTCTCCATGTCAAACGAACTGACGTGGAGTGTTGAGCAAAGCATCATTTGCTAAATGTCTTTGAACTCTTCAGACTGAGATCAGCACAGACTGATTTTCTAAAAGCATTGAAAGTGAAGTGAGGAGGAGGGAAACTGCAGACATGAAGAGGGGAAGCCCTCTGTGCTGGATGATTTTTAAGCTGTGAATTGATTTGATTTCTTCCTCCGCTCTTTTCACTGCTGCTGTTTATTTTTGTGCTGTACTGCTGTTGGCTGCTGAGTGTCTTATTGTTTGTTGTGATGGAAAGTCCTGAGTTGTTGGATCTCGAGGTTAAAATGAGTTTTTCAAATGGCGCTGCCTATAGGACGCAAAACCCTGCGTCACAATAACAGGTGAGCATAACACCAAATACCACTCAAAGATGCACTTTCATCATTTCTAAATCAACTACAAACCAACATAAAGGGGCGGGATAAAAATGGAGGATGAGTTTTTCAAATCAAACAAGAGGAAAAGACTCTTTGAGTGTGAGGTGTGCGTGGCTCTTAAAAGAGCCTTTTGTGTGTGTGTGTGTCAGGTGTGTGTTGAGGTGATCTCAGCTCACTTCTTCTTGGCTGCTGTCTTCTTGGCTTTGGGCTTGGCCACCTTCTTAGCGGGTGCTTTCTTGGCTGCAGGGGCCTTCTTCACCGCCTTCTTGGGGCTCTTGGCGGCCTTGGTCTTCTTTGGACTCTTGGTGGCCTTCTTGGGGCTCTTGGTTGCAGCTTTCTTTGCCGCTGCGGGTTTCTTGGCCTTCTTCGGGGTTGCTGCCTTCTTAGCTGCCGCTGCCTTGGGTTTCTTGGCCCCTGCTGCGGGTTTCTTTGCTGCGGGCTTCTTGGCTTTAGGAGCAGCCTTCTTGGCGGGCTTCTTGGCCGCCTTCTCTGCCACCTTCTTGTTCATCTTGAAGGATCCGGAGGCCCCTGTTCCCTTGGTCTGGACCAGAGTTCCCTTAGCTACGAGGCTCTTGACGGCGGTCTTGACGCGGACCTTGTTCTTGTCCACATCGTATCCTCCGGCAGCCAGAGCCTTCTTGAGGGCGGCCAGCGACACGCCGCTGCGCTCCTTGGAGGCAGCCACGGCTTTAAGGATGAGCTCGCGGACGCTGGGGCCGCTCTTGACCGGCTTGCTGCTCTTCTTCTTGGCCGCTTTGGCCGGAGCGGCGGCGGCGGGAGCTGGAGCCTCTTCTGCCATAGTTTACTGTGTTCAGTGTTCACAACAGAAGCCGTGCGGATAGTTCTCTGGGTTGAGTGTTGAGAATTCCTGAGCGGGAGGCGGTCCTTAAAGCACACGTGAGAACCGCAGAGACTCAACCAAGCAACGGCTTGTCTGCGCCGCTTGAAAATCGGGTAACTTGTGTTTTCTATTTCCCAGAAAAAAGCTCCAAAGTGTGTGTTTTGACAGAGCTCAGGGCTGATTTGAAAAGCAGGAAACACTCGAGCCTTTCCTCTTCACAGTGAACTCACGTTGGGCTCTCAGCATGTTGTGCTTTTGTTCAGGGAGACTCCAAACATCACATATTTATCATGGTGAGAAGAGCTGCTCATCCACTTGTCCTTCTCTTTTCTTGAATAAAACCAAGTAAACGCATCACAGCACAGAGATGTCCGCTCTTTCTGTCCACCTACAAGTTGATTTAGAAACGCAAACCCTGAAAACTCATGTACAGGTCGAGCTTTATTGAAAATATCAGGTTTTTATGGACGCAGCAAACACACTGATGGAGGCCGAGGCCTCTACACTTTCTCACTGCGATAAAAGACAGTTCTGCTGGTATTCAGGATTGGATATCATTTCTTTTGTTCAATCATTCGTACTTTTGGGTACTTATATCATCATATATCCATACCTATGTTAGTGTTAACTGTAAAATCTGGACCTTTGTTTAGATGACACACCATGAAAATAATCAGAGACATTTTCAATGACTGTTTTTGATCAACTCCGATCCGTGATTTTAAGCTCCCTCCAAATTATTTGCTCCAGTTTGGTCAATAATATTCAATGAAAGTGTTGAATTAATAGAGATGTTTCATGGTAGTATCAGCTTTGTGGTTTATTGTTATTGTTTTATTTTCACCCCTAAAAGTCTCTCTTTAACTGCTGCATAACAAAAATTGCAGGTTTTCAGTTTCATGTTTTGAATCTTACTGATAACTTTCATTCAGTGGATTCCATGTATCTCAGTCTGAAATTCTAACTAAGGATGTTAACCTGAAACCAAACTGAAGAAACCTGAGCAGCAACATGTTTAGACTTTAATTTTGACCTCACGTTTTGTCTCTGTTCTTCGTGAAGAGCTCTGTTTTGACGCTCAGACTTTGTCAGTTGTGTTAAATCTCCAGGGGATTCTTTGAGAGAAGTTAACAGTCCAGAAAAGGACCAGGTGAAATAAGAAAAACACTAATTTACTCACAGATTCACCTTAAATCAATATTTTAAACTGAAACCAAGCAAATCAAAAAGGCTTTCAGTCAATGGCGGGTCCTTTAGTGAGGAAAAACCCCTACGTCACAGCAACAAGTGAATAAAACACAAAAGACCACTCAAAAATGCACATTTATAATTTCAAAATACACTAAATTGCCCTCTAATGACATAAAAAAAAAAAAAAAAAAAAAAAAAACTATCAAAATCTGCAGGATGAAGACTCTTATAAGTTAAATCAAAGTCCGTCCGCGCCCTCGTGATCTTTCGGCCGCGATCCAGACTATCCTCTCCCACAAGGGAGATAAAGAAGTAAATCATTTTAAAAAAAGACAGTTCATACAAAAAAAATATTTAACAATATAAATGACCTAAACCTCATCCTGAGTAAACGGAGCATGCAGCTCTGCGCGAGGACTCGTGCTGAGCTACTTTAATGTAGTTAATCTGTGAGCACCTGAAAGAGTTTATTGTCAGAGTGTTGGAACGATCAGACATGAGGCTTAAACACGTTGTGAATTCTGCTCTTCACAGGATGGCAGTGGGTGGCCCTGAAAAGGACCTTTGGGTTTTCTGGAGTCAGGCGTGCAGAGCTTAACCTCCGAATCCGTACAGGGTGCGTCCCTGTCTCTTCAGAGCGTAAACCACGTCCATGGCGGTGACAGTCTTCCTCTTGGCGTGCTCGGTGTAGGTGACGGCATCACGGATCACGTTCTCCAGGAAGACCTTGAGCACACCGCGGGTCTCCTCGTAGATCAGACCGGAGATACGCTTGACTCCGCCACGGCGAGCCAGACGGCGGATAGCGGGCTTGGTGATGCCCTGGATGTTATCACGGAGGACTTTACGGTGACGCTTAGCGCCTCCTTTGCCGAGTCCTTTTCCTCCCTTGCCTCGTCCACTCATTCTGGATGATCAGATTAAAGGTTCAATGTGGGGCATAAATCGGACTGCGGGCTGGTTTAAACACTGCGTGAGGACGTGTCGGAGCTCAGAGGCAGCGCGTTTCTTCCTTCTCCTCCTCTTTCCTTTGTCGTCTTTGTGGATTTTGAGGCTTCTGGTGGATCAGCGCCCTCTGCTGAAACACTTTCTCTTCTGCTGCTGTTGACTAAAGGCACAGAAACACATGAGCAGGGAGCAACAGGAACAAGTCAGAATCCAGCCGAGTTTCAGCCCTTCCAGGTAACTTTGGAGAAACTCTGTCCTCTTCACCTGTTCAGCGCTGTCCAAGGTGCTGATAACAGACGATCGAAGATACATGTCTCTGGGGGGACAGCTCAGGGCTTTGTGCACTTTTCTGCCCATCTTTTGGGGCCGGGCAGGGACAAAGGACTCAGGTGGTTGCAGAAAACACTAGGACCAAGGCACCAAAAAATAAATAAATAAATAATAATAAAAAAAATAAATAAATAGAAATCATATGGGATTAAAAACCCTGGTCAGGGTAGTGGAAGATGGGGTTCAAAGGGTGGGGGCTGAGGTTTTGGAGGTAGGGACTCATCTTCCCACATGTATTATACATGTGATTTTTATTCTTTTTATGTTTCTTTGTATGTTTTTTTGGTATTTTACGGAATACTTTTGGTCTTTTTTGCTTTAAAAATAGTAAAAAAAACAACAAAAACAATTTCAGACACAAGATAGATAAAACTTGCGTGTGTGTGTGTGTGTGTGTGTGTGTGTGTGTGTGTGTGTGTGTGTGTGTGTGTGGTGTGGTGGTGTGGGGGGGGGGCAATGTCCTCGTCCTTTTAGCAGTAGATTGTATCTCTTCAGTTTTTTTTTTTTTTTTAGC